>JAPYKT020000030.1:2470000-3195000 GCA_028749325.2 Caryopteris x clandonensis | reverse complement strand
TATATATTTTTATTTATTTTATTCAAATCATATTATTAATAAATTTTAAAAAATTAAAGAATATTTATTAATAATTATATAATTTTATTTTAAGTATTATTTGAATATGATAATTAAATATACATATATATAAATATAGAAATTACATTTCTTTTTAAATATTGAAATAACGTGAGGCCCACTGATGTTTTAAAAGAAATGTCAGTGGGCCTGACGTTTCTTTTTTATTTTGTTTTTTATTTATATATATATATATATATATATATATATATATATATATATATATATTCTTTAGTTATATATATATAAATGTCTGTAGGCATGATGTTTCTTTTTTATTTTGTTATATATATATATATATATATATATATTCTTTAGTTATATATATATATATATATATGTATATGTAATATTTTAATTTGAAGATTCAATTTTTTATTTAATTTGTTTAATAAAATATATATTTAAGTATATATTTTTATTTTTCTAATATAAATATATACTATATAATTATATATTTTTATGTAACTTATTCAAATCATATTATAAATAAATATTAAAAAATTAAAGAATATTTATTAATAATATCTAATTTTACTTTAAGTATTATTTGAATATGATAATTAAATATTTATTTATATATATATATAGAAATTACATTTATTTTTATATATATTCTTTATATTTAATAAATATATATATATATTAAAATATATCTAAAATAAAAAACTAGCATTCCATTAATTTTTTTATTATCTTTATTAAGAAATTATATACATATATATATATATATATTCTTGTATTAATATTTAATTACAAGTTTATATATATATATATATCTCTATTAATAAAAAAATTGAGGAATATAATTAAAAATATTATATTTTATACTTATAATCTATTTATCATATCATATATAAAATTAAAAATTAAGATAATATTTATTAATAAATCTATATTTTATTATAATAGTAATATAATAATCTAAAAAATATATATAAATTAACTTAATGAATTGGAATAGTTGTAAATTATTTTATGAATTCATCTCTGTCACATGTGAATTGTCATATCATTGTGCATTCTCAATCGGAGATGAAAATAATAATTTAGTTTCGACTGCACTCTCCTTTTACACTTTTTCTGAGGAATAATAGAATCCTACCAACTACTGTAACCCACAGTCATGCACTACACGTTTTTACTTGCAGTGTGCAGTCAAGTCATCATAGTCATGCACTACACATTTTTTTCCAGTGTGCAGCGTGCAGTCAAGTCAGTAATAGTTCCTATCTTTAGTGAACAAACTAGTATCACATACCTTGAGTCTATTTATAGGAATGTCTAATTAGCAGTATACATAAATACATAAAGAGAATAAGTAAGGGAAAAAGGCGTGCTAGTACGAGTGATAAAGGATACGTCGATGACTCGCCATTTCTTGATGGAAACAAGCCTTATTTCGACATTACTTTGTCTAAATCACATATTGCCCTACACTATCTAATAGTATTTTTTTTTAGAAGAACTATAGCAAAAGGTGTGCATATAATATTTATGTAATATTTTTTGGTTTTTTTTATAAATGTTTCTTGCAGTTAATGCATAAGGAGATGATCAAACTCTTGCCTAGCATTGAAGTAATAGTTGTTTTACACTGTGGGGGAAAGTCATAGACAATGCGATACCATGGAAACTACAAAAAACCAAAATTTGATAATGCAAGTTGGAGGCGCATTGTGGAGGACACGAAATTGGATTTGGGTGATTTATGTATTTTCTCATTAGTGGAAAATAAACGAACAAAAGTTACTATTAAAGTTGGTTTTGTCAGGCCGAATGCTTTATTACAGCCTCCACACGTATCGAGTGCAAGTGGTTCTTGTGGTTAAGTTTGTCTATGTGAAAATTTGCTAATAAGGGTTTTATTATGTTTATTTGTTTTTTTTCTTAGGTTCACAATCTTCCACTTCTTCGGTTATTTGTGTGATAATTTATTAATGTTTTATGTTCATGTTGTGTGTAATAATAATAATAAATGATTATAATTTTCTATAATATTGGTATTTAAATGTATTTCTCGGTGTTCGCTAAGATTGAAAAAAAATATAAAGATTAGCTAAGGTGAATTAATGATATTAAAAACAAATACATTGATTCAAATGGGCCGATTACAACACCTAACACATTAACCTAGACATATAACTATAACACTCAATAAATAATACCCTAATACTATTATAATCATCACGAAACTTCAATACCTGAAATGGCAATCGTAGCTACACCAAATTATTTTTTCTTTACCTTGGATCTCTCCATACCTGAGGAAGATGATCCATGTCGAGAACGACATCATTATCTTCAATCTTGAAAGCTTATCTAGGTGGTCAAAGAATGGCTTGCCATCAAATAAGTATGCAATTGCATTTTTCATTTTGGGATCGCAATTCTGTAAATACTTAATAGTTAATCTAACTGTAAAGTGGAAATTTACAATAAAAACAAAAATTGAATGGTTGATTAACTTATTGACAACATTACCCATAAACGCCAATGATTTGGTGTAGCTTGTATAAGCTGGCGTTCACCAACTAAATAACTCCAGCCGTGATTGCCATCTTTTTAAACGTGTAGTGCCGGGAACGTAGCATATCAACATGACTTTTCATGTCAGCATAACTGAATTTGCGCTCCTTGAATTGGTACTTCAAAACATTTCTTACATTTAGTATGCAGTAGCTATTATGGTTACCAATTTTCCAATGATCTGCTTCGACGTCGTTCATAAGGGTATTCACAAGGACTGTCTCCATCTCCTTTGTCCAGTTGGTGTCTGAGTAGAACTAAGTTTCATGTAAGTCATACATTTTTTATTGTGGGAGAATCGGAGAGAATTCCAATGGGGGATCCATCTATGTATGTAAGTAAAATAAATGTCATGACACACCTATTTATAATGGAAACTTCCTCCTCTGTATTGATTTCAAATGTGCACTGAGCCTTTGTTGTGTTGATGAGACACTTGATTTGATATGTTACTAATATATTATAATAAATAAATATACATACCATGGTTTTGTGTTCATACGACAAATGAAATATCTGAATAATATATTATAATAAATAAATATAGTAAAGTATTGCTATTATTTAAACATTACTAATGAATTTGAGTTTAGATGCAATTTTTAAAAAGTTTTGAAATATTAATTATATATCAAATTTTTAAAATTTCTTATATATCTTAATTGCACATATTCGTCTTAATTTAATAATTAATTATATTTCAATACAAATATTCATCCAATACAAAATAAGAAGAACAGTAAGAATTTGGACCACCTACTTCTCCTAGAGCAATGAAGATAGAATAAAATCATGGTCGATATGGAGTATTTGATGGGTTGAATGGTTGATATGCTGGATATTCACACTACTCAATTTGGCCTTGTTGTACATGCCACTCGTATTGTTGTCTTTGCATGCCAAGTGCAATTTGAGAATTATATGCTTGGCGATGCATATATTATTCAAGGTTGGCAACACATGTATCCAAGGCCTTTCTTTATTCTGTCCAATCGTTCCAATCCCGTTGAACTTGAGGTGAAGGATGTGGCTGCTAGGATGTTCTAGATTCATAATATGGGAGATTTTCCATTGTTCTTCCATGTGAGTATGTAAGTAGTTCTACTTCTCCCATCATCTCATCCTTATTTTTCTCTTCAGCATCGACCTCCATAGGTTGTGTTCTTATATATGTACTTCTTCTCCACTTCCTTCTTTCCTCTTCATTCTTCAGTTCTGTTTTGCTCTCCTTGATGGCTTCAATATAGATTGAGCCATTCAGCAGAATATTCAAGACTTTTCCCCGGAGACATTTGTCTGACGAGAGTTGGGCAAAGCAAATCTTTTCTTATCAGATAAGATGAGATACAAGTTTCTTGTGCCGGGGTGCAACTGACACATCTTCATGTTGCATATAAGTTCGAGGTTTATAGTTGTCTCACCTGGAGTTTCTTCCAAACCTTCCAAATTCATCCCAAAATATTGAGCAATTGGAGCGATCAACCCTCCGATATGGTTTGCTACTTGTTGTTTTGTTCGCACAAATTGCCTTAAAAGCATCGACGCTACATTGATTTTTTTCCATTCATCAAACACCATAATATGAACAACTCGTCCAATGTAACAACCCCTGGCTCAGGTTTGGCAAAAATTGTACTTGAGAGGAACCGTTGGAAATATCGAATGACCGAGCTTCTTATACTCAATGCTTTTGATCGGCTAGGGTTGTAAACAGATGGCTTATCTAAGAAAGCCTCCGTTATTTCCATCCAAAACATTATTGGATTGAATTCATGGAAGTGTATCTTGGCATCTGGTAGATTGGAGAATTTCTTCTTTCGAAAATTCATAAATTTCATTTAAGGTTTCAGGCGAAAGCGTATGAAACTCATTGCCCAAATAGAAGGTTATGGCTCCCAGAACTGTATCATTTTATCCCACGTGAATGATGGAGAAGAGTTTGAAGACCAACGGCCCATATGTCTTTTCTTTTAAGACGAAGAATTTCGACCACCCTATAGTGTTGCACAACTTTTTTAGATTCTCGTAAATTCCCATCTCTTTCATCATTCTTCATCTACAAAACAAGTGGCCCGCCTTTTCTTTCTATACACCTCAAACCATCTCTCAATATGAATCTTCCAATCTGTCTATGTTGTATGCATCAGGCGTAGTTGCTAGAATTCTCTTGTATTCTTTTTGTTGCTCTTCAACACTCCATCGAAATCATTACTTACTACTTCCATTGAATGAATTTGAGTTCTAGGTTTTTGTTCCTCTTCGAATCTACGCATATTATGTGCTTGTTGAGCCATATCATTAGCGGTGACACCTCGAGCACCAAACAGATACAGATACATTTTCTCAATGGTACCTAGAATACATGAAGTTATACATCTATTCTTATATCAATTACTTCAAACTTCTACAACTGTTATATTATCACAACAAATATTTCAATGTGAAACACAAACAATTAAAGCCATAATTCATACACCTATTATCTATTGTCATTCATAACATGAACTCATCATAAAGACATCGTAATTCATGGGATAAAAACAATACATGATCATTATTCAAGACAAATAATGTCAAATCCCCAATTTTTATGATGCACACCAAGTGTTCCATGAAAGACTCCAATGAAAAAATGCAACAAAATATACCCCGATTATGCCATAATACTCCAAATAGGACTATCACCGACATCACTCCAAGAAGATGGATGGTTATTCAAAACATACCTTAGTCTTCGGAAGCTTAAATAAATAGGTGTGAAGAGGCCCAATCTTCAAATCTCCACAAACTTCTTAGTCAATGCGATTTAGTGGATGATCTGTATGATTTAATTTGTTGTACGATGTATGTCTTTCAATTTTAGTGGAAAGGGGAATGGATTTCTTAGCCTTCATGAGACTAGGGTTTTGGGGAGTAAGATAAATGAGTGAAAAGGATGCCAAAAAGGTTTGAAATTGGATCTTGTGTCTGACTAAGTCACGTGACTCGGTTGCACATCTCACTCAGGTGGCCGAGTGAGAACCTTTGCTCGGTGGGTGTTTTTTACCGTAACTCGGTCAGACACCACATTTGGGTGGCCGAGTCAAAAAAATTTCTGTCGAAGGCACGCTCTGTCAGTTTCCATTTTGCCACTCGATCCGGTACTTCACTCGGTTACCCAAGTGAAGTCATTTACTTAGTGTGATGACTCGGTATACCATCAAACTCGACTAGCCAAGTGAATGGAATAGGACTGTTTGGTGACACTTGCATATTACCACTCGGCGTGGCAGTTTACTCGGGCACCTGAGTCTAGGAATTCACTTGGTTTGTGAACTCAGGAAGCCACCATACTTGGTTAACCGAGTGAGACATAATTTCTAGAAAATGGGACGTTCGGTCAATCTTCCATTTCACCACTCGATCAGATGCTTAACTTGGTCATCCAAGTGAAGGTATTCACTCGGTCCTTGGACTCGGTTGGGTACCTCACTCGGTTTGCCGAGTGAGAAAAATACTCTAGAATTATACAACTCGATCAACAATGTTTTCCCGCTCGATCTCATCTTTTACTCAGCCGGCTGAATAACAATTCAATTTTTTTTTGTGGCTTAATTATATCTTTTTGATGAATTTTTATTGATTACCAATATTGAAAATGTAATGAACACAGTAGTTTAAAAGGCCAAATGATAAATGATTAAATCATAGATACCGTTACAGTTTCTCACATTACATAATATTTGTACAAGATACACCATTATTAGAAATGACCTCCTGTACCACAACCTCTATTCATTCTCGTTCGATGACCTCTTCCTTGATCTTGCATTTCATTTCTAGAGTTTTCTTGTTATTTCATTTCCAGAGTTTTCTTGTTGTCTTCTTCTACTTCCACCCCTTCTAACTCTTCTTTCAATCGCATGTATTTCTAGCCTTATATTTTCTTGTACTTCATCATCATCTGAAACATTAAGCGAAGAAATGGTCAATCTGCTAGAAGATGATGCTGATTGTTCGGGTACATCTTGGAAATGAGCCATATCAGAGTACTAGAATCGAATAGGAGTATGACAGAAGTGCTCATAGTTTGTCACATTTGTAGATGGTCCAACTCCAAAATCAAAGTTCATATGGTGAAATTGTGAGGGGAGTGGACAAAGATGGACAGTATGGTGTCAGCGTATATGTAGGTCTACTCATTGAAGGCCTATATACATCCTTCATATTTCCTTAAGGTGGACATCATGGTCGTGAAGAGGTTGATGCAAAGTTTCTAGGTGGTGGCATCCGATGTTTAGGGTTAAATTCATGATCAGCTCTATGACTTCTTCTAGTTCTCAGATTTGCATCTGCTTGAGTTTGGGACTCATGCTGATGTGCAGGTTGAGTATACGTCACATATGTTGGCTCCGGTGACGGCCTCTAAATAGTTTGCTCTAATTTTTTGTACAATGAGAGTTGTTCACCAACAAAGAATTAAGTTGATCAATATCCAACCTGTTTCTGTTCTTTATACTCCTCTTCATTGGTTCCAACTGTTCAATCTACAAATACATAAGTTATTTAATATATACATAATAATACACATTGAATTTACATAAAACCTTAGGTGTGTGTATATATATATATATGTGTGTGTGTGTGTGTGTGCAAGTTGCATATCATGTATTGCATTAAGGAGGCATCTCCAGTTTTGATTCTCTTTTCTTCATGGCAATCGATAGAGGATATAAAATGATGTGCAATTGAGTTATACCAACCGTAATAATCAGGAGTGGTCATTTGGTTCATAACAAATTTGGTACCTCTGATATATTCATTTCTTTGCATCCATTGATGAACATAATTGTGGTGTATGTCCATCCAATTAGCATTTGTGTACCCCTTACGATCAATTTGATAGACATTTGTTTTCCAGTCATCAAGAGGGTCGAATCGAGTTGGAATGTCTTGCAACATCCAGAACTGACGTAAGACCCTCTCTGGATGATGGAACTCCACAAAAGAAAAGAAAATCAAAGGACATTGTGATCGGATACTATCTGAGAAACATCGAGAAGACAATTGTTGTACTTTTGGTTGCGACCAATCATATGGATCCCCAGTAAACTGGGCAAAAGTATGAAAAAAAAAAGTTTGAATGATTACATATATGAAATATTAATATATATATATATATATATATATATATATATATATATATATATATATATATAAATATATATAATATGTACCATAGTATATATATTATGTAACCTGGCGTTTACCAGTATGCACGAAACTACCATCATTATTCCAATAGTTACATATCATATATGAGTTCATTATTAAATGCCTCTACATATAACCATAAACCTAAAATCACCTCAAAATTAAATGAATTGCAAACGTTACCGTGCACCGAAAGGGGCCACATGAAGTGTACCACCACCCAAATGTTAAGATCTTTCAATTTCCAACATATTTAATCGTCTTGCCTTTGATACAGACACAACAGATGATATTTACGACCAAGCCCAAATCTACATTATATTAATAACTAATCATCAATTTATAATAAGAATAATTTATTCATAAAAGATTCATTAATAATTTGTATGTAGTACCCGTAACCGTTGAACAGGTTCGCCGAGATTTTTCTTTGCATTCAAACATCCATCGCACACGTAACGTGACCGTGCTGTCGGGGCATGTCAAAATTAATTATATTTATTTTCCTCTCTTTTCTCTACTATTTTTTAGTAGTGGGAAGTAAAGGTTGATCCCACAGAGAACGATTAAATTATTTGTATATTTTTATGTGTCAATTTACGAATGCAAATAAGAGGGGGTTGTTGATGGATTTTGTCTACTAAGCTAATGAAATCAAATCTACTCTAATAAATAAAAGTCAAGCAAATAAACAAATGGCAAACAGTAATGAAAAGCAACTCATGTTCATGGTTCAGTTTCCCCCTATTTCAAATTATATAATTTATGTGACACGATATCAATTTAATTGTGGAATTCTTACCCCTAAACCAACAACAAGCTCTGTTGATTCGTTTTATCCCTTACGTGTAATTAATTAGAATAAGCTCTCTAATTAACCTATTTAATCGAACAGTCCAAAATACGCTCTTTGGATTTAATTCATTAAACACATTATTAATTAGGATAATAGGGTAAGCAGGTTATCGAATTCACAAGCTCAATTCAATTAATCGTGAATCACATTGATTCTAATAATAAATATTATTAGCCGCTACAAATGGGTTCAACATCGCAACACTTACAAATTGGAATTTAAACCCTAGACCAAAATATATAAACTATCAATTGAGTTTATCAATAGCAATTAACAATATATATTATAAATCAATTCACACAATCAATATAATAAATTCACACATATTAAATCAATAAGGTGTCACAAAAATATAAATCACATAATATTGAAATAGGGTTCAAACATTCCCTAGACCGGAATATGAAATTTAGTTACACATATCATGTCTAATAGTCAAAATTATAAAAACAAAAGACGTCAAAACCAAAATAATAAGGAAAGAATAAACCCCAAAAAATTTCTCTTCTTTCTTCCAATTTTCTTTCCTCTCATGTGTGGCTGCTCGCATATAAATGTGTGGGTGAATGAAAAATATGGTCTCCCAATTGATGTCTCCCCTCCGTGAATGAGTGATGGTTGTCCTCCAAAGGTTCCCTCATTTTATTGTTGCCAATTTGTCCTAATTCAAGTTATGGGCTTAATTCAGTTTTTGGGCTTAATTAATTCTTAATGATTTTTAGCCCACAGACTTCCTTGTAACCTTCCTTCCTCGGATGGGTTAAGAATGGCCAACTACTTATGTGGATTATTGTATGAAATTATCCAAAAAAATGCTGCAAATAACCACAAAAAAAAAAAAAGATGCAGTTCTCATCGAAACATTAAATAAGTAGAAATAGAGAGTGCACAAGAATTAATTGTGTTAAAAATATAATGTTATCATTAAAAATACGCACAATTTCCTACTTATCATGACGATACAAGAAAGATAGGACGGCACTACCCCAACTGTATTCATTAACTGATTTCATATTTTATAAGCATTGTAGATATACAAGTGGTATAAAGTTTCCACTAGCATCTGGGCACATCACACTGCATAACAGGAATGACGCAAAACATCACACATATTGCTCCACCCGTTTAAATGTGCTCTCATCGGTCATTAGATGCACTCGCATATAAGCATCTAAAGAGCTCACTCTTAGTTTTCCACTTTTGATGTGTGATACCTCGGGCGTGTAACCTAAGAGTACCTAACAATAATCAACTCACTGCTTAGCAAACATCGTAGGATCGACTCCACAAACCAGTTTACCTTCAATGGGCAAACCCTAAATCAAGCTGACACCCAGTAAAGTGACAGTAGCTTCCCCTACAGCCAAGTGAAACGTGTGGGTTTTCGGACTCCACCTCTCCACCAATGCGGTGATTAAGTGGTTATCCGGATAAAACCTCATGCACCTATATACACCATAAAATCCCATGTTTAATAACAAGTCCAAAATGCGTGTATGGAGATGAGACAGTCCATCTTCAAACATTTCCCATAAATCATTATCACACTGCCCAAAGCAAAATAAAAAATTCAAATCCCCGTCTAGCTTTAGTAGGCCCTCAAAAATATGTTGAGATTTAAGAATTGTCGGGTCCCGAGGACCATAGTTGTTCCACGAATTGATATCCATCAAGCACTGCAAATGAACAACAACATGATTTCATATAGGGAGATTAAATTGGAAACGCGTATGGTCACTAATAACTCGGAAATTACATTATAGCCAATGATAAATATACATATATATACATACATATATGTGTGTATGAAGTAAGAAGAATTATTTACGCAATAAACATTTCTATTCATTTTCCATCACACAAAAGTTCGTGTAATTACACAATAATTACAAAAAGTTTTCTAGATGATCTAAGAAATCTTCAGATTGTGAACTTGTATGTTTTATTACATGTGTTTGCAAGACTTCATAATTTTGGTGACGATCTTGAGTGGTTCATTCTCATTGTCCACGAGTCTCTCGTCTTCTAGCCTATTGGCAAACTCGTGCTTCGGCCCAATCCATTTCATTTGGAATACACAATGATCGATTTCTACCCGGACGATGCATAATTCGTAAAGTAGGGTCATGATATAAATGAAAATCAGGTTCATCCCAGTATTCCTTACATAAATATGGCTGGAATGTAATTGCATATGTTCGCTTGTAGTTTATCAAGTGATAATAAGGTTGCACAAATGCAGTCGCATTAATCCTTAGATCAGCGCATACAGACATCACATGCGAACATGAAATACCATATAGCGTCCACTTTCTGGAAGAGCAATCTCTCGTGGTAAGTCTAACAGTATGTACGTGACTCCCTTTGCCAGGCGTGGTTTGGTGAGCACTATAGCAGATTGCTCATTGTAATCAATTTGGGTCACTACATGACCCACAGAGAGTTAAGACCAATACTGATATTTTGAATGAACATAGTTAGTATATAACTGTGCATTATTCTGCATTCTCCTAACAACTTTTTTCTGTTTTCTAAAATACGAGATACATCGCTTGAATGTTATCTCCAATATAGCTGCTAAAGGCAGACGTCGACCACCCTTTAAGACACTATTAAACGATTTTGATACATTGGTAGTTAGAATACCATGTCGCCACCCACCATCTTGCTTTGTTCTTTATTGATTTCATTCAGACACACGTACGCTACTAGATTATGTCTTTTGATTTCATTCATAACACTGTTATGCTTAATGATTTGGTCTTCAGATCCAGCTCGTCAACACAGATCTTTCAATTGCACATCTTTAAAATGGGAATTGAAGTTTGAATAAACATGTCTCAAACAAAAATGACTTACTCTCCATGTGGGGGATTAAAGGCCTCGATAGAGTATATTGCATTTAGAAGACCTGCATTTCTATCTGAAATTATGTACATCTGCTCCCTCCCACAAATGACGTACTTGCAAATCAATTCCAAAAACCACTTCCAAGATCCAAAATTCTCTCATCCACAATAGCAAATCTGAGGGGAAAAATTTTTCTGTTTCTATCCACTCCAACGGTTATAAACATTTTATGTTTGCACTTCGTGTATAGACGTGTCCCATCAACACTAATAATGGGTCGATAATACTTGAACCCAATAGAACAAGGCTCGAATGACCAAAAAACATATTTTATAATCTTTTTATTTAGGATGTTGGTGTCATGGTGTTTCCATTCAACAATGGTGATCGTGTTCCACTTTTGTAGTGCCCCCCAAAAACTTAGATAGTTTTTTTACAGAGCTCTCCCAAGTCCCATAAGTGTTCTCAATTGCCCATCTAATGTCATGTCATGCCTTTTGTATGAAATCGAGTATCCAATCTAGTTTTTAACATCTACTTGTGCCTCAAAAATGTGGATCGTAGGATTGACATGAACATTTTCCTTAATTAAGAAAGCTACAAAAATTTTGTCCAGATTTCGATGATCAGAAAATATTTCGTTCATATAACACCTATGATCTCCATCATATTTGGTTATTTTAAAAATCCTCAAACTTCGCTTAAATGTAGCTCTAGCAAATCAAGGACACTCTTGTGAAGGTGTATTGTGTTGACATTTGACGACCCAAAGGAATGGTTTACTTTCTATAACTCAAAATTGACGTCTTGCATATCGTACAGAGAAATCCTTAATCACTGAAATCAAAGCCTTCTTATCCCTAAATACCATGTCCTTCTCAATTATACCTCTACAAGGATTGTAAAACTTCCCCCACAAAGACAAAGGATTATGCATAGAGTTAGCAAAAACTTCAAGGACAATTATTGTGTAAAATAGGATGTTTGAGTTGGAATCGATAGGGATTGTTGATTCCACAGCATCAGGGTCAAGATCATTTGCATCAACATCTTTTTTGCCTCATATTGCTTCTATGTCTTCCAAATTATTTTTTTTCGTTTCACATGGAAAAACTAGACCTAATGAATCTGCACAAGGGCCAACGTCTTCTATAGACTCATCACTGACCCATACCTCCAGTTTGATGCCTAGTATTACTAGAACCACTTACATTTTGGACACTACATAACGTGGAACCCTGAAAAGAGTGTTGGTTAAACCAAGGTTCTCCAATCCTTAAGTGATTTCTGGCACATAATCATAAGGATTATTGAAACATTGGACACTGAAATCATAGACTGATGTGATGGGCACATCTTGTTCGGACAACAACAACATATAATATCCCCAGTCTTGGCTTATAAACATACAGTCATGCTTGCTAAGATTTTGATATTGTTCTCTCTCAACAAAAATGTCCATAGAGTTTAGTCCATCATTAGGATTTAGGAAGAATCTAAGATTATCGTCATTCTCAATCTAGACTACAGACTCCATAATATTACTGTATCCATATAGTTCCCTCCATTTTGTAAAAGTTTTCAGATGAAACTGGTGTTTAGGCACACCAATGAATTGGTAAAGTTGATCATGCAGATAAGTCTGTATTTCGATCAATTCTTGTGTAACCATTGGGCGCACACCTATACAGATCTTTTCCATTTTCGTGAATAATTTTGCCTCTGCTATATATTATAATCGTGACTCTTCTGTGACTCGTCATTACTTCAAAGTGATATTAATAACTTTTTTCATTGTGAAATATAAAAATTTATAAAAACATGAAGAACAAATAAATTAGTTTGTAACACATAATAATTAAAATAGTGCATGAAACAACATGATAAATAATGCATTACATTTCACAACAAAGAACAATTACATAGAATATACATCACTCTGTGAATGATTATTAGCAGGTATATTTTCTACAGCATTATTATCATCCACGGCTTCTATATCAGCATTTTCGTTCTCAACTAAATCTTCCCAAATATTTTAGCGTGGGGTGACATCTATAAGATCTAGAATAAGTGATCGCATCATATTCACGTGTTGTAAGTTAGTCGTACTCTCCTGTTGAATAATTTCATTTTGATGTCTTTCATTATCCAATTGAGCATGTAAGTTATCAACCTCGTTTTCAAAGGCGTTTATATGTTCATCTTCAACCCCAAGTTGCACTATCATATTATTGTTTTCCGTACTTAAAGTACAACGTAGTAAATTTATTTCCTGCCCTAAGACTTCTTCTTGTTGCCGAACGCTACCTTCTAAAACAGAGACATGGTTAGATGACCCCTCCAATTCAACTTGGCACATCTTTACACGCCGCCATAATTTTTGTATTTCTTGTTCTTGCATGTTGGATATGACATTTGCAGCAATATTGTTTCTCCTCAATCCCTCTATTTCTTCTTTAAGATGTTGATTATGTATTCTTAATTCCACAAAATATGTAGACTTTTTTACAATAGATCGATAACCTTTGTATGTGAAATTTTTTTGGGATGTGTGGAAGTTAATACTGATGATTGTGATCTTGAAGCCATACCTATAAAATATAATTTAGAAAGGTCATTAAAGTTATTAAATGCAAAAAAAATTGTTTAAGTATTATACAAAAATATATTAATTATACTAAGCTACTTGTATTTAATAGAGTCCACATATTGTAAAGAAAACAAGTTAAACATACAACACATGCAACACTAAAAAAATATACATGATAATATATGTAATTGAAATAACATCACTTTAATAAATACAACAAAAAAATTAAACAACACATAAAATAATATATTCATAGAATAATAATTCACAAACTACATGTAAAAATATATATGAACATTACACTAAAATAAAACATAACAAATTTGAATTTAAAATTTGAATTTGAAAGGCATATATAACGCAAACAACCAAAGAAATAAATGATGTTGTGTATACTAATTACCTTTTAATCAAACAGTTACAAAATAGTTCACTAGGATGGAGTTATCTCTGCAAAATGATGTTTTCATCGTTGAAGACGATCTGCGTGATATATCATGCAAAAAAAAAAGAAAAATTGATGATTAGTGCTAATATTTGAGGAAAACAAATGTGATATCATGCAAAAAATTAAAAGAAATAAGAATACTATGATTGGTGCTAATTTAAAAAAAAAAAAAAATCTAAGAATCATCAACAAAAAATAAATCAAAACATGTAAAATAAAAAATAGAAATAATGATATGTAATATATATATATTATAAAATAATTTAACATTTAAATAAATAATACGTACCTAATATGAAGATAATGATTGGTTTTTATGTTGAAGATGGTTGGAACACAATGCAGAAGGAAGTGGAGAAATGAATTTTAAGTGATTGAAGAGAAGAGAAGAAAGAAAGAAAAATAGAGAACATCCAATGAAGAAGAAGAAGAAGAAGAAGAAGAAGAAGAAGAAGAAGAAGGGAGAAGAGTTCTTCTCTTGAACAAGAAATTGATTAAAAAAAAAGTGAGGAGAGATATAATGGAAATGAGTGCAGAGAGAGAGAGAGGGGGGAATGAGCACGGCTACCATTGTAATTAATACAGTCGACAATAATAAATATAGTAGGTAAACAAATGGAGGGTAATAGTTTTGCAGTGAAATATCATTTCCTGCATTTCAGCTTTTATTTTTTCTGTTTTAACTCTCTCATCAAATCAAATGAAATAAGTCAGACGTGATGTGAAATTACCTGTAAAAATATATCTGATATATCTACACAAAATGTTATCATTTTTATTTAGATTATTTTTGAAAAAATATATCTGATATAACTATACAACATGAAATCATTTTTTTAAATGATTTAAAATCTCATGTTTAATGTACTTAATTTTTTTCATTTTTAATTTATATCAATATACATAATTAAACTATGTAAATAACTCTTAAAAAATAATTTAATAACTCTAATAATAAAATATAAAATTAATAATCCAAATTATTTTATTTTTTGTAATTTATTTATGATAAAATTATATATATTTTTTAGATTATTTAAATTTTTCCTTTTTTTAAATGTAATTTCTATATATATATATATATATATATATATAATATATTTAATTATTATATTCAAATAATAATTAAAATGAAACTAGATAATTATTAATAAATATTCGTTAATTTTTTTAAATTTATTTATGATATGATTTGAATAAGTTAAATAAATGTATATAATTTATATTGATTTATAATTATATAATATATATTCATATAAGAAAAAGTAAAAATATATACGTAAATATATATTTTTATTAAACAGAATAAATACAAAAAAATGAATCTTCAAATTAAAATATCACATATACATATATATATATAACTAAATATTATATATATATATATATATATAAATATAAAAAAACAAAGTGAAAAAAATGAAACATCAGGCCCACTAAAGTTTCTTTTATTTCAATTTTTCCATTTTTTAAAATGTAATATATATATATATATATATTTATCATATTCAAATAATACTTAAAATAAAATTATATAATTATTAATAAATTTCCTTGAATTTTTTTAAATGTATTTATATTATGATTTGAATAAATTAAATAAAAATATATAATTTATATTGGTTTATAATTAAACAATACATATTTATATAAGAAAAAATATAAATAGAAACGTACATATATATTTTATTAAACAGATAAAATAAAAAACTAGATTCTTCAAATTAAATTATTACATATATTTTAATATATATATATATATAACAAAAAGAATATATATAAAAATATAAAAAACTAAATCAATTAAAGAAAGTCAAGCCCAATGACGCTTTGACGTTTCTTTAAAACGTCAGTGGACCAGACATTTTTTCATTTTTTATTTTATAAATATAATTTATATATATAAATATATATGTATATATATGTATATATATATTCATTATTATAATACTTTAAAATAAAATTATATATTTTTTAATAAATATTCTTTAATTTTTTTAAATTTATTTGTAATATGATTTGAATAAATAAAAATATATAATTTATATTGGTTTATAATTAAATAATATATATTTAAATAAGAAAAAATATAAATAGAAACGTATATATATATTTTTTTATTACACAAATTAAATAAAAAATAGAATCTTCAAATTAAAATATTACATATATTTTAATATATATATATATATTTATATATATAACAAAAGAATATATATAAAAATGTAAAAAACAAAATCAATTAAAGACACGTCAGGCCCACTAATGTTTCATGTTATTTATTTTTTATTTTTTTAAATGTAATTTCTATATATATATATATATATATATATATATATTTAATTATCATAATACTTAAAATAAAATTATATAATTATTAATAAATATTCTTTAATTCTTCTAAATCTATTTATAATATAATTTGAATAAACTAAATAAAATTATATAATTCATATTGGTTTGTAATTATATAATATATATTTATATAAGAATAAATATAAATAGAAACGTAAATATATATATATATATATATATATATATATATATATATATATATTATTACACAGATTAAAAAAAATAGAATCTTCAAATTAAAATATTATATATATTTTAATATAAATATATATAACAAAAGAATATATATAAGAATATAAAAAACCAAAAATCCAAAAAAAGAAACGTTAGGCCCACTGACGTTTCTTTGAAACGTCAGTGAGCCTCACGTTATTTCATTTTTTTATTTTTTAAATGTAATTTCTATATATATATATATATATATTTAATTATCATAATACTTAAAATAAAATTATATAATTATTAATCAATATTCTATTTTTTTAATTTATTTATAATATGATCTGAATATATTAAATAAAATATATAATTTATATTGGTTTATAAATATATAATATATATTTATATAAGAAAAAATAGAAATAGAAACATAAATATATATTTTAAACAGATTAAATAAAAACAAAATTAATTCTTCAAATTAAAATATTACATATATTTTTAGTATATAAATATATATATAAAACTAAAGAATATATTTTTTTTCATTTTTTCTTTTTTATGAAATTTCTGTGTGTGTATATATACGTTATATACATATATATTTTTTTAAATCATTATAATAATACGTATATAAAATATATAACTACTAATAAATATTTATTATTTTTTGGAAATTTATTTATAATATGATTTGATAAATTTAAACAAATTATATAATTTTTAATGGTTTATAATTATATAATATATATTTATATAAAAAAGTATATATATTTCTAATAATATATTTATATAAGAAATAATATAATATATATTTTTTTTAAGAAGATAAAATAAATAAGAAGATAAATGCATCTTCAAATTAAAATATTACATATATTTAATTATATATATATATATATATATATATATATATACAAAACTAAACAATATATATATAATAAAACAAAATAAAAAAATAAATGTCAGGCACACTGACGTTTCTTTAAAACATTAGTGGGTCTGACGTTATTTCCATTTTTCTTTTTTCTTTTAATATAATTTATACATCTATATATATATATATACACACATTTAAACTATTCAAATAGTACGTAATATAAAATTTATAATTATTAATAAACATTTATATAATTTAATTAGGTTGATTAGAAATATTTATTTTTTATTGGTTTATAATTATATTATTAATTTATATATAATATAAATAAATATATATTAATGTATGAAAAAAGATAAAAATATATTTTATATTATATTTTAATTAATTTAAATAAAAATATATTTTTATTGATTTTTATTGATCTAAATAAATTTTATTGAATAATAAAATTAAATAATCAGTAAAAAAAATATAAATATATGTATTTATATTATGAAAGTAATTATATATCTTTTATATATATACATAAATATATAATATTAAATGACATACATACGTGTATATATAAGTGCATATATGTGTGTGTGTGTGTGTGTGTGTGTGTGTGTGTGTATATGTGCATGTTATTACATATATATATATATATAGAATAACATACATACCATCCAGCACTTAACATTACATGTAATATATATATATATATATATATATATATATATATATATATATATATTTATTTATTTATTTTTAGATTAAAACATCACGCTCGGTGATATTTTTCCCAAACAACGTCTGGTTTAATGATATTTTACCCTATTTTAAAAACAATTTTACAAATTATACCATTTTGTAAAATTTTTATTTTTTATGCATTATTTAGGTAATTAACAATTAACCCCTTGAAGTCTTTCAATCTGTGGTCAGCATTCAGCAAGTTTTGTCTGGGAAAGGGTAATAACAATTTTATAATAACAGCAACTCTAATTTCTTGTGCCTGCTAGAATCTTCCTACCATTTCTATGTTCCCAGTAGTTTATTTTGTATAGTGATTTATCTTTTTCTTTTTTAATATGAATTAATTAATGTTTATTTGTAAATATAAATTTATATTTTATTTTATATTTTATTATTTTTAATGCACGTGCATTTGCTAGTTAATAATATTGATAATTACACGTGATATATATGAGTTATTATAAAATATAAAATAAAATAGTAGATCGGAATTATTGTTTAATTGATATTAAATTATGAAAAAATTAAAAATGAATAAAAATATATTAAATTAATGTTATTATTTTATAAATAAAAACTGTAAATAATCTAATAAATTTTTATTTTACCAAAACGTTAGTTATGTAATTCAAATACAATACAAGTAATCCAACTCATGATGAGTTCAGAAATATAGCACAAATAATTAACAAAAAATAATTGAATTTTTTTAATCTAATATCTTATTTTTAAAATATACGATATGAGCATCAAATTAATGATCTTTAAGAAAATGATTTGAATTTATTATAAATCAAAAACATATAAGAAACAATTTTTTGTGTGTGTTTTAAATATTAAAAAAAATTATAAATAATTAATAAAATAAAGAAAATTTTAAACCAATCACAAACATTCATCTATAATCATTTCTTTTATTTCTTCACAAAATTATCAAAAATTAACTTTTTGCGGTATTGTACTATATATGTGAATTTTGATTATATTAATATAGATTAGTGTTCATATATTTATTTATAGTACCATCAATATAGATATGTAATATTTATTAATACAAATTAAATAAAGTAATATATAAAATAAACATATATATAATATTTATTAGTACAAATTAAAATAAATAATATTTAAAATAAGAGATTTTGTGTTCATGGATAAGATCCTTAGGTTGTGTGTGGACTGGATTGAGGACAACCGAATGTGAGTTGTTCCAGCCTAGTCCTGATGTTTGGGCGTGACGATTTCCAAAATATTGTAAAATAAAAAATCAATTCACAAAATAGGGTACTTTTAAAAATATTTCCCAAACTAAGGTAAAATGTCAGTCCAGTGACCTTTTTTTAAAAATATTACCGGGCATGATGTTGTTTAAGTAGGTCAACTGAAAATTAAAAACGTTAGACCCACTGACGCTTTTGATTTTCAGTTATATATATATATATATATATATATATATATATATATATATATATATATTATGATACATGCATTTAGTTCACATATATATACACAACATATATACACACACACTAAAGACATGGACATGATGCACACACACGCATATATCTACTATATAAGAGAAATTGCAAAATTAGCCCTCTAATATGTGGGCGGTTCTAAAATCAGTCATTTATCTTTTTTATTGCTCAAATTTGATTCTCTTTTAATCAAAATTCAAAAAATATTGTCTGATAATTATACTTATACACTGTATAATCATGTCATATTAGGGATTTACATTTTTTTTTTGCTAATATATGACCTCTATGGTCAATTTTAATGTGTCCGATACCATATTGTTTATTTGGAATGACTCGTCCATTTCATTTAGTAGACAAAAAAAATAAAAACTTTTGTTTAACACTGTAATGTGTGGTGCATGTGCAAATATCCAACAAGAATCTCAAATTTCGACTAAAAATATGTAAATTGAAGAAATTAAATAGGAAAAGAACAAAAATTATAAAATTAATAAAATAAAAGACTAATTTTGTTGCCTCTCATAAGTTATAGAACTATTTTTGTAATTTTTTCTATATTATATATATATATATATATATACAATTATAATTTTTCTTATTCCTATCAAATCTACATAGATATATATATATATATATATATATATATATATATATATATATATATATATATGTATATATATAATATATATAATATATTTCTGTTATTATTATCAGAAAATATATATATTTATATATATTTTTAATGTTTACATATTTCTATTATCTTATAATTATAAATAGAATTAATAAACAAAGAATTTATATTTTTTAGTTATAATAATTTTATTATATCTTATATAAAAAAATTTATATATAAGACTTTAATAAATAAAAGAATATTTATTACTAATTTTATACTTATATATTTTATATATAAATATATAAAATGAAATATATTTTAATATATCATATCATAAATGAATATAATAAATAAAAGAAAGTATATTAATAATTATATATTTTGTCAGAACAATTATTAAAATAATTTAAATAAATAAATATATATAATACACACACACACACACACATATATATAAAATATTTATTTATTATTTTTATTTACTATATATATATATATATATATTAAAATATGTGTAAATTTGAAATCTCGAATTTTTTATATAACTTTCATTAATTGTTTTTATATTATCTGTTTATGAAAAATATATATAGTTATATTAATATATAATTACAAATATATATATATATATATATATATTTCTATTATCTTATAAATTAAGAATAGAATTAATAAAACAAGAAAAAATTATATACTTTTATGTATAATAATTTTATCATATCATAAATAAATTTTAAAAAATAAAAGAATATTTTATCTGATGTTATTTTCATCATTTGCAGTTAGGCACTACGCAACAGTTTGTTTGATATATATATATATATATATATATATATATATATATATATATATATATTTTTTTTTTTCATTTTAAACAATTAATGTAAAATTCTAGAGAAAGTTAAGGATAAGATTATTCATGAAAACTTAAATTAATTAGTTGAAAATTCGTAATTTATTACTAATGTGGATGTTTAACAGAAATAATATGGGAACATTAGAAATGTATTGAATATTTTTATTTGCTATCTTTTGGAATATTTAAAATAAGTTGAGACGCAACCATTCAGGCGTTAAACTTTCTAAAGCCCACGCAATTCGGACCAGGACTAGAGTTGAAGCTTCTCAAAATTTATCCAACCTTTTAAAATCCTTTTATTTCTCTTGCAAGTCTGTTAAGGAATTGGTGATCTGACCTAGAGCTGGAAAAATAAATTTGTATGGACGGATTGAATTATATATTATAGTCATCTGACCTTGACTGGTCCTAGGTCGGCTCAATAAAATATTTATATATCTTGGTTGGGTTGAGTTGGATTCAATGACCAAACTTCAGCGGGTCAACCTTAGTTGTTGACCTGACGGGCTCGAGCTGCAGCGGCCCATGTTGCCGCCTTCGAATCTCATCTTTCTTTATCTTCTCAACTTAGTCCCACAATGCGCTCCCAGAAACAATACCGGTGGAGCTAGCAGCAGGGCTCTCAAGCCTTCCACTCTTGAATACGTCCTACAATAACCTGGTCGGAATTATCCCAAAGGGCCATCAAGACATTTTTAGCTGATTTCTTCAAAAGAAATATGGGGTTATGTGGTTCCCTCTCAACATAAGCTGCCATTGATGATCAACGATTTATCACAACCAGAACTGGAAACTGCACAATCACATCGAAAAATGTAGATTGAGAAGAAGATATTTTTTGAGAAAGTTGACCTTGAGAAGATGTTCGACTGCCAAATCAGGAAAGGAAGAAATGTAAGAAAAAAAAATTAAGTTAGAAAACACTGGTGTTGATTATGCTATTTATTTTTGTAAATTTTATTGCATCTGTTTCTTTGTAAGGTCTCATCATGATCATAATATATACACACATACATATATACAGTAAGTTCAATAGATTTGTTTCATATAATTCATATATCAGGGTGGCCACATATTTGACACTTGAATTTGTGCAATGCTGGTTTTGGTGGACATGTTCAGGTTGAATTGTTGTTCTCAAGGAGATCGGTTGGTCTTGCTCTCTCCAACCATCGGGACATTCAACAGCTGATTAATTTTGGACTATGATCCTCCAATATCTAATGGGGCTTAGAAAGCTCTGTCTGGTGTCTTTATTTTCAAATCGAATTTCTTGGACCTCTAAAAAAGAATCGTGGAAGAAATACAAAGTTGGATATGAGGAATCGAAAATCAAATACATGTGTCGGTGAACCTTTCTTGTAATCTTCTAAAGGACCTAAATACAAATGCTCCAACATAAGATAGAGGAACTCCATTGAACAACATGATATTCATTAACTTGGTAGAATTTTTAAACAAGTATTATAATTTGAACTAAATATTTCCCTCCATAAAACTGCATTATCAATTGAAATTTCAACTTTCTACGTACACAAATTAGTATCGTGGCCCTTCTCACAGAGCTGAATTAACAAGTCTGCAACTCCCTCCATCTCTCCTCTGCTTCTCACTCTAGTTCTCTCTCTAACTTCTCCAACTTTCCTTCTTAAAATCTCCGCTTTTCCCCCAAACACAACATCTTTAACTACATTACATATCTCCTCCCTTTGAAGCTTCCCGTCATCATCTCTCTTAACCTCTACACCAACACCAAGATCCACCACCAATTTAGCATTCATCGGCTGATCAAGATGCATTGGCATGGCTATAATCGGGACCCCAAAATCAATGCTTTCCTTTAACGAATTCCATCCACAATGACTTACAAATCCAGCTACGCTCGGATGCCTTAGTATCTTTGCTTGAGGTGCCCATTTTTCGACGATCCTTCCTCTTTCTCCAACTCTTTCAAGAAATCCTTTCGGCAGTGCATCCTCAACCTTCATCTCCTCCCCTTTGGGAAACCTAATGATCCATACAAAGTTCACATTGCTAAGCTCTAATCCGTAAGCAATTTCCTCTAGATCTTCCTTTTTTAGAAAGAATTCACTCCCAAACGACACAAAAACACTCGAAAACTCATCATTTTCTCCTAGCCATTCCATCAGTTCATTATCACCATCATCGCCTCCTATACTTGCATCATCGTGAATTGTTGCACCAATTGGTATGATCTTCATCTTGATCATCTCAGAAAGATAATCCATGTACTCCCCCTCTATCTCCCTACATGTATTTATTAATATGATATCATTATTCTTCATATATGCATCATCATCATCAAGGTCTTTCTCTTCACTCTTATACGACTCCGTATAACCGCGCACCATGGACAACTCTAAGCTGCTAAGACGAATAGCTGGGAACGGGAAATCGGTTCCCGGATGCCTTCCCAGATGAACAAAATAAGAAAACATAGTCGCACCGGATGTGAAGAACGTAACAGAAGGAATCTTGAGCGGAGAAGCCGCTACGCCAGCCCATGGCTGCAGAACATCATGAATCAGAAGGTCAGGTTGCAGAGATTCTAGAAGATTCGAGAAGCTCGGTTTGGCCGTCTTTAGGGCCTTCCTGAGGGTGGAATGGAGGTTAAGTGGGAGGCCGTTGGTTGTGTGGAAGTGAGGGGGGAGTTCAGGAATGGTGGGAAGATGAAGTTCTGTTAGATGGACGTGGAGAGAGAATCTAGCAGGGATTTTGTTCTTGATGGAACTGAGATTTACAGGTGTTGAACAAATGTAACTATGGATGTTTCTTTCAGACAGGCCCTTGGCTAGTTCTATGAATGGAGTTATGTGTCCATGAGCCAGCCATGGAAACATGAGAACTTTCAGACAATCTTTCTCTGTGCCCATCTCTCTCTCTCTCTCTCTCTAGATCCAGTAATTGGAGAGTTTTGTAATATACCTATGGAGGGGGGATTGGATTCAATACAGCCATTTGTTATATTGTGTCGTATGACTGAGTAATCAATGCTGCAGTCTATCTGTGGTCGGCAAGTTTTGTCCGGAAAGGGTAATAACAATTTTATAATAACAGCAACTCAAATTACTTGTTTCGTGCTAGAATCTTCCTACCATTTCTATTGTTACCGGTAGTTTATTTTATATAGTGATTTATCTTTCTTTTTCTAATATGCATATATTAATTTGTAAATTTTATTTTATGTCTTATTACTTTTAATACACACTCATTTGCTAATTAATAATGTTAATAATTACACATGATATGGTTATTATAAAGTATAAAATAAAATAGAAGGACAAAATTGTCATTTATATGATATTAATTTATGAAAAATTAAAAATGAATAACAAACAGATTAAATTAAATGTTATTTATTTTAAAAAGTAAGAATTGCAAATAATATAAGAAATTTTTATTTTACAAAAGACTTAGTTATTTCAAATACAATACAAGTAATCCAACTTACGATGAAAGCATAAATATAATACAAATAATCAACAAAAATTAATTATATATTTTGAATTTAAAATCTTATTATTAAAACATACAATATGAGCGTTAAAATAATGATCTTTAAAAAAAATGATTTGAACTTATTATAAGCAAAAACTTATACGAAATGATTTCTTTATGTGTTTTAAATATTTAAAATTTTAAAAAAAATTAAGAGATAAAATAAAGAAAAATCTAAACCAATTACAAACAGTCGCCTATAATCTATTCTTTTATTTCTTCACAAAATTATCAAAACAAAATTGAAAATTAACTTTTTATGGTATTTTACTATAGATATGTGATTATACATTAATATAGATTAGAGTTCATATATTTATTTATGATGCCATTATTATATAGATATAATATTTATTAATAAAAATTAAAATAAACATATATATGATATTCATTAATAAAACTTAAAATAAAATAATATTAAAATAAGAGATTTCGTGCGGTGGATAAGACCCTTAATTTAATTGGTATATGAGGGCGGCCGGTTTATTTTAATTCGATGGATGCTGCAGGTCTGTTTCATTTCATTATAAAATACACCATACACCATACACCATACACCAATTTATTTTAATAAATTATGTAGTGCTGATTGTTAGTCACGCATAAATCAATTATTAGCATCATGTCCTCAAATTTCTATTGAAGATATTTATCTCAAAACTCAACAATCTTTCCATTAAAGATCTGATTTTTTATTTTATATTGTATCTTTTATTTTAATATTATAAAATTTTCATATTTCACATACTGTTTATCATGAACTTATATGCTAGTACTTTAATTTATTAGATACATGTTATATGTTATACAACTAAATAATAATCATTTCTTTTTTTCTTTCTGTCAGTAATATCATGTAACACATCTATTGAAATTAAGGCATTATCCTATAATGTAATGTAAAATCTTTCTATTCATAGATCCAAGTCTTCTCCTTGTTTTTTAATTTTTATGTATCCCCTTCCTTGCCCTCTTTTTTTCTTTTCTTTTCTGTTTTTTAATATTTTTTTAAGTTGTATTTGAAAAGAGCGATTTAAAAATCAAATTTTTTTTTGAATAAATTTATTTTAAAAACCCTGTGTTTGAAATTTCATGCATTTTAAATTTTTTGTTTGGATGTTTGAATTTGAAATGAGTGAATCCAAAATGTTTGATTTTTGTCTTGTTTGAAGCATGTAGTGTGTGTGCAATGTGTAGACTATGTAGTATATGTGAGTAACGTGTGCAATATGTGTATGTTTGTAAAATGTGTGTGGTATATATGTGTGTGTATTAATATTGTATGTGTATGATTATATATATACATGAGAGACTGATAATGAATCTCAAAATAATTAGATTGTAGAAATAATTTTAAATTCATCAAAAATTTATTAAATATTTAGAGAATATTTTAAATTCATTAATTTATTTTTCTGTCAAATAAAATTGAATTAATGTAATTATAAATTTCAAATTCATTAAATTTATTATCAAATTCCTCCATCCAAAGTAGAGCCGTAGGGTTTCCAAGCTCATCTCATTACTAGAACCCTATAATTAAACTCTTATCTTAAAAATAAATAAATTCTTCATCTTTCTTCTCCAATATTTTCTTTTATTTGTCCCAAAATTTCCTTTTATTTTTATTCTTTTTGTCCAAATTCCAAAACAAGAGTCAAAAATATTCTTTTTATTTCATTTATGCAATCATAATATGTTTTGTACCATTCACTAAAATCTTTTTTACTTCTATTTTTTAAGTGAAACATTGAAAAAGTATCTTTCAAAAGTCTAACATTCATCATATAATGATGAGATAATACTACCAGAGTACCTAAGCCTCGCTACTCGCTAGGATTTATGGTGTTAGCATTATTTTTGATTTTCCAGAACTCTTATAAAGTAGATACCTCGATAAATTTGATATAGTTATTATGGTTTTAGTTTTTAAGTTAAAACTTAAAATTTGCTACTTATATTTATTTTAAAATTTGAATTGGTAACACCGGTGACATGAGTTTCTTGATTTTGAATGATATAATGATATGGAATTTATTATTATTTGAGTTGTAGAAGACTAGGAATATTGAAACTTTAATATGATTTTTTCCCATCATATATTATTTTTGTGTTCGATTACAAAATTATATGTCCCCATTCATAGAGCTGGCCGAGGAATTATCCCATAGAAACTATAAAATGTTAATAGAAAAGTTGAAATGTTGGATCTCATAGGAATAGGTTGAAACACTAAATGCTATTTTTCTTCGACTAAGTTAAGGTAGACCATACCTCTATGCAATTATTTCAACTTAATTATTCTGATATTTTTGTAGTTACCTACAACGATTCTACGAGGACAAACTATTAGCATGTCATAGAATACTAGTATATCAACCAACTGAAAGAAAAAAGAAACATAATTAAAATATTCATCAAGATTCGTGTGGCAACACATGGTATGTGGAGGAAGCCGTTCATTCTTCTTCCCTCGTAATTTCTCTATCAACATTTTCCCTCTCCTCTATTTTTTTCTTCACCATGTAAGAAATTGTATAATATAAGTATATAATATTATTTTTTGTAATTATCTACTTTTTACATATTTTTAGATGTCTAATTATGATAATTAGCGTAGAACCTCAATATTGTTACATACGCTCTAAATTTAATCATTTATATAAAAAATCTATTTATGTTGACTTTAGCAAATTAATGCAATAAACAGAAAAATGAAAATAATTAACTTGAATATATTTCCGTGATGATAACCTCACACCATGATCAAGATAAAACCTTGTTTATCTTTCTCAATTTATTAAAAAAAAAATCTCCATTATCAGCACTATTGTCTTAACCCTAATTCCTAAGTACACTTCTTCCTCTTTTGTGTCTTCTTTTCCTGTCTTGTCTATGGAATATCTTCTCAAGAACCTCGTCAACTTTCTCAAAGTATTTTTCTCTGAAACTTTTGCAGCATAGAAGGAGCCAGACAACGCTTCCTGAGCCCACAACATATCCAAGTGCAACAGATACATAATCCCAATTTATCTCCGTCTTTTCATTTGATTTCACACTTGGTGGTGGTGATAAATCATTTCCATCAATGTTGTTACAACTTATGTTGAGAGGGAAACCGCACAACCCTGTATTTCCTTTGTAGGAATCAACTGAGAATGTCTGAAATTAAGGGCCTTTTGGGATCACTCCAATGAGCTTATTGTAGGACATGTTCAAGACTGATAGAAATGTGAGGCCTGTAAGCTCCATTGGTATCACCCCGATTAATTGGTTCACTGACAGGTCCAATGATCCAAGTTACATCAAGTTACCAAACGATTTTGGGACTGTGCCTGTGAAAGTGTTGCGGGATAAGTTGAGAAGATAAAGTACGCGTAGATCACCAATGGAATCGGGTATCTTTCCTGTGAAGTTGTTGCCAGAGAAATCAATGGATGTGTATTCTGTCGCGATCTTGACAAGCTTCAGTTCTAGCCCTTTGCTGGTTAACGTCACCTCGATCAAGTAGTAATAGTTGAGATGTACAACGCTAAAGCCCAACTGGTTGTTGCGCCTTAACTCTACATCATTGTTTAGTATCATTCCTTTCCAATTTGAGAAGTTTAGATACAAATCCCCCTTAAAATCATTGGCAGCTATATCGATGATTTGAAGATTTGGCCAGCTTGTTTGGCATCTGACCTCTCCATGGAATCTGTTGAAGCGCAACACAAGGACACGCAAGCTTGACGACAACATGCAAGGGAAAGTATCGTCGATTTTGTTGTTTCCAACATTCATGACCTCTAACATACTGCAATTTCTCAAGGACTTTGGGATGTTGCCTCCTAAATTGTTGTTGCGTAGGTCCAAGGTTTTTAGGCTACAATTGCCAGAAAATTTATCAGGGATGACACCACTAATGTTGTTTCTCCCCAGATTGAACACTCCAAGATGCTTAATGTTTTCAAGTAGACAAGGAGGTATTATACCACTCAAGTTATTGAAAGACAAGTCAAGGATTTCAAGGCTAATTCCATTGCAAAGGGACAATGGAATTGCTCCAGTTAAATTGTTATTTGCAAGAGAAAAGAAAACAAGAGATGTAGATAAGTTTCCAATAATGTTAGATGGAATAGCCTTTGCAAAGTTGTTATTAGAGTAATCTACGTACGAAGCTCCTTGCGGGGGCAGAGGCAAGTCACTGTGAAGCTGGTTTGCATGCAAATCTAGTATTCGAACAGAATCAAGAATATGGTATGGCTTTTGCAGATCTACCAAGAGATTAGAAGAAAGGTATAGTGTTGAAAGTGTTCCACTTCCAATTTCCCATATCCAACTAGGTATTTTCCCGGTGATTTGGTTATTTGAGAGGTCCAAAATACAAGTTGGATTGGTTTCTAAGGTCAGGAAAACTATGCAGGTTGCAGGAAACTAAGCTTAACATTTCTATTGAGGGAGACGTAGAAAAACTTGAATTAAAGCCGATTGTATCGACTGATAAGTTGTTGTAAGAAAGATCAAGCCTTATAAGATGATGAAGCTTTTGAACCTTTTCTTGTTGAAGAGTGCCATTGAATAGGTTGTCAGAAAGGAAAAGAATGTTAAGGCTTTCAAGCTCAAAGAAAAACTCAGGAATGGGCCCTTCCAGAAGATTACTTCTCAAATCAAGATCTTGGATGTTAGAGAAATTTCGAGTGGAAATATCATTGACGTGACCACTAAATTGGTTATTGTAGAGAAAAAGTGCCTGCATTGAAGGAAGGCCAAAGAGAGACTGTGGAACGGTTCCATTGAGTGAATTAAACCCTACATATATAAGAACAAGGTTGGAAAGGCCTTCAAAATGCATGGAAGAAAGTGAGCCTGTTAGACTATTATGACTAAGGTCTATGTATTCAAGTTTCTTGGAAGTGTAAAATAATGGGATTAAACCTTTGAAGAAGTTATCAGATAAGTCCACATGAATTAGTTCTGTTATATTAGCCAAAGTTAATGGAATCGGTCCAGTAAATCCATAACCAGACAATATTATTTCAGACAACATATTCAGATTGCTAAACGAATTTGGTAATCTACCTGAGAAGTTGGTTTTGCCGAGTGATATGGACCTAAAAGAGACACCCTGATAAAACAGTGGTATGTTGCCACTGAGTAATGGATTATTGAATAAATCAAGATTCTGCAGAGTGGGTATCTGAAAGATCAACTCTGGAAAAGAACCTTTAAGAGAGCAAGATGAAAGACTTAAAGTAGTCAGACTCGAGAAATTTGATATGAAATCTGGAACTGAGGTTGAAAGATTGTTCCAATCGAGTCGAAGAACAGATAGGGAATGAAGTTGTAGAAGGGGTGGATGCAAAGGGCCTGAGAGATTACAATTTCCCAGGCTCAATATGTAAGTTATTATTAATGGCCCATATTAATTGTTGCCCATAAGTAAGATATTTATGCCCATATTTTCATATGGTTTAATATATATTTATTCCTCACACGTTGATAGACCGTGTGAATTACAGTTTTTACATGAGCAGTTTCTTGAGAAAAAGGAAACTACTCCTTTCTCTGCCCATAAAAGTATCACAGATAATTCATTATCACTATCAAGAAAGAATACCATCTGGATATTACGTAAGGGGCTAAGGGAGAGAAGAAATCAAATAACTTCTTCATCAACAAAACAATGGCTGCACAAGGTTAGTATTTTACAATTAAGTTTTGTATGATTCTGAATGTGAGAAACATGTATTTTAAGATCCATGTATTATTTATATTTAAGTTTAAAGATCATGTTATTGTGTATGTAATTAATTTTTACATGTGGTATCAGAGCATGGTTATTAAATTCATGTTTTTTCGTTCAAACTTAATAATTCATGCACCCTAAATTTAATTGAGGAATATTTTTACGAACACTGTTCACGGATACTGTTCACGATTACTGTTCACATATTACTGTTCACGATTACTGTTCACGGATTACTGTTCACGAAAATTATTGTTCACGAAAAAGTTACTGTTGACCAAATTGGGGTTTATGCTCATGTTTTACACCTCATGATTGGACGTATTATATGTGATATATGATTATATATTGTATTTTTATCATAAATTGTTGAGGATTTAGTTTTCATTAACTATAAGGTAAATTATATAATTAGATTTATATAATGTTGGTCTGTTAATCACCAAAGTGATCTGACTATTAAGTTTAATAAATCAAAATTATATGATTAATATTTTGATTACCCATATATATGTGATGCTTGAGATTTGATTAGTCTTGATAATTATGGGTATTCAAAATTTCATGGTTATAAGATATTTACAGATCACCCAAAGGTCGATCATTTAGTCTTATAAATTATGAAAATAATAGTAATAATTGATATTTTATTATGGGTTATTTTGTATGTCCAAAGATAGCAAAATAATTTGGAAAGAAAAATATCAAATTATTAATTATTTGAATAAACAAAGCATCATTATGATTATGTTTGTATGTTAATGTATCACCCAAAGGAGATCATTAATATACACTTAATGTTTTTCGATCCTGAATCTGCTTTATTCAAAGTATTAATATGTATTAATTATATTATTCCTGCAGTACCTGTTCCCGTCACTCTTCATTCGCTTGCTTCATCTATTACGATATTTAATGGTCTAAACTTCGATAAATGGTCTGACCAGATCCATTTTCACCTTGGTGTTTTGGATCTTGATTTAGCACTTGAAGTTGACAAGCCTGCTAGTAATGAAAATAGCAGCGATGATGAAAAATTTGCCCATGATACTTGGGTAAAATCGAACAAACTGAGCCTTATGTTTATGCGAATGAGCATAGCTGACAACATCAAGTCTACCATTCCTAAAACTGAAAGTGCTAAAGAATATTTAGCATCTGTGAAAGAATGTTCTCAAACTGCTGATAAGCCCGCTGCTGGGACATTGATGGCTACTTTAACAACCATAAAGTTTGATGGTTCTCGTAGCATGCATGAACATGTCATTGAAATGACAAACACTACAGCAAGACTTAAGTCATTGGGAATGGCAGTAGATGATAACTTTCTAGTGCAGTTTATCTTAAACTCACTACCCTCTGAGTATGGTCCGCTCCAAATGAACTATAACACCATGAAAGACAAATGGAATGTGAATGAACTTCACGGAATATTAGTTCAGGAGGAAACGAGACTTAAGAATCAAGGAACTCATGTTGTTCATCTCGCAATGAATCAAGGGGCTAGAAAGAAAGCCGGAAAGAAGAAAGGAAAGAGCAAGCAAGCACCAAATAATGTAAATGAGTCATCTGCTCAAATCAAGAAAAAGGAACACGATAATCTAAAGTGCCGGTTTTGCAAAAATCCTGGACACTTTCAAAAGGATTGTCAGAAACGTAAAGATTGGTTCGAAAAGAGAGGTATACTTAATGTTTTAGTATGTCATGAATCAAACTTAGTTGAAGTTCCTTGTAATACTTGGTGGCTTGATTCTGGCTGTACCACTCATGTTTCCAATAAGATGCAGGGATTCCTTACAACCCGAACCACAAACCCAAATGAAAACTTTGTTGTCATGGGGAATCGAGTTAAAACACAAGTACAAGCCATGGGAACTTATCGTTTAATTTTAGATACTGGACATTATTTAGATTTGTTTGAAACTCTTTATGTACCTTCAGTTTCTCGCAATTTAGTTTCTCTTTCTAAACTTGATTCTGTTGGATATTGCTTTAAGTTTGGTAATGGATGTTTTAGTTTGCTCAAATAAAATCATCTTGTCGGTTCTGGTATTCTGTCTGATGGCTTGTATCGTTTTAAACTTGATCATCTTTTTGCTGAGACCCTTATGACTTTGCATCATAATGTTGGAACTAAACGTGGTTTAGTCGATGAAAGTTCTGCTTACTTGTGGCATAAACGTTTAGGGCATATCTCCAAAGAAAGACTACAAAGATTAGTAAAGAATGAAATCCTTCGTGAGTTGGATTTTACTGATCTTGGTATTTGTGTGGATTGTATTAAAGAAAAACAAACAAAACACACAAAGAAAGGAGCCACAAGAAGTACACAGCTTCTTGAAATAATACACACCGATATTTGTGGGCCTTTTGATGTGCTTTCCTTTGGGAAGGAAAGATACTTCATTACCTTTATCGATGATTTTTCACGTTATGGATATCTCTATCTATTACAAGAAAAATCTCATTCTGTAAATGCTTTAGAAGTGTTTATAGAAGAGGTTGAAAGACAATTGGATAGAAAGGTGAAAATCATTAGGTCTGATAGAGGTGGTGAATTTTATGGAAAATATGATGAATCAGGGTAATGCCCAGGCCCATTCGCTAAATTCCTTGAAAAGCGTGGCATTTGTGCTCAATACACTATGCCAGGTACACCACAACAAAATGGTGTAGCAGAAAGACGTAATCGTACTCTAATGGATATGGTTAGGAGTATGTTAAGTAATTCCTCTTTACCCACCTCATTGTGGATGTATGCACTGAAGACTGCTGTATATGTGTTAAATGGTTCCTAGCAAAGCAGTTCCTAAGACACCTTTTGAATTGTGGATGGGTAGGAAACCCAGTTTAAGACACCTGCATGTTTGGGGATGTCCAGCAGAATTAAGAATTTACAATCCACATGAAAAGAAACTGGATCCAAGAACCATAAGTGGTTTCTTTATTGGTTATCCAGAAAAATCTAAAGGGTATAGGTTTTACTGTCCTAATCATAGTACGAGGATTATGGAAACTGGTAATGCTAAGTTCATTGAAAATGGTGAAATCAGTGGGAGTGTAGAACCACGAAAGGTGGGCATTGAAGAAGTTAGGGTTGAGTTTCCTCTACCTAGTACTTCTACTCATGTTGTTAATCCTAATATTGTTGAATTGCCACACAATTTACAAGAACAACAAATAAATGATAACACTCTTGTTAATGAACCTGCCATTAATGAACCTATCATTAATGAACCCATCTTTGATGACCATGTCGTTAATGAACCTATAGTAGGTGAACTAAAACAAGTAGCATTAAGAAGGTCTGAAAGACAAAGAAGACCTGCTATTTCTAATGAATACGTGGTTTATCTACAAGAGTCAGAATTTGATATTGGGATTGAAGATAATGATCCAGTTTCCTTTTCACAAGTCATAGAAAGCAATAATTCTATTAAATGGTTAGATGCCATGAAAGAAGAGTTAAAATCAATGGCTCATAACGAAGTTTGGGATCTAGTAGAATTGCCAGAAGGTTGTAAAAGAGTCGGTGTAAATGGGTCTTCAAGACTAAACGTGACTCAAATGGCAATATCAAAAGATATAAAGCTAGACTCGTTGCCAAAGGTTTTACTCAGAAGAATGGTATTGATTACAAAGAAACATTTTCACCAGTGTCTCGGAAAGACTCTTTTAGAATTATTATGGCTTTAATGGCTCATTATGACTTGGAGCTGCACCAAATGGATTTTAAGACAGCTTTTCTAAATGGGGATTTAGTGGAAGAAGTATATATGGATCAACCTGAAGGTTTTTCTATTGAAGGCAAAGAACATATGGTGTGTAAATTAAAGAAATTGATATACGAACTTAAGCAAGCTTCTCGACAATGGTATCTCAAGTTCAACGATACCATCACTTCTTTTGGATTTAAGGAAATCACCGTTGATCGGTGTATATATCTTAAAGTCAGTGGGAGTAAGCTTATTTTTTTGATTCTGTAAGTTGATGATATCTTGCTTGCAACAAATGATCTTGGTATGATGTATGAAACCAAGAAGTATCTCTCTAAGAACTTTGAAATGAAAGATATGGGAGAGGCAACTTATGTGGTCGGAATAGATATATTTCGTGATAGATCACAAGGATTGTTAGGGTTATCTCAAAAAGCATACATAAATAAAGTTCTAGAGAGATTTAGGACGGAAAAGTGCTCATCAAGCATCGTTCCAATCCAGAAGGGAGATAAGTTCAGTCTTAAGCAATGTCCAAATAATGAATTGGAACAAGAACAAATGAAAGACATTCCTTATGCGTCAATTATTGGTAGCTTGATGTATGCACAAACTTGTACACGGCCAGATATAAGCTTTGCTGTTGGAATGCTTGGTCGTTATCAAAGTAATCCAGGAATGGATCATTGGAAAGCTGCAAAGAAAGTACTGAGGTATTTGCAAGGAACAAAAGATCACATGCTTACTTATCGGAAGTCCGATCATCTTGAAGTGATTGGATATTCAGATTCAGATTATGCTGGATGTGTTGATACTCGAAAATCCACATTTGGATACTTGTTCCTATTAGCTGGAGGAGCAATCTCATGGAAAAGTGCAAAGCAGTCTGTAATTGCTGCATCCACAATGGAAGCTGAATTTGTGGCATGTTTTGAGGCCACAGTTCAAGGGAATCTGTTGCGGAACTTTATTTCAGGACTTGGAATAGTCGACAGTATTGCCAAGCCGCTGAAAATTTATTGTGATAATTCTGCAGCAGTATTCTTCTCTAAGAACGACAAGTATTCCAAAGGTGCTAAGCATATGGAATTAAAGTATTTTGCCGTTAAAGAAGAAGTTCAGAAACAAAAGGTGTCAATTGAACACATTAGCACAGATCTTATGATTTCTGACCAATTAATGAAAGGACTGCCTCCAAAGACATTTATTGGGCATGTCGAAAGAATGGGCATCATTCAAAAATCTTGACTATATTTGACACTTTGAGCTCTTTAATGTTTTGTTTATGATATTGAACAAAATCCTATTTTGTCATAATTGTATACATGAATGTTTGACTTGAAGTGTAATAGGATCTTGTCTCTAATCAAGACATTTAAGTAAAGTATTTATGAAGTTTTATTTATGAGTCATATTAAGTAGAAAACTAGCATTATGGTACATGGAAGGAACTATGTTGAATAAATAGTGTAGAACCGCCATGACTTGTGTTAGAATATACTTAGTATTGACATGATGATGAAGTCGGTTTATGATGTGCACATTATGTTAATTAAACCACTTAATTATATATATTACGCCACATGGGCCAAGTGGGAGAATGTAAGTTATTATTAATGGCCCATATTAATTGTGGCCCATGTGTAAGATATTTATGGCCCATATTTTCATATGGTTATTTATATATTTATTCCTCACACGTTGATAGACCGTGTGAATTACAGTTTTTACATGAGCAGTTTCTTGAGAAAAAGGAAACTACTCATTTCTCTGCCAATAAAAGTATCACAGATAATTCATTATCACTATCAAGAAAGAATACCATCTGGATATTACGTAAGGGGCTAAGGGAGAGAAGAAATCAAATAACTTCTTCATCAACAAATCAATGGCTGCACAAGGTTAGTATTTTACAATTAAGTTTTGTATGATTCTGAATGTGAGAAACATGTATTTTAAGATCCATGTATTATTTAGATTTAAGTTTAAAGATCATGTTATTGTGTGTGTAATTAATTTTTACACAATATCCTTAAGTTGGGCAAAGAGGATGATATAACTTGGCACCATTCATTCCCTTGAGCCGGAATATCAAGATTATCAAAATAGAGTTCTGTAAGTCCAGTTAGATTCTGCAAAAACATACTCAAATTCAAGTACTCAATATTTAGAAGCATACTGTCCCAAGAATAATGGTAGGAGACATCAAGGCTAACCAATCTCGTCAAGAACGAAAGCTCAACCGGAACAAGTCCACCAAAACCAGCATTCGACAAATTCAAGTGTGTTAGATACTCAAAATTGTGAATACCCCGTGGAATTTGAGCATTATCGAAGGTGTTGAATGCCAAGTTTAGCTTCTCCAGGTAACTAAGACCAAAAAGACTCGATGAATTTTCTAGTCCGCCTGAAATGGCCTCAAAATCAAGCTGCAAGCTGATCACATAGCCCACACAATCACATTCCACGCCTTTCCATATGCAACATTCAACTGTCCGATTCCACTGCACAAGCTTTCTCGAAACTAAAGAATCGAATATCAATTCGTTTTTCAGTTGGAGTAACAAAGTTCTCTGATCCTCCCGGCATGTATGAGCAGAATTTCCTATGCTAATTATAATTGAAAGTACGAAGCAAAAAGAGAAACTGGGAAAGCAAAGAAACTGGCATTGTGAAGAGGATGGATCGATGAAGTTGAGGCAATGGCTAATAAGAATTGTGAAGCTATATCAACAAGTCAAGGCTAAATGTGAAACTATATGCATAAGTCAAGGCCTGATGTAGTTTCCATGGGACTTTTTTTTTTTTTTTTCTTGTCAAACTTTCTGACCTATTTTAGATATTATTTTGAACCTCAAATATTCTATATTAAATCTTCAAATTAAGACCTGGACTGTTGGATACATTTATGTTCATTGTCACTGTCATCTTGGTGTGGAAGCAAGTAATTGCTAAATCATTCCAGAATTAATAAATAATTTTCAAATGAAGCGTAGACTTGGAATAGAGCAAGCTTCTACTTCGTGTTCTTATGCTACACCCTCTGTAAATGCATTACGTATAGTATCCATTGTCAGGGCCAGAACTTCCTTTATTCAAGAGAGTTCATCACCTCGGGCTCAAAAAATTTATAATTTTTAGGAGCTCAAAATTATTTTTTTGTAGCTATATAGATAATTGTCACAAAAATCTAACATAGGCATGCAGTAACTTCTCTTTGTTCCTATTAAAAATGCCAAAAATCGAATGAGGACATATGTAGAGGTCTTCGATTTTTTCAAGTTTGGGCCTTTAATTTAAATTAGTATTTCTCCCGTGCATGGCACAGTTTATAAAATGATAATGCAATAAATTATTAAAAAAATTATAATATACTTTTTAAAAATAAAATACATAATTAAATCAATTATATTTTTAATAAAAAATATTTAATATAAAAATATATTAAATATTTAAAATATACTACAATTGATGGATGAAAAAATATTTTATATTTAAAAATTAATATTCGATTTTTGTATATGCAATATGGATATCAAATTAAAGATCACAAAAAGGTGATTAATTTGATATATTTTTCATAAAAACGGAGCTAAGATGAAAAAAATACAAAACTTTAAAAATTAGAGTGAAAAAGCAAAATAAAAGAAAAAATCTGATCGGGTATCATAATTTCTAAAAATTAAATACAATTTGGGGGGGAAAATGACATTTCTATAATTTCTTGGAATTTATTGCTTTTTGCATCGGGTGCACGTGCAACACGATTTAAAGTATTGCTTGTTTAACTATAAAATATTACTTGTTACTTAAAATGTATTACTTCTGATTAGTTAACTTAAAAAATACGGTGATACTTTATAGTTAAACAAGTAATACTTTATAATTAAACTAGTATTACTTTAAATCATGTTGCAAGTGCTCCTGATATAAAAGAGACTTACTCTAGTTATAGATTATAGATTTTAAATGAAAAATGTTGAATATTAAGTTTGTTGGGTACTTTGATGGACTTGTAGAAATGAATTGTATTTAAATAATCATTTTAAATATGTGAAATGAATTAATTTTAAATAATTAATTTTAACTTGTTTGTCTTTTATTTTTTATTTTATATGATAATATAAATATTTAGAGTATTACCAATTATATATAATAGACAAATAATTTTAGTTGTACCTGTAATATATACAATTGAAGTATATATTATAGTTGATGTATCTTATTAAAGGTGTTATCTATGAGACTATTAACATAAAATAGTAAACATTTAAGTTATCAAAATAAAGAGTATGATGTAGAATTTTAGTTTTATCAATTTATCGAATTTTATTTTTCCGAATTTGTTTTGCATTTAGTCTCACTCTGATTTTATACATATTTATATACACACATTTCAACCCTGGAGTTTCGTTTTTGTTTCTTATTATGTTTTGATCTCTGCATTCAATTTATGGTATGAATATTATATTACATTTTGTTTAATGAATAATAAAAGCGTATATTTTGTTTATTTTTTAATCACTATATTCAATGTGTTTAAATATATATATATATATATATTCACAAAATGTATAACTTATCATTTTTCAAAATCTAAAATTGGATACTCCATCTATCAAGAGTGATAAAACCTGAAAGTCTAATTAGTGAGCTTGTTGCCTTCCCAAAAAACGTGGGACATAAACTGGGCAAGTAAATATTGATATCTCCAATGTCACACAAAAGTTTGTTCCAAAACATGAATTACCAAAAGCGCATCTATGTCTACCCAACTATTGACATAATCCAATTTACCACAATCTTTCAATTACACTTGTCAGTCAATTAAATAAACATATTATCTGAAACACCAATATATTTATAAAAGAAAAAAACAGATTTAGAATTTGAGTTTTTTAATAAAACCACAAGCTTTGTCAGTATTTACTCCAATGAACTTATTATCATTTGGGGGATCCACTAAACTAAAACTAGGTCAGGTTGCCTCCTATACGTAACATAAAATCCCCACAACCGAGCAATATGTCAATAACCTTTCGAAAACCTAATAAGCAGCATAGAAGATTCATAAGTTCCACAAATAATACTAGTTGCCAATAACTGGACTTTAGAAGATCTGGGTAATACACTCTCAATTTCAAGTTTACCAACAAATAAAAACAAATAACACAGTATCAATATGATCATATGGTTTCTTTCCTTTTTTTAAACCAAAATAATAACAGTTGAGGAGAATTATAGTTTAAAGAAATTTGAAATTGAAAAAACACCTGCTTTGATAAAAGATAATCAATAAACCAAATGGGCAGCGAGATAAAAAATATAAATGAAAACAATTTCAAATTTAATTTTTAGCGAGATTCTCATCAAATGGAAGAAAATTGTTGAACAATCTCCAAAAAATACACAATAGTCTGAGTTTCTAATAGGAATTTTGGTCACTTCACAAAATCCCAAACCAAATAAGATTTATGAGTTTTCTATGAGTTTCATGCAGAAAACAAAAGTTGATCCATTAGTAGAAAACTTTCAAAGAGACGTATCAACGATTTAGAAAAAATTGACAGCTTAAGAATCTCAGAAACTATGTGGAGAAAAAATATGATAAATTTCATGTACTCTTAATATCAGAAATCAGGCACAATTTGATTATAATCAAATGTATCAATATATTGACACAAAAGATCATATTCACATCAAACATCAAATCAAAAAAAGATAATATAATCTTGCCAAGTATTTAAAAAATACATGATTCCACAAAATCATTATATTTTAACAATCTTCGTGACAATACTTCTCTTTGAAATATAAACACACCATATATTATTAAAAATTCTGAACTTTCTCCATGATTGAATGGAAATTGTCTTAGCAACCAAGTTTGTGAACCCCAGCCCCCTTCCTCCTTAGAAAAATATACTCGTTCCTACGGCAAAAATTTACTGACCAACTCATGAATTCTCCTAATGACATTTTTAGCAGGAGCCAATATCCATAAAATGTGTAATAAGAATAATTTTTGTTCATGAATTAGATTAATTAAAAACTTAATCAATCAAAGAATAATAGATTTGATGATCCACTGTAAAATATTAATCAAGTAGTGACCTATGTGAATGGTAAATAGTATTAAGAACTGTATTCAATAAAATTCTAGGACTTAATTATAATTCTATAGCAAAGTAATTTCTAAAATTAACTTACTATCACATTAGTCAAAACCCTTGGGCTCCGTGTACTGGATAAATAGGATTGGATTGGATTGATAAAAAAAATGGGATAACACGTAGGATGGGATAAATTTAAAATAACAATCCGATGTTTACTTTCCATGATTTAAGGTGGCAAATGGATAGGATATTCCATTACACCTTGTTTACTTTAAAGTACAAAATGCAGGACACAAAGTCAATTTACTAAAATGCCCTTGAAGGATAAGGGTTTTGACAATAGTAAGGAGAAAAGTGTCCATTCGCACTACTTATCCTGTGGAATTAATATTGTTCGAGGGGGTGGTGGACCGATAGCAATTCTTAACAACTTATCCCAAAAAAACAATTTTATCCCGGGCCTTGGGATAAGCCCGCATTTTTCATCCACCAAAGTATACACAGGATTAACCTAGATATTGTTTCCTTAACCAACCTTATCCAATGAAATAAACGGAGCCTTGTTTGATTCAGAATTTCCTTCAAGTTAGATATACTAGTATGATCTAATGAGATGCAGTATTTTTACTTTTTATAAATTAAGGTGAAAGAAACTCAAATTGTACATTTCTATGATAAATTAACAATTAATAATTTTCTTACAATTTATGTCAATTTTATGGAGTTAATAAAATATAAAATTTAATATACAATGTTAAGTTCTTGCACACCTTTAAAAGAAATTTCACAAATTTAATAATCAAATAAGATTTGTAGGAATTTTTTAAAATATTTTTAGACTTTTTCTCTCATTATTTGTAAATTATATTTAATATTGTTGAGTAATTTTATATTATTATATAGTGTTAGCTTCGTATTTTTAATTTGATTATATTTTTATATAAATTAATTTAGTAATTTTTATTTGATTATTTCTTATATATCTATTGACTTATCAATTCCGTTATTTGTCTAAATAATATAATATTTTTTGAAGAAATATTTTAATAAAAACATCATTTTTAATTTACAATTTTAAGATAAGTATAAAATATTATGCAATTAAATAATACAAACAACTTAAAAATAAAATTAAAAATAATTAAATGCTATATAAGTCATAATTTGTAAATAAAGCATATTTTTTAAGGAAAAATAAGTTATAAATTATTTGTTAGTATTAAGAAAATATCGACATTTTAATCTTTTATAGGTAATATGTATTAGAAATTGTAATTAAAAAAGAAGATTGATATGATTTATCATCTATTAAAAAGGGGACATAATCGAGAAGTTATTTAAAAAGAACAAAAAAAGGGGGATGTTTAGGTTCTTTTTTATTATTTCCATAAGAGTTATGATGCGTTTTTCGGCAACAAAGTTAAATTTTAACGTGAAATTGACTTACACATAATATGTTTTAAAATTAATTTTTGTGATGCTTACAATATTAAGAATTAGAGCATTAAATATTAACTTCAATAAGTAAATCATTTTGTAATATAATGTTGGATAAAATATTAAATTTTTAACAAATACTTAATTTTTACCATATAGGGGCAAAATTGTAATTTTTTAAAAAATTAATTTTTCTTGAAATTTTTTCAGTATATCCCGTAAATTACAATTACAAAGCATTTCGACAAAGGTGTAAGCGTTATAATGCATTTTTCATCAAAAAAGTTAAATTTTAATGTGAAATTGTTTAACGCATAATGTCATTCAAAATAAATTTTAATGATGCTTAAAATCTTTAAAATTATAGGATTAAATAATTAACTCAGTAATTTAATCAATTTATAATCTAATATTTTATAAAATATTACAAAATTTAATAAATGCTCAGTTTTTGCCATATAGGGGGAAATCGTAATTAGCTTTTTTTTTTTTTTTTTTTCAAATTAGGTTTTCTTGAAATGTTTACAATAGATTCCATACATTATTATAGAGATATTCTCACAATTAAAAAGTACTTTGACAAAGGTGTAAGAATTATTTCGTCAATAAAGTTAAATTTTAACGTGAAATTGCTTTATGCGTGATGTCTTTCAAAATAACTTTTTTTAATGCTTACAATCTTTAGAAATATACCAACAAATATTGACTTCAATAAGTTAATAAATTTGTAATATAATTTTTATGAAATATTAAAAAAATTAAAACATACTTAGTTTTTATTATATATTGGCAAAATCGTAAGTTTAAAAAAAAACTTAATTTCTCTTGAAATTTTTTATAGTAGATTCCAACATCTTTATAGTAATTTTTTCACAATTACAAAGTATTTTGGCCAAAGGAGTAAGAGTTATGATGCATTTTTCATCAAAAAAATTAATTTTTAACGTGAAATTGTTTTACACGTAATGAGTATCAAAATAATTTTTTTATGCTTACAATCTTTAGAAAGAATTAAATATTAACTTCAATAAGTTAATCACTTTGTACTCTAATGTTTCATGAAATATTAATAAATTTAACAAATACTCAATTTTTACCATATAGGGGTAAAATTGTAATTTATTTTTCAAAAATATTTTTCTTTGAAATTATTACAATAGATTCCGTAAATTATTATAGTGATAATCTCACAATTAAAAAGTACTTTGACCAAAGGTGTAAGAGTTATGATGCTTTTTCGTCAACAAAGTTAAATTTTAACGCGAAATTGCTTATGCGTAATGTGTTTCAAAATAATTTTTTTTTATGCTTACAAGCTTTAGAATTTGAGCAATAAATATTAACTTCAATAATTTAATCAATTTGTAATCTAATGTTTCATGAAATATTTAAATATTTAAAAAATACTTAGTTTTTTTTTTCATATATTGGCAAAATCATAATTTTTTAAAAACTTAATTCTTCTTGAAATTTTTATAGTAGATTTCATACATTATTATAGTGATATTCTCACGATTACAATTTATTTTGACCAAATGTGCAATAGTTATGATGTATTTTTCGTCAATAAAGTTAAAATTTAACGTGAAATTGTTTTAAGCGTAATGTGCTCTAAAAACCTTTTTAATGTGTACATTCTTTAGAATTAGAGCATTAAATATTAACTTTAATAAGTGAATCAATTTTTAATCTAATTTTTGATGAAATATTAAAATTTTTAACAAATACTAAGTTTTTACAATGCAGGGCAAAATTGTAATTTTAATAAAAATAAATTGTCCTTGAAATTTTACAATAGATTTCATACGTTATTGTAGTGATATTTTCACAATTACAAAGTATTTTGACAAAATGTGTAAGAGTTATGATGCATTTTTCGTCAACAAAGTTAAATTTTAACGTGAACTTCCTTTACATGTAATGTGCTTCAAAAAATTATTTTTTTATCCTTACATTATTTAGGATCAAATCATTAAATATTAACTTAATAAGTCAATCAATTTGTAATCAAATATTATATGAAATATTAAAGAATTTAAAAAATATTCAATTTCTACCATATGGGGGCAAAATCATAATTTTTTCAAAAATTGAAATTCCCTTGAACTTTTTACAGTTGATTCCATATGTTATTATAGTGATGTTCTCACAATCACTAAGTATTTTGACCAACCGTGCAAGAGTTATGATGCATTTTTCATCAACAAATTTAAATTTTAACGTGAAATTTTTTTACGCGTAGTGCTTAAAAAAACAATTGCTGCTTACATTCTTTAGAATTAGAGCATTAAATATTACCTTTAATAGTTAATCAATTTGTAATCTAATTTTTTATGAAATATAATTTTTTTAACAAATACTAAGTTTTTATGATATAGGGGCAAAATCGTATTTTCTGAAAAAATTATTTTTTCTAGAATTTTTATTGTAGATTCCATACATTATTATAATAATATTCTCACATTACAAAGAATTATGAGCAAACGTGTAAGAGTTATGATGTATTTTTTGTCAACAAAGTGAGATTTTCACGTGAAATTTCTTTACACGTAATGTGCTTCAAACAAACTTTTTTTATGCGTGCATTCTTTTGAATTAGAGCATTATATATTAACTTTAAGTTATTCAATTTTTAATATAATGTTTTCATGAAATATTAAAATATAATTAACAAATACTCAGATTTTACCATATAGAGGCAAAATCATAATTCTTAAAAAATAAATTTTTTTGAAATTTTTATAGCAGATTCCTTAAATTATTATAGCTATGTTCTCACAATTACAAAGTATTTGACCAAAGATGTAAGAGTTACGATGCATTTTTCATCAACAAAGTTAAATTTTAACATAAAATGCTTTATGCGTAATGTGTTTGAAAAAATATTTTTTTGATGCTTATATTCCTTAAAACTGGAGCATTAAATATTAACTTCAATAATGTTTGATGAAATATTAATTTTTTTTTTACAAATACTTAGTTTTACCATATAGGGGTGAAATCTTAATTTTTTTAAAAAAATTAGTTTCTCTTGAAGTTTTTACAGTAGATTTCATACATTATTATAGTGATATTCTCACAAGTAGAAAGAATTTTGACCAATGGTATAATGTTTTTTTCGTTAACAAAGTTAAATTTTAATGTGAAATTGTTTTATGCGTAATGTGCTTCGAAACAATTTTTTTTTTTATGCTTACATTCTTTAGAATTAGAGTATTAAATATTAACGTCAATAATTTAATAATCAATTTGTAACATAATGTTGATGATATATTAAAAAAATAACAAATACTTAGTTTTCACAATATAAGGTTTTTATAGTAGATTACATACATTATTATACAGATATTCTCACAATTACAAATTATTTTGACCAAAGGTGTAAGAGTTATGGTGCATTTTTCTTCAATAAATTTAAATTTTAATGTGAAATTGTTTTGCGCGTAATGTGCTTCAAAAAGATTTTTTATGTTTACATCCCTTAGTATTAGAGCATTAAATATTAGCTTCAATAAGTTAATAAATTTGAAATCTAATGTTAGATGAAATATTAAAAAATTTAAAAAATACTCAATTTTTACCACATGGGGCAAAATCATAATTTAAAAAAATAATTTTTCTTGAAGTTTTTACAGTAGATTTCATACATTATTATAGTGATATTCTCACAATTACAAAGAATTTTGACCAGAGGTGTAAGAGTTATGATGCATTTTTCATCAACAGCGTTTTTAACGTGAAATTGCTTTACGCATAATGTGTTTCAAAAAAATATTTAATGCGTACATTCTTTAAAATTAGAGCATTAAATATTAAATTCACTAATTCAAACAATTTGTAGTCTAATGTTTAATGAAATATAAAAAATATTAACAAATACTCAATTTTTACTATATAGTGGCAAAATCGTAATATTTTTTTAAAAATTAATTTTTCTCTATACTCTTATGGTCGATTACATATATTATTATAGTGATATTCTCAAAATTACAAAGTATTTTGACTAAAGATGTGTTCACTCTTTTATTTCACTTAAAATAACTCGCAAGTGAACGAGACAATTTATAATAAAATTGTAGTAAGAACAAGTATCGTATCCACAGGGACTGTCTCCTGTAAAATCAACTAAGTACGCATTTATCTAAGAATCAATACTTTTGATTGGTTGTATAAAAAAAAAAACAAACAAACAAACAAACAAAGAGTAGAAATAAAGATCACAAATCATGATCAAACAACTAAGAAGATTTAGATATTAAATAGATTTTAGGGAAATGCATTCATATAGTTTATATGTGTTCCTTTAATGTATAAAACCATCTTTAATTTCTATATTCGTAAGATAATCACTAATATAATCGGATCATCTCTCTCCAGTTAGATCCAAAAGTAGATTATACTCGACTCATCATATCTCGATATCACAGTGTTATCTAACTCTCAGTCGTTCCTATGATTTATTCTCATCATAATACATAATAATCTCTCGATCTAGCAAGTTTATGTTATGCATTCCTAATCTATAAATCAATTACTCCCTCTTGGGTTATAATGGATAAACTACACATATGCAATTATTAACCATATAAAAGATAATTTCATACGACAATCAAATAAAGGAAGCATAAACGAGTATAGGAAATGAAGTAATATCATTAAAGAAAAATATATGAAATCATAATTGTTCAAGCCCTAGAATCATTAAGTGTTTTGCTACTCATAATCAATATGTAATTAACATAAAAACATATTGATTATCATAGCTAACATATATATGAATAAAAGAAAAGAGGACTATTGACTGAAGCCAAACGAGCTTTGTTTCTCTCTCCCTCTGATGAACGGTTGTTTGATTCTACTTTGTATCCTTGTTTATAGCTATAAAATTTGATGATCTTTGTTATTCCCACGCTCCTTCTTTTATAGCCACCGATTAGGGTTTCAGAGCCATCGAAAATCTGGTTTTGAATGAGAGGATAAAGACAAATCTCAACGAATTGCGACATCTAAGAGTGTATCTCACAATGGTGCACGGTCCTTGCAAAATGAGCAAGTATGGTCTGTGCATCAAGAAGCACGGTCCGTGCTTCAGGGCTCCAAAAATGGGGCTGATCTGGACTGGAGCATGGCCCATGCTTCTCGTAGCATGGCATGTGCTTCATCTAGCACAACATGTGCTTCACCTAGCACGGCCCGTGCTTCTGGGGCTCATTCCTCGGTTCGCATGTATAGCTTGTGTGACTCTTGGTGCGGTCTATGCAATCTTAAACGTTCATTTTTCTTTCAAAACATCAACAAACCCATGATGTGACATAATATAGTCAAATCATAATAAACTCATCACTTAGGTACATGTAATTTCCCAAAAACTATAAATAATAACCCATAATTGCACGTAAATCCTATGTTTATCAAAGTATAAGAGTTATGGTGCACTTTTCGTCAATGAAGTAAAATTTTAACATGAAATTGTTTTACGCATTATGTGCTTCAAAAAAAAATTCTATGCTTACATTCCTTAAATTTAGAGCATTAAATATTAATTTCGATAAGTTAATCGATATGAAATCTAATGTTAGATGAAAAATTAAAAAAAATTAACAAATACTCAGTTTTTACAAAATATGGGCAAAATCATAATTTTTAAAAAAAATAATTTTTCTTGAAATTTATACAGTAGATTCCATACATTATTATAGTAATATGCTCACAATTACAAGTATTTTGACAAAAGGTGTAAGAGTTATGATATCAACAAAGTTAAATTTTAATGTCAAATTGCTTCATGCGTAATGTGCTACTAAAGATCTTTTTTTGATGCTTCCATTCTTTTTAATAAGAGCATTACATATTAACTTTAATAATTCAATCAATTTGTAATCTTGTTTATAAAATATCAAAAAATTTAACAAATATTCAATTTTTACAATACAGGGGCAAAATCATAATCTAGAAAAAAAAAATTTCTTTAAAATTTTTATAGTAGATTACATACATTATTATAGTAATATGCTCACAATTACAAGTATTTTGACAAAAGGTGTAAGAGTTATGATATCAACAAAGTTAAATTTTAATGTCAAATTGCTTCATGCGTAATGTGCTACTAAAGATCTTTTTTTGATGCTTCCATTCTTTATAATAAGAGCATTACATATTAACTTTAATAATTCAATCAATTTGTAATCTTGTTTATAAAATATCAAAAAATTTAACAAATATTCAATTTTTACAATACAGGGGCAAAATCATAATCTAGAAAAAAAAAATTTCTTTAAAATTTTTATAGTAGATTACATACATTATTATAGTGATATCCTCACAATTTTAAAGTATTTTGACAAAAGGTGTAAGAGTTATGATACAATTTTCATCAACCAAGTTAACTTTAACGTAAAATTGCTTTACGCATAACGAGCTTCCAAAAACTTTTTTTGAGGCTTACATTCTTTATAATTAGTGCTTTAAATATTAATTTCAATAAGTTTATCAAATGGTAATCTAATGTTTGATAAAATATTAACAAATTTAACAAATACTCAATTTTTACCATATAGGGGCAAAATCATCATTTTTAAAAACATTTATTTCTCTTGAAATTATTATAGTAGATTTCATACATTAATATAGTGATATTCTCCAAAATTACGAGGTATTTTCACCAAAGGTGTAAGTTTTATGATGCATTTTTCATCAACATAGTTAAATTTATACATAATGAAATAAAATTTAAAATAAAACTCAAAAAAAATAAAAGATTGAGACATATTTATGTAAAGGTCCTATCATAATTAGGAAATTAAAATTAGTTCTAGAACAAATAAATTATCTTTACAATATACTTTTAAAAATTATAAATTTTTAATGATAATATAACTTAAAATGTAAAAGGTATAAAAACAAATAATATATATAACTATACAATTTTTTTATAAAAAATAGTGGGCTGGCTTTTTTTTTTTTTTTAGCTAATTCTAGTTTCAAATTTTAATAAGCACCCTGTGGTAGATTGAATTATAATTATAATATGCATATGATATGTTACTAAGTCAATATTTCTTAATTATAAGAATTATTCTCTCTTTAAATCTAAGAACCTATAATCGAACTGCAATTAAGGATAGTCAAAAATTCACATGATGAAATCCCAATAGATCTTAAAGCAATTAGATCAAACTACAAAACACCCTCAACCCACCCTAAACAAGCATCTCCATTAAGCACAAAAGGCACAAATTCTATCAAGCATAAACAAGAAAAGAAAAAACAAAGCCCCCAAATCAAGAAAGCCCACAGCGCACCAGAATTTATCCCATTGTAAAGGGAAAAAAGAGCTAACTTGTTAGACGCTAACGAGGATTTTGAAGAGTCTCCACATAAATTACACGTGATTTTCAAACAACAAACAAATTATGAATGATTTTTACGCACCACACATATTATACATAATTTCATGCACCCACACAAATTACGCATGATTTCCACATAAAACAAAAAATATGCACGATTTTCACGCAACACACATTACACAAAGTTTTCACGTACCACACATTACGCATAATTTTCATGTGACACATGATTTATGTACGATTTTCATGCACTACACACAGTACGCATGATTTTCACGCACGACACAAGTTACATATAATTTTCACGCACAGACAAATTATGCTGATTTTCACACACGATTTTCACACGACACACAAATTATACATGATTTTCACGAACAACACAATGCACGATTTTCACAAATTACACAACGCATGATTTTCATGCACACGACACAACGCACAATTTTCATGCACAACACATTTTACAGACATTATGAATGAATTTCACGCGCCACACACATTACGCACGATTTTCAAGCATCACACAAATTACATATGATTTTCATGCGGTACACACAGTACGCATGATTTTCACGTACGGTACAAATTACGCACGATTTTCATGCACGATACATTATGCACATTTTTTACATACCACACAAATTACACATGATTTTAACACACGACAAACATCCGCACAATTTTCATGCGCCACACAAATTACGCACAATTTTCACACGACACACATATTACACATGTTTCTCACATGATTTTCACATGAAACGCACATTACACACAATTTTTACGCTCCACACACATTACAAACAATTTTCACGCACTATACAAATTATGCTTGATTTTCACGCATCACAAAAATAACGCATGATTTTCACATACCACACAAATTACGCATGATTTTCACGCATCACACAAATTACACACGATTTTCATGCACCACACAAATTACGCGTGATTTTCACACACGACAAATTATACACAATTTTCACGCGCCACACATATTACGCAGGATTTTCACAAACAATATACATTACGCACAATTTTCACGTGCCCCAAAAATTACACATGATTTCATGCACTACACACAGTACGTACAATTTCCACGCACCACACAAATTATGCACGATTTTCACCCACAACACATTACGCACGATTTACACGCACCACACAAATTACGCACGATTTTTCACACCACACAAATTACACACGATTTTCATGCATTACACATTACACTTAATTTTTACGCACCATACAAATTACGCACGATTTACACGCGCCACATAAATTACACACAATTTTTCACACAACACACAAATTATACACGATTTTCATACACGACACACATTACGCTCAATTTTTACAAACCACACAAATTACCCATAGCTTTCACACACGACACACATTACACACAATTTACACGCGCCACATAAATTACGTATGATTTTTACACAACACACAAATTAAGCATGATTTTTACGCAATGCACATTGTACACGCATTACCCACAATTTTCACGCGCCACACAGAATGCTCAAAATTTTCACATGCCACACATTTTATGCACAATTTTCATGTATAGCACAAATTATGCTTGATTTATACACTCCACACAAATTATGCATGATTTTCACGTACGATTTTCACACGACACCCAATATGCACGATTTTCACACGACACAAATTACATACAATTTTCACGCACTACACAAATTACGCACAATTATCATGTATGACACATACTACACATGATTTTCATGCACCATACCGTATCTATAATCATTGAATACTTTGATAATATTTCTCGAGTTTGCCACTTTACAAGTTTGACCAAGATATTTAATTTTTGTTTCATCTTTGCTTTCAGTCATTTTTAGCATAGTCCATGAGTTTCAGAATCATCTTATTTCTTGCAAGTTAGTGGAACCAAAATTTCAAAATGTGTCCTGTTTCATTGTTTCCACCAAAAGGCTATGGCAAATGTCCTACTTTCTCTCAACAACTTATTCACAGAGAATAGAATTGATCACATAAAACATGGTATTATCGCTTTCCATCAAATGAAATATTTCACCAGTCCCTTTTTCATTTTGCAACAAAGTGTCATCAGAGAAAAAGAATTTAATAGCAATACTTTAACCTTTTTTACTATAATATGTGAACCTAAGCTTCTTCTGTCGCGTTAGGTATGCATTGAAATCTATAAGTTTAGCGACATCTTTGAACGCATTACTGCATTAACTGAATCATGTAACATATAAAGTTTAATGGCTAGAATTTCTAAAAGAACCTGCATATCGATTCGTATGCAACATTGCAGATGCATCCAACTCCACCTAACACAAACATATAAACAAATATTAAAAAGATACATACTAATTGAATGTACTTGATATCAAGAACTGCATATATAATAAAGACAGTATCTATTCGCAAAGAAGTCTGTGAAAATTGTTCACTGAATCATCAGGACTGAGTTGTGAACTGCGTTGTGCACTTGACATTGTTCCTTCAGTCATCATGCAAACTGTGTTTCCTTTTTGGAACAGACCTCACTACTCAATTAATGTTCCTTAAAACAAAGGACCTTGCGTCTCATCCTAAATCCATGGAGAAGAAGTTGTGAAGCTCTGCTACCAAAGAATCACATTACTCAAGCTTGGACAGGCAAAGGTGTTAGTAGTTTGTAAAACCCATTAAGGTGTAAGCATGTAATCTTTTTAAATTGAAAGACAGAAAATTTTCAATAACTTGTTTTAGAAGCAACACATTAATCATTTATGGCATAAAATGTGGGCTTTGCTTGGGAACATACAAAGGGTCCTAATTTCATATTTTAATTGAAGTTCAATGCTCTGTATTCTGCGGTCATGTTTAAACCAAGCCAAAGTTTGCAGCCACCCATTCTATTGCCGGTGCATTTTCTATGTTGTAAGAATGTTCAGTTGAACCAGGATTTAATTGTTAAAGCATCCATGTCAAAGCCAATGGACAATGAGCACAAAAGCCATTTACCACAGACACTAGTTTGGAAATCATAATTTGCATGGATCAAGATACAAAGGTAATATTAAATCTCAAGACAATCAGAATTTTCAACTGGCAATTTCAATAGAAGAATATGGAAAACCAGTAAAAGGTTCAATGTGAATGGACATAGGTCTCTTCTAAGATTTCAGATCTAACGGAGTCTGATTATGAAGCGTCACATAGCTACACATTTTCCATTTGGACAATTTTACCTAAAATTGTGAAACAAATTGCTTTAGTTAGAAATATATCGCATTTAGTGGCATGAATCCACTCTTCAATATGACCCTAATTAAAAGAAGAGAAATAACACAAAAAGCATGTACAGAAGCAGTACTTCATCTGACCTGAGCCATGCGTCCCAATTTATCTTAACTTTTTCACACGTCAATAGATCACCGTAACAGCTTAATCTTTCAATCGTTCAGCTAATCAGAGCTAAATACACAATCAAGGTAATGAACTAGGCAGCTACAATATCATAACAAGGTTATGTACATATCTTAATATGCGTCTGATAGCGTAAATGGAAATCAATTCTGGAATAACTGCAAGCAAAATGTGAACAAGAGCATTAAAGCTGGTAGCTGTAGGTAGCAGAGTGACCATGTTGCTTCCTTTTATTTTATTTTATTTTGGGGGAGGGGGGGGGGGGCTTTAATATATAGATAAATAAAATGTAAGTATGAAAAACCACCCTACGATTTGAGGGTTTGGTAATTTCGTGTGTGAGTGTGTGTGCACTAAGAAAAGGTATGTGCTGGCATCTGTTAGTAAAATAAAGTATTTGAACATAACTCTCCTAACTTTATCTCACATGGTATTTAAATGTATTTTCTTTTAGTCCTTTGTTGTGCTAATACCACATATTTGAACCAAAAGGTAGTTTCCATACTTTTCCCTACATCTAATTTGCCCTTTATGTGAGGGAGAGACATATCCAAGAAATATAAATGAGCCTCAAGAAGGACAAAGTTAATGGAATTATGGCCAAAAACCTTTTTTCAATAAGAAGTTGATACTTAATATTAAAATTTATGGATTTCATAATTTCAGATTGCATAAAGTAAATAAATGGAAGTTTACAACAACCTGGACAAAGTTGGTACGTCCAGAACTGGCAACAAATTGATTGAAGCTATCAAATCTTCCATAATCCACATATCCCTTTTAGTTTACAAACATATGCAAAATCATTAGCATAATGAGCTTGTCAAGATGACCAAAATGAATGTGGAAAGTCATCATAAATAAAGGACTTGGTAGTCAAAGAAATAGTTAGTTTACTATTATATATATATATAGATAATATGCATTATATAATATAAAAGTATATTTTATTCTTCTTATTATTTGTCAATTTGTTGAAAAACAGAGTATCAAATGTAATCTTCATTAATATGAAAATAAAAGAGGTAAACTCTTAAACCCATTCTCTCATATTGATTTGAGATACAATGTATTTATAGAAATAAAAGAAAACATATGTCAACTGCATTGCCTCTAAACGACACCATTTTTTTCTAATCACCTAGCTGAGCACTGAAAACGTGAACTCCTTGGATTTGATTGTATGCAGCACATCCCATAGTACCATACATCAGCAACCACACTATAATATTCCAACAACCCCCCTCAAGTTAGGCAATGTGAAGGATCAAACATGCCTAACTTGGAAATAAATGAATGAAAAATCCCAGGTCCAAGAGATTTCGTAAGAATATCAGCAAGTTGCATTCTAGAGGATATCTTCAGAGGAGAAACGAAACCAGCTTTATATTGATTCCTTACCAGGTGACAGTTTATATCCAAATGTTTAGTCCGCTCGTGAAAAACAGGATTAGCCACGATGTGAAGAGAGGCCTGATTATCACACCACATGGGAATTGGTGTGTTAAGAGATAGATGCAAATCATGAGCTATATAACTGATCCACTGTAATTTTGAAACCGTAGTGCTCAATGCACGATATTCTACCTCCGCAGAACTCTTTGAAACTGTTGCTTGTTTCTTGGCCTTCCAACAGATCAAAGCACCCCCCCCAAAAAAATACAAAAACCAGTAACAGATTTTTTAGTATCTACACAACAACCCCAGTCAGCATCACAATATGCAACAAGGTTAGAAGGAGTAGACGGGTAAAAAAGACCAAGGAATGATGATCCTTTTAGATACCTGACTAGATGAAGAGCAACATTCCAATGTGAATCACAAGGATTATTGAAAAATTGGCTCAGTTGTTGGATAGATAAGGTGACATCTGGTCGAGTAAGATTTAAATAAAGGAGTCTCCCAATTAGCATTCTATAAGTATCAAGCTGAGATAAAGATGTACCATGCTGACTAGAAAGTTTAATGCCTAGAACCAGAGGAGTAGCAGCAGTTTTGCAGTCTTGCATTCCCAAATCTGAAATAATGTCGATGATGTATTTTCTCTGGCTGAGATATGTACCAGTGGATGATTTAGCAATCTCCAAACCCAAGAAGTATTTCGCCTGTCCCAAGACTTTGATGGTAAAGAGACCATCCAAATATTGCTTCAGAGCTAAAATATCAGTGACTTGGTTCCCTGTAACCAAAGCATCATCAACATACAATAATACTCCTAGAAAATTCTTTCCTTCAGTTTTTGTGAATAGACAGTGATCATTGGATTATTGCACAAATCCAAAGTCAAGCAACTTTTGACAAAATTCATTAGTCCATTGTCTAGAGGCTTGTTTAAGCCCATAAAGACTTCTTTGCAAATGACATACCTGCCCCTTTTGCGCTTTGTGATACCCCTCTGGTGGTGTTATATATAAATCCACATCAATATGCCCATCTAAAAATGCATTATTGATGTCCAATTAGTGTAACTCCCAATGCTTCTGAGTAGCAAGAGTAATGAACAACCTGTTACCATCTTGGCCACTGGTGAAAAGCTGTCAATGTAATCCACTCCATATATTTGATTATACCCCTTAGCCACTAATCTGGCTTTATACCTCTCAATAGTTCCATCTGGTTTCATTTTTACTTTATACACCCACTTAGAGCCAATAGCCTTCTTTCCCGGTGGTAATGGAGTGAGCTGCCAAGTATGATTATTTTCTAATGCTTCCAACTCCTTATTCATCGCCTCCACCCATGCCGGATTCTGAGAAGCCTCATTGTAATTCCTTGGTTCCTGTATATTAGATAATTTGGCTAGAAAATAAGCATGTGCATCATCAAACATACATGATAAAGTGGTGGGAAATGAAAAAATGGAAGAAGATGAGGAAGAAGGTAGAACAGCAGAAGAATCCGTTGACCCAAGATTGACATAATAATCAGAATGCCATGCAGGTGTCTTTATCACACGGCCTAATTTAGTAACATAAGGCTTAGGGTCCATAGTGGGTGGAGTGTCAGGATTGGATTGAATTGGATGATCACGAGATGTAGGAGTTATGGAGATAGAATGGAATAGAAGGGGAATCTGGAAATGATGTAGGTAGAAGTGGTAAGGAAGAGTCAGTGTGAGGTTGTGGTATATCGTGATAAGGAAAGTTTGACTCAAAGAAAGTAACATCCTTAGAGACAAAAATCTGAAGTGTATCGAGATTGAGTAATCTGTATATTTTCTTCCCTTGCTCATATCTGAGAAGTACACACTTATGTGATCTGGGAGAGAACTTGTTCTTATGTGAAAGAGGATTATGAGAGTATGCTAAGCATCCAAAGGACTTTAATTTGGAATAGTCTGGCTTGTGTCCATAAAGCAGTTCATATGGAGTTTGCTATTTCAAACCAGCACTAGGAAGTCTATTGATAATGAAGGCAGCAGTTAGAATGGAATATGACTAGTATGTTGTTGGGAGTTTAGATTGGAACATGAGAGCCCGAGCTATTTCTAGGAGATGTCTGTGCTTTCTCTCAACTACCCCATTTTGTTGGGGGGTGTAAACACAAGTTTTTTTGGTGTAAAATCCCTTTTGTTTGGAAAAATGACTGAAGATTTTCATTTATGAATTCTGTTCCATTATCACTTCTGAAGGTTTTAATACCCTTTTGGAATTGTGTGTTGACCATGGAACAGAAGGCTTTAACGACATTAGGAACTTGACTTTTATGACTCAAAAGATAAACCCATGTAGCCCTACTAAAGTTATCAACCAATGTAAGAAAAAAGGAAACTGTATTATCAGAATTCTGTACATGCGGTCCCCATACATCCATGTGAATTAAATCGAAAATACTAGAAACAGAAGATTCACTATTAGGAAAAGGAAGTCTGATATTTGGATTTGGAACAAATTTCGCAAGCTGCTAATGTCTATTTTTCCATGGGATTACATAGGGGATTGACACAATCAAGATGCTCTAGAACAGGATATGAAGTATATCCTAATATGTTATGCCACAACTGAAGAGAATCATGATAGGAGAGAGCAGCAGAAGGGGAATTTTGATGAAAGTTGGCTTTAAGAACATAAAGTCTTCCCACTGCTTTGCCTTGAGCTATTACTTGTTTAGTCTTCTGGTCCTGTATAATGCAAGAGGAAGGGTGGAAGATACAAATGAGATCAGAAGTAGCTGTTAGCTGGGCTATAGAAATCATATTATATTTGAAAGAGGGCAGGTAGAAGACATCTGTGAGAGTGATAAGATTCGATAGAACAACATCTCATGTGAGTGTAACAGGTTTAGTTGTTCCATCCGGTAGATGAACATTGATAGTATTAGATAGTGGATGAATGTTGATCATGATATTTTGATTAATGCACATGTGCCTACTAGCCCCACTGTCTAAAATCCATGAACCTTGAAAAATACAATCAAAGCTAGATAAAGCACAACAAGGTTTTGATTCCATACCTCCTTTACCTGCAACCTATGCAAAACTCATGTATGCATCTACATTATGCTGACCTTTGTGATTTGGTGAGCTGAAATATTTTGCCATTTCCTGAAATTGTTGAAAGAAATGAGCCATGTCCCCAAGTTGCTTCTCCTTTTCTCCTTGATCATCACCTTGTTTGCTAGACTGCCCTAGTCCTGTTTCCACCATATTTGCCATTTGCCTGCCTTTTTGTTGCTTGAACTTAGTGTACCATTCTGGATAATCATGCAATTTAAAACAATCCTGCATTTCATGCCCATTCCCATAACAGTGCTCACAAATTAGTTTCGTCTTCTCCTCTTTTGTAAGTTGTTTCTTGATATTTCCTCTTCCTCTTCCTGCACTCCAGTTTGTATTCCCGAATCCGCCTCTGCCTCCAATACATCTTCCCCCACTCATATGATTCTCTTTAGTAACCAATGCTACTGTTTCAAAACTTTCTGGAAAATTAATCTGTGTTTGTCTTTGTTTCTCCATTCTCAAAACCATGGAATATGCTTTATTGACTGAAGGCAGTGGCTCTATCATAAGAATATGACTCCTAGCTTGCTTGTAACTATCATTAAGACCCATCAAAAATTGCATTAACTTATTTTCTGCATCTATTTCTGCCAATTCTTTACCAGCAGCACAAGAACAACTAGGAAATGGGCGTCCATGCATATTCATCCCATAATTTTGAGAGTTTCATAAAATAAACAACTACTGAAGCATTTCCTTGGGAAATATTAGCCATCTCTTTTAATAAATGAAATCTTAGAGGACCATTTGATTCCCCAAAACGTTCCTCCAGGACTCTCCAGAGATCTTTTGCGATTTCGGCAAAAATAAAAGCATCAACTATTTCTTTAGAAATGGAGTTAAGAATCCAACTAATTAACATATAATCCACACGTTTCCATGATCAAAACCTTCAGAATCAACATCAAGCATTGCTATTTTCCCATTTACAAAACTAGTTTTGCATTTAGCATTTAACGCGATCAGCATCGATATCTTCCAGGTAAGATAATTATTACCTGTTAGCTTATTTGTATCCAGCATGGCTCCTGGATGATCTGATCTGTGTAGAAGCATAGTAGTATCTTCTTTGGCAACAATTGCTCCAGTGGTTGTGTTGCGCATCGGCCAATTCTGGTTCCATTCATTATCTTGCCTTCCAGCCATGATGAAGAAGAAAATGTACTAGGCTCTAGATACCATGTTGAAAAATAGAGTATCAAATGTAATCTTTATTACTATGAAAATAAAGGAGGTAAACTCTTAAAATTCATTCTCTCATATTGATTTGAGATACTATGTATTTATAGACATAAAAGAAAACACACGTCAACTGCATTGCCTCTAAACGACACCATTATTCCTAACCACCTAGCTAAGCACTGAAAACATGAACTCCTTGGATTTGATTGTATGCAGCACATCCATTGCATAGTACCATACACCAGCAAGCACACTATAATATTCCAACACAATTAAACTACTTTTTTATTAATAGGATCTTGGATTGAACCGTGATGAGATCAATTTGCTCCCCAGTCCGGTCCAACTGTGTGTATATTTTTTTATTTGTTCATTTATTATTTTGCGGTCGGCCCATTTATCGAATATATGGCCCATAGAGCCCGCATGATATAAACCCTATTCAATTTTGATTCAGGTAGAGAAAATCGAGCCAGGGTTTTAGAGCTCCCTCATGTCGAACCTCTACCAGTGAAGCCGCCGTGAAGTACCTCGTCGGTGACTTCGCGCCGCTGTCATCATAAGCTGGTAATTTTCCATCGTTGAGGCAACAGCGCACAGTCACAAACAAAGGTTGCTCTCTCTCTCCCCCTCGCTCCCATTCTCTCTCTCCCTCTATGCGTGTTCTTTTTTCGTGCTTGTTGTAGTTTATGTTTAACAGTGATTAAAACTAGCTTTGGGCTGTCAAATGCTAATAGTATTTGGATTTGCTTAGTTGCTATCATAGCATGTTTCCTTGGTCTGTACTAAATGTATCAATATTGTTGTTCATCGTGCCAGTTCCATATTCTACCTTCTCTTACATTTTACTTTTTAAATGCTTCACGTTTTCCTTTTCTCGTTCCCTTTTAACTGTATTTTTATGGTATCAGTATTTAACTGCTCGACCTCAAGAAAGAGAAAAGGATGGGGGTGAAGGCGGCAAAGGTCGACCAAATAAAGTCCATATCTGTGGAGCAGGTAAAGTAAAGCTTAATTCTAGCAATTTCTCAAAATTTTGTATTTTTGGGAAGTTATTATATAATGTTGATTTTAATTGGCAGGGACTTTCCAAAGAGGAGGAAATGAAACTAAATAAGTATCTCAGAGGTGAAGCTGCAGATGTTGGGGTAATGGATGTTTTGAGATTTTTGCCACTAATATTTGTCTGCTTGAGATATTTGTTTGGAATTTGTGGTAACTATCTCTGTTATCTAAACCAGGTGCTAAAGGATAAGAAATTGAAGGGTCAGTTAGCTGTGAGGGAAGAATTGTATGGAAAGTCTGCACAAGCTGCTGCCAAGGCTGAGAAGGTGACTTCTTGATTTGTCAGGAGCTTAAAATATGCTGTGTGTGTATTTTAAATTGGAATCTTTTGCATTAATATTGATTTGAGAAAAACATGAACCTTATGTTATTTGTAGTGGCTTATGCCAAGCGAAGAAGGCTTTCTTGAAGTTGAGGGTATAGAGAAAACATGGAGGATTAAGCAGTCGGATTTAGCTCCTGAAGTGGATATCCTGAGTTCAAGAAAACAATTTGATATTGTATTGCCAGGTTCTGACCTCATGCCCACTTGGTTTCTGCATATTTGACATTATGACTTATTTATTCTTTCTTCAGTAGCTATTAAGTATTTCACCAAATTGGCTTAGTGGCCTTCACATGAAAAACTTTCCTGGATATCAGAGTGGGAAAACCATAATAGTGGAGTTATTACTGATGTGAATGGCACGAAATATTTTTGTGTAGAATTTGAAAAGGGAAAGTTATATTGTCTCATCGACAAAAAATATATAGTAATAATTAAGAAAAATTAGAATTCATTTACCACATCAGATTTGTTTCTATTGGTATAATGAGGTCCATCTCAGGTTTTAAAGCATTAACTTGGCATTGACATAAATTATGTTGTGCGTTCAGTTAATTTGCGTTGACTGAACCCAATATGTTGCTGCTATCTTGTGCTCTTGTATTTCTGTGACGTATTTGCATATCTTAGTATGAGTTTCTTAAGAAATGCAATTTGATAATAAAGAAAACTTGAAATAGATATATGTTTATTATTCTGTGGGGATATGCGTGCATTTGCATAGGTTATGCTTTTCTTCAGGCTTAAATGGCTTTCTTATTGTCTAAGAAACATTTGCTTGTGGGAATCATGCATTTTTAAAAGTCCCACTTCTGTTTTCCTTTACTTTTTAAAGAATCTTGGATTGAACTAACTGTGCAAAGGATGTATACTGTGGCTTCATCTATTCCTCTCATTCAGCTAAATCTTGGGGCTTCTTTTGTCTATTTTGTGATCTGATCACCTCACTAAAAGAAAAAAGGCTCACATATTCCATATTATCTTTTAGAGCTCATTTTAGCTTGCATGATGCTGATATAATATATCATGAGAGATTCGTTTAAGTGCTGCTGGGCACCTATTCTTTTATTATTCTACTGGTGCTTCAAACAATGTATTACTAAGTTATGCTTATAATTGAATAAAAGCTTGCTTTGCATGGATCTTTTGATGTAATCCTTGAGGGGCCTCTCTTTAGAAACTATGGCATGGATTCTTCACTATTAGTAATTCACTGAACTGTATTCCTAAATTGCAAACGAGTTTAATGTGAAACCTCATGATATGTCTTGAATTTATGGTACTTGCCATTAACTGCAATTTCTTTAGGCTTTTCTTTTTTTCTTTAAAATGTCTGAAAGTACTTCTATTTTCAGACCTTGGTCCTTACACCCTGGATTTCAGCTTGAGTGGTCGATATATGGTAGCTGCTGGAAGAAAGGGTCATATAGCCCTTGTTGACATGATGAAGATGGACCTCATTAAAGAAATTCAGGTAGTTGACACTTTCTAATCATGAGTTCGACTGTTTTACAACTCTTTTTATCTTCTTTTGAGTTATTGTCAGGGGCTTCAACCCATGTTGACACTTTACCATTGTCTTCTATATCTGCATAAGAAATACCAAAATCTTCATCTTGATGGCCTATTTGAGACCTTTTTTAGTTGTTATCAAGGTAAATGTTAAAATATCTAATTTTCTTAATAAAAATGATTTGAGATTAGGGCAAAAACCTACCTTGCGTTTATGCATATTTCTGTTTAGTGTCGCTTAAAGAGAAATTTTATGACATGTATGGCTTCTAGTTTCTGAATTACTTCGAGCTCTCATTATTTTTGTTCACTCTGTTTATTTTGTCTGTCATATTTATTGGCTATTTTAACTTGCATATTGTTCTGCTTTGAGATTCTTTACTTAGTGAGGCAGTGCCATACATGTAAAAGTTATACCATATGACTTTGTCTCCATTTTAAAAGAATTTGCTCTCTAAGAGAGTCAATAAGAGAAAATAATAAACATGGTCTTGCCATGCGCTTTCAGTGTACATTATGAAGAATACAATTAAAAGATTGAATCTTTCTAAATACTGCATTTTGCTTTCAGCTAATACCTAGTTCCTGTAATTCTCCATGCAATTACAGTAGGAGAAATGATTAGATTTTCAAGCAGTAAGACAAGGGAACCAGAGGGAAAATTTAATGATAACGGACTTCATACTGACATAGAAAAATCATAAATAATATTATTTTAAGAAACAAAAGTAGACATGTAATTGATCAAAAAAAATAGAATTAAACACCCAAAAATCCCAGGTTTTAGTGCCAAAAGGAAAACAGGTGAGAAAGGAGAAAGTATCTTCTGAGACAGGAGGGCAAATAATGTGGAAGTAGCGGGAGGAGTTTTCTTTTGTTTAATTGTTCTTACCTTAACAGCATAGCAAAAAGTAGCCGCAACACTGATGACACACTCTGGTTTTGGAGCAACTATGAAGTAAGTCAGACTTGGCTAAGATTGTATGGATAGGGGTAAAACTGGCAGAGAGCATATCTTCAGAAATGAAAAAATAAATTTACCAACCTTGTGATTATATACTAGTAAGACATAATGTATGGGTTAAAAAGTAAGCCGTGAGTAAAAACGGAAGGGAAAAAGTTCTCTGTCTAAAAATGTCATATTATGGCTGGAAAGTTATACGGTTAATCATCATGACGGGCTCAAGTAATAATAACATAAAATATGCTGTTGAAGTTGGTTTGTGGACGATGCACTCTGACCCCATATGGCCGGACATTTTGTTGACATTAATGCTATGGTCATTTCATTCCAATATTTTACAAGAAGCTTTAATTAGATATGGTGGCTAATCTCGGATGCGCCTCTGGTCTTGTGTATAAGTAAAAGCAAATTATGGTTGAAGTTAATCTTTGTTAACGTGAAATATGCCACGAATCTCTTCCTTCTCCGACCTTTTTTTTTTTTTTTTTTTTTAATCATTTTTACTTGGTATGCCTTATGAAATCCTCCAGCTAATGCCCTTATATGTTGGATATTATATAATGTTATGAGCTCTAGAAGAGAAAATATTAACAGGGAAATTATTAGACCATTGGTTTTAGGCCTGTGACAGCTAACCAACTAATTTTCAGAGCTCTCTACAAGAATAATTAATATCTGTGTCGTATGCTGCAAGTATGCGGGAATGGACTTTGACGATGATGTTGATGAACCAATGATAAAAGATGTAGCTTAGTTTACAGTCATGAGTCATCTAGAGAATTTGGCCGAACTAGTAAAAACAAAGCCAGTCTTGACTCTCTTTTTTGTACAACTGAAGTTCAGTTCTTTTAACTGGAAGTGAATCTGTTCTTCATCATCTTTGTCCTGCGTAATCCATGGAGCGCCAAATTAATTACCTCCTTTTTGTTCTTTTAACTAAATGGTTGTCTTGTTTTTGAGAAGCTATATTTTATTTTGTAGATAAATGAGTTATAAGCTTTAACTTTTAGAAGTTTTTCCAGGTTAGGGAAACAGTTCGTGATGTGGTATTTTTGCACAATCAGAAGTTTTTCGCAGCTTCTCAAAAGAAGTAGGTTCTCTCATACTTTTTTGTTATAAAACAAGTGGTACGAGAATAGGGTATTAATGTTTAGAACTTTGTTAATATTTCACAGCTATATTGATTCCTACCCTTTTCTAACTGCTTCTTGTTATTTATTTATTACACTAAGGCAAAGTGGAAAAGAAAAAATGTGTTCTTGCAATTTGATGTTTCATTTTGCTGTTTCCATCTATTTCTACTTTTTGTTTGATTGCTATTGTGAAGATTGATCAACTCTGTATCTTTACATTGAAAAGCTTGGAACCTTGTATTTGTATTTAGGAACAGTTCCCCCTTTTCCTCTCCAGCATATGCATTAGACTTGAGAGATATACCTAAAGAAATAAGTCGGAATTGTTCGGATGTATTATAAGTATCTGAGTTTATCTTGTACTTGAATAGTTGTGACATGAGGTATCAATACGAGCATCATGTTTTCTAAGGGAAATGGAGCCTCGAGTTCAATGAACCTTTTTTTTTTTTTTTTTTTTTGAGATACATTTGCCTCTGCGGGAGAATGAAATGAGTTTACCCCCTTTTGTGATTTAGGACCACTGAGATGCCTGTTCTAGTTGTTTTTTATCTTACAAAATCCTATGAAGCTAACTGTATTTTGCATGCCACATGCCAAGTTGTAGTTATGCTTGTAAATTTGCCAAAGTTTTCTAACACATCCAGCTATATACTAGTTCTTGTGTTTGATTATTATGTTGATCTCATGACATTTTAATTTCCCGATACAATGAAAAGCTACTTGGGTTGCAAATATACTTCATATAATGACATTTCGGAAATGTTGTGTTCAGTCCAAATTCTATAATTGATTAAGGCCATGTATTTTGGCACATATACTGAATTGTATACTTTTATGTAACAGGTATGTGTACATGTATGGCGACAACGGTGTTGAATTGCACTGCCTTAAGGTTAGCAATTTGACCTCCTGCTACTTGGACACTTTCATATCTTCGCGCATTCTATAGTTTCTGTTATATCGTAATACTATATGTGTATGTGTGTGAAATTTTCGTTCTCACTTTGCAACTTAAGTCTGTGAACTTAATATGTTTTACACACACACACATATAGATATATAAACTGAACTTTGATTGCATAACACAGAAACTCTACGCATTAAGTCTTTGGATCTTTATAATCCCATACAGTCTTTAGAGCAAAACATGACACCATTCTCTTCCTTCCGCAGGAACACGGTGCTGTAACAAAGCTGCAGTTTTTGGATAAGCATTTCCTTTTAACATCCATAAATAAATATGGGCAGCTCCATTACCAAGACATTACAACCGGGCAGATGGTGGGCAGTTACCGAACGGCCATGGGCCGCTCGGATACCATGGAGGTCAACCCGTTCAACAATGTGGCTGCTGTCGGTCATTCCGGTGGTACAGTAACCATGTGGAAGCCCACTAGTTCTGCCCCACTTGTCAAGATGCTGTGTCATCATGGGCCCATTACATCTATGGCGTTCCACTCTAACGGCCATCTCATGGCAACATCTGGAATGGAAAGAAAAATAAAAATCTGGGATTTGAGAAAATTCGAGGTTCTCCAAACATTACCTGGCAGCGCCAAAACAATGGATTTCAGTCAGAAAGGGTTGCTTGCTACAGCCACTGGATCTTACGTGCAGGTGTTCAGAGATTGTTCAGGGTCCCACGAATATAGCCGTTACATGGGCCATTCGATTGCTAAAGGGTACCAAACACGGAAAGTATCATTTAGGCCATATGAAGATGTTTTAGCCATCGGGCATTCGATGGGCTGGTCTTCTATATTGATACCTGGATCAGGAGAACCCAACTTTGATTCTTGGGTGGCAAACCCATATGAAACACGAAAACAGAGAAACGAGAAGGAAATACGGACACTTCTCGACAAACTGCCCCCCGAGACCATCATGCTGGACCCGACAAAGATTGGTTCGGTGAAACCCAACAGGAAGAAAGAGAAGCCTACTAGGAAGGAGAGAGAAGCGGAGGCGGAAGCTGCTGTGGAAGGTGCTAAGAGTAAAACTTCCAAGAAGAAAACAAAAGGTAGGAGCAAGCCTAGCAAGATGGCTAAGAAGAAGGAAGAAGCTGTAATGAAAGCCAAGAAACCTTACTTGGAGCAACAAAATAAAGATACAGAAACATTGAAAAAGCGGAAGAGAGTTGAAGAGGAGAGTGAACTACCAAAGTCTCTACAGCGGTTCGCGCGGAAAGTACCTGTGTCGTGATCATCAGTTGTTCTATTTTTATTTTTAATATTTTTGAATATTTACGAAATTAGAGGGGCAAAATGGTAACTACACTCAACACTTGCTATATGTTGTAGAAATACAATCATGTAAGATGAAGCAATTGTTTGCTGGAGAAGGATGATAGTATATCGGACCTTCTGTCTGCTTCTTGTTAAGCCAGTGTTCTTTTTTTTTTTTTTTTTTTCGGGAGAAGGATGAGAGTAACGTAGTTACTTGTTTACGTGCTGTTGGGTACGAGAATTGATTGCCTACAGCCCATGATGTAAGAAGCGGCCCAGCCCAATATGGAGCATTGAGAAATTAGGATGAGTTATTTCATATCTGACTTGGGTGTATATAATCCTACCACTTTCTCTTAAATCATTTGAATTTCAAAAAGACATGAAAACATAAGGAAGATATTAAAAAAAAAAAAAAAGATAGGGAAAGCAAAAACTTTAGTGCTCCCTGTAAATGAGTGTTTAATCCTCCCATCTCAAAAAATTATAATTTGAAATTTCAAGAAAACGTGAAAAGATAAATAAATTGAAATAAAAAATCAGAAAAGATAGGAAAGCTTTCTGTAAATGAGTCGAGTTTAAGTTATTACATTGTTATCCAGACATAATCGAATATTTATGAAATGTAAAATTTGTATTTAAATATAGTCTGATTGTCATTTGATTAGAAAATTATATTCACACAGATTAAGAAATTTTGATTAATGCTCCCTCCTAATCAAAATAAAATTTTTAATTTCATACCTAATAAGTGGCATTCTATAGTTTTTAAGGTAAGTAGTGTTTTTTCTCCTAATCTAGCATTAATTCTATTTATAAATTTACTTATAGTGTGTCATTTTTTCTCTAATCATTGTTCTTTTCTCATTAATTAAGGGTCCTGATTTGTTTCTAAATATGTATGGTTACTTGTTTAACTAAAAATTATTACTACTAAAACATATTATTGGTTGCCTTAAAAGTTGTTAATTGTTATTCTAAAAAATATTAGCGTTAATTTTTTAATTGTATTATTAATTTGCTTAAAAAATATTTATTAGGTAACACAGTGTGCATTGAAAATCGAAGATTCTCCTCCATTTTTTTTAAATTTGTCCCATTAATTGCATTACTCTCATAAAAGAGCCATTTTATTTATCAAATTTGGAGAGAGAGTATTGTTTTAGTTTGAGCTTGAATCAAGATTTAACTTTTATCACACAAACATTACATTTAAGTTTATATATTAAGTTATTACTAATAATATCAACCCTATATACGACTAATTGGAAGCCAATTTTATCATTTTTGGTGCTCAAATATCATACACCATTTACTCACTAATTCATTATAGGCACCATCTTAATATATCATATTATAAACATAATTAATGATACAAAAAAAAACATAATTAGAGCATGTTATACCCTATATTCACACAGAAGAGGTAAGCATTCTCGATTAATTCTTTCGAGAAAAAAAAAACTATAAAGTCAAGAACCTCAACATCAAAGGATTTGCTTCTCAATTTCTTGTAATCATGAGCATTAAATAATGATAATTAGTTGACTAGTGTACACAAGAAAATCAACACTTTCTAGAAGGTTACAAGTCCTAACCAACCAACCAACGTTTTTGTTTTGCTCTAAAAAAAATACTTCTTCTTACAATGCTAGAAATATTAAGAACCAGTCTCCTTACATTTCTATGGATCTATTAATTTACTCAAATTCTTGCAATTTAAGTTACAGACATAAAAAGACCTGATATACAATTACACTATTTGCCAGACCAGCGACCTCCCCTGTCTTCAAATGAAACTTACATTTTAAAAATATTTTCACAAAATTTCTTGTATTTTAAATTTTAAAACATCTACTTTCACATACATAATTTAATATATTAAATTAACATATAAACTAAGTTATATCAGTAAAAATTGATTCTTTTTTATGAAATTGTGTTTTTATTAAGTTGACCAAAAAATTTATTGATGAAATTGGAACAGTTGAGGCGTTTTTAAATGCAAATTAAGGTTCCATTGGGTGCAGTTCCTATTGACCGGGTCACATCCGGGGCAGTCCTTATTCCTTCCCTAGGAGAACCCGAACCCGAAAAGTTTTTATAAAGAGGGTGAGATGGATAATTCTAAACTAAATTAAATAATTGTTGCTAATTATGTGACATCGGTGGAGATGTTAACATATATCTTAATGACTCAATCCTTAAACTATTTCAAATTAAAATGCTAATTAATTCTAAATCTTAATAGTAATAATATTTGTAAACAGTTTCACGTTATAGTAAACCAATGATAGAAATCTACACTTTTCATTCCAAAAAAGAAAAAGAAAAAATCTCGTTCCATTAGGATTCAATTTTTTTTCATCAATTTGTCGAATATACAATCTATCAAAAATTATAAATTAACATCTATACCAATTTTTTTAATTTATTGATTAGATTACTTTACTTATATATATAACTATTTTTGTGAATAAAAAATTTTAATTCTTTACTTTTGATCAATAAAATAAGAACTCGAGTTTCGTTATGCCTCGATTTTTAGATAAAACCACATATATACTAACACATTAAGGACTTATTTGCTAGACATGATAAAATCAGGATCGATTAATTATCCCATGAATTCTGATATTTTGTTTTGAATAAAAGATATCTCTTCAGCTCTGTATAAAAGAGGGTCATGTATACATAATATCTAAAATATATGATGGTGAATCCCATCTATAGAGTGAGATATATTATCCTACCATTTTTTAATTGGGATTACAAATAAGATTATCATTATGCCCTTATTCTATTTAAGAACTTGAACCACGTTAACCCACATTCTTCTCCTTATTCCATCTTCAAAGACGAGTGTTCTCTATATATCAGAGACTTACCCAGTAAAGAGCAAAAAACAATGTAGACGAAAAAAAGAGAAGAAAATCCTTTTTCTCCATGTATCAAATACTAAGGCAGACAAAGAGAGAAGAAAGGTTCAGTCGAGGAAAGAAGAAAGGCATAGGCAAAAAGAGAAGAAAACAGATATTCCAAGCAGGAAAAAAGAAAGGGATAGACGAAGAGAGAAGAAAGCAGAGACGAATCAAGAAGTAACAAGTATATTTTATATCATATTTTCGTGTATTTCTATTAATTAAAAGCCTTAATTAATTGTTCTTTCTTGCATATAATAACTCGATTTGTCTACATCAAACATTGAAAGTTGAATTTCAAATTTGATTTTTATCATATTCAAATATTTGATGGACGAGGAGAAATTTAGGTAATTACCTACCAATTGAAACTTTTTTTTCTCTTAATTTTTTGAAGTTTCTGAATATAATCTCAAAATATATTTTATGTTGGACTAGATTCATGCCTCAAGATTGGCTCCTTTTTTCAGTGTGTTGTGTAATTATACTTCTTGTTTTCATTTCACTGTGTTTCTGAATAATTGCAATTATTGTGCTAATTTCTTTTTTAAATTTTGTTTATAGTTTCATATAAAGTTGTGCAAGGAACTCTCCTTATTGTTGGTGACTATTAAAATAAATTCAATTTTGCTATAATAGAATGAACTTTTCTCTCTCTCTCTCTCTCTCTCTCTCTCTATATATATATATATATATATATATATATATATATATATATATATATATATATATATATATATGTCTCATATCTTTTACATTATTGTGCAATGTGTTTATGTTATCATATCTATACAATAGTGTTTATACATGTGCAGCAGTTGATTATACACAAAAATAGAGACTCGTGAGGTTATTGAAATGGACAAAAATGATGAGAATGAGGGATCATCAATTGTCCGTCATAATCTCATTCACTGTCTATCTTTCAGGGAGAATGCCGCGATCCGCTATTCCCCAACATTTCCCGAATGAGCTCCAGAAGTGATAGTCATCGGCTTTCCCTTTGTACTAGCATTATCACATCGCCGTCAACAATCTCTTTCTTCATATACAATACCGTCCGCTCAAGCCCATTACCTAAAGGCTGGTGTAGAGTAATTTGAACTTTCAACAGACTTTACGAAGGCGGTTGGGTCGCCCTCATTCTATTCCCGCATGTAATTCAAATTGACGATGATGAAAGCGAAGATGAGGTTGTTTCCTCGTTATTTCAACAAAATATATTTTACTAATGTTGCATTATTAATTAACATATTTTAGGGCATAACGAATTTTTATTTATATGCCTTTTGTCACTTGTATTCTTTTAATTAAAATAAATATTGATTTTGAATTATTTATCAATGTGTTATGGGAATGTACTAAATAGTTATGCAAAAATTAATGGATTAACATTTTTTTAGAAATATTTTAATCTTATATTTAATTTTATTATGCTTACAAATATGAACTTAAATTTATTTATACTTATTTATTCCCCTAATTTACCACTATACTATTCAGTTATTCATTTTGGCACATATATTATGAATTGACAATTGTTCACTAAAATTATATGAAATTTTTATATTAAGAAGACAAGTTTGTATGAATTTCTAAATATTTTGTAATTATATCAATATGAAAAAAATTATAAAATTTGGAAAAAAGTATATATATAAACAAAATAATTCCTAAATATTTTATAATTGGATCAATATGAAAAGAATTCATAGAATCTCGAAAAAAAATAATATCAGTAAAATAGTGGAATAAAAAAATTTGGGAAATGTATGTTATTTAAAAAAAAGATTAAGGTAAAATTGTAAATAAATTAAAATTGTTGAGAGCATAAAGGTCATTAAACACATTATCCCAATTTTATTATGTTATAGCAAACATTACATTATATATCAATAAGGAATACTATGTATTGTAATACTGCATTACAAACATGAGACTCATATATAATATTGGATTACATATCCTAATATTATTTATCATATGTTATCCTATCAAATAAAACAGACAAGGTCTAAGGTATAATAAGAAATCCCAACTTTGAAAATTTGGGATTGTAAAAAAAGGTTGAATAGTTATACTCTTTATTTATTTTGAGACTATATAGAATAGAATTATATTATAGATATCAAATAAATGTTGAAAAATATGATTTATTGTAATATTATATTGAGTTAGTAAATATTGAATGATTGTGATATGATTAGTTAGATATATTTTAAAAATAAAGATTTAATAGAGAGGAAGATAGAGAATTTAAAAAAGGGAAAATAAGTATATAAAAGAACATAATAGGCCGAATAAATATTGATAGTTGTAATAGGGTCGGATTTCCTTGAAATGCAAAATTCAATTTTGCAACTCAAAACAAACGAAAATGAATATTAACATTCAAAATTATTTTATATCAATGTAAAATTATTTGTTTACTTGAAAAATATTACTATAGAAACATATAATTGAGAATCTCTATTGTAATTAGGTATTTTGAAAATCAAACAATTTTCAGTAAGTATTTTTATATCTTCTTACATCTTACTCCACTCTGCGTCGCATTTACAATTATTCACTATAGAGAAAGTAAACATTCTCGATTATTATTATTTTTCAAAAAAAAAAAAAAACACTATAAAATCAAAAACTAAAACATCAAACGATTTGCTTCTCATTTTCTTGTAATCATGAGCGTTAAATACTGATGATTACTCAACTAGCGTACCCAAGAAATCAGCACTTTCTGGAAGGTTACAAGTCCTAAGCAGCCAACGTTTTTGTTTTGCTCTACAGAAATAATTGTTCTTACAGAGCAAGAAATAATAAGAAGCAGTCTGCTTACATTTCTATGGATTTATTAATTTGGTCATATGCTTGCAAGTTAAGTTACTTGGACCTCATATACAACTAATACTTCTCCTTCTTAATATATATTTTTTATCACAAAAAATGTTATAATTAGAGTGATGAGTTTTACCAGATCTACTCTAAACCCTCTTACGTATATTTAACATTTATTTTGTATCAATTGGTAACCTAGTTTTTTCACCTGACATCGATTTTAAACATAAGTCAAAATACTACAGTTGTTGACAAGAGAGAAAAGGATTTATATAATTTTTTTATTAACAAAACTTTTTTATATTAGAAGTATAAATTAATAATAAATAGTATCGATTATTTAACAAAAAAAATAAAAATAAAATAATGACAAAAAAAAAAAAATATTTTTCTATTATTGATATGAGAAAGTAATTAACAAAATCTATCTTTATTCATATAGGTAGCTACATCTTTAATTTTATATTAAAGATAAAAATTTAGTTACTAAATTTAGAGATGGAAAAGTTTTATTTCTAAATTTTAGTAAACTAACATTTTAATGGCAAAATATTTCATCCTAAATACGTCACTATAATTAAAAGACAAATATAATATATTTATAGATGAATTATTTCATCTTCAATCTGATTTGTTCTTATAATAATTGTAAAGCACAATAAAATGGAATAATTAATGTTGTTGCAGGTTGGGGGTGTCTAAGTTAATTGGAATATATATATATATATATATAAATATATATATATATATATATATATATATATATATATATATATATATTTGTTTCTAGTGTATTGGGTTCACCATACACCCAAAACACATATTACTTGTTATATTAAAAAATATTACTTGTTTATTTAAAAAGTATTACTATTTTTTTAAGATAACAAATCAGTAGTAATATTTTTTAATTAAATAACTAATAATTTTAGTGAAACAAATAATATTCTATATCGTGTTATACGGTGCACATGACGCATAAAAGTTTTGCGTGTATATATAAATGTATATGAAAAAGAAAATGATGTATACATAGGCTCAATGATCTTAAAATACATAACATCCACACATACACAAACGTACTAAATATATGTAACAAGTTTATGTGGACCAAATGCAGTTATCAAGACTTGTTTGCAATATTATTATGTTAATAAAACATATAATCACAATATATATACATATTATGCTAATGAATAGCATTATTAAATTATGAAATTTTATTTAATAAAAAGATATATTACTTCTTTAAAAAAATCTTATGAAATATTAAACAAATAAAATTAACAAAATTAGATAAAAATGAAAGACTTATTTTAAGAAAAGTATATAACTAAATACATATAAAATAAAAAAATTGAACCGAAAGTGGTTAGCTGCTTCCTTTTTCTGTTCTTTTATTCTAATTCTAAAAAATATATTTACATTAAATAATTTATTACATCAATATTTATTATATAAAATAATCTTGTTTATAAATTGTGCACAAAATATTATTTATAAATTACATACTTTTAAAAACATCTCTAATTCTCTTTAAATATATTTAAATATTTGATTACAATACACAATACAATATTTTTTAAAAGTTAAATAGTATAAAATAAACAATAATATTACTATTTTTTTCTCAACAAAATATTTACAAATATAATTTATGTTACACCTAATAAACTAAAATTTTATTTTATGCATAAAACTATTTAATATTAAAATTAATTTCATTATAAATTTCAAAATAATAAAATTTGTTTTAATAAGTATAATATAATTATTTATACTATTTTCTATTTATAAATATGATAATATATAAATTATATAATACATGTGTGTATATAAGCCATGTGATTTATATATAGACACTAGTATTTCTTTTGTGCGTTGCATGATTTGTAATATTTATAAAATTATAATAACAAATTATAATTAATAATAATATAAGTATTAAATTGTATATTTTATTTCGTATCGTGTAAAATTTTGTTAATTTTATTTAATAATAAATAATATTATAAAAATAATAATATCTATTTTAAAAATAAAATTCATTATATATTAAATACATTTTGAATATAATTTTATTTTGCATAAAAATATCTTACTTATTTTATACCAAATTATTTTACAATTAACCTAACAATATTTATATTTAAAAAAAAATTATTTATATATATATAATATCGATATCCAAATAAAGATCTTGAAAAAATAATTAATCTGATATATTTTTTTATGAAAAAATGAGTTGAGACAAAAAAAATTTAAGTATTTGAAATTTGAGGTGAAAAAGTGAAAACAAATTAAAGAAAAAAAAAAGTAAAAAGCCTGCGCAAAAACTTATGTGCATCGGGTGCATCATGCAACACGATTTAAAGTATTATTTGTTTAACTATAAAATATTACTTGTTTCACAATAAAGTATTACTTGTTTACTTAAAATGTATTACTTCTGATTAGTTACCTTAAAAAAGTAGTGATATTTTATAGTTAAACAAGTAGTATTTTATAGTTAAACAAGCAATACTTTATAGTTAAATAAGTAATATTGTAAATCGGGGTATACACCTGATGTACAATAAACTCACTCTAAAACCTGATTTGCTAGAAACCATAATCACACTCTCCTTTGAGCACTCGCACTCCACACCCCAATAAAGACTTTTTTTTCTTAACTATCCTCATATTATATATATATATATATACACACACACTTATGCATACATGCATATGTGATGTATATAATACACATATAATATTAGATATGTTTATTATGATTGTCTAAGTATGTGGATAGTGCGTAAACAACAAATATTTTATGAAATAAAAATATCAGTGTGTTTAATATTTTTATTTTTACTTTTATCATCAAGTTTGATGATAATTTTTACTTAAAATATCATGCGTTAAGTTAAAATATCATGCGTTAAGTTCAATTATAATTTTTAGTTGAAATATCATATTTGATGACGTCTCACCATATTAAAAAAAAAAAAAAACTTTTTTAATCTATGTAAATTATAAATTGCTAAATTAATTTATTATGTTTCATTGAATAAGCCCCAAAAACTGTATTTTTTATCCACTTTTCATGTTGATAGACAATTTTAGCTTTTTACCTATTTTAAATTCCCCACCTCTCTCTCCCTCTCTCTCTCTCTCCCTCCCTCTCACATGCTTCTCGTGCAAGTCCCTACCCACTCACTTCATAAAGCCCTTCCCCGCTGGTGTAACTATGTAAATTTAATAAGAATAATTATAATTTTTTTTTAAAAAAAAAAAATTTGATAGAAAAGAAGTTCTTTAAATTATGATTGAGCACAATGTGATGTGCTCCAAAAATAATGGAACTATTCAATTTCGAAGGGACTCTATCCATATTAATTTATATAAAAAAATTTATAAGATATTTTATTTTTAATTTTGTGATAAGAAAATTAATTCTTTATGTTCCTAAATTATGTCCACAAACATAACACTTTAATCATATATCTCAATGGAAAAATTTGTAAAACTTATGTATATAATTATAAAATAATAAAAAATTCTTATTTTCCGACACTTTATATCATCCTGAAAAGCCCATTTATTGGACTAATTATAAGCAAACAAATCTAAAAAATATTTCTATATATATTTTTCTACTTTGGGGGCAATAATGGTATCTTTGTCATCATCCAACAGACTAAATTAAAAATATTAATTATATTTTATTAGTGATTAATTAGGCACCATCGATTAGTTTCACGTTGATTTCCATTATAAGTGGACAAGTGACAAGATGGGGATGGGGATGGGGATGGGGTATGCAATTATGAATTTTAAGTGGACTTGTTTAATTTATTTGTCATAATTCCTTTTTCAAATTTTCATGATAAATGTTTCTGCACCCTCTGTTTTAAAATAATTATCATTTTGAATTCCTAGTTAATTAAAAAAATTAGGAGAAAGTAATTTATGGTTTTTAATAGAGACCAGTATATGAATATTAGTGAAATAAGCACGTGTGCGTGTGATATATATAGAAGATTGAAGTGTAGAAGACTCAGTTTTAACCAAAAGTATATGGTATGACTTGCCAAACACGTCGTTGAATATTGTGGAGTATCTTACATAATTAAGGTAGTTTCCACAACTCTACATCTTTCTAAATTTCGAAGTAGAGTGGCAGAGTAGGGACAAAATACAAAAATCAATATCTTACGTATAATGAGGTTTCAATTTCTTAGATGCTACACTTGTTTTTTTTAATAAAGAAAGAACAAAGAAGTCAGTAAATGGGGCCTACACAGAATTAATGTTTATCCAATTTGATTTCACCATCTAAAACCTGAATTCATATTCTCAGCATTTTTAAATTAAAATTACAGAAGAATCTAGAATCCAATCGCACAACAACATAGCTAAACCAACATAAAAATGGACAAAACCCACGTGGCAACACCTATAATACCTGAACCTGGGCCTCTATCTATACCCTCATCACATCATAGTATTCAAAACTTCCATAAAAAATATATCATATATTTATTTTTTTCTTGAATTATAAAGTTTTGAAATATAAAAATATATGATATGAATGATATTTTTCTTGAATTATAAAGTTTTGAAATATAAAAATATATGATATGAATGAAATTGCACGAGATAGAACTTAGATGAATTTTAAACTTTGTGACTCAATGTATTTTTTTGTGATTTTTATTTAAATTTTATATTTCTACTGTAATATCATAATATCGGGACAATTTCTTTAAAAATATATAAAATTATTTAAATTCGAAAGAAACTTAGATGGTCTGATTTGACCAAGGAAAATAGGTGGAAAGAAGCATGAGTTTGATTAAGAGATATAATTATAAGTGGGTAGTTGCGTTGCGTTGCGTTGCGTTGTGTTTGGCTTTTTCTTTTTGTGCCCAAATTCTATCACCCCTTTTTATGGAATCCAACTATATCTTTCTCTTTAATCCATTTATTCACTTTTTTTTTTTTTTCTTTCAATGAAATAACTTCTTTTCCCCAGTCTTGCGCTTTACAGTAAACGCCTAAATTACTCAAAACTTTTACCACTTCCGTTGCATCAACTCACTGAATAATAATATAAATTAAGTTTGATTTTCTAAATCATTAAAAAATAAAAAAAAATCAAATAAATTTCAAATCAGTGTAAATTATGAAAATTATTTCATTTTAGAAAATTAGTAATTTCCCGTGCGATGTATGACTATTTATTTTTTATTAGTTATTTATTTATTTTTTATAACTTTATTAATTTGAAGAAATTTTGAGTTTTTAAATTTAAATATAAGGTATTAAACAAACATGATCACGAGTTTCCTCTTAGTCTCAATCTAAATATTTTTGTATGATTTAAGTTGAGAAATTATATATTTATTTTAAAATTATGAAGTGCTAACTTTATTTTATTTAAAAGATATACTTTATTTTGACATATTAACTAATGACCTGCAACAATGATAAACATGATTTGACTTATAAAAAATTTAAAATAAAAACACAATATTGTAACCTTTAGGCAAAATTTTACCATCTATTTCCAACCTTTTACAATTATTATATTTTTTATATTCCATACTATACACTCAAACTCTACCTTTAAATTAATTTAAAATATGGAAAATAAATAATAAATAGTCTTAAATTTATTTTGAATATTAAACAATACAGTCTCTGAACTAAAATATGAGAAATAATAAATTAACAAAAAAATTACAGTTACAATCTTAATAGTTATTTCTAAACAGGGAATATTCTCATAATTTTTTTAAAATATCATTATTATGAGACATATTTTTTATTTATGTTTAACTAATTAATTTTTTTTAATTTATATCGCGAATTTCAATTTATTTAATATTTAGTCGTGTTTAATATTTCTTTTATAATTTTCTTATTTTAGATGTGATAAAATTAGAACTAAAACATTCATGTGTGTGATGCATTCATGTGTGTGATGCATGAGTTATAATAAATTTATTTATAAAGAAGTATTAAAATTAAATAAAACATGAATTGAATTAAATATATTTTTTCTTTTTCTTTTTTAAAAATGAAGAATTTTAAAATATCCCAAATCAAATACAAGTAGTTCAACATACCGTGAATCCACAAATCTAACTCAAATAATTACTAATGTCAAATTAAATATTGTAAAAATAGGACTAATTTAATATACATTAAAACTTATAAGAAACGAAAAAATTTATTTGTGTTTCGAATATTTAAAAATTAAAGTTTTTTTTCTTCAAAACAAATTATATATATATGAACCAATCATAATTTACCGTTATATTTTTTTTTTAAATACAAAATGTTATCCAAAAAATCCAAAACTAAAAGCTCTTCTTTTTTTCTTCTTCTGGAATTTTACTATTTATAATTGATTATTTTATTATATTAGTATACTTATTAATAAATTTTGAAATCCAAACAATGTTTAGTAGTGCTAAATATTTGATTTTAACAAAATAGTATAATTATAATAATAAATAAAATATAATTTCAGGTAAAAGAAAGTGGAATGATTAGAGTAATTTATAAAAGATTGATGACAAAATATGATACGGACCGATCCCACAAAAGACGTCAGAGATTTTGGATAATTTAAGATTATTTATAGATTTGATCCACCAAAGTATTAAACATGTTTAGAAATAGTGATTAGCAAAAAAATATATTTTTTGTTTTATGGACTATCTCTGTGAGATTAAAAGTTTTAAGTCCTTGGATTCTGTGTATTATTTAAAAGGAAAGTGTGAGGTGGAAAGTTCCCCAGCCGGACGGAAATTCCCAAATATGGGCCCCACCTAATTTCTACGCGGCGGCGCTTTCAAATTTGAGAATTCAAGTTCTTAATTGGTCAAACACGTTAAGCCTCTTCAATTTTTATATTTTCTCTACACCCACAAAACTATATGTCTATTTATTGCTAGTCTCCTATATATTTTAAGTCAACCATTGTTTTATTCTGAATTCTTAATTCTTAATTAAATAAAAAGATGAATTGAATGGAACATAAAATAACTAACTACATTAAGCAATTAATATTTGTATAAATTATTTTACATTGGAAATAAAATATCCTCACAAGTAAAAACCATTTAATCTTAGGTTCAATATTTAAGTTTTTAGATTTGAAATGCTATTACCTAGTAGATTCTTCAATAATTTTAATATATTTTAAAAATATTGAATTAAAATAAATTTAATATTTAACTCTTTGATCAAACTCTACATCAATTTAAACTCATTGTTAATCCGTTGAGTTCTGCCCAAATCAACGAAACAAATTCGTTGGACTATGTATCAACTCGATAACTTTTATCGTATTTTAAGAATGTTGATTAAAATAAATTCACTTTTTAACTTTAAAGAAACTTTAGACCGATCTACATTAATCTTGATTGTTAGCATGATGGATTCCAATCAATTTATGTTGAACGGTCTAAATTACCATCTCATAAAAAAATATCCCTTGTATAAAAAAAATAGAGGAAAGAATATTTTTAAAAAATGAAAATTACAAGAATGTATATAGTCCAAGTCAAAGTCAAAACACAACTTCACCCCCTTTTCTCTATCCATATTCCACAATCCGCATAATCTGTCAAAATTGCTTCATTACATTGTATACATAGACTTTTGTATGTATTCCTTCTAGAGACACACACACGCAGACAGACGTGTTTGTGTGTATATATTTGCAGGCATGTATTACAGAGATGAGCACGGAATAGAAAATTAAAATTCTTTAGAGGTGGCAAACAACGTTTTCTCCTCTCTCCCAACCCCATCCCCCCACCCCCTACCCCAACCCTGCAAACATCTTTCCTCAAAGCACGTACGCGGTTTTCTTGTCACCTTTCCAGTGTTGTGTGTTGCATTACAATTCAAAATTTCCAAACTTTAAACGAAATCCAGAAACAAACAAAAAAGGAATCGTTTAAAATCAATTGGAAAACCTCTCCCATACCCATCTCAACAGTTAAAAAACTCTTATCTGTTTCTTCAGACTAATCCCTTCTCTGAGTGATAAGGGAGAGAGTTATGCAAGCATTTCCAGTCACAGTCCATGCAAGGGCGCGATTTTGTTGATCTTTTAATATTTTTAAGTGATGGGTTCGAGCCCAATTGTGTCGTCCGGCGGCGGGTGGTGGAGGTGGCGGTGGAACGAAAACAGCGGTGGTAACAAGAGTAGTAATAGTATTATTAAGAATGGAAATCATAGTAATGAGGCGTGTGTTTTATCGTCCACTTTTGCGTATTTCTTGTTCTCGTTTGTCGTTTTGGGGTCGATTGGGAGTTTGTATGCGAGGTTTATGCTCACCCCTAACGTGCGCACGGGGATCACGAGGGTCGGCTGCCAAGAAGACAATGAAGGCTCCTGGGCTATCGGCATTTACTATGGCGACTCCCCCTTCTCTCTCAAACCTATTGAAGATGTAGGTTTCTCTAGCCTCTTTCTTTTTAATATTTCTTTTTCCCTCTGTACTTGCATGTTGATGAAATTGAATTATCATGAAATTTTGACTTTTGTGATTTGTGAAGTTTTTTTTCATTTCTGGGTTTTGGTGGGTCTTTTAGTGGCTGATGGGAAAAAAGAAGTTTTCAATTCTCTCTTTATGTTTATTTAGCATCAAGAATTTCGGGTTTTCTTCACCCTTATACCTTTCTTGTCTGTGTATGAAATCTAAACATGTTTGTCATTTTTGGGGTGGGGGTTTCTTTGGTTCTTGATTGTATTTTTTGTTCGTGATTTTTTTGATGACTCTGAAAAGGTTCCTAATTGATTAATACTCTGGAAATTGGTTGGCAGATGAATGTATCGAAGGACAAGAGTGCAGCATGGCCTGTGGCCAACCCAGTTGTCACTTGTGCTTCAGTTTCTGATTCTGGGTTTCCCAGTAATTTTGTTGCTGACCCTTTTCTTTATATACAGGTAACTTCATCTTTCTATGTTATTAAATCTAGTTGCTGTGTTTTTCTAACAAGAATTTGTAATCTGAAACTTTTGTGCAAGTTTCTGGGCATTTTGGTGCCAAATTCTTTCTGCAGTTAGATTGGTTACTATATGACTGGGTGTCAAAACAGTATTCTGTAGTGATAATTGGTGGGGGTGGGTGTGGTTTCATTTTCTAGCTCTGTAATTTTATCTCTTTGGATCATTGGTCTGATTTAATTGAATGTCTTATTTCAAATAGACCAAGTCAATAGTGATTGGAAATAATGGCTTTTTTTTTTTCTGCATCTTTATGCTGTTATTTGTATTATATTATTCAACAGCTGGGGTCATGGAATCTGCTAATATTATATCCTGCCAAAGGATGCTCACAGGGATAAACCAGAGAACTTTTTAAGATTATAGCAAGTGGGTTGAGGTGTAAATTGGATCTGGAGTATAATTGTATAAAGAGTTTAGTTTCTGATATAAGTGTCTATGAGTGCTTGAGAATAAAGAAGATAGGATTCTCATCGGCAAACTAGGGCCAAAAACTAATTCTAATTGTCATTGGGGGAGGGAATATATTCTTTTCCCTTTTGCTGTTTGAGTTGGATGGGAGTTATGTAGAATGAGCTGGACGTATATTATCAAGATTTAAGAAACTTAAATCTGAAAAGAATTATCCTTGTGAGACTTCTTTGCTGATTCTCACAGATAGTACCAGAGTGCAACATTTAAGTAAGGTTGTTATGAGTGCTCTTTTTTCCCTAGCAGGACTAATACTAGTCGTCCCTGTAAGCATGCTTTCACAATTTGTTAGTGATTGTCTTTGACAAGGAGGATTAAGATAATCAGCTTATGTGCGAAATAAAGATTGTTCATGATTGAACGTGTAGTCTACTCAAGCTAATGCTTTCTAAAGAGAACTCTGATAGAGTAACATGCTTGGATTTCAGAATATGAACTAGAGAAAGTTCAGCTATATTTAAAGAACACAGCCCTAAGTTTTGGCCACTTGTCTTATTTTCTCGATATCCATGGCTTAAAAACAGTTGTGTTAGATTAGATGGTTTAAGAAATAATGTTTTAGGGTAATATAGAAAAGGGTTATGATTTATTTCTTAAACTCGCTGCTCTTACATTTTGACTTGATGACCGTGTATCATTGGTTTAGTTGCTGGGCAGTGACAATCTTGTATTACTTATGTGTTCTGGAATTCCTTCCCATCATAATTGGAAAATGAAAATGCTACATAATAATTGAAATGATTTGTGGCCTTCACTTGCAACATGTGTGTGTGTGTGGGGGGGTGGGTGTATTTCCTGATTTATCCGTTGTAGAATGCTGAAATGGTATGAAGTATAAACGTATAGACTGAACTTATGTTTATGACTATGAGCATCGGTCTGAGCTTTCTGTCATAAGCTCTTCACCACTTGCCTTGGACTCAAACCATGGGATATTTAGAGAAGATATACTGTTGATAATCATTGCTGGTTAATCGGAATTGGGATTCTAGTGCGGGCAAGTTGGGTCAGCAAGGGTATGATCTCCATTTTTTTGTGTGGATGGCATTGCTTAAATATTGAAGTGTTGCTATTTGTCTCTCTGAATCTTCATTTTTCTCAACTGTCACTCCTGTTTCAACACTTGCCATCAATGTAAGAGGGGTGTGCGTGTGTATGTTTCATGTGGACCACCCGGTTCATCTTGATTTCAGTTGTCATCTAGAGAACCGTTGAATATTTGCAGCTTGTGTTGAATATTGCTTGAGCTATTGCTTGATTACATGTTTCAGGGCAATATTCTTTACCTGTTCTATGAAACCAAAAATTCAATAACAATGCAAGGAGACATTGGAGTTGCACGAAGTGTCGACAAGGGAGCGACATGGCAGCAGTTGGGCATTGCCCTCGATGAAGATTGGCATCTCTCGTATCCGTATGTCTTTGAGTACAATGGAAACGTAAGAACTCAACATATTAAACATAATATTCGACTATTTTGCATAAACTGCAACATAAAGTTCTGCATTTGATGTATTCTCAATCTAATTTCTTTCCTTGATTGAACTACTTGCCTTAATATATGTAAATCTTAATTGTTTCTTGCAGATTTATATGATGCCCGAGGGTAGTGCAAAAGGGGATCTTCGTCTTTACCGTGCAACTGACTTCCCGCTTAAATGGACACTGGATAAGGTCATGATGAAAAAGCCGCTTGTGGACTCTTTCATGATTCCTCATGAGGGCAAGTACTGGCTTTTCGGCTCTGATCACAGTGGGATCGGCACCCAGAAGAACGGGCAACTGGAGATATGGTATAGCAGCTCGCCTCTTGGTCCTTGGAGACCTCACAAGAAGAATCCGATATACAACACGGACAAGAGCATAGGAGCCCGTAATGGGGGGAGGCCGTTTGTGTACAATGGAAACCTTTACCGTATTGGTCAAGACTGTGGTGAAACATACGGGCATCAGATACGTGTTTTCAAAGTAACCGTTCTGACAATCGATGATTTCAAAGAAGTAGAGGTGCCTTTGGGTGTAGAAGAGTCAATGAAGGGACGAAATTCTTGGAATGGGGCCCGCAACCATCACCTAGACGTACAACAGCTCAGCTCAGGCGAGTGGATTGCAGTTCGTGATGGCGATCGGGTACCATCAGGAGATGCATTCCGTCGTTTCATGCTTGGGTCTGCTTCCATTTTTGCTGTTGCTGCCCTTGTAATGCTTGTTGGAATTCTAATTGGGGCCGTAAAGTGTTTAGTACCTTTAAGCTGGTGCCCTCACAATATGGGAAAGAGAAGCGACGCTTTCTTGGCTTGGGAGAGACAGAATGTGTTATCTTCCAAGCTACGCCTTTTATGCAGTCGCTTGAATCGGGCAAGCTTGGTTCTCCGTGCTAGAATCAAACCGAACACCTGCCCTGGAATTTTTGTCCTTATTTTCACAATCTTGTTTGCCATGATGCTAATGTGCACCGGGGTTAAGTACATATACGGAGGAACCGGTACGGAGGAACCCTACCCGTTAAACGGGCACTATTCCCAGTTCACGCTGCTAACAATGACGTACGACGCTCGTCTCTGGAATCTCAAAATGTACATAAAACACTACTCGCAATGCTCGTCCGTACGCGAGATTGTTGTCGTCTGGAACAAAGGAATACCTCCTTTACCAACCGATTTTGACTCAGCGGTTCCGGTGAGGATACGAGTAGAGGAAAAAAACTCGCTCAACAACCGATTCAAGGTGGATCCATTGATAAAGACTCGATCAGTCCTTGAACTTGATGATGACATCATGATGACCTGTGATGATGTCGAGCGTGGGTTCAGGGTGTGGCGAGAGCATCCAGATCGGATTGTCGGGTTCTACCCTCGGCTTGTGAGCGGGACCCATCTGAGATACCGAGGTGAGAAACACGCTCGGGAGCATAATGGGTACAACATGATCTTGACCGGGGCAGCTTTCATGGATAGCAAGGCAGCATTCGAGAGGTATTGGAGCAAGGAAGCCGAGGGCAGTCGGGCATTGGTGGATAGTTTTTTCAACTGTGAAGATGTGTTGATGAACTATTTGTATGCAAATGCGAGCTCTTCGAGTGTGGTCGAGTACGTGAGGCCGGCGTGGGCTATCGATACTTCAAAATTCTCTGGGGTTGCTATTAGCAGGAATACACAGGCTCATTATGGGGTAAGGAGTAAATGCTTGGCAAAGTTTTCTGAAATGTATGGAAGTTTAAGTCCCAGAAAGACAGAGTTTAGCAGAAGGAAAGATGGATGGGATGTATAGTTGTTCTGCATAAAAAAGGTACATTTTCTTTTGTTTGGATTTTTTTTTTCTTCTTCTTTTTTTTTTTTTTTTTTTTTTTTTTTTTGTGTAATTTTTTGCTTATAGATTAATGCTTGTAAAGCTTGTACCTCCTGCTGATGGAGGATCTTTTTTTTCATCTTTAGTTTTGGTCAGTCAATTAATTGTACATTGTTTCTTGGTGGTACACCTCTCTCTCTCTCTCTCTCTCTCTCAATTTGATTTGTTTGGAAAATGGGAATAACACAAGTGTTTTGTAGTGCTGTTTAGATAAACTAGTAATTCCCATTGGAGATTGGAGGCCAATTTAACAAAATATAGTGAAGGAAAAAAAATTTAATAAAATATAATATATTTTAAAAATTTTAATAATATAGGTAAAGTCGTCTCCGGCCGGAGGCGACTTTAATCAAAGTCGCCCCCTGCCAGGGGCGACGACTGAATATATATATATATATATTTTAAAGTCGCCCATGCAATGAGCGACTATACATATTTTTTTTTATTCAGAAAATAGAGGAAGAAGCAGCTACTCGATCGTGTCACTCAATCGAGTCACCACTCGGACAGCCGAGTGGTACCTGTAACTCGGCACAGCCACTCGGCCTGAACAATACTCGGACGACCGAGTTCGAGGAATGAACTCGGCCAGGGCACTCAGTCGGCCACTTAACTCGGCCGGCCGAGTGCGAAGGGAAAGTTTCTGGAATGTGCAAATCTCTCCACTCGCCGAATCACTCGGTCTGAAATTCACTCGGCTGGCCGAGTGGAGTTTCTCATTTCTTCATCTTTTCGGTTTTTCGTTCGTTCTCCCATTTTCGTACATTTTCTTGTTTCACCATTTTGATCCATGAGTTTTTATATATCACAACAATTGTTTGTTGTTTTTTATTTTTATTATCTCGTGTGGTAGTCGAATTTATTAATTTATTGAGTTTGGTAAAAAGTCGATGAAATTGTTAAAAAGATCAAATGTGTTGATGAATTGCTTAATTTATTGAGCTCCAACAAATAACAAGAATCATGTTTTATAAGAAAAATTTCAAATCAAATTTTATACTGCTCAAAATCATCAATAAACAACAAAGGAGGTTCAAATCAAAACAATACATTCTTAACAAGTAGTCGGTACGGTGTTGGATTGGGACGTACTCACTGAGGTGGTCGGTACGGTGTGTTGGATGGGTTGAATGGTTGATAAGCTGGGTATTCACTCTCTTGAAATGGCCTTGTTGCACATGCCACTCATATTGTTGCCTTTGCATGTCAAGTGCAATTTGAGAATTGTATGTTTGACGATGCACATACTCTTCTAGGTTGGCAACACGCGCATCCAAAGCGTTTCTCCAATTCGACCAATCGTTCCACCCCCCTTAATATTTAGGTGGATGGTGTGGTTGCTGTGAAGTTCCGGCTTGATCGTATGAGGGCAGTTGTGCTTCCCCCATCATTTCATCCCCTTGTAGTTCTTCAATATCAAGCTCCATAGGCTCTGTTCGGGTATCCGTAGTTCATCTCCTCCTTTTCTTTCGTTCCTCCTCATTCTTCAATTTATTTTCACTCTCCTCGATTGCTTCTATGTGAACCGAGTCATTCAGTAAAATATTTTGGACCTTCCCTCCAGCAACATTTGTGAGTCGAGAATTGGGCAGTGCAAACCTCTTTTTATCTGATAAAATCAAATACAACTTTGTGGTGCCGGGATATAATAGGCACATCTTCATGTTGCAAAGCAATTCGAGGTTTATACTGGTCTCGCCTGGCGTCTCTTCCATCCCTTCCAAGTTCACCCCGTAGTGTCGAGCAATTGGAGTGATCAAATCTCCAATATGATTAGCTACCTGATTTTTTGTTCGGACAAATTGCCTTAAGAGCATTGGTGCTACATTGAACTTCTGACCTTTCACCAAAATCCATTGTATGAACAGTTCATCCAAGGTGACCACCCCAGGCTCAGGTTTAGCCAAATTTGTACTGGAGATGAACCTTTAAAAATATCGGATGACCGGGCTTCGAATACTCGATGCTTTCGATCTACTAGGGTTGTAGCCCGATGGCTTATCTGGAAAAGGCTCTGTTATTTTCTTCCAAAAAGTCATTGCGTTGAACTCGGGAAAATTGGACCTGTAATTGGGTAGATTCGAGTACTTCTTCTTGGGAAATTCATAAATCTGATTGAGTTTTTCGGCCGAAAGATGGTGGCACCCGTTTCCCACATAAAATATCATAGATTCCGGCACCGTATCATTGTATCCTACCTGAAGTTGTGAGAAGAATTTGAGGACCAATGGCTCATACGTCTTCTCGTGCATGGCAAAGAATTTACTCCACCCGATATTCTTGCACATTTTTTCAGATCCTCATAGATGCCCATTTCCTTCATGTATTCTACATCGGCGAAACGAGTGGCTCGTCTTTTCTTTCTTTGGACTTCAAACCACCTTTCACTTTCATTCTCCCAATTAGCAAATTGTATTTCGTAGGCATCCGGCATGGTGGATAGAATTCTTTCGTACTCCTGTTGTTGTTCTTCGATGGAGTGTTGACTCCATTCGAAGGTAGTATTGACAACATCCATACTATGATTCATTGTTGGTACCTAGATGACATGGAAACAGTATTACATTCATGTCAACAAGTTCAAAAGTCATATCTTCAATACGATAAGCATACATACAATACAATATTCATTCTCAATTACATCTCAAGAAATGTCATCATTCAACATTGAAATTCATGGGATATTAACATCATTTTATCATTGTTCTAGACAAAATCATGCCACATTCCCAATTTATATGATGCATACCAAGTGTTCGATAAAAAATTTTAATGAAAACTTGCAAAAAAATATAACATGTTTCATGCCATAATACTCCAAATTAGCCCCTCATCAATATATTCAAACAAGAACCTCAATGGTAAATGAAAACATACCTAAATAGAGGATAATATGATGCATACCAAGTGTTCGATAAAAAACTTCAATGAAAAATTGCAAGAAAACATAACAAGTTTCATGTCATAATACTCAAAATAAGTTCATCATCAACATATTCAATCAACAAGAGCAATGGTAAATGAAAACATACCTTAGGAGTGGAAAAATGAAAATTATTGTTCTTGCTTGAATCCTTCAAATCTTGACCACTTTTGTGTAAAATTGGAATGATTTGTTGTTGAAGATGATCTGTTGAGTGATTTCAACGGAAAAATTGAGTTGTATGATGATAATATTTCGAATTGAAGAGGAGAAAATGGAAGAGGCTAGGGTTTTGGAAGTGAATGAATGTGAGAAAAGGGGAAGAAAAACGTTTAAAAAGGTTCCGTGGCTTCGCACTCGGTCGGGCACTTCACTCGGCTGACCGAGTGCGAACGACTTTCTGGAATATGACCACTCGGTCAGCTCGGTTGTGCCACTCGGTCAGGCACTTCACTCGGCCAGCCGAGTGAGAAGGACATCCTGGAATATGACCACTCGGTCAGCACGGTTGTGCCACTCGGTCTGGCACGACACTCGGCTGGCGGAGTAGGGTTCAGTCTTTGTAATTTTTTTTTAATCTTACCTTTTAAACCACTATAAATTAATCTGTAAACACCATAGAATCCATACTATACAACATGGATATGACGAAGAAGAATCTGTAAACACCATAGAATCCATATGACGAAGAAAAAGAATCTGTAAACACCATAGAATCCATACGATACAACATGGATATGACGAAGAAGAATCTGTAAACACCATAGAATCCATACGATACAACATGGATACGACGACGAAGAAGAAGAAGAAGAAGAAGAAGAAGAAGAAGAAGAAGAAGAAGAAGAAGAAGAAGAAGAAGAAGAATTAATTGTGTAATCACCACATCTGTAAACACCATAGAATCCCATACGATACAACATGGATATGACTCGGTAATGCAACATCTGTGTACGTCTGAGTATTTCACTGCCATCATCGTCTGGGTCTTCCTCATAAGGATCATGGTCATCAAGTCTCCAAAAGATACCACTTCCGTGTCTGCACTTCAATTTTTCGTCAACTTCTCCTGTAAATACATCCTCAGATCGGTGTAGATGTTGTTCCCTTAAAATCTCACCACTAATAGGTCCATATTCTCCGAAGTGCTCCATACTTCAATAAGATATTTTAGAAGAACTCAAAATAAAAACTCAAACATTGCACAACTTCAATATAAAATGGAAAAACTAATAAAAAATTCAAATTTTATAAATTGATATTGTTGCATAGCGCGTGTTTGTGTAAAAATAGTGAAAACTGATAAGTGTTAATTCAAACTTGAATACACATTATATTAAACAAACCAAAAAATGATTACAACTAAAACAAACAACATTACAACATTCTATACACAACAATCATCATCTATGGTCATATGAAGTTCCTGTCTGGGTAGCAACTTGATCTTGTGCACGATATTGTTGCCTAGCGTGTGTTTGTACCCAATCTATTTCATTTTCAATTCTCGTAGTTTTGCCTCTTCCTTTATGCCTCTTCTCACGCAATGCTGGATTATGACACAGTTGAAAGGAAGCCTCATCCCAATAATATTCATCAGGCAATGGCTCAAACTTACCACTATAGGTGTCCACATACGTACTTGTATTGTAAAATGAGTTCATGTAAATCATCGGATTGACTCCAAAATATCGACAAGTTTGCATTGCATGTGAACATGGTATGCCGTTTTGCTTCCAGTCTCCACAACTACACTCTCTGAGCATCAACTTTACAATGTGTGTGTAGCATCTCGTTGTTCTTGGCACAAATGTTTTCACTGAAGCTGTTTGATCAGTAAAATCAACCTTATATACTTGATGTTCCATTGCCTTCCGTTGTCGTTGATCATACTTCTTGTACACCTCATCAGGCCATGGTTGGTTCCTTTGTTGCATTTCACGGTCCAATGTCAATCGGTCAAGAAAATATTTTATCGATCGATAAAATGTAGCTTGCACAATCGCACAAATTGAGAGCCGTCGGGTACCTTTCAACACGTCATTCATGCACTCAGACAAATTTGTTGTCAAAATTCCATTTCTCCAGCCTCCGTCATGTGCACGAGTCCATTGATCCTTTTCGATTTTCGATAGGTAATCATATGCCCTCTCATTCAACAATTTTATTTGATCCATCACATTTTCAAACTCTCTTATTGTGAAAGCTGATCCGGCTTGCCAACACATGTCCTTTAACTTCACATTCTTCACCTTGCTATTGAAATTCGAACAGACATGCCTCAAACAGAAACGATAGACTCCAAGAGGTGGCTGAAAATCTGGAATTCTTTCCATTGCTTTCAAAAGACCGGCATGTCTATCTAAAATCAGACACATTCCTTCTCTACCGCGAACAATATGTTTCGATATCATACAAAGAAACCATGTTCAAGAAGCAAAACTTTCTTCGTCCACAAGTGCATAAGTCAAAGGTAAAAGATGTTGATTTGCATCCATGGAAACAACAATTAACATCTTGTACTTGTATCTAGTATAAAGATGAGTTCCATCAACATTAATAATTTTACGGCAATGCTGGAACCCATCTATACATGGCTTGAACGCCCAAAACACATATTTCAATATTTTTACACCATTTGTCTCTTCGGGCATGTGGTGCCACTCGACAACTGTGCCTTGATTCCATTTTTGTAGAGCTCCCAAAAATTTGGGTAGTTTTGAAACTGAGCTCTCCCATATACCATACACATTTTCTCTTGCTCGTTTCAAACTATGCCATGCCTTATGATATGAGATTGTACATTGAAATTTATCATACACTTGTTGTTGAACACACTTAATCTTATACCCGGGATCTGTCTGAACCATTCCAGTTAGCAATGCAACAATCATGTTTTTGCACAAGTTTTGATGGTCAACAGACACCACGTTCATTAGGCACGTATGAGGGCCTCCATACTTAGTGATTTCCCACATATCAATCTTCTGTTTGTAACATGCGTGCAACCACCAGTTGCAATGTGTAGTCTCACAATTATTTTTGCATTTGATTTTTCATATACGAGGTGTTCTTTCCTCTACTTAATATTCACGCCTCGCTATACGAATTGAAAAGTCTTTCACTGCAGACTGCAAATTCTTCTTATCTTTGAATACCATGCCTTTTGTGAGCACTCCTTCAGTAGCATCATAATATTTAAAATTTTTGGAAGATCAAATGAGTCCACAAGCATTTCATGTGACGATGCATTGAAGAACGGGATATTCGGATGTATGGAATATCTCTGAGCACTTGATGGAAATGGTGATTGTTGATTGGATGGTGGTCTCTCTTGATTTGTGCAATACATAGTTTGAATATCACCAATATCCACCCCATCTTCATCTGATTCACTGGACAACTCGTCTTCGTCAGGTTCAGAGTCTTCTAGTTCATTCACACCAAAATTGTCAATCAATGGATCATGTGGTTGATCCTCTGTGTGAGCATTTTCTCTTTCAGTTGGAATACTGTCATTATTGGACCTTGAGGTTCTACGAGTATGCTCTTGTCTGACGAGTGCTGAATTATTAATGTCATCACCTCTTAAGTAAGAAGCATATTGATAATACTCATTGCTTGGTAGAATATCTGGAAGAGCATTATCTTGCAATTTTTTCGGATCAATATGAAATTCTACATATTGATTATCTACATCCGATGCAAAGAAAAACCATAGATTATCATCGTTGTTGATTGGTATACGATGATATCTGTTGTTTGCATATAGTGAAGCGGATATGTTGAATTTATATTCATTGCTATCGATCCTTGTCAGTTCAAAAAATTTTGATACCAAGCCAGAATATTTGATGTCGTGAGTTACCCTTGTTGTACAAACAGGTGGAACATCGCTAATATCCCCAACATAAACATCAATACCGACATTGTTTGAAGGCTCCATACCTTAAATAATAAAGATGTATTAATGAACTTAAAATATGGAGTTAACTATTTTTTTGCATGCAAGAGGTATTATTAAGCTATATAATTACAAAGTATAATGAAATTAAATTCAACTAATAAATTCGTAAAATTCAAACCTGATATTGAAATGAAGCAATATCTCAATGCAACGGCAACAATTTGAGGGTCACGATAAATGCACAACAACAACAATAATTCCCAGAGTTCCTACATCAAATAATGTATAAAAAAAATATTAACGACAAATCTATAACAATTTATATATAATAGCAAAAAATCCAACAAAATCTATTAAAAATTATACAATTTAAACCGACCGACATACACATATCCAAAACACAGCACACACGCACACATCACAAAACCACACACACGGACACATCACACACAACACACACAAGCACACACATCACACACACCAGCACACACACCACAACACACATCACACACATACATTTCATACACCACACACACAACATACAATACAAGCACACAGCAAACACATTCCAACACACACAAAACACCACACACACACACCATACACACACACAAAACACTACACACACACACACACACCACACACACACACACAAAACACTACACACACCACACACACACAAAACACCACACACACACACACAAAAAGAACTATGAAAAAAAATACCTAAAAAATTTTTGGAGAAACGGAGAAGAAAGAACCGTGAATATTGAAGAAAAATTGAAAGAGAATTGAAGAAGAATTGAAGAAGAAGTGAAGAAGAAGTGAAGAAAGAAATGAGGAAGAGAGAAATGTGTGGTGTGGGTGGGTGATAGATATGATAGAGAGATGAATGTGTGGTGTTGATATATTTGAAAAATAAAAAAAATTAAAAAACCGCTGGACTTAGTAATCCAGAAAATTTACGTGACTCGGCCGGCCGAGTTATGTGGCCAACCAAGTGCCCTGGCCGAGTTCATTCATAGAACTCGGTCGTCCGAGTATTGTTCAGGTCGAGTGGCTGGGCCGAGTTACAGGTACCAATCGGCTGCCCGAGTAACCCGACCGAGTGGTTGCTTCTTCCTCTATTTTCTAAATAAAAAAATAAAAAATAAATAAAAGCATAATCGCCCATTGCATGGGTGACTTAAAAAAAATTATTTTCAGTTGTTGCCCCTGGTAGGGGCGACTTTGATTAAAGTCGCCTCCGGCCGGGGCGACTTTACTTATATTATTAAAGTTTTTATTAATTTTTTTATTAAAATACTATATTTCGTCAAAACTCCCGAGATTGGAAACATATACAACAACTTACAGCCATGAATGTTTTGTGGAGCATGCTGAGAAATAAAATTAATCAAAATAACTTGATATTTTACATTTAATTTTAAATTAGATTTGAGGTTGTGGTATGTTTGGGGGTTCAATCTTCGCCGTCACCCAAACCAACCTATAGTACTAATTATAGTTTCATGAAATCTGAAACTATGTAAAAATAAGACATAATTTATAAAATATTAATTTTTTGTTTAAATCACCTCTTTATTTTTAGAAAGTATGACCTTCAATTAAATTTTTTTTTACTGTTTCACTATAATTTTTAAAGACTTATAACTATTTCAATTCTATTTTTAAAAAAAATATAACAAATTAATCATCTTTTCATGATCTTCACTTTAATATTTCATATTGTATATATAAAAAATAAATATAAATTTTTAAATATAAAATATTTTTTATAAATTAATTGTGTTATAATTTGATATTTAATATATTTTTATATTATGAGATATTTTTATTTTAAATAATTTTTATTAAAACATTTTATATAATTATTATAATATTTAAAAAATTATATTATTATTTTTATAATAACTTATTATATTATTATTTTATAAATTGTGTAATGCACGAAAGAAATAGATCAAAAATATAAATGAAATAAAGTTATTTTCATGGTATGGATATACCAAATATTTTTGATTGTATATTATATATTTATATAAATGTATATGAGATGCAGAAGGAAGAGTGCGCAGGGCAGGCCTAGTGTATTATTTTGCGGTCTACATTGGTTAAAACAAGAGAGAGAGGAGATTAGTGGCCAACATTATTTGAGTATAATTGTTGTTCTTTTCACATTATGGGCCCCACTTTGGATAAGGATATACATATTGTTTTAGTTAAATAATATTAGTTTATACTAAATTCGTAATCTATTTTACCAAGTTTTATAATGGATGCTTAAATATACCTCAAAATATTTATATATAATTAAATATTATTATAGTAATTAAAATATCTTTATATTCAATATATTTAAAGTTCGTTTAAAATATTTAGTCGAATGGGTGAAATAGTGTTCGGCAACCTCTATTAAATGCTACTTGAGTGGTTTGTTAGAATATTTCAAACGAGCATTGGGTCAACATGTCCGTCCTTATTTGACAAATGAGTTTCGAATGTGAACAAATTTGTTCGACCAATCTTATCGAGTATAAAAAAATGTGTTTGACATATCAGATTCAAATACATATGAGGCGTGCGACGATTTCAAAACAAAATGCCATAAAATGAATAAAAGAGGATTGCTTTTGATGACTTTAATTAAAAAGGTATAATTATTATAAATAAAATATATTTAATAAATAACGTGTTTATGGAGAATTTGGAGATGCGAATAGCTGTATTCTTTTAAAATTTGTGCGAAAATTACAACTTTGTGATTTATTTTTTCAAGTAAGTTTATTCAATTATTTATAATAAAAAAAGATTATTACCAAACAGCCCTTACTTTTAACAGAAAAAAAAAAAAAAAAAAAAGAAACCTGTGTGATGAACTCCCCAATCTTACTTTCCATAACCCTCTCCACTCCTTTTCAGGATCCTCCTCATCTCTCCAATCACACTTATATATTTATCTATAAACTCACACATACATACAGACACTATATATATACATTACTAGATATATTGGTCACTGTAATAAAATTTTAATTCAAACAAAAGGACGAGAGCTCAATATTCTTAAGCAAACCTATAATATAATAGCATCTATTTAATACAAATACAATATAAAGACTTAATATTTATAAATCAAAGGATAAAAATTCAAATAAATGCATAAATTCTATCAAAACAAAAATAAAGGCACCCAAATATGCATTTTTTTATTAAAAAAGCAAAGGCATACTTTGTTGCATTGATTCATGGATTAATTTGTATATGGCAAGGACATGATGCCATCGTCTTTTCCCCATTCCATGTAATAATGTTCCCACTCTCATGTATATTTTATATATAGATATATGTGTGTGTGTGTGAGAGAGAGAGAGAGAGAGAGAGAGAGGCAGAGTGAGAGACATGTTTATTATTTACCTTCCATTCATACTAATCCATAGCTTTTCTGTTTGAGAGCCTTGAAAATTAATAAAGCTCACACCTTTCTCAGATGTAGCACATACTAATATGTAGAGAAAAATGATTTTTTTTTTTTTTTTTTTTTTATAAAATAAATTACATGCATTCAATCATAAGTTTATGCAAGGAATCATTTGCTTTTCCTGGGTCTCTTTGAGACAGGGTGGTCGCTTTATCAGACGGCTGTCTGAAAGAGGAGAAAGATTGAATATATATATATATATATATATATATATATATATATATTTACAGAGAGAGAGAGAGTTAGAATCTAATCTGATATGTGATGTGTAGTTTCTTCTCTCAAGTTTTCTGAGATTGTTTTCTGCCATTCAACGGTCTTCACTTCCACCCTTCCATTGGGGACTGTGAAAAATAAATCCAACTCTTATTTCAAGATTTTCTTTTTCTCCCTTAAAAAAAGAGATTTTATTTTTCTACCGCGAGAGAAAGCTGACACCACAGAGAGCGTTGGGTTGTATAGATACAAATATTTGTGCATCTGTATTATTTGTTGCATGCAGGTGGGGTGGTAGGAAACAGAGAATTTTTGGGGAAAATAATGTTGGCATTTGTGGGGGAAGGAGGAGGAGGAACAGTTGATACAATGGAGAATGAATTTGAATCAAAGATGAGGATTCAGAGCAACAGTTCATCACCCAATAATGAGATCAATAGTAATCCTCAGAGATCTAAGAGTTTTGCGTTTAGGGCGCCCCAGGAAAATTTCAGCATTCAAGATTTTGAGTTGGGCAAGATTTATGGCGTTGGTTCTTATTCCAAGGTCCAATCCTTTTTTCAATTGTGTGGATTCATGATATTGGCTGCTTTCCTTTTTGCTGGGTTGATCGATTCATGATTGAGTTTTCATGTTTCTTATTCCCCCCCAACACCCCCTAAATTCTTCTTTCAATTTGTTATTTTGCCTTTTATCGTTCTTTGATTGGTTCATTTGAATTAAATATGCCTTTAATTTCTTTGTTTTAATGAAAGCAGCCAAAACAAAAGAGAAAAAGCCAAATGAATGCCTTGGATTCCACATTTATTTTGTTTGTTTTTTGTTGATGTTGTTTTATCTTATGTATTGGAGAAACAAGAAAATGATCCGGATTTCTCTGATTACAAGAGTTGAGGGTTTTGAGTTGATTGTTGAGAACATGACTTCTTCAATATGTGTACAAGTTGAACGGTAACAGGAGGAATGATTGATTTTGGTTGTTGGAATATAGGGTGCAAACGCTGTAATATATCCATAAAAGTAGATTCAGGGATGATAGACATTGTTTAGGGAATATTTCTTACTTTATGAGCTTCTTGCTGATGTCAACTCTATAACATGAACACCTAGAATTTGGTGTTTGCTTTTCAGTTAAGAGAAACAGTTATTTGTGTGTATCGGCCCCGGAGGCAATTCGTATAAACATTTCTAATTGTGGTTGTAGGACAAAAATTGTCAATGGGAGGTCAATTCTTTTGTAAACTCATTTGCCTCTGTCAGTTGAATATTTGTGCAATTGTGCTCAGAGTTAGAATTGATTGAAATATATTTATATTAGCAATGGCAATGATATCTTTCATCGTCCTGCTATCATTTGCTTAAAGGCTTTTAACAAATTGCTCGGGCAAATTTGGGTTACTAAGGATAGGTATTAGGTGAAAATTTAGGGAGAGCTGGGAGAAAAATGTCAGATGAAAGTGTAGCTACCATATCTTGGCCAGGCATTCATGCTTTGGGCTATGTGTCCACCCATCTATTTTTATCCCGTATGTTTCATGGTAAAAATAAATTAAATATAGGGCAATATAGTATGCCCTTGTGCAACTGTGTACCACTTTCGGAGGCCCTTCCTATTAAGAATTTACAGCTCAGTCGGTTCCTGATCTTGAAGAATGACCAACTAGGAAAGTCTATTCCACACGAAGCCTCATTCCATGATTTTACTGGCTACTAAACCTGTGATTTGCATGCTGAAAACACAAAAGAAAGATTTCCCTATAGTATCTAACTTGGTTCTTCTACAGCAACTTGTTCTGCTTGATTTATGCTGTCAAAACTTGATTTTTCTTTTCTGTTTTTTTGCTTCAAGTTTTGCCCAAATTTACAGATTCAATTGCCTACACTGTCATCCTGATTGAACATATTCTGAGTATTAGCTTCATAATCTATCAACAGGTTGTCAGAGCCAAGAAGAAAGACACAGGAATGGTTTATGCAATGAAGATCATGGATAAAAAATTCATCACAAAGGAGAATAAAACAGCTTATGTAAAATTGGAGCGCATTGTATTGGACCAGTTAGATCATCCTGGTGTAGTGAGATTGTTCTTCACATTTCAAGATAGCTATTCACTCTGTGAGTATTGCTCGTCAGATTAGCACATTTTTCTTTGGGTTGGTAAATGAGGGTAATTTGATTTTCCTGTATGCAATTATATTATGAAGATATGGCGCTTGAATCTTGCGAAGGCGGAGAACTTTTTGATCAAATAACAAGGGTAAGTTTAAAATTCAGAAGGATGTATCTTTTCGTGCACCCATAACTGCTAAAATTCTTGTATTAATCTAGCATTGTACTTTTGCTCTTTTAGTTGGAGAAAACTACAGATTAGGATGAAATAATGCTGAAAATTGGATGTTGCTTTGTTTCTTTTGTTCAGTTGGATAGCAATTAGAATAAGATGGTAGGAGTCGAAATATCAATGAGATTAATACATTCTGTTGTATCACAAGCTCTTGTGCATGCTACGTTATGGAATTGCAATGAATTTATGCTTTTTTATTTTGAATGAAACATTAATTTTTCTTTTTGCAATTTTGATTCCTGATGTAACTTGAAGAAAGATTAAAACCAGATTTCAGATTAATGAGAGGAAAATATGCACAGTTTCATTGGTTAAAAGTTCTCTGTTATCAGTTATTTCCTATTTCTAGTAATTTTGCCCCTCTGCTCAGCAATGTTGATGTTGTTAATCTTGTGGGTGCAGAAAGGCCGTCTGTCCGAGGACGATGCTCGTTTCTATGCAGCTGAAGTTGTGGATGCTCTTGAATATATACACAGTATGGGCTTGATACATCGAGATATTAAGGTAATTTGTGATGTTGGAAACTTCTATATTGTTATATTTTGCGATACTAATAGTTTCTAGTTGGCAGCCAGAGAACTTGCTGCTTACAGAAGATGGACATATCAAGATTGCAGATTTTGGTAGTGTAAAGCCTATGCAAGATAGCTTGATTACGCTCCTTCCAAATGCAGCATCAGGTAATCTTTGATGCTTTCGTAATGATTTGAGGAAGAAACTGGGTTATATTTTTAACAATTTGTGCTTTTCAATTCTTACTATTTTCAGATGATAAGGCATGTACCTTTGTGGGGACAGCCGCTTACGTACCTCCAGAAGTTTTAAATTCTTCTCCAGCAACTTTTGGGTAATCAACTTTTCTTTATCCAGTCTATCCTTTTATGGTGATCGATTCTTATTCTTCTTCCCTTTTTTTAAGTGAATCATATAAGTTTTATTTATTCGAAACACATTCAACCAGGAACGATCTCTGGGCCCTTGGATGCACGTTGTACCAAATGCTGTCAGGGACATCTCCTTTCAAGGATGCTAGTGAATGGCTTATTTTCCAAAGAATAGTTGCAAGAGATCTCAGATTTCCAAATTACTTTTCAGCAGAAGCACGGGATCTGATAGATAAATTATTGGCAAGACACAAACTCATTAAATTTGTGTATTTAAGCTGTAAACTTCTATTGTTTATTGATTTTCTTCAAGAAACTACTGTTTGCTTACCGGTACATTTGCAATTCTTGTTGTAGGACATGGACCCCAGTAGGAGACCAGGTGCGGGACCTGATCGCTATGTGTCTCTTAAAACCCATCCTTTTTTTAAGGGAATTGATTGGGTAAACTTAAGGGCAGGAACACCTCCTACACTAGCTTTGGATCCAAGAGTACGACCCTCTGTTACTTATTTCAGTTTATTTTTTGTTTTAGTTTTTTTCCTTTTCCTCGAGGTTTCTTTGAACATGTGAAATTCAAGAACATATGCAGATAGATCGGCTGTTCATGTTGCTTCTTCCTACCTTGGTGAACTTTTTTATTATTATGAGAAAGAGAACGGGAAAAACCTATAAATCTTGCATGGTGAAAAATGTAATCTCACTTTACTTCCATTCTCCAGGTTCAGTCTACTGGAGGTGAAGACCAAGATTCTTCATGGAATCCATCTCATGTTGGGGATGGTTCAATAAAAGCAAACGATGGAAATGGCGGTTTTGCATCAGCTTCTGAAACTGGTAGCATCACTAGGCTTGCTTCAATGGATTCATATGATTCAAAATGGTATATCCAAGAGCCGTTATTTTTTATTTTTTCTTTTTGAAATACTATTGGATGCAATTATCTTTTATTGCTTCATTGACTAAGCCTCTCGAATTTTTATTGCTTTACACATATAATGCTTGTACATCACAAAGACAAATCTAGATAAGCTATTGAAACTGGCGTATAATTAATTAATTTATTTTTGTCTAGATTAGATTGGAACTGCCCATTTATCAAGAACATTCAACAGAATTTTAACTCTGAAGATTGACTAATCCTATTCTAGCATGCGTTCCCATGCGCCGTTACTTCACACTTAACTCATTTTCTTTGTGCTCTTGAGCTCACTACACACAAACACATATGTGTGTGGGTGTGTGTGTGTTCATGCGTACCTCCAAAACTTGCTATTAACAACCCGTATTTGTAGGAGAAATGGAGGTTCTATGCCCTGTTTTATTTAGATAGATCCTCGAGTACTTTTGTGGGCTTCCATCGGTTTCCTTTGTTTTCAACCATTCTTACTTCTGACAGGCAACAATTTTTGGAACCCGGCGAGTCTGTTCTCATGATCTCCATGGTCAAGAAACTGCAGAAACTGACGAGTAAGAAGGTGCAGCTTATCCTTACAAACAAACCAAAGCTAATTTATGTGGATCCTGCGAAATTGGAGGTCAAAGGAAACATAATATGGTCGGACAATCCTAATGATCTGAGCATTCAAGTCGTAAGCCCATCAAATTTCAAGATCTGCACTGTAAGTCTTGCTCTACTCTCGATTCTGTTATTACCTCTGTTGCTGCACTCTCTGTAGCTTCATCGTAAACTACATGTCTAATTGGATGGCTTTGTAGACTTGTGCGCGCTCGCATGTGTGTGTTATCAAGGTTGTACAAACTCTACAATCTTATTTACATTTGAATCAAGATAACGAGGAGCAAAATGCGACATACTAGACTTTTTGTATTCTTTGCATCTATATCAGACGCCACAACTGCATCATGCCTACCTCTTATGCGATCGAAATGTTCTATTGATGCAGCCAAAGAAAGTTATGTCCTTCGAGGATGCAAAGCAAAGAGCACATCAGTGGAAGAAGGCAATTGAGGGCCTTCAAAATCGGTAATTTATGTATGGTTTTTGACAGCACATTCTTTCAGTACAAAAGAAAGGTAGGAATACAAAGTGGTAGATAAATACGGGCGACTCCCGAACAGTTCTGGATGCTCCCATTGGCCTCTCATGGATCCTTGTATTCAGTCACAGATTTTGTGCTTGATGTGAGAGCTTCATGGGTCTGATATCCACCAGTTTTGCTATATATGTTTGTTTAGATCAGTTGTTTTGTAATAGTTTCATTTTCAGACTTTAATTTTGGAAAAAAGGAAAAAATATATATAAATTAAAGACGGAAAGGAAGTTGTAAAAGACAGAAATGCCCCCTTTGAATTAATGTTTGAAAGTTCTTTAATGGCATTTCTCCAGTTGTGCGGACTTGTTTGTGTGCTAGTAAATGAGATGTAATGATAGAAGAGGAGGAGAAGAAGTGATATTTGTGTAGAATGAAGGGATGAAAGTGGAAGGACACCCATAATTTTATCAGCCTCTCATTCGTTTTGGATATAATCCCTTCCTCTTAAAAAAAATAGTCTTTGTTTGTTAATAGTATAATTTTTATGTCATTTTTTATTTATATAATAGTATGAAATTCAAGTCTTATCATATAACATTTAAATGCATCTTTTTTGTTGCATATCTCTAAAAAAATTATAACTTTTTTCAAAATCTCACTCGTATAATTAATTGTTTCAACAATACCATATATATGTTGAAACTATATGAATAATTAATTTTTTGGATATATTTCCTCCAGCTTAAAAAAATTAATTTTTAATGCAATAATTATTTTTCATACTTTTTTTTTTTAATTAGATGAAGATAGAATCTATTATAAATTATAAACTTGCACTATATTGTTTCTTTTATTCATAAATATTTTATATAATAATATGAACTTAAAAAATATATTTTTTTTACTTAAATTAATAAAATAAGACAATAAATTTAGAGATAGAAGAAATATTTTAGAGTGGTACTTGTTTTTAGAAGGGAAATTTAGTTTAGTTTTGTTGATGGGGTGGGGGTGGGGGTGGGGAGCGGAATCCAACGTTTCACCTTCAAATAACAATCTGTAAATATTTTTATAATTCAATAAGATCGAATGCAATAAGTGGAGCGAATTAATATAAATATTAACCGCATTAAAACAATACACAACTAATATTATCTATAACTGAGATGGTATCAAACATCAACTACTAATTTCTCTAAAAAATATACTAAAAAGTACATTTAAATAAATAAATAAATTTAAAGACCAACTAGTATACCGCTACACAAATAAAGAAGTCGCACATGAAGTTTGATTAGGCAACCACCAATCCCCTCTCACACTAGATAGGATAACATAATAGAAATTTTCCAACAACTTAATATGAAAGAAACATATGATTTTATATTGATTGTTATGAATGAAAATGTATGGAAAAACACTTGATAACTAGCATCACACTCTCATTCGTTGAATGCCTTGTTGTTGGTTAGATTTCGGTTTGCCGAACATCGTGTTGAATGTTCAATCTTCATTAGCTGGATATGTCTTATTGTTTGTTCAGTTTTGGTTGATCGAACGTCATGTTGAGTGTTCGATCTTGATTGGCCAAACATTGTGTTGTGTGTTCGGTTCTAGTTGGCCGAACGTGACAGTTTGTGTTGCACCATTTTGATCGAACGTATGCATGATTTTAGTCCATCAATGAACAATATAAAATTTAAACCTCCAATACTTATATAATATTTACAATTGCTATATTTATTAAATTTGTATTATCCGTAGTTGATTTGTTAAATAATATTTAAACTTATAATTTGAATCTGGTGAATATAGAGTTACTGAGTGCGTTTATTATTTTCAACTACGAATAAACAACAACATTTATTATATTTTTATAATTTTTAAGTAAGAAATATATAAATATAATTTATATTATGTCTTATTTTGTCAATAAAATTAATATGATCTGGGGAGTTAATTTGGTGGTGTATTTAAAAAATTACACTTACATAATTCAAACATAAGCTATAACACAAACACAAAATTGTGATCATCTTATCCAAATATTCTAACACTAATCCAAACATAACCTATAGTTTTAAATATTTTTACAAAGCAATGGAGATCGAATCAATTTGACAATCATTAGAACGATTTAATATATATACACAATTAATGTGACTCAAAATTTATATAAACAAGATGTGATCAGACATCAAATGTTATATTTTCTTAAAAAAAAAACTACTAAGTGCATTAAATAAATAAATAATTTTAAGACTGACGTAGTATATCGTTACATAAATGAAGAAGTCACACTTAAAGCTGATTGATTTTACAAAGAATACAAAAAATGTAAAAATTAATCAACAAATGAAAAAATAAGTAAAATTAAGCAATCGATATCATTTATTTTGCTGGTGATAATGATTCTTTTTCTTTATTTTACTTAACGCAAACGAAATTGTGACTTTATTAATTCTACAACATTTTTCTTTTGTGAATTTTGAAGAAAGATCGACATTATTCACAAAAATAAATAATAAACTCATCTTATTTTCTAAAATTAATTTTCTCATTTGTACCTTTTCCTATCCAAAATTTACAGGGAAGAAATGTAATGAATACATTGAGGAGAAGGTGCATAATTTTTTTAGTTCAAAATAAACAACCTTTTAAAAGTTGTTTTGCAATTTCTAATGAATGGCTTAATTTTTTTGATTTATTCTTAATTTTTAAAAATATATATCCAATGTGTTATTTCTATTAATGTTGACTTCTCATTTATAATGAGATATTCCCAACTTTATTTTGAAATTATTTTCCCCTAAAATAAAGTGAATAAAATTATAGATGGGGGAAGCTTATTGACCAATACATAATAGGGGTATATTTGGATTATGTTAGACACAATCGGTTGTGGGTTGTGCCACAACCTAACTCGTGTTTGTTTACAAGATTGTGAGTTATGGTTGTTCCATCCACAACTCTACCCACTCTACACCTCTTTTTCCTCTTTCTTCTCTCATCATTCCCAAAAAAACTATACAATATATATTTTTTCACCCAAATTTTTTAAATACTTATAACTTTTTTTTTATTTCAAATCTATTTTTTAAGAAAAATTATATTATATTAATTCTCTTCTTAAGATATTTATTTTGACATCCTTTTAATATATATATATATATATATATATATATATATATATATAATCATCCATCACCGATTATTAAATCCGCCAATCTTTATTTCTCATAATATAATACTACAAACAAAAATTTACTAAACCTATTGATTTGATATGTCAATAACAACTCACCTTATCACAACCCAAAACAAATACTATCGTTTACTGCAAAAGCCTCCAGCCTAACCCAAAAATTCGCTAGGTGAATGAAACCCGTACACCCAAATTGCAAGAACCAATTAATTACAAGTTTAACTTTCACTTGGAAAAGTGACCTTTCTTGGGAACCCCAAAACTTTTGAAATCACGACCTTCTTTCTCCCCCCAAAACAAAAAAAAAAGATCAAATAAATAAATAATAAACGGATTGAATGAATATAAAGGAAGGTGCTTTGAAATTGGTAATACTCACTGCTTACGTGGAACCAGGCTATTGGTTGAGCTCTACTGCCTCAGAACACAACTGCTGTGGTCTATATCCAAATGCGTCCCACCGATTATTCCCCCCTTACGGCATCTTATCGTTTTCAATTTCCACTTTTAGCTTAGCAACAACGTTTGATGCAACCCTCGCATTCCAACTAAAAACAAATATACCAAAATAGTAAAGTTATCAGCACTCTGATTTTTTATTTTTTTTTAAATTTTTTTAGCCAAAATTTTTAAAAGTTTATAAATTTTTTATCCCCAACTTTGCTTTTACAAAAAATATATCAATTCTTTAATGATTTTTATTTGATATCAATATTGCATACATACAAAGAAAATCTTAACTTCTAAGTATAAAATATTTTTTTTAGATATTGTGTTATATTTTGATATTTAACATATTTTTATATAAAATAAAGTTGTGAGATAATTTTATTTAAAATAAAATATTATAAAAATATTTATATATTCATCTATTTTATTTAAAGTATTATATTATTATATTTATAATAATTTATTAAAATTTCATAATTACTACAATCGTGCAACACATATGAGAAATATATGTTTATGACAATACTTTGACGCTGGTGAGACTATTACGAACTAAAAGACAAGTATATATTATTGATTCGATATAAATGCTTGTAAGTAGTAAGTATTTAATACTAATAGGTGCCAATAAGAAAACTAACTCTTTCTTTTTTTATTCATAAACACTATGCACATTACTACTCATTACATCATTCGTTAGAAATTTAAGTTTAGTAATTTTTTATTAATAATGTAAAAATTGTGTTTGTTTTAAAAGGAGTAAGATAAAATTTAATAAACATATGTTAAATTATGATAAAACAAACATAAATCTTACAATTTTTTTTTTTGAATTATTATTGATATAATCGTAAAAGCCAATTTTTCAATAATCTTAGAGAAGGCTCCTAAGAAATTAGGATTTTTTGCTGGTCCGATGCTAACACTTTGATATATACATTTTGTTAGATAACAGATCAAATAATTCACTAAAAAGTTTATAATAATTAAATAATCTTGTAATCATAAGATGTTATTGATATTTGTAATATGTTCGGTACGAGGGAGGAGAAAGAAAAAGTAAGAGAGAGAAAATAATAAATATAAATGTTTTTAGGATAAGAGAATATAAATAGAATTCATCAAATTTGAAACACAAACAAAATAAAAGGACATAGAGCAGTAGTACTAGCGGTACGTCCTTCTGTTCTACAACTATTTTTTGTTATAATTTGTAGACCTAAAAACAATTATATTTCTGAAAAAATAAAATAAAATAAAAAAGTGTATTTGTATATCTGTAAAACAGTTATAGAGGAGGGATGTTTTATTCAGAAAAATGGTACGATAATAAATTAACATTAATACTACATTTCCGACAACTATTATATTTTATTTGATGGAAAAGATAAAAATATATGAGATATAAAATTAGGAAGCATCCACACTCGTATATCAACCGCTCTACCATGATAAATTAACATTTGATCCACCTAATTCCTACATATCATTCTTACGTTTTCGGGAGGAGTCTATAACTACAAGTTTTTATATTTTTTAAAAAATTGTATCTTCTTTAAATTGATCAAATATAAAAGACTGTATGTTTATAAAACATGATTTTTCTTCCTTAAATTTTATAAATAAAATAAAATTAGAGATTAAATACTAAATTTTCATTTATTGTTGCTACATTGTTTATGAATGAAACGGGTTCCCAGTTATGGTCTTTGGTGGTTTGTTGGACTTAGCCGGAGGGCAGAATGGTCAAAACACCATTTATTTGTTCGAGTCCCCCTGGCTTACAGAAAGTAGTTCTCCCATTCATCATGTTATTACCAAGACAACTCGCACTTTCCATCTCAACCCCTCGAGTTTACTGCTTGCTAAATCCTACCTTTTTCTATAATTAAAATAGTTATAAAAACACATTTTTAGAATGGAATTAGCAATTTTTGTTTGAAAGTTTGACTTTTTCTACCTTCTATTGTACTTAATATATTTTTCTACATAATATATCATCCATGAATCAAACAGCTGACATCTTTTCAAAGTTTTTGTTAGCGTAATAAATGTATTTTTCATTTATGCAATATTTACTTCTTACTCAATAGGTTATGTTAAGAGTTCTAGAATCTGTTGTATTTCTGTTACATGCGTACATTTCCTTTTTATTGTTACAAGTTTATTATCGTCAGACGAGGTGATGTGGCTGCTAGTGATTAGTTGACACTAATCACAACATATTCCCCCATCTCTATAAAAGGAGGCAGCCGTTGTAATTCATATATATACAACAATAATAGTATTACTTCCTCTGCTAGTTGTTTCATTCTTGATGGAAGCTTCAGCTTCCTTACATGGTACCAGAGCAGCATGGTTAAGATAATGGCTCCGCCGGGAAGGGAAAACGCCTGGAATATTAATACTGCCATTCGTGAAGATACTATGAAGAAAGAAGAAGGTACTCCATCTGGTGTGAAAGCTGTCCAACAGGTTGCTCAAGAATGTGATACACTGCAACTACATGGATCGGATCATCCGGGATCGGCTCTGGTTGCGTCTCCTTTAACAGGTACTAATTACATGTCTTGGAGTAGAGGAATGAGGATTGCTTTAGGTGCTAAAAACTAATTAGGATTCATTAATGGTCAGATTCAGCTAAATGAAGAAGATTCTGATTATGAACCATATAAGAAGGCATATTACGTGGTTTTATCCTGGATTCTAAAGTTTATCTCTAAGGACATGGTAGAAGCTTTCATGTATGCTACTAATGCTACATTGATATGTGATGAATTGGCGGAGAGATTTGGAGAAAATAATGGGTCATTAATCTTCAAGTTACAAAAGGATATTTCCAATCTCACACAAGGAAAATATGAGTCTCGTAGTATACTATACAAAGTTAAAGAAGCTATGGGATGAATTTACTAGTGTAGCACCTTTACCTTCATGTAATTGTGCAGTATGCAGATGTGGTATTAATAAGAAGATATGTGACACATATATGAGTTATAAATTGATATATTTTTGGATGGGATTGAATGATAACTTTGATCATGTGAGGAATCAAATATTGATAATGGATCATCTGCCAACCATTAAGCATATTCCATGATATTGGTTGTGGAGAAACAAAGGGCAATGAATGCATGAATAAATGATGTCACAGATATACATGCTATGATGGCTAAAACTCAACCATATGGAAGGGGAAACAATGGGGGAAGAGGCAGAGGTCAAAAGAAGAAAAGGCAAAATTAATATGTGAGCATAGTGGAGGAACGGGACATGAAATCACTGAAGTTCAAGCTTCATGTTGTGCCTGATTGGTAGAAACAACTCAAGGAACGAAGGAATTCTTCATGAACAAATTTTGTTGATAGTTCCAGCATTATCAAGTCTTATGCAGAAAAAGATCTAAAAATCAGATTCAACAGGTACATCAGGTACAACAACCTCAAAATTCTACAAAAATATCTGCTATGATAGAATAAGGAATCCAAAGGGAATTTGCCAGATATTTCTTAGGAAATAAGCAAGGGAGTTCACAGGAAATGGGGGAGGGAATCAAAATTTTGTTCACTTAGCCAATTTTGCAGGTAATAATCATGTTTCATCTTCCTGCTATGCTATGACTCTACTTAATAATATCAAGACAGTTAATTGGATATATGGGAGACAACATATTCGGACAACTCAATGTCGTTGGATAGATGTGCGGATGAGGGTCGTACTTTGTGAAGGGGCATTGACTAGTGGGTGAACACATAAAAAGTTATGTGTTGCATGCACATTCAAGTGATTTATGGCAAGTTGATTGATGTGTGTGTGCATGGATGTGACCAGCTTACAAATGTGGGACATGTGAGAATAGGCGTACATATATTTGAGATGGTTTCCGAGAGCACGCACACTATCGAATGCTTGAGAATTCTTGCGGAAGCTTGGCGCGGGCACTTGCGAGAAAAGTTGTGCATGCATGACGGGTGACAGGTTCCTTTCACGCACATGACGGGCAACGGATATGAGCTCCCATGTACTAGGCTCGCACGCAAGATGGGTGCATGCTGGCAATGGTTTGTAGCTGTTATGGAAAAAAATGGGATAGGTGCAAGTGTGTTGGGTAGCAGTTGAAACCGCTAGCATCTATTCCATGCATTGTTTACGTAGGCACATCTGCTCTAATCCCACTCTTACCACCAAACTTATCCCGATCTCATCGCGTGTGTTAGATCATCTACAAGATGGAACCTCTAATCAGTAACACAAACTGGTGAAGTAGTTTTGTCACACTCCATCACACTTAGAGATGTTTTTTCCTTCCCTCTTTCATATACAATCTTTTATCCATTACACATCTGTTACAATCCTCAAACTTATAGTGTGTTTTTACACATGATCAATGCATTCTGCAGGACCTTGCTTCTAAGAAGGTGGTTGCAGTTTGAAAGGCCTTAGGAGATTTATATCTGTTACAAACACACTCATTTAATGTAAAGACAGATCCTACCTGTAATAATTTAAGCTGTAATACTCATACTCTAGATGAACAAAATCATGTACTGGGGAGACGCCTCACTATTATTCACATCCTTAGTCATTTACCTTCCCATATCCTACAATGGCAGACACCTTACGAAAGATTATATGGGAATTCACCTTCATACTCATCTTAAGGCTTTTGGATGCCTCTGCTATGCCAAAAACACCACTCCACACAAGGATAAATTTGCACCAAGAGCAAAACATGTAGATTCATTGGGTATGTTACTCGTACTAAGGGATATAGGATCCTAGATCTTTATACACAACAAATCTCGGTTTCCAAAGATATTGTATTTCATGAGAACACTTTCCCTTTCCTTCAATCACCTACACCAGATAACACTTTTGCCATACCTCTACCTTTTCCTTTCCTAACGGATGCTGAAACACCTCTTGCTCCACTTACAGTTACCCCTCAACACACTCATATCACCCAGTAACACTTTCCGAAACATTAGGAAGAGGGCATAGGATTACCAAACCACCAGCATGGATGTCAGATTATGTCACTGATTTTTCTAATACAGCTTCCACACTTCACATCTCAACTGCTGATTCCAAAACTCTAACCTCTTATAGCTTTCTACAATATGTTTCTTTTAGTTCATCGTACACTGCTTTTCTATCTCAACTTGATTCTATCCAAGAACCTACTTCATATTCTCACACAGTTGTGTCAATAGCATGGCAGGAAGTAATGAATCATGAAATTACTGCACTTGAGTAAAATCACACATGGGAGATTACTGATCTACTTCCAGGTAAAAAGGTTATCGGTTGTAAATGGGTTTACAAAGTAAAGAGGATGGCTGATGGGAGTGTGGAAAGGTTGAAAGTTAGGTTGGTAGCAAAGGGTTACTTGCAGGTTCATGGAAGTGATTATACAGAAAGTTTCTCTCCAATGGCCAAACTTGTTACTGTCAGGTTCTTTATTGCTGTTGCAACTACTAAATCATGGACACCACATCACATAGATATTAACAATGCATTTCTTCATGGATTTTTAAATGATGAAGTGTATGAAGTCTCCTGAGGGATATTACAAGGCAAAACCAAGGCAAATTTGCTTGCTAAAAAGCAGTTTATATGGCTTGAAGCAATCATGAAGAGAGTGGAATGTAGAGTTCTGTGGGAAACTGGTGGAATTTGGATTTACACAGTCTAGAAATGACCATTGCCTAGTTATTAAACATCAAAATAGTACTTTTTTTTTTTTTGGCTCTATTGGTGTATGTAGATGATGTTTTCATAACAGTCAACGTTGACATTGAAATTGTGACTTTAAAGAAGTGTTTGAATGACAATATCACTATTAAAGACCTCGGTTATGCAAGGTATTTTCTCAAGTTGGAAATTGTTCGAGGTATTCATGGAACGCATTTGAATCAATAGAAATACATACTAGATTTACCACAAGAGCTGGTCTTCTTGATTTTAAAGCTGTTGCCACTCCCTTTACTCAAGGTTTTAACATTGTCTCTCGGTCACAGGCTTTAATATATAGAATATAGGTGTATAGGGCGCCCCTGTTCTGGAATAGTTACCGCTTGTATAGAAGGGAAGTAGCTCTGAAGATAGTAAATAGCGTATATAAAGATGCTTCATTCTCTTTCTCTCAGTCGAATCGGGTCTGCTGCTCGGTTAAAAGCTACGAAACAAGTATGCGGGAGTTTAAAACTAGAATTAGCACTCTCCGTGGAACTCCACCCCAACATTTAGAAAGTAAGGTGTTTCTAGCTCTAGTTTCGGATGAGCTTCTCCCAATTACACAGGAAGGAACTCCATTTGCCGATCCTAAAAAGTATCGAAGACTTGTAAGAAGGTTGTTGTACCTCAATCTGACTAGGGCAGATATCTCTTATGAAGTCCAACAGCTTAGCCAATATGTGCACTCACCCACCACCTCTAATTGGGACTGTGTTTTACATGTTCTTAAATATCTAAAAAAGAGTCCCTCACATGGCTTATTTTATCCGACCACATCCAATCTTGTCCTTGAAGGTTTTTGTGATGTCCATATCACGAGAAAATCTCTTACATGGTATTGTATTTTCCTTGGTGGACCACTTGCATCCTAGAAAACAAAGAAGCAAAAGGCCATATCCAAATCCTCTTCCAAAGCTAAATATCGAGCACTGAGTACTACGGTTTGTGAATTTCAGTGGCTATCATACATTTCACATGATTTTCAACTCACTCTTTCGCTTCCTATCACTCTTTGGTGTGATAATAATGCTGCCATCTACATTACACAGAATCCGGTGTTTCATGAATGTATAAAACACCTTGAGATTGATTTCCACCTTGTTAGGGACCAATTTAAAGCAGGGTTCGTTGTTCCTACCTATGTGCCAAGCTCCCAACAAACTGCCGATGTCTTCATCAAGTCTCTTGGAGGTTCTGCATTACGAGTTTTTCTTCTCAAGTAAGGAGTGTGTGCTTCACACCGCATTCCTACTTGAAGGGGGGAGGGGGGAAGGCCGAACCTTCCATAAGGTTGAAGAGTCCGTTGCCTCGGGCCCCAATTGTTTTTTAATTTTTAGGAGCTCCAAATTATTTTAGGTGTATATGCATACATATATTTAATATATTAATATTTAACATAAAGTCTTCAGTAGCTCAGCAGTCAAGCTCCCTCCTTTCATATTATGTGACACAAGTTCAAAATTTTTTCTCTGCGTTCTTCATATATCAAGAATTTTTCGAGTCAAGAAAAACTTTTTCTACCAATTGAAGGATTTTTAAAATTTTAAATCCTAGTCATCACATCGACATAAAAAAAGGTAATTTATATTTTTATATTTAAAGTTTTCGTTTATTTATTGTTAGTGATTGTGGAAATTGTTTCATAATTATAAATTTTTTTTGTGGTTGCATTCTTCACATATCAAAAAATTTTCGACATAATGTGAAGCAGTCAAGAAAAAAATTCTCTATCAATTGAAGGATTTTCAAATTTTAAAATCCTAGTCATCACATCATCATAAAAAAAGGGTAATTTATATTTTATATTTTAAGTTTTTTGCTTATTTATTGTTAGTGATTGTGGAAATTGTTTCACAATTTTATTTGTTTTTTGTTCTTGATTATAAAATAATTCTTGGATGGCTAATTAATATGTTAACTTTGATTTGTTAATTCTAGTATCACATGTTCTAAGGATAAGCCTGGATATCAGAGAAGAAAAAGAAAAGAAGGGATAGAGAAGCTAATCCAAAGTCAAGCTCGAGATATCAACAAATATTTTCCTTCCAATAAAAAATCACTTGTGGAAAGTGAATGTTCAGATGAAAGTAATTTGAAAAGAAATGATGATATTGATGACGGGCTTGAAGAAGTACTGGAACCTGTCAATGTGGAAGTTATCCTGCCTATTAATGTGGATGAAGCCAATAATAATGATAACGATGATGAGCTTATCCAACATAAAAAATTGAATCAGAAGATATGCTTTGATGATCCTGCAAAGCGGCATAATATCGATAAAAAAGTTAGGGATTTTTTAGTGGAAAGAGGTCCAATAAGAGATTATTGTATCTTAATGATAGCTCCAAAAGACACTTTGATGCAACACATTATAAAAGAGTTCTACCAAATGGGGAGGAAAATGATAGAAGGTGATTATTGTACTATGTTTCCTTAAACAAGGGTTTTTTTTTTTTTTTTGCTACAAAGTGTTCAAGAAAAGGACTGTACTTGGTCAGCTTGCTAATGAAGGATACAAGGATTGGAATGATTTGAGTCGTTGTTTAATAACTCATGAAGCAAGTAAGGAGCATATGGAGCATTGATGCAAAAGTCTGGCTAGGCGCTCGCCTAGGTGCCAATGCCCCGACCCGATTTTCATAAAATCAGTTTGTAATTTCATTTTTTCAGTAGAGGCCGCCTAGGTGGTAAAACATTTAAAAAAAAATAAATTAATAATTAACAAAGAATAATATATTTTGGTATCTTCACTCTTCACTTCAAACTTTAGATCAACTTAACAATGTGTTTTACTTTAATTTAATGTATATAAATTTTATAATGGAACTTAAAAGTTGGAACTCGTAAGTTGTAACTTGTGTTACCTAAATTTTGTTGCCATTTGAATTGTTTTTTTTGTTGTGAAATTAGTAATTATGTCATCCTCATATTTTATATTGAAGTTTGAATTGAAAAAATAAAATAAAATTATGTTATATTATCAATTTATCATATATTATTGTTATGGGGTTGATTGAAAAATAAAATAAATAATAAATAAATGGGTCCGCCTAGTCGTCGCCTAGGTAGTCGGAAAGCGTCCGATTATCGATTCCCGACTTCTGCACCATCGATATGGAGTGTATGGTTAATTAGCTTGAATTGGAAGGGAGATTAACAAAAGATAAGACAATTGATGTATATCCAAGTACAGCTGAACAATGATAAAGAACACTGGAAACAAGTCTTATAGAGAATAATTGTTGTTGTGCAAAGATTGACAAAAATAACTTGGCATTTCGAGAAAGTTGTGAGAAAATTTATGTGGAAAATAATGGCATCTTCCTACAAATCATTGAGATGATTGATCAATTTGATATTATATAAAAAAAATTGAATATTTTTAAAAATATAATATTATATAATTACTCATTTCTTCATATTTTTATATTTTTGTGTTCGATTTATATATTTGCGATGAAATTATTCTTTTTTATAAATTTTGTTGGATTTGATAAATGTAGTGAATATAATATTGATGGTAAAATCGGACTACAAAAAAAATATAATTGAAATACTTTTTTATAAGAAATCGTAGAATATTATAATTTGTATTTATTTACAAATAAATAGGTTACTCAATTAAAAATATTTTCTTCTTGTAAAAAATACAATTAATGAATTTAGTTTGTTTAATCTTTTCATTTTAATTTTATTTTATATTAACATAATGTATTTGTAAAAATAACAAATGTATTACAGGTGTGAATATTAGTACTTATATAATCTATTAAAATAAATAAAATATTTGTTTTGTGGATCAATCATATATCTAAACCCAACCAGTAGGCCCGTAAAACTCGCGTGAGATTCGTTTTTTAAAAGTAATAGAAGAACATTAAACGTGTTTTTATAATAATTAATAATTAAATACCATATAATAATAATAATAACTTTGTTGGTTTGGTACCATTCACTGATTTCGACTACGACCACAAGATTTGGTTTGAATTCAGATAAGGCAAATTATAGAGGGCAATTTAGTGAATTCAAAAAATAGATATAAATTTAAAAAGTTATTGATAAAGTTACAGAAATAACAAATAAATTAAAAAATAAAATATGAATTCTAATAGATAAAATTAAATTTTGAAAAAGTACAAATAAATTCTGAAAATTAAAAATAAGTTTATAAAGTTCAAATTATATCTGGAAAAATACAAATTAAATCCAAAAATTAAAAATAAGTTCCAAACTTTATAATAAATAATGAAAATGACAGTAATTTCTTAAATTTGAAAATTAAACACTGAAAATTACAAATACTTAATGAAGATGACCGAACTTTCAGAAAACTAGAAATACTGTCTAATATTCACAACTAAATTCTTGAAATTACAAAATAAATTCATAATTTCCATAATTTCTTTGATTTTCATTGTTTTATTTTTCTACTTTCTTTATTCTTGTTTTCATTCTAAATTTCTATAATTTGCATAATTTATTTGTACTTTTCAAACTTACTTTTCATTTTCATAAATTATTTTTCAATTTTCAAACTTATATTTTAATTTTCAGAATTTTAAATAATTTTCTGAATTTAGTTGTAATTTGCTTTACTGTAACTTTTAGAAATTGGATAGAATTTTCAGAATTTATTATGAAGTTTATGAGAATGTTCTATTTTCTGATTTTATTTTGTATTTTGCTGATTTTATTTATAATTTTCTATTTTTTATAATTTTATTTTAAATTTCCATTTTTCACAATTTTATTTGTAAATTAAAGAATTGTCTTTAATTTTCAGAATTTAGTTGTAATTTGCAAACTTTATTGTAACGTTTAGAAATTGGATAGAATTTTCAGAATTTTTTATGAAGTTTATGAGTATATTCTATTTTCTGAATTTATTTTGTATTTTACTGATTTTATTTTTAATTTTCTATTTTTTTATAATTTTATTTTAAATTTCCATTTTTTACAATTTTATTTGTAAATTAAAAAATTGTCTTTTAATTTTCAGAATTTAGTTTGGTTTTAAACATTTACTTTAAATTTTGAATTTATTTTTAACATTTATAATTTGTACAATTTATTTATAAGTTTCAATATATATCTATTATTTTCAAAATTTACAAAAGTTCCATCCCAAAACAAATATACGACTCACACGTGTGATTTTGACCTAAAATTTCACAACCGAATTGTCAAAGTTCAGCTAAATATCTTAGCTCAAATTCATTAATAATTTAGCGATCAAATTAAAATTTTGTCTATATTTGAATGGAGATTTTTTTAATATTTTTTTTTTAAAATACTAGTAAGTTTTGAAATAATTTTGGCAATAGAATTTCTAACAACATATTTTTGAACTCAAAGTACATAAATAATAAGACAGTGGTGCAATAAAAAAAACTAAAAGAAATTTCATGCATCTCGCATTCAGTAATTCTAAATTTCTCGTTAAATATAAGTAATACATTTAGTTAAATCAATAATATTTGTGCACCAAATTTAACATGAATTTAATAGAACATGAAAAGATAAACTAAGATATTTTATGTTAAAATTGATAAATCAATATTATCTTTTATTCTCAACTAGCCAAAAAAATAAGATTAAATAATATTTTATAAAATGAGACTAAACATGGGGTTTATATTTTGGTGGAAGAAAATCTACAATTTTATTTTATTATCAAGTTTACTCGGTTAATTAACGTTCTTCTTTAAAAATAAAAAAGCATTGTAATTTATTTAAAAATAGAATAAATATTTATAATTAATTTTGAGTTAGTTAATATTTAAAAGTAATTATTTAATAATATTCAAATATTTTTATTATTTTACTGAAAAACACATGTAACAAAATATTATTTTATATTGAAATATATATTTTCTCCACCCAAAAATAATAGTAAGCTTGTTCTGATAATAAATTTATCAATTGTATGAAAACTAATTATTCAATAACTTTTATAAAAATATTAGTTAATATTTATATTCAATCTTAGTTCAATATATATACTTAAATACAAAACAAATTAAAATCTAACTCAAATAATCAACCAAAAAATTAATTATATTTTTCAGATCTAATATCCTTTTAAAATATATGATATGGGTGTAAAATTATAGATCTTGAATTTTATTTTGATATATCATACATAAAAAACATAGTAGAAATACAAAATATTTGTATTTTAAAAAAAAAAATCCAAAAAATGATAATAAAATTCATCTAATCTAAAGCCAACACATCATTTTTTTAAAAATTAAAAATAAATGAAAAAACTATATTTGTATATTAATTGTCTTCTGGATCGATCGGCATGAAACATGTGTGAAACTAATTATCATTCATCTCTCAATATAATACTTCAACTTGCAAGAAGCCATCACCCACTCACTCACTCTCTCTCTCTCTCTCTCTCTATATATATATATATATAAACACACACACACACACACACACAAACACAAACACACACACACACACACACACACACACACATATATATATATATATATATACACACACACACTTCAACTTGCATGTCTCAGAATCAACTAACTCTCCTTGAAAACTAAAGCCATTCAGATCTACATACAGTTGACAAACCATTAATGGCTGCCAAACAGTTTCTTTTAGCAGCATTACTTACCTTCCTTGTGCTTCCTGCTTTAGCATCATTTCGACCCGGGAGACGGGAATCCTTAGCCATAATAAGGGAGATCAACAAGCATGGCCCTTATCTGGGTTTAATCACAGTCTACTCTGCTGAAGAAAATGCTTTCTTTGCTGCTGCTGCTTTCAAGAATGATTCTAGGCACCCCTACGTGGATCTCTCAGGCAAGTATCAACTAATTCATGCATACATATTCTCTTTCCGGGAGTTTAACTTCACACGAGATCTTCAGTTCATCTTCACACGAGTTTAACTTCTGTACATTATGATTCAATATGTATTAATTCGTGATCTTGGAATAAAAGATGAAATATAAATGTTTAATCGCGTGTAAGTAAACCTGACCAAACATTGCTTGCTGGGATTGCAGGCAGGCGATTTCGAGTGGGGATGATACAAGGCAAGAGAGTCATATATGTGAGGTGTGGGATGGGGATGGTAATATTTCAATTTATTTTTTTCTTTCACACTTAGCATAATTAACTTACTATATTATTCATTTTATATTATGAAATATAATTTGATTTGCTTATGATAACATGTTGGTCATGTCTTATCGTGATGTTAATTATTAGTGCAATGTGGGAAATGAGTGCTGGCATACAAAAATATAGTTATAGAGTTTTGACGTTTGTTGGCTTCTTACAATTATTGGGTCTCTTTTTAGGTGAACCTCAAAGTGGTGTGTGTGTGTGTGTGTCTTTGTCGGTTTTTTTTTTTTAAATGTATTACACTTTGAGGTGTCTTTGGTGGGCGAACTTCAAAGTGTTGTGTTTGTGTTTAGGTGTTTGGTGTTTATATGTGGGGTTGTGGTGTCTTATATTGTTTAAACTTTTGAAATTGGTTTATGCTTTGATAATGTCTAGGGTGACTGTACAATTGATTTTCTTTTTATTGGCATACTAATTAAATAAAAAAGATAAAATTATATCATTTCTCTACACAATGTAAGGCTTGTAGGTTTTTGGGGCAAGTAAAGCTCGTAAGATTCATTTTCTTGAGTTTTATGTTCTCAAGAAATCCATTGTCTCATATATGTTACACTCAAGATAATTATATATATGATCTAGACATCCAAGTTTCTATGAAGTCGGAGAAAAACAAAATAGTATGTTGATATGCTAAAATACCAATTCATATTATTTTTAGTGTTTGGAACAAGTGACTAGATTTGAGTTACATTGATTTAGGTGAATGCTGCAGCTGCAACACAACAAATGGTGGATATGTTTGAGATAGAGGGCTTGATCCATTTTGGAGTTTCTGGCAACACAAATAGTTCCATGTCCATAGGAGATGTCATCATCCCCAATGAATTTGCCCACACTGGCATCTGGGATTGGCTGGTAATAATTCTTCTATACCCACCTCTCATTTTATGTGTGTAGACCCCTCAAGTCCACGGCTGGTAACAATTCTTCTTTCCCACCTTTCATTTTATGTGTGTAGAACTCCTCGAGTTCATACTACAATATTATTATCTTTGAACATTTTTGAATGCGCGCAATTTTATTTTTGAGTTTACCTTAAAAGATTTTATATTGATGAAGATATGTTTGCATTTATAAAGTCATGACCATCTGTATATCTAACTGATGTAAAACTTTAACTATTCATTCTCAACTACAATATATGTATAGTACATATACACACACACATACATATTTGATATTGGAGTCAATGTTAATTTTTTTATGATAACTTGAAATTGGCTCGACAAGAAATTAGTAGGAAAAAAATCCCTTATTTGATTTGTATTGTCTTATATTCCCAACATTTTTATTTAATTTTGATTTGAACAGAAACCCAACGGGACAGTCCCATCAAATGATGCTGCTCAACTAGATATAAAAAACTATAATGTACCAAAATGGGGAAATAATTCATTGGGGCGCATTGGATTTAGACCAGAGCAAGTCTACTCTGTGGCAGGAGAACCTAATACTGCTCAACAAAGAGTGTGGTTTCAAGTAAGCAGAAACTGGCTTCAGTTAGCGACTAGCCTCCAGGTGAATATTATTTTACAGTTTTGGAAATTTTCAATTCACGGTGGATTGGTGGTCATTCCCGTTGAAAAGTAAACTTAGAATCGATTTTCTTGAAATATTTTAACGTGCAAACAGGGGATGCAATTGGAAGAATGTGTAAACTCTAGCTTGTGCCTTGAAACTATGCCAAAGGTGGTAGTTGGGTTGAGAGGCTCCACAGCCAACATTTTTCTTGACAATGCAGCTTACAGAGACTTCCTTTTCCAAAATTTTGGAGTTTCTTCGGCTGATATGGAGAGCACTGCAGTAGTAATGGCAAGTTCCCTTTTTTCTACATTTTTTTCTTATTGATTTATTCATTTAACAAAAATAGCTATTAATTTAGTCATTCGCTTTATTAAAAAAAAAAAAAAAAAGAAGTCATGTTTCAAAAAAAAGTTATTCCAAAAAATAAGTTATGTTACGAAATATTAAGGTCTTATTTTATTTATCAAAGTAAAAAACTGAAAATTTTAATATCACAAACAAGTTACCTAAAAAATAAAAGAAATCACATAACTGACATTGAGCCATCATCTAATTGGCCAAACAAAACAAAAAATTCTCTTGGGAAACATGACTTATTTTTTTAGGATGGAGAACGTTTGATTGTTTATTTATTTATCTTCAATGGTTGTGAATTTGTAGACAAGTTTCTCAAATGGCTTCCCAATTATCGTCTTCCGTGGGTTATCAGACCTAGCCGGAGGGCAAGATGGCGAAAACTCTGTTGATCTTTTCGAGTCTCTTGCTTCTACAAATGTTGCAAAAGCAGTTCTTCGATTCATCAAGTTATTACCCAGAAAATCGTTTAGCCTAGTGTGAGAGGTTCACATGTTCAATTATTTTTTTATCCTAGTGGGAAGAATAAGGAAGGTGTATCTAACTGAATCGATAGATTCAACTGGTGTCAAGAATTAATAAAATGGTTACTTTGTCACGTGATGTCTTTCTTTTTTCTTTCTTTTGTTGAGATGATAGTAAATAGCGTCCAACTCAAACAAATACAATATGTAACCAACGGAAAAATTGCAAAATCAATCCTGTATCTTTTGGGTGGTCCCAAAAGTAGTCCTGTATCTTTTTACTTTACCAATTTTCGTCTTATATCTTTTTATGCTCAATCCTAAAATTTTAGTCCTATTCTTTTACCAGAATTAATTATATTGCCGGAAAAAGCATCTGTCTCTCACGTGACTTCAAATAAATTGGGAATTTTTTTATTTTCCTGCCAGCTTGATTACGTGGCGCCACCACCTATAAAATTGTAGTTCCCACAAGATAAAAAATACGCAAAAGAAAAAAAATAGTAGGTGCGAGCTGTAACAGAGAACTCATCGTGAAGGAAACGCTAGCGGCAAGCCAAAATTCTTGTTGAAGGATGTATATCATTCGGGGAAAGAATAAAGAGCATTTGCCCCCTTCACATTACCGTAAGTAGTGAGAAATTTTTATACTAGGGTTTCAGTTGCTGGGTATTTTTTATAGTATCGTTTAATTTGTTCTTTATACATATCTGTAGTATTTTTTGCATGTGTAGTACAAAAAACTGCCATGTTTTTGGCGGTTTATGGGATTAATTAAATATTGATTGTAATAGGATAGAAATGGTCCCCCTCTATGTGTGACCTTTAGTAAGGTATTAGAATATAGACCCATTTCCAATATTTATATGATATGATGTTGTATGTTGAGACATGTGGGGTTGGGTGGATTTTTTGGTTGTTCTTTGTTTCTATATTGTATTGCAATAAATTTTTTTTTTCATTCTCTACAGTTTCAAAATCAAACAATATTACCTTAGTTTTGCATTATGGTGGAAGATTTGTTGCTAAGCCCACTATTGGTTATAGTAGAGGTGATATGATAGTTTATGATTACTTAAGTATTAATAAAGATATTTGTCTTGATAGCTTAGAGGGGTGGTGTGAAGGTCTAGGTATTATTGGGGAGAAAATATTTTATGCATTACTTAATGGAGAGAATGGAGACCTTAAGTTGCTCTTGAATGACATGGAATTTATTGAGTGGACTAAGATGAGTCTATCTTGTAGGGATGTGCATGTTTATGTAGAATATAATGTTGAGTATACAAGTAGTGAAGTGGGTAGGCAAGAGGGTAGTGATACTGATTCTAATTCTTTGGTTGATAGTGACTTTGTAGTGCATAGTGAGAAAAGTGACGATGATGATGTTTATTAGGGTAATGTAGATCGTGATATTGTTGAAGAGAGATTGAGTGATGGTGATGAGGATGGTGAGCATATTGATCTTGTATATGATGGTGATGAGGATGGTGGGCATATTGATCTTGTAAATGATGGTGATAGGTTTGATGAGAGAAGAATTTCTTACAGAAATGTGTATGGGTAGGCAATGATGCCTATTGGTTACAAACTTGAATGAGCAGAAACCTTATACATACCTCTTCTATCACCCAATTTTGGTAGAAGTGTTGGGAGACCTACTAGAGTAAGAAGACATGAACGAGCTACCTAGAAAAAATAATAGGAATGGGAAAAAAAGAATTCTTAAAATGAAGAGACAACAAGCAACCCTCATATGCAAAAGATGTGGAAGACCTGGACATAATAGAATAACTTGCACAGTAGAAGTTACCAATGGCACTTAGAGGCTGAAGTTGCCATTGGCACTAGAGAGGCTCGGGTAGAAGCTGTTGCATAGGAGGATACTGCTCAAGTGAATAAGGAGAATGAGGATGATGCCCTTATTGTGAAAAGAAAAAAATTGAAGATTCGTTGATCATTATTTGTTGTGGTTTTACATTCTTTTTATTATTTTCTTTGGCTTACTATACAATCACTTATTTTGCAGGTAAGGAAAAATCTCAGTGCTCGTTATGGCGAACATCCCGCCACCACCACCACCACCTCCACAGATTTCTAGACCCTAAATCAGAGGACCTCCACCTGCATTTGCTGGGGGTTTGACGCCACACTTCACAACAATATCAGTGCAAGACCCCTTATCAAGGAATATTTTTGTATCCGAAGGATAAAAGTTTATGGACTTGTCTCAATCTAGCAACACCAATGAAAAAGGGGAAAAAAAGGCCAATTAGAATATGTAGTTATTATTAGAAGTTGCATAAACATTTTGGATGATCGATGCAAACCTTTTTTTTTTTTTTTCAAAAATCACAATTTGAACTGATCTATGTTTGATGTTTTGGATTTATGCTTAGAGTTTTATGGAATTGTCTCCATTCTGAAAGTGCAGTGTATAGTTCTCTTCATTTTTGTTACAAGATTTCATCTTTACACCTCTTTTCTCCAATTATGGTTATGTTAGGGAAACTTAATCTATGTTATTAATTTGGACAAAAGCTCTGCGTGTATGACATTTTTAATCTCACAACAAACATACAAATATAATAAACAGTACTTTTTTCAAATCACATGAGAGAGTGGCATACAGTATAAATAGGCGAATACTACAACCATTGGACATAGCATTACAAATTACATAATAGTGAAACATGACTTATTTATTCACGATCATAATCATGACAACAAAATCATAACCGTAATGACTTTTACGAGTATTTTTAGCTGCTCCAATGAGTAGTAATTTTTTTCCATCTTCTTCCTCATTTTCAAATCTTTGTTGATGGCGTCGCTATCACCAGTAGCTTCCTTTTCAGATAACAAGCTCGATTGAGATTTCAATTTCCATCTTCTTCCTCTACATAACTTATCTGTGTATTTCAATTTACTCGATTGAGAGATGTTCATACCCGATCTTTGTGACATCTTGAATCTAAAATTGGAGATATTGAAACAAAGTTACAACAATAATCAACATAATCAAAACAACTTCAAATTACTCAAATAAAAAGTAAATAGACCTAGGGCTACTGCTTGCAAGCAGAGAAGTTGCATATGAACAAGCAGGCAGAGAAGTTGCATATTAACGAAAACATGTAAACAAAAAAACAAAATGAATTCCTCCATGAAGGTTTAGAATTCTTATGGATTACAACTAAACTAGTTCACCACCACAAACCAAAGTGTATCCGCAATTGCATAAACCCAAGAATGAAGAAAAAAATTATTGTAATACAAAACAGAAAGAAACAACAAACAAAAAACCCACACAACCCCACATGTCTCAACACCCATGGAGACCCTATTATAATCAATATTTAACTAATCGCACAAATCACCAAAAAAATTGGGGGGTTTTTGTACTGCACATATGCAAAAAATACTACACACATATAAAAAGAACAAATTAAACATAACTATAAAAGATACCCAATAACAGAAACCTTAGTATAATAAGTTCTCACTACTTACGGTAATGTGAAGGAGCCAAATACTCTTTATTCTTTTCTTGAATGATATACATCCTTCAACAAGAATCTGGGCTTGCGGCTTGCGTCTTTTTTTCTCTTCACGATAAATTCTCTGTTACAACCCCCAACTGCTATTTTTTTCTTCTATGTATGTTTTTTTTTCTTGTGGGAACTACAATCTTATGTTTTTTTATTTGGAAATTACAATCTTACCCCTCCTATCTAGTTCGATGTGGCATGATATTCTAAGGTGGTGGTGCCACGTAATCAAGCTGGCCGAAAAATTAAAAATCCCCAATTTATTTGAGGTCACGTGATAGGCAGATGTTTTTTCCGACAATATAATTAATTCTGGTAAAAAATAGGACTAAAATCAAGCATTAAAAAAGATACTGGACAAAAATTGGTAAAGTAAAAAGACACATGACTACTTTTGGGACCGCCCAAAAGATATAGGACTAATTTTGCAATTTTTCCTTTAGCCAACTGGCTGATCGACCCCTCTTAGCAACCTGAGAAGTCAGAATAATTAATGAGCATATAGTGGGGATATTAATTGTCTAGGTAGCACACTTGATTTAGGTGTGAATGACATACATTATGGACCAACTAATTCAACTTTACGTTGATCAAATAGTGAATTACATAGAGCTTGTCTCTAGAATATTTGATCGAGATCCATGTTTCATATTGAACTTCTACAAAACTTTATAGAAGGCAATGGAGACAAAGCTAAGTTGCAGCACTACCTACCTCCCTTAGATAGATGGACAAACATAAAGGGTAAATCAAAAGAAAACTTACTAAGAACTTGTATCCAATATCAATAGGCAATTGGGAAGACCATTTGCCCTTAATTGAGCTTCCTTACAACAACAACTACTATGTCACCATTAAGATGGCACCCTTAGAAGCATTGAACGGGAAAAAATTGAAAGGAATTATAACCCTTGGTTATTCTCATTGACACAATAGCCATATATATAAGATATGAAGCCTAACTGTAGGCATAAAACTAGACTAATAATTAGGAAACTAATTATTTACATTAACCACTAAATATATTGTATATATTTAACATGCTAATAATTAGAAAACTAATTATTTACATCGACCACTAAATATATACAATATATTTAACACACCCCTGCAGTCGAAACAGGAAGTTTACGGACGCTAAGACTGTCCCAAAAATCCTCAAACAATACTAGCGGAAGACCCTTGGTGAATATCTCCGTAACCTGATATCGTGATGGCACATGAAGAACCCAGACCTGTTCGAGGGCAACATTCTCTCTAACAAAATGAATATTCATTTCAATATATTTGGTATGTTGATGTCGAACTGGATTTTCGGACAAATAAATAGCACTTACATTGTCACAATAAATAAGAGTAGCCTTTTTAATTGGACAATGCAACTTTAAGAGAAGATTTCAAAGCCAACACGACTTGGAGACAACATTTGCTACCCCATGATACTTGGCCTCGGTACTAGAACGAGACAAAATGGGTTGTCACTTAGACGACCATGAGACCAAGTTGTCTCCCAAAAATACACAATAACCTGACGTAAATCACCTTGTGTCAGGGCGCCCACCCCAATCAGCATCAGTATAAGAGACAAGTGTAGAGAAAAAAATATAGGTATAGATGAAGCCTGTGATCCAAAGTACCCTTAACCTACTGAATAACCCGCTTGAGAGTAGACATATGATCAACTCTCGGATCATGCATATGTAGACAAACCTGTTGGTCCGCATAGGAGATATTCGACTGGGTGAAAGTGAGATATTGTAAAGCCCCTGAAGTACTCCGATAAAGAGTTGGATCGTCAAATGTAGAACCAGAAGTAGTACTAACCTTTGACTTAAGTGGGAGACGGTTTAAAAGATGACATTCCGGCACGCTCAATTATTTCTTCAGCATATTTGCATTGTGAAAGAAATATACTACCTTTATTTCGAGTCACAGCAATACCAAGAAAATAATTCGAACCAAGGTCCTTTATATCAATTCAGAACTAAGAAAATCAATAATAGAGCATCGAAGAGTATCAGAAGAGGTAGTGAGAATGATATCATCAACATACAATAAAATATAAGCCATATATGTCCCCTTGCTATAAATGAACAATGAGTTGTCACATTTGATATTAGTGAAACCAATAACAAAACAAAATCAATAAATCACGTATACCAAGCCCGGGGAGCTTGCTTAAGCCCATATAAAGACTTACACAAAAGACACACATAATCAGGATAGGTACGATCCTGGTACCCCAACGGTTGATGCATATATACTGTCTCCTTAAGCTTACCATGAAGAAGCATTTTTAACATCCAACTGATGAATTGGCTATGCTTGTGAGAGAAAAAGACTAAGCACAGTCCAAATCATTATCGATTTTACAACCGAACTAAATGTCTCACCACAATCAATACCAAATTGCTGAGAGAGCGAGGTTGCGACTTGTTAATGGTTTTTGTAGGGATAAGGGGGGATAACACAAGCAACCGAAAATCCAAGAATGTGAGAGTAAGAGGGGTGCCGCTGGTAAAGTATTTGAAGAGGAGAAGAATTACCTAATTTCTTGTTTGGAAGAATATTAAGGAGATAAGTGGCAATTTGCAAAGCATGATGCCAAAAAGAAGGAGGAAGAGATGCATGAGCAAGAAGAGTATGAGTGATATTATTTATAATTCAAAATTTTCTTTCGGCTTTACCATTTTGAGATGAGGCATGAGAGCAATAAAGACAGAAAAACATGCCATTTGATTTACAAAACTCCCAAAAAGGATCATTGTCAAATTCCCTCCCATTGTCACATTGAACATTTTTTAAATTTCGTTCAAATTTGGTGATAATATGAGTCTTAAAAATTAAGAACTTGTCAAACACATCTGACTTTCTAGCCAATGGAAAAGTCCACTAAAAATTCGAATAATCATCCAACAACAACATATAGTATTTATGTCCTGCATAACTCAAAATAGGAGATAACCAAAGATCACTATGAATAATATCAAAAGACTTAATAATACTAGAAGTCGAATACGCAAATGGCAATTTAATATGTTTTTTGAAGATATAAGAATGACAAATACTTGAACTAGACAGTCAATTACAATCAATGCTTTTATTGACCCTAAGAGTATCTAGAATAGGATCACCCGAATGACCCAGTCGATCATGCCAAAGTGTAAGAGAGATAACAGCAAAGGTGGAATTGTAGTTTGATTGTTGATAGAAGAAGAAATAGGATAAAGGTCACCTTGGCTCTCACATCTCATTATTGGAATCCCCATATGAAAATCCTTCACAGAAAACCCAAAAAGATCAAACTCAACTTTCACAAAATTATAAGTAGTAAACTTTCTAGCAGATATGAGAATTTTAATAAGTCTGGGGGCATGAAGGATATTGTTTAAGAACAAAGGTAGATTATGAGAAGGTAAACACGAGTGACCATAACCATGAATTTGAATTGAATGACCATTTCCAACAATAATAGCATTATTATGATTGCTCAAATTAAAATAAGATGAGAAATTACTCGGTGAGGATGTCATGTGAGAAGTAGCCCCGGTGTCCATGTACCAAGATTGATCCGGTTGATTGAGAGTCATTGTATGCATTGTTGACTCAATATCTATCAAAGTATAGGAATTGGGCTGCCCGGATAAAGTCATATGAGCTTGTTGTGGTTGAGGCCTTAAAATCCCTTGCCATGGACGTGGGCCTTGAGTTGGATGAGTCCATCCCTATGTAGGAAAGGGACAAAAAGGGTCAGTCCACTAAGGTGGCATCCAACCCCAATTGGAATATGATTATTGCTACCAATTCGGGTATGGAGGCCAACTTGCATACTGCTGCTGCATCTATCGGTGACCAGAATTCCCACGGTCATGGCTAGCCTTGCCACCGCCACACCATTGTTGTTCCAGTTACGACATCCGTTGTTCTTCTGGCCACCAGAATTCATGCACTGATTTTTACCCTTACGTGCCCCGACTAGTCAAAATGAGGAGCAAAGTCGTCAAATTCAGCAGAGGAGGCAGCCACCATAGCAGAAAAAGATGCAATTGCCGTCTCATTGGCCATTTCGGCCTCTTCAAAGATGAACATGGTACGAGCTTTGTAGAAGGAAGGTAGTGGATCGCTTTGACGAATAAGCATACCCACACCCTTATAAGCACCAATGAGACCCGAAACTAATTGGAGAACAAGCCGACTATCCAACACTAGTGCACCAACATTATTCAACTGATCAGTAAGAGACTTAAGCCTCTGACAATAAGCCGATACGTTAGGAAAATTCTCTATTTTGAGAGTGGAGAAATTATGTTCAAGAGTAACAGCTCGAGAATGTTTGTTATCTTGGAAAATGTCATGCACATGATTCCAAGCCTCCATTGCCATAGCATCAGGTACAAGAATTATGTGCAAAAGGTCATTAGAAATTGTGGCATAAATCCATGAAAGGATCGTTGCATCGAAGGCCGACCATAGTTTGTCATCATCCTCGATCGATGAAGAAACCTTCTCTTTCCCTTTGGCAGAGGGAATAATATGGTGCAAGACCTTAAGATATCATACGGTAACCTTGAATAGTTCCGCCCACGTAGAATATTGAACATTCTTCATTTCAAGGGTAATGGAGACATGATTCTTCATGTTAGACACTGCAAGAGCAAGGTGAAAAGAGTTCTTGGAAGCTAACATGATAGGGTTGCCAGAGGAAGGAAAAAAGAAGAAAGAAGAAAGTGGGTGGCCGAGTGGTAGGGTGCAGGGGAAGAAAAACAACGTGAAAGCCTAAACTCGTGATACCATAAAAGGAATTATAATCATTAATTATTCTCATTAACACAATGGTCATATATACAAGATATGAGCCTCACTGTAGGCATAAAACTAGGCTAATAATTAGGAAACTAGTTATTAACATTAACCACTAAATATATTTCATATATTTAACATACGAATAATTAGAAAACTAATTATTTAATTGACATCTAAATATATACAATATATTTAACAAAAATATTGATCCCTTATTTATTGGGATGAAGTCGCGGAAAGAAAGAAATGTGCATGGGAATGATAAGAAATGTTTGTTCGATACCTGAGTGTTTTAACTAAGTAAGCACAATTTCGACAACAAGTTTTTAAAAAGAAGAAAGAAAATCATAATGAGCCACTTCAAAAATGTTGTTAAAACATTTCATATTAAATAATTTGAATTTCATGCACTTTCATTATCACTTACTATTATAAATATTATTGAATTATAAACTTAATTTTGATGCTTATAATAATGTCAAGATTTATAGTATAATTGTCACATAAACAAAATTCGTATAACTTTGTTAGTAAACTAAATTCTAAGAGTTCAGAATAAATACTAGATGTCCAAGCTCGACTACACATCAAAGTACTATAAAATGAAAAAAAAAATCAAAACCTAATAGTAATTACATTAAGAACTTAATAAAATACATAATGATTCCACTTATAACACACAAACCCACGGATACACTGATATGCTCATGCCGACTAGTGACCCACATGACGGGCAATCTGCCTACTTATCCAACACCACTCAGATTGAGGGAAGGTCTGTTACGTTTGGTGACGGTAAGAGTGAACGTGTCATAGGACAAGGTACACTTAACGTGGATGGTTCACCTAAATAGCTAAATATTTTTTAGTTGAAAATCTTAAGGCAAACCTATTAAGCATTAGCCAGATATGTGTCCAAGGAATGTGTGTTAACTTTATTCATGACAAATGCATGGTTCTTGACAATAGTGAATGATGTATCCTTACAGGAACTAGATCCATTAACAACTGCTATCTTCTTAACAGGAAACTAATTTATCACAAGGCTAGCTCTGGAATTACAGAAGTCTGGCATCAGAAACTTGGACATATTGAATACACTCACCTCATAGCTTTATCAAAGTCACAATGTGTAAGAGGATTATCAAAATAACCAAACAAAGAACAAGGAATATGTGGTCCTTGTCAGTTCAACAAACAAGTGAAAAGCTCTCACAAAGGAACCCAAGAGGTCTACACACAACAAATTTTAGCTCTAATCCACATGGATTTAATGGGATCAGTCCACAATGAAAGTACGGAAGGTAAAAAGTATATTTTATGTGTGTTGATGATTTTTCGAAATATACTTGGGTAAAATTCCTTAGAGAAAAATCAAACACCTTTGGTGAATTTGAAAAACTGCTCAAATTGCTTGAAACTGAAAAAACCAGCTCAGTTGTTCGAATATGAAGTGACCATGGAAGGGAATTTGAAAATAATGCATTTTTTTACTTTTGCACCTCATGTGGTATTTCTCATGAGTTTTCAACTCCTAAGACACCTCAACAAAATGGAGTTGTTGAGAGAAAGAATCGTATTCTACAGGAAATGGCCAGGGCTATGATGCTAGGTAAGAATATGGCACAAAAATGGTGGGTTGAAGCGGTAAGTACTACGTCCTATATCACAAATCGAGTGTACATGAGAAAAGGAGTTGATATGACTTCACACCAAATCTGGAAGGGTAAAATACCAAATCTCAACCATCTTCATGTGTATGGCTATAAGTGCTACATTTACAATGACAGATAACAATTGGGTAAGTTTGACGCAAAACGTGATACTTGTATGTTTCTTTGTTATTCTACAAATAGTCGAGCATTCTGTGTATTTAATGTGAAAACTCAAATTGTAACAGCCCATTTTTCCAAAACTGCATAACATATTATTTTGAATTTAAAATCTCTTTAAATATTATATATCAATTTGTTGATGAATATTTTGGAAAATACTCGCTTTATAATGGAGATTATTGATTTAAAATATACTAATAAATTTTGTATAAAAAGGTGTTGAGTTTTGCAGGATAGGCTTTCGAGGAAATCGGTACGCCATTTGACTCACTCAACATGTGAATAATAAATGAAATGGGTTAGCAAATACTTTATATTGATACATGAAAATATTATACTTGAGTTTGGTAGAAATATATGTGTAGGGAATATATAAATTTCTTTTATTTTTTTACTTAGGATTTTACTTGGGCACTTTTCCAATCGAAATTTAAAAAGCCCTAGTTCTTTAATCCCCTAAAATTAGAAACTTATATTATTATGACATTATAATTTTATGTGTATCTTATTTATATTAGTTATATCATGTTTGTATCATAATTATATTATTTACATATATGGGATTTTTATTACATAATTTATTAATACATGATTTTATAAATGGTGTACGAAAATACACCATATAACATAATCATGTTATGGCATTAGAATGAGGTGATGGAGATCAAATCCACCACCCCAAGACTCCACAAAATTCAGCCAACACACACCCCCCCCCCCCCCCCACATGCACTAAGTTTGTGCTACTTTTTGCATGCCCCAAACTTGTTTGTTAATTACACTTTTATTTTGCATTTTAGTCCTCCAATTCCTCTCTATAAATAAGGCTACAAGCAGCCGTCAAGCACTTTCATTTCTCTCAAAAATCAAAGGAAAAACTCTCTCAAATTCTCTCTACATTTTGTCTCACTTTCTCTACACTTTTGGAAAAAAATAAGAAGCAATTTTGGAGCTCCATTTCATCACCTTTTCAAGAATATTTCAAGAACAAAAGAAGGAGTAGTGATTATGGTCTTCAATTCCTTACAAATTTTTCAAGAAACACTTTTAGGATTTTCTACTTTGAAAATTGAAGGTGTAATAGCTAAAACCTCACTTTTCTTTAAATTAGGAGCATATTTAGGTTGTAAATTTTCTTTGCATGTATGATTAACGATGTTCCTCATAGGTCTAGGTTGGGTATTGATATTTTCTATAGAAATCATGCTTAGGACACCATTTATGTGAATAATGTGGTTGATCGTCGTTTAATTGTCAAATCTGCCCTAGTTTGTTATGTGATTTAATCTCGATATTTGTATGTATTTTTCTCTGATTTAATTTTTGTTATAGACTCTACATTGGGTTAGATTTTGTCTATCAAATTTCATTTAGAATATATTTTCTATTTTTACAAATCCATCTTTGTGACTTTCCGAAAATTTGAAATCACTCACTGCATGTCAGTTTTAAAAAATTCGTATAATTTTATAATTGGAATTTGATGATTCCCTTTTACTATATTTTAATATATGATGTTAGGAGTCTATTTATAAAATTTGAGAAATTTTGGAACATTATATATGTTTTAATGATTTTTGGAAGAAAAGCTGTCCAGTGTTAACACCTACTGGACAGCACCTTTGTTTTGATTTTTATAAATTTATATATTGATAATTATTTGAAATTGTTTTACTATGTTATTACTAAGTCCAGTAGGGACTTATATTAAAATTTTGGAAATTTTTGGAGATTTTTATGATTTATGGAGAATTTTACAAGTTAGACCAACCGAATGACCGATTTTGTAAAGCTTAAGCTGGAAACGTATTTTTATAAAAAAAAATTGTATGATTTATATTTTAAGAAACTATTTTAACATGTTGTTATGTGATGGATTATTAACATGAATGTTTAATTTCATGATTAAATAAGCTTTGTAGAATTTTTAATAGATTATTTGCTATAATGTGACAATGTGACTAAGTTATATGTGATATATTAGTTATTTGAAATCTTTGATTTAGTGTGGATTTGTATAAATTGTTCTTAAATGTGCTATTTGCAATGTTTTGAGTAGATGAATCCTATGACCTTAGTTAGAATAATTTTGGTTGATAAGTTAAAATTACGGGAATCATCTAAGTGAGAACCGTGTTGAGTGCAGTATAAGCAAGTCCGTGTTGTCCCAAATCTATCCCAGCACACCAACCAGATTAAGTGGGTAACTTTAAATATCTTGCACTAGTTAGATTGGTTGATGTTTTGAATCTAATGTTTCATTTGGCTATTGGGCCGGGTAATGGGAATACAGGCCCACACCATCTTTGAGTCGGAATACAGGCCCACCATAGACTCTGCTAGTGGGAATATAGGAGCATTGCAATGCGAGTGAGAATACAGGCCCACCGCATCTACTAGTGAGAATACAAGCTCACAGCTAACACCATACCAGTACCTATGGGTCTGGATGGGTGAACATCTTCGACTTCTTTATTAGTTTAATTAGTACAATAGGTTTATTAGTTATCCCACTAGGCTACTTCTCCGGGAGTTGTCTCATGATACTATTTTAAAATTTCAGGTTCGTCAACTGACGGAGATGAGTAGCTGTTGGCAGGGGTCCCTTCTGGTGTTTTATCGTTTTGTGATACTTAAGTAGACTTATGAAGTTGTAGTTTGTTTAAGTTAAAAATGTTGGCATTTTGGATGCTACATTTTTTACTAAGATCTTTTTGTGTTGTATTATATTATATGGTGGTTGTTTGACTCAGAAATTGTGGGTGAATATGAGTCAAGTCTTTTAAAAAACTCTTTATGTCGTGCAACTTCCTTTTCAAAATGCGATATTTTGTATAACCTTTATTTTTAAAACCAAAATTTACTTTGAAACCTTTTTTGTATTGTACGAAGTCTTTTGTATTAAAACTTTTTCAAACTCATATTTCCTTTAAGTTTTCTGATGTCTTTTAAATGTGTTTTATTAAATGATTTTTGATCGAGTATAGTCTAAGTCACATATGGACGACCTGAGTCTTGGTTTTCGAGCACGGGGCGCTACACAAACACTTGTTGAAAGTACTAATGTTGTTTTTGATGACTCCTTGGGACGTTATGATACTGATCTAGATGAGACAGGTTATTCCTTAGTTCGAACTACCAGTGAAACCAACTATGGTACAACAAAAGAAACTGATCAGACTATAAGCACTCAAGAATCTAAAAACCATGAACCCTTTGCCAGAGTCCAAAAAGAACATCCCAAAGAACTTATCATAGGAAATCTAGATGAAGGGATCAAAACTTATGGAAATCCAAAACCTGATTACCGAAAAATGGAAGGACTAGTGCATCACACCTGCTATACTTCAATAATAGAACCAAAGAACATTAAAGAGGCTCTCAAAGATGACAACTGGATATTGGCCATGCAAGAGGAACTGAAACAATTTGTCGAAAATGATGTGTGGACACTTGTTCCACGTCCAGACAGTGTGAACATCATTCCGACCAAATGGATCTTCAAAATAAAAACCGATGAAAAGAGCAACATTACAAGTAATAAGCTAGACTGGTTGCTCAAGTTTATACTCAAGTGAAAGTAATTGACTATGAAGAAAATTTTGTCCCAGTCGCCCGATTGGAATCTGTAAGAATTCTTCTTTCATTTTTATGCATTAAGAAATTCATTCTTTATCAAATGGATGTAAAAATTGCATTTCTAAATGGTTTTCTGAAAGATGAAGCCTATGTAGACAACCCAAAGGTTTCGAGGATCCACATTATCCAACACATATGTACAAACTGAAGAAGACTTTGTATTGACTGAAGCAAGCCCCGAGAGCTTGGTACGAAAGATTGGCAAAGTTCCTACTTGCGCAAGAATACAAGTGAGGGAGAGTAGATCATAATTTGTTCATCCACTGGTCAAACAATGATATAATTATTGCACAAATATATGTCGATGATATTGTGTTTGGTTCAACTTCAAAAGACAAAGTGAACAACTTTGTCAAGGTAATGCCAGAAGAATTTGAAATGAGCATGGTTGGTAAATTATCTTACTTTCTTGGATTTGAGGTCAAACAAAGCAAGAATGGAATATTGATACATCAATGGAAATACGCTAGAAATCTGGTAAAGAAATTCAATTTTGAAGGATGCAAGATTGCTCACACACCCATGGGTACTAACACCAAGCTGTCCAAAGATGAGAATGGAGCTAGTGTTGACCCAACATTGTATAGAAGCATGATAGGAAGTCTCTTATATCTTACTGAAAGTAGACCAGATATTAGTTTCAGTGTGGGACTTTGTGCAAGATAACAATCTAATGCTAAAGAGTCACATCTCAAGGCTGTGAAACGAATTATTCACTATGAGGCAGGTACCTTTAACTATGGTCTTAAATGCTCTTTTGATAGTAAACCTGTTCTTGTAGGATATTGTGATGCGGACTAGGCCGGTGATGTGGATGATAGAAAATTACATCTTGGGGATGTTTCTTCATAGGTAATAACTTAGTCTCATGGCTTAGTAATAAGCAAAATAGCATATCACTGTCTACAGCTGAAGCTGAGTATATAGTTGTCGGGAGCTCATGCTCTTAATTGATTTGGATAATGCACATGACTATGGTATGAACTTGAACTAAATTACTCTATTTTTTGATAATATGAGTGATATAAACATGTCAAAAAATCCTGTACAACACTCCCAAAATAAGCACATCAACATTAGACATCACTACATTAGAGAGTTGGTTGAGGAAGGTATTAATGTACTAGAACATGTTCTTACCATTAGTCAACTTGTGGATATATTCACCAAGTCCTTGGATTCTCAAAGATTCATATATTTGAGGAAATCATTGGGGATCTGATGTGCTCAGTAAAGTTGTGTAACAAAAAAAAAAAAAAAAAAAGGGTTCGAGCTATTATAGAAAAATGTTTGCAGATGTCCTATGTAGGTTTAAAATTTGTTTTGTTTTGAACTTCGAAACCTACTTGTCTTCTCTCAAGAATATGGAAAAAGCTATAATCTTGATGATGTAGTGTTAAGCTATCAGCAGTATGATTGAGCATCATGCACAGAAAATGATAGGTCAGTGAAAGCAACCAATTAATGTTTTTATTAATAAGGGGTTATAAGGGTAGATATGAGCTTGTCACACTGGGTTTTCCTAGTGTGGTAATTGATTGTGTAGTTTGCGAGCTACTACATAAGGTCTCGGCAGAAGGAGTGATAAGGATAGTTAAGGATCTAACTTGTCAGCGAATGAATCATGACTACATACTTGAACGAAGACAGAGGATTTTTCCTAGTGTATCTTCAAACTTAATTGCTTCCTGAATGATATCTAAGACATATTTTCTTACTCTCTTTCATACTCAAAATTGTTGTTGCAAGTTTGTCGTAGTTAAAAAATTGGGCTGATGATGTTCCATTTTTGCCTTAGATATTAATGATCATTGAAGAAGTAAGAGGCTCTGGGGGTTACGCGAACGTGGAAAAATGTCATGAACGTGGGCTAGGAATTAAATTGATCTGCACTCACTACACCTAGTGTACGTGGTTACTTATCTTAGTGCAAGGTCTGGAGTGGTTCAGGGCGGGATTATTTAAATGTTTATTTGCATGCTCTTATTATTACTTGCACACAGAAATGAAAGGTCACCTGACCATCACACATCAATAATCTCAGTATGTGCTTCACTCTATATTCATACATTCTACTAACAGTTTCCTCCTTCAAGTTTCAAAGGATGAACATCTACTTCATTGCGGTAAATCCATGGCGAGTGCAGACGACAAGACCAGGAAGAGAACTTCATCCCTAGTTCCTGCAAACACCTCTGTTCGAAGTCGACAAAAGATAAAAATAATTCAATGATCTGAGGTAATGCTTTCTCAAAATCCTTGTATTCCAAGGCTGCTTTTGACATATTCAAATTGTTCCAATCAATGGATTTCTTGCCCGAGCAAAATCTGGAATTGAAACCATTTGACAAATCCCAAAATTTGTCTTGTATTAGGAATTGTGGTTTAGAAGTGACTGTGACCAATTTGGGTCGTATTTATGGGTCCATAATACAAAAGTTTTATGCTAATTTGGTAGAAGGAATTCAAAATCCCGACTCTCCTCATTTCAAAAAGATTTTAGTATGAAACAAAATTGTTAACTGTAGTGTCCATGCCATAAATGACTTGTTTGAAATGAATGGTGTTGATGAAGAGGCTGAAGAAGAGTTTGATTTGGGAGAAGTTTCCAGTTTTCTAAGCAACGGGAAGTTGACCAAATGGACCAAACCAGGTCTTTCACCCTTTGTTCTCACACTAGATGAAAATCTGCTTCATAAGATAGACCATCACAACTGGACCCCCACATCAAATAAATCCTACTTGAATACAGCCCAAGGGTTGTTCATTTTCAGAGTCTTGCACAACAAACCAATAGATTTTGGTAGATTAGTATTTGACACCATCATGGGATTTGTTGAACGCCCAGCTACCAGGAATGAACTTCCTTTCCCCAGTCTCATTTGGGGTCTACTGTCATATCAAGGCATCCAGCCTGGGACCTCTACCGTACTCCTCAAGTCTGCACCCCCACTAAATATGGCTTCGCGATGTGGAGCCAATCCTTAAGCCATTGGAGGTTGTTCATAATCCATCCATGTTCTTACCTCAGCAGATAGAGATTCTGGAAACTCTTGCCGTAGAAGTTGTAGCCAAGAAGTTATACCTATCTAACATTCATAAGTCTCTAGATGCTCCTCTTAATGCAGGTCCATCGAAGACTGTTAATCCTTTGGCACATGGTCGAAAAAAGGGGAGACTTCTGGAGCAGAGAAGGGGAAAAAGAAAAGGGCTGCAAGGAAGGCTGCTGGGAGAAACCAACGTCTAGACAAGAGAAAGGGGAAGTCTCATCTATTGGATGAGGATAGTGAAGAAGACGAATTCGATGATCAGGTCGAATCAGAGGAGAACCTGGAGAACAATGAATGGGCCAGTGGGGCAAGCTCTGACTAAGGGGGAGCTTGAAGACCTTTGTCTTCTTATTCTTGTTTCTTGTTGTTGGGTTGTTAAAAATAATTGTTAAATATTTGTTGGTTTGTTATTTCTGATAATGGTGTGGAGAGGATCACTAATGGGTTATATGTTTACATTTTGTACATGATGAGTTGGTGAGATCAACAATTATGCATGATATATTTTTGTGACTTGTTTGTATCCACCATTGATGTCAAAAAAATGTAGACTCACAGATTTTTGATCCAAATGCTAAAGGGGGAGATTGATGAGGTAAGTACATTGTCATATAATGGAAAATCCTAATCAATTGTTAATTAAATGCAGAATCACAAGAACAAGATATTCAAATCAGAGTAAATCAAGGAATCAACAAACAAGGAGATTTTCAAGAAAGAAAGATCAACAAACGAAAGATAAATAAGGAAGGAAGATCTCATGGATATGGACAGAGAGGTTGATTGAAGACTGCACTAAAATAGGCACACAGTTGAGAAAATCATGGATGAAAATTTATGGAGATTGGACGTGAATGTCAAACTCTATAAGAAGCTGAGGTCGAGAGAGAAGAAGATATATCTATTATTTTTTTGTAAGAAGTGTTATCCAGAGAACCATAAATGTTCCACAAAGAGCTATTCTATTCGGGAGAATATAATAGCATAATATTTATCAGAAGGCGAACAACCAGAGAACAACAGGGCGACAGAGTACACTTGCTGGACTCGGGAGAGAACAACTTTCTATAGATGTGAGTATACAACAAAATTAACTTAGGGGACTAGATGGTCAAATAAGGTATTAGAAGATGTATATCTAGATTAGACAAGTATTTAAAGGGAGTCTAAATATGTGTAAGGCCAATCTGTAAGTTTGTGGGAACAAACGATTATTCTAATTAATACACATGACAGGAAGAAGAGATTCTTTCTTGTAATTGTTGAAATTCCTGTTTAGCTTTCGCAATTTCAATTACAGTTTGAATAACTATTGAACTAGGAGTACGCGCACGAATTCTGATCTTACAAACACTATAACTTTAATAAACTAATAATATAGAAATGTAGAAAATAATATCTAATTAGGTAAATAATCTAGGACAAAAGATCCTGACACTCATGGAATTTCTTAGTGGAAAACATATCAACAAACCAACTACAAAAATGGGTAACGTTTATTTATAATTTTTCTGGTTGGTATATCTATATGATAATGTTATGGATGACATAAAAATGAAAGATGGGATCTTCAAATCTCATTATGTGTATTATTATGTGCATATTGTGTGAAAAGCCTTATTTTCGGGTCAAGATGATGATGATGTAATAATTACAATTCTGAATGTTTGATGTTGATATACAAATTGTTGGAATAATAAATAAATGTTATCCATTAAGTTTAAAACTCACGCTTTTCATAACTATGTAATAAAGGAACTTGGGACTAAAATTATTTTAAATTAAGACTTGTAGCTCGAGTTTATATTTAATTATGTGTATGAACATCATGTACGATGAATTCTAGTAGGAATGTAACTAGAAAACATCAAAGGTTTATTTCTAGTATTTTAAGCCCACGTCTTCCGCTCTTTTGATAAAAAAAATACTTAAATATGATGAAGTTGTGTCTATAAGTCATTAGTAATATCATTAATCAACTTAAAAGTTTTGGGGCGTTACAATGTATTTGCCCATGTTAGGGCTTTCTGAAGTTACCTCATCGACGAGTTTTCTATATTTTATTATTCATGATGAATGTTATATCCCACAAGAATCGAAACTAGTCACTCAATATTACAAATATTTAAGTTAATTTAAGTTGGAATATCTAAGTCAAATATCATAGGATATACGAAATGGAAAATAATGATTAAAATTATTTCTAAAATTATGCCTATACTTGCAAAGCCCCACATACGTAATTAAAAGCAACTTTAGCAATTATACGAAGCAATTCATGTTCTTATGCAAGAATCCTTTGGATGATCGGATCGCACGTTGATCAAGAAAATTCGTGACTTCCTCTTCAAGTTTATCCACATCTAGCCTTGATGCATAGACACACGATGTAAATTGATTCATGTATATATATATATATATATATATATATATATATATATATATAATGAGATTAATAATCTAGAACTAAAAATATGATTGGGAATCTCAACACATGAGAGGAAGGGAAGAGAGAAGGGATGAAAAGAAGAAGAAGAAGAAGAAGAAGAAGAAGAAGAAGAAGAAGAGAAGATGGCGCCTTCTTCTTCCTTCAATTGTCGTCCCTTCATCATCCTTGTTCTTTCTTTGGGAATTAATTTATATTGATCCCCTAATCTCTCATTATAGACATAGGAGGTACTTCTTGTAGGCTTAAGAGACCCACTCCTTGTAGACTTATTATGGCCTTAGGAGTCCTACTCCTTGGGCTTAAAAGTTCTACTCCTTATGTGTTAAGCCTACCTACAAGATGAAGTTTTAAGTTTTCTTCTTCGGCTTAATTAATTCTTAGAATTAATTTTTATAGCCAAAGAAAACTATACTTTAATTAATTAATTTAATTATAGCATTATTTGGGCCTAATTAATTATGTGTTCAACAAATAAAATTAGCCCAAGAATTAATTCTCTCCATTTTTAATTAATTACTTGGGTTCAAATAATTAATCCATGCAACAAATATTATTAAGCCCAATAATTAATTTATCCATGTTTAATTAATTATTTATCACCGTTCTAACGCACCAACATCTGGTTACGTGTGTAACTCCTTAGGTTCATCACTTCATCTACTTCAAGAGCAATCAATCCAATTGCAAGAATAATTAATTCAATTAATTAATCACTTTTGGATATCCCAATCCTTATGCACTAAAGACATCCTTTCATTTATGTCCAACAAACACTACTAGAAGGATTCATAGGGAAAATATGAACTCAACATGCGAACCTTTCATCTGTAGTTACCGTGCAGATACGGTCCCTTCGCTCAGTTCTCTGATTAATGTCTAGGGCTTGGTCATTTAATACAGACCCATGATTGAAATTAATAAGTAAAATGATTTTCAAACTCTTATCGATCTGTTGGCCCATAACGAGATATCATCTCTTATGTTCTGATAGGGTGTCTTGCACAAGATCTTTATTGGATATGACGAGTGTAGAAATATAGAGAAACAATGTCAACAAATTACTTTGTGGGCCAGCGAATTATGTATTGTCAATACACTGATCTTAAATATAGTTCCTCCATAACCAATGAGGCACTATTTGGCCTCTCAAGAGAGGTCTAAGGAACTCGTCAAATATACGGCTTCACTTATGCAGGACCACATGCATGTGTACATTCTAAGAACCAACTGAACCACTAACAGAAATCAAAACCTCAATTTTTTTATTGCCATTATAGCTACCAAATGATTTGAGTCCCGATGCGATTAGTTCAATGTGATCGTTTGGGACGAACATTATATCCATTAGCCTACGTGGTGTCTCAGCACTGATATCCATGGAATGGAATATCCACTCCAAGAGTGATGTACCGCTTATGGCAAGCCTATCTGGAAAGCTACAATACCACATCTTGTAGATTCTTTGACTTGGAACATTTATGATCTCAACTATCAAGACTTATTCCATGATCACTAACTCATGCATGATCAAGTTTTTTAGTTACTGAGATCATGCGATTTCAATATCATATAAAATATAAACACAAAAAAATATAATAAAGAAGAAATGCCTTAACTTTTATTTATATTCATAAAAAATGTATTTGAAATATGTCTTTTAAGTTAGCATAACAGTTGGCTGTCAGGGCACATATTCCTACAATTTATATACATTAACGAAATTGAATACATAAGTACCAACTATAACTAAAATAATAAAGCAAAATGAAAACACTTATAAGCTAGTAATTAATAATTAAGAGATATAAAAGAGATGTATTGAGATGAAAAATGAATCTTAGGGTCATATTTTCAACTATCAACAATTGTACTATCAAATTAATAAAATTCAAGTTCATTCTTCTTTTTTTTATTAGAACAATCACAATATTAAATTACCCCTCTTTACAAAGTCCATGCAATTCATAAGTTAATTATTCATGTCAATATGTTTATTCCACACAAACAATTAACTCTAAAAAGTATCCAGGATAGACAATTCCTCACAAACATCACATATTTGTCAATCATGCGATTATTCATGTCACGCACATGAAGATCTAATATGGAATATAATTGAACAGGAGAACACACATCAACATATGAATAATGAATTTGAAGAATAATTTAAATAGAAATCAACTATCCAATATAATCATCGAATAGTTTAATGCATGCCCTACGACCACAACGGCGTTCAGCTACACATAATCGAAACATATGTCATAAAAGATATGTATCCATTCATATCTAGTACAGACCAATGAAATGAAAAGTGATAACATATTGTATATTTGTAGGATGATCTCTCCATGTGTCCCTTGCAATTCTCTAGTCTAAGTAGATGGTGGATCGTCTCTTCCTTTCAATTCTCTAGCCTTAGATATTTTCTTCTTTGTATGTGTATTTTCCCAAGTCTAGTGCCAGACATATATAGTAGAGAGGTTTGGGATCCTTCAAACTCATAAACTTATTGAGAATCAGAAAATATCTTCAAAGTCGTGTCACCCACGCTTAATCAAGTAAAAATCACTCCGTCAACAAGAATGGCTCGGTCGAGCGGAATCCACTTGACGTTATCCAAAATGGACCCAATACCGACCTATTACTCTTCGCTCGACCTTTCCCAGAAATATTCTCACATCACTCGATCAAGCGATTTCTGCTTGGTCGAGCTTCATCTCCATTTGCTATTTATGCAATCTTCAACTTTTTATGCCCATAGTTCGAGACAAATGCATTCCTTCTTCGGGTTTTAACCTATTTCTTCCAATTTATTCTTGTATTTTTTGTTCCTTTATAATTTCTTTCATTTCAAGTTTTTCACTCCAAAAATAGATCAAAATGACTATCAAATGAACATACACATAATATTCATTCGATATAATATAATTGGCTTTAAACGAACCAATTATATGCATTTTGGTATATAAGATGTGTATCAATACAACCCAAAATACATGTATAAACTATGTTTATCAACGTGCCAAGTATGAATGTTTTTGCTTAGGAAAAAAATTATCATCGAACAACCTCAAGTAACTCTGAGATGAAAATATTATATAATTAATACGGCAAAGTATTAATTTTTGAAGTTTAGTGGGTCAAATATAAGAGTGCCAAAGAGGTCGGGTTGTAGGTTCGCTAATTGGTTTTGGACATGGATGCTACATATTTTGTATAAATTCAAACACGATTCATTTAGCTTTGGTGTCAATAATTGTAAACTAAATGTGACCCATTTATTTCACGAGTTGACCTAATCGACTCATTGGACCCGAATAATAAAAACTTATCACAAAATGTATGAAAATTTATAAAAATAAATTAATTATGATATATATCAATGTACAATTCAATAAGTTCACAAAATAATAACTTAAACTAACAATTTATAATAGCATATGATATAAAAAAAAATTATACATGACCGTGTTGTTGTGACACACAAAATTTGAAAAATCTTATCTCCTCTACTTCATGGTAACAGTGGCGAGTAAGGATCAATCCCACGAAGACCAGATAAATTAATTCAATTTTTTGTGTTAACCATCAAAAAGTAAACAAATAAAGAGGGATATGTCGAATTTGAAGGAAGCTAAATACTAATATAATTATCTAAGTACAATCAAATGCCATAAACAACTAATATTACGAAATCAATGAAGACATCAATTCTCAGTTCACATATTTTCAATATATCTCTTGAATTTCTACCCCTAGATTAGCAACAAGTTCTGATAATTTGAATCATCTCTTAAATTTGATTAATTAAAACAAGTTCTCCAATTAAGCTATTCGCTCAAACAACCTAGAACAAACTCTTTGGTTGTGTTTGGACAAGATTGTAGGCCTCTGTAGCACAACCAGCTTCGAGTTGTGAGACTGTGTACAACCAAATATATAGTAAAAAGTGGTGTTCTTTTAAGTTGTGATAGGGTAGGGTGTTGTGAATTTATGTATTACTAATATATGAAAAATCTATAAAAATGATAAATAAACTATAAAAAATATAAATAACATAAATATATTGTTATATCAATATATTCCTAATATACAAAAAATAATAGCTGATATATAAATAATAAATAAATAATACATAAATATATATATATATATAGATGTGTTGTACATAGATTGAAAGAATGCATTATCAATGGTTAATCATGTATTTTGTGTGTGTGTGTATCAATATAATTTATATTTAATAAAAATTCATTATAATTGAAAATAATAATTTCTGAAAAATACAAAAATAAAAAATGATAATAATTTAAAATTGAAGAAAAGTTGGAAATTAAAAAAAGAAATTATAATATCGAAGAAATAAAAAAATATTTCTTAAAAATAATATATAAATTGAAATTATATATTTATTATAATATTTGAATATCTTAGTTTTTTTCCAAAAATTATTTGTATCAAGTATTGTCACATTTTTATTTTATATAAGTTAAAGAATATATCATCATTAACTTAACAAAAAAATTTACATTCAAAAATAATATTTAACTTTTATATATGATAAATGGATGTCAAAATAAAAATCTTACAAAAAAATTAATATGATACATTTCTTATAATATTTAAAAAATCTTATTTTTTCTAAAAAATATCTTTACCAAATAATCTCATATTTTTATTTAATATAAAAATATTTAAAGTAAAAATATATATCACCATTGATTTTACAAAAATTATTTTACATTTAAAAAAATATTTTATTTGTATATATATGATAAATATATGTTAAAATAAAGATTTTAAAAGGAGGATTAATATAATATATTTATTACAAAAAATGAATTTAAAATAAAAAAAGTTATAAGTAATTAAAATTTGAGAGGGAAAAAAGCATATTTAATGATATTCTTGGGAATGATGAGAGATGTGAGAGAAAAAAGAGGTGTAAAGTGGGTAGAGTTGTGGATGGAACATCCCACAACCCACGACCCATAAACAAATACGGATTGAGTTGTGGTACAACCCACAATCGGTTGTGTCCAACCCAATCCAAACTGACCCTTTGAATTTAATTTATCAAAATACATTAATTGTGAAGGCAATAGGATAGACTACACCCCAAATTCACTAGTTGAATTTGGATAATTTAAATTTATATTACCTCTAACGAATTCACTGTTATTTACTAATGGTGGATGTAAAAATTATAACAATTACGAATTAAAATTTATACTCTAACAATAAATAATTAATAATTTAATTTAATTGACCTTTCTAAATTAAATCATTAAGGTTATGTAAGAGAACAAATAAGTAACATGAAAAATTCAAGAAAACAATGAAAAATATGATATTTTATTCATACAAAATTAAAGATTAAAGTTCAACGAGACTAGACTTATGAAAACCTCGTTACTAATTATAATATCAAAACACATAATTGTATATAAAAGAACTAAGTTGAAGAGAAACTGAAAACGGAGGGCACGGTTCGTTCTCCCTCCCTCTCTCTCCTTCGTCCTCTCTCTCAAGTCTCTCTCCTTTGTCCTCTCTCTCACTTGCGTGCCGGTTCAAATTTACAACTCTTCCGCCGGTTCAAAATAGCTTTTGTAAAGTATTTAATGAAGATGTATCTCTACTTTCTTGTATTCATGCTCAAGACTCAATATCATTAAAACTATATCTCCTTACTTTTCGAGTTAGTTATCATCCTTATTAGTCCAATTATCAGGTGCAATGTATTGATGGCCATTTCATTTAGGGGTGATCATTGAAATTTAAAAACCATCAAATCAATCGCACCACACTACATCAAACTATTTTTATTAAATTATTTTATTAATTGCAGTTTAAATTTTTTATTAAAACACAACTGCTTTAATAGTTTAATTATAATTTTAAATTTAAGCTGCTCTGTTTAGAATTATATGTATGTATATATATATATGTATACTTACTAATAACTATCTAATATTTATAATTAAAATTTTATTAATATTTATAGTTAGATTTATTTTGATATTATTTCTAACGTAAAAATGTTCATGAATTACTTTTCCCCTATATAAAAATACTTCTTAGTTTTTAACCAATTGAATCTATGATAAGAATATGCAATTTTTATTTTAATTGAAAAAAAAATATTAGTAATTGTGAATTATAATGTTGATGGCTAAAGTTAAAAATATTTATGTATTATATACCAAAATAATTTAATTTCGGAATCTCTAAAACCACCACGAACAGCACAAATCGCAAAAAATCACATACTTTGTAATTGTTTGAAAATCGTAATTTTAAATTTATTTGTTAATCGAACATGACTTGACAATTCAATTTAAAATTATATTAAAATGGCTTAAACCTCACCATGATCACCCCTAATTCCATTAATTCAAAAGTTAGTCCATACTTTTATATGTGTTTTCAGTCTATGACTATATTGTCAAGTTCAAAATTAATTTGATTTTACTGCATTAAACACGAAATTTAAGAATGGAGTAATTCGAACGCACAGTGCAGATAAGGAAAAAATTAACGAACCTGGAGGAAATAAAATTATAATAAATTAATTTAAAAAAAATAATAGTATGGATTGTTGAGTCGACTTGATTTGCTATTTTTTTCTTTACCTGTCATTGTAGTCCAACCATTTTCGACTCAAATTTATGAAGAATCAACCATAATTCACTATATTTATGTTATAAAAAATCAACCATAACCCAATATTTCACTTTGTATCAAGTTGTTAAATCCTAAAAAATGGTTGTAAAATGCAATTTTAAATCTCATCAAGTATTTGGCTTTACTCCTTTTACTCGGACTACATTCAAATAAATCATAGTGATTGTGAGTATCGAATTTTGCACAAAGCAAGCAAATTGCATTTGGATACTCCTTCGATTTTATAAACAGAGCTCTGTTTTTTAAATTATATTTTGAAAAAAAAAATTGTTTTATAAGTCAAGATATCGTTTTATTAGTTTAAGTAAAAATTAATTTTTTTACCTTTCTAATCAAAAGAAGAGATCTAGTGCTCCAAGCTAGTGAATATGAGAAATAAAATGAAATTCTATTTTCTTTTTGTTTCTTTTGTTCAAAAAGAATGTGAATACTTCATACATTTTTGAAAGGTTCAATTGGTTGGTTGAAAGAACAAAAGTCAAAGTTGAAATAGACAAGATTCGGTTCAGATACAAATATTTGGACATGAAAATGAAACTGATCTTTCTCGATAGAAGGGTTCACTGACAGGTATAAAAGAAAGCTCGATCTTAGAAGCATCAACGAAGCTCTGGAGCGCGTTAGACGCAACGGCCCGAGGAGTCTCTATTCCAAAAAATATGTCCGAAAAGAACTAAAGAAAGCCAATCTAGACAAGTTGCGGTACACAGAACACGAATTGAATCTAAACTGAGATGGAGGTGCAAAATCTTTTTGATGCAAGCTTATCCCATACACGGATATGCCCTCCTTATGAATGGGATTCACGAATCCATCTTTTCTTCTCTTATGAGATTTCCAGAGAAGAAAAAGCCACTAAAGTTGAATTTCTATTCCAATAAATGAGGAAGAGATCTGCTCACGACCTAACGCAGAAGAGCTTCTTCCCGCCTTGACTCTGACTTCTTTTCCTTTTCCTGCTCATAACCATAGAGTTACTAGCTTACTTGACACAGACGATATGGCTTTTCTTACGTCAGAACTGTTACGATCTTTTGATGTAGAGTCCCACCTTCCTATTTGTGGGTAGACTTTGTTCTCTTTTTTCTCGTCAAAGCAGTATAACTGCTTTCAAGCTAGCTTGTTGATATATGTGGGATCGAATCATATTTTGAAAAGAAGGTACACACACACACATATATATGAATAAGTAATAAATGAGTAAAAGAAGTTGAATATGTGCAAAATTATTGTTTTTAAGAAGTTATACCATCATCTAATTGACAAAAATAAAAAAATAAAATTCTTTTTTTTTTTGGAAGAAAGAAATAATAAATAATAGGTTATTTAATAAAAATATTTAGAAGAACCCAATATGCATAAAGTGGAATGTTTTATATCCGTATTTAAAAAAATATATATTTCACCGCTCCTTTAGTGCATACACATTTGGAAGCCTATCAACATATTTTAAATGTTACGAGCTTAAATAATTTTGTTCACATAGTTTATCAAGGATATATAATAGGTATATATGAGTTTGAGTTTCAAATAATAATAAATTAATTTAAAATTATTTTTTAATTTATATATCTAGCATTTTATCTTAATTTATTCGATTAAAAATTATTTTAAAAAATGATTCTATGTACAATTTCTAATACTAGTGTTAATAAATGCAAATTCGTCTTCTTGTTTGAGAATTTTTACGTTTTTTTAGAGGAAAATCTCAATTACTTAATTCTTAAAATGGGTTGGGAAATATTCATTCACACACTGAGACCGTTTGATTAAGATGTAACAGTTAATGTTAATCAACGTAAATAAGTGGAAACGGGAAAAGTAAAGAAAAAGGGGGTTAAGGGACGGAAATTCAAACTCGGAAATCCTCCAATTATCTCCGTTGAAGAGGCTAAGCTCTGGCTAGGTACAAATTCTTTGTAATGGCCTCAGGTTTCAATCTAATTCGGAGATCGATGCATGAATCTTAATGTTTATAATTCGATTAATTATTGCATCTTAATTCTGAACGGGATTCTGATGATGCCATTCAGTAATCAGTATGAGCTAGATTTGCAGAGTCCATTTTTTGGGGGAATTGCGATGTTACTGGAAATTTCTATTTAGATGCTATATGCAATGGATCTCTCTCTCTCTCTCTCTCCCCTTAAAACTGATTTTCAGAAATTTCTTGAGATTTCAAGATGTTATTTTATAGCTTTGATGATTTGCATGCATTCTGCAGTTATATAGAAAAGTTACTCATTAAGTTTCCAGCAATTACTGTTTGTGTAAAAATTCAAATCCTTGGCATCATGAGCTCAAGGTCCCCCCTAGTTGTTTTCATTTACATTGCTCGAAACGGGCACTCGATTCACTCTACGCTGCAACTGTGAAGTATCTTCCTCATAGAAGCCCTGTTAGTACATTTGACAAGGCAACTAAGTTCACTCCTATTTTTTGCCAAATCCGACTAAAAATTGAAGGTTTTTTTTTTTTTTTTTTGTCAAGGGGGGCCTGTTGGCTGGATGAACAAAATATGTCTGTTCTCTCTTTCCGCAGGTTTACATTGTTAGTGAGGAAGCAGTAAACTGGCCCTGCCAATTGAGAGAGAGAGAGAGAGAGAGAGAGTGTGTGTGAGAATTTGCAACCCAAGCAATTTGGCTGGCAAAATCTGGTTTACCAGAATTTTCTAGGGTTACCCATCTTAATGACCAGATCCTGAGAAATCCGACCCAAGCCCCATCCATAAATTTTCCACGTTCAACTGATATGGAATATCACACTCATGTTTTCTAAAGGGATCTCTTGTAATTGTATTTATTAGTTGATTCTTGCAGTTGCTTTTTTCCATATGGAGTCAACAAGCAAATCAAAAAACATCAAAGAGGATGATGGCCAAGAAGAGCAGGTATGAACTAGATGTTGTAACTGTAGCACCAGATAAAGTGTTTTATGTGTGCAGCATGCAACGTTTAATGCGTACCTGATCTTGTATTTTTCCTTTCTAATGTTTATGCAGATTGAGCATTTTGATGATTTTACTCTGGCCTCTTCATGGGAAAGGTATGACAATCACTGGCCCCTCATATGATGTTATCCACAACAAAAGCACAGTATTAATATAATGTTGTTACTAATTAATATATTGTAGGTTCATTTCTGAAATAGAGGCAGTCTGTCGACAGTGGTTGGCTGATGGTCCGAAGAATCTATTGGTATGCCCTGTTCCCAAGCGTGCTTGTTTCCCTTAGAGGACTCTCTTTCTGTGCTGCCAAGCAGCAGCCTTGAAATGTCTTCCCTTTTTGCCAACTATGTGATTTTCATTTATTCACAAGAGGGATGATGGTTCTATTTCAACTCCTATTGCATACAAGAGCAAATATATCATTGAGACAGCGGTGGGGTATGGTAAAAATTTGTTCCTGCTATCCTGTTAAGTAAATTAATCACACGTTTTGGAATTGTGTCAGTGAACCAATTATGTTTATGAGTTGTGTATTTATCTTAAAATGTAGGGATACCTCATAATTTTGTGTGAACTCAAAGTAGCACTTTGAAATCTGGATGGAAAGAGTATATATTTCATTGATGCATTTGTTTGTAGTTAGAAATATCATAGTTTATATTGCGCTTTAATTAAATAAGTTTCTTTACTTGAATATCCTAACCAGCTAAGTCTCATATATTTTACATGTTGAATGTTTTGAAATTTCTGTGATTTGATGACACCTAACAAACAGGATGTTGCACAAAGTTCAGTCTGATATGAGTTAAAATTATAAGCTGCCATCTGAACCCCTGATATATGTTTCAAGAGCAATGCTCTATAAAATTGGAACCTATCGTGCTGTTGCCTTAAATGTAATCCTATTGCATTATGATATCAACTCAATGATGTCAACCCATATAGAATTATCTTTTTGTTTATTGACACTTTCCATGTTTCTTCAACTTTTGTTGTCGCACCATGAATCTTTGGTGGAAGCTTTTGCTAATATCTATATTTAGTTTACAAAGTTATCCTCAAGGAAAAAGAATAATTTTCATGCAGCTAATGAAATAGCTTTGACCTTTGCCATGACTATATTACCACTATTTGGTTTTATTTAATTCCCCGTTTATTATATCCATTAAAAGATTGTGCTTGCTGTGTATATCAATTCTGTTATATTTGGACATAGGTGAAAGATGCTATTGCGCTGAATCACTTGAAGGACTTGTACAAGGTCAAATCTGCGTTCAAATATGCTATGAAAAGTTATTGCATGGAGTACTATTTTGCGACAGTTGATGATGGTACTGTTAATGTTCTATTTAACTCCACAGGAGGCTTTTTCTCTAACTCACGTCTTACAAAGAAACCCTATTCCATCAGGTAAAGTCTCTGACTGGGATCAGACACTGCATGATCTGCAGCTCTCTTTTGGGGTGAAGGAGTTTGTGGTCTCTCTCTCTCTCTCTCTCTCTCTCTGTTTGTGTATGTGTGTGTTTATCTTTCTCTATAGATTTCCCCCCCCCCCCTTTTTTTGGCTTGTACTTTTATGCTTATGTTTTCAAACTGTCAGGTGATTGCTCCACAAAGTGCAAGCGGTGTGGTTCTTGATGCACCAGAGGCAAGCAAACTTTTGAGTGCAGTTGCCATTGCTTTGTCCAACTGTTCATGGTTTGGCTGCTATTGTGTTTTAGCTCTACTGTTTTCTTCCAATGTTTCTAATATCAGGAAGTGTTTTTCCCTAGGAATTGCTCGCCCTAAGAGCATGACTGTAGAGGGTCAGCAAGTAGAATAAAAAAGCTTTTTATTTGGGGTCTAGGTTATGTCAGTAAGCTTGAGGATCAATTTGGATAGAAATCAGATTCCATACTGCTTGAGACTTCCGAAGCATAATTAAGCCACCTTGAAGAAACTTATGGTTCATTCATGGTGCTGGTAACAACTATATGGGAGTTTGCAATGTCGTTGAGTGTGGTAACATGTTAAATACCAAGTACAACATGATCAAGCTTGTGAATTGAATTTCTTAGAATAGTTTGGTAGAAGAAGAAGACAATTACAGATTAAATTGTAGAAGAATATTGTTAAGACAAGAATAAGACAGATGGTTTTGTCGATTATTTGCATCATATCGCTACCTGACTTCTAAACTTTTTGAAAACTGTAGCATGTGGAGAGTCTCTTGCAAAGTGTGTATTATTAACTCAATACAATAAAGTATTTGCACATTGATTCTACATTTTTATGTGCACAAGCTATCTGTGGTTAAGCATGTTTGGGTGTTTATTTTCAGTTTAGCTTTGTATTTCAAACATGTTATCCATGTTTAGTCTATTGAATTTGAGATCAATTTTGACACGACTGATCTTTTTGACTTGATTGATGAGCAATAAGTTTCTGTTCTTTAAACTCTGATTCTAGTATGGATAATCCATTGCACTCTAATCTAGTTTAATTTTGTTTTTGGATTTTAGAGCGGTACAACCTTGCTGCTTAGATATTCTGTAGTGCTTAGTCGGATAATTTATAAGAACATCAAACTGATAATTTGTGATGCTCAGGCATGCTCCTAAGAACATCTTAATCCACAATATTTTCTGACTTTTCAATACTTAACGACTACCATTTGTTTCCTTCCCAGTGTGGAAGACCTGACAGCAAATGATGAAAGATAAAATATGAAATAGTTACAAAAGCAAAGTCTTGGAGCATTCTTTATTAGATCCTTCATCTATCATGTTTGTGTGCTGCCCATTTAAAAATTGTGGCCATCTTTATTTTGTGGAGTCTTGGTTAACACAAGTAGTTGGAGCTACATCCACCAAATCAACTGAATAAGATTCATTAACTTTGATGTGATCATTGATGTTATCTCTTGCCTTGTAAGGCCTTTTTAAACTTAAATATGATCATGGATTTTAAAACTTTGTTGTGGTGAAGTAATTTTTCCTTTCCATGTATCATTAAAGCATAAAAACATTATAATGGTATCGCATATAATATAATTATGAACAGTGCCTGCTGTTGGTTGTCGGAAGTACTTTTAAGCCTTTGAGCTTTTTGATAAGTTAAGTCTGTAATAAGATCTTTTAATGGACATTTAGTTAGAATATTTATATGCAATTACTTTTAATACAGCCAAGTTTCCAAATTTGAAGTAGAATTGTTGGACTTCATGAATTTTCTGGTCTTGGTTTGGTATTCTGTGCAATTACTACTAATATGCACTCTTTCTGGCTGCTTTTCTTCTTTTCACTGAGGACTGAAATGGAGAAAGCAGCTAACGTATTTTCGGGTAATTCTTTGCAGCCTGTGGCCTGCATTTGTTCCTGTTCACGACCCCTCGCGTAAAGCATATATTGGTATTCAAAATTTGGGAACAGTTTTTACTAGAAGATTTGAAGCTGACCGCATTGGTAGCCAGGTCCCCATAAAGCTTATGCATTTGGAAGGACTATATGAGCTCTTTGTTTCCAAGTTTGTAAGCTCTCCCCCCCCCCTCCCCCTCTCGCTTGTTTGTGGTCTTTTTCATCTTGTGAGGCTTCAAAGTTTTTGAGACTGTAACATACATTTTCTTTGTTCTTTCGTATCTTTAATTTCTGTTTATAGTATTCAACGAGTGAAGTTCTATGTGTATTAATGGCAGTTGTTTATGCTTTTCGCTTGGATATTTGTTCTTTTAGAGAGATATTGGCATTTTCATTGTAGAAATATTTTATTTTAAGTTAGCATATTATGTCGTCCAATCAATAGAGTTTCCACTTGAGCTGCTTACCATTTCTTTAGCTTGCCTACTCTGTGCTTAAGCATTGTACTTTATCCCTCAGTCTTATATATTATGATTGAATACATAGGCATGTCCTATTGCATTATTGATTTTTTTTTTTTTTTTTCCCCTGAAGTGTTGATCTTTTGTGATTATCCATTATACCATTTACTAATATGATAGTCCATTTTTGAATATGTGCTCAAGGCCTATACTGCGGTGGACTGGTCTATGAATCATTTTGAGGTCCATTTTAAGATGAAGCTAACCTACAGAACCCCTTTCTATGATGATGAGGATGAAATTCTCGAACCTGATGCTATCTCAGACCCCAGTGAAAATCCCGACAGTGAGAGACATGGAAAAACTCAATGGGATGATGATTTTCCTTGGAGTAAGTGGTACACTGCCGAAGACCCAATAAAAGGTGAATTGTGTCTCCTTATTATAGCATTTGTTTTGGTTACATAATCGATGGTGGTCTAAGCCTCTTTCACTGATTGCCCGGGCATGTTTCCATAATCTTAAAGTATCACTTTCTGCTTATATCTCTCGGATTACAGAAAATACCATAATTTCTTATTGCCTCACTCAGGATTTGAGTTGCTTGCCATGTGGTCTGAGATAAGAGCTGAAAGTTCCCTGGATATGGCTGAACTGGAAAATGCCTCACCAATAGACGCTGATAAGTGGTTCATATCTCCATGTCTTTCCCAATATCTGTAAGAACAACATTGCAGTTTTCGAGATTTCTTTTTTATTTTTGTTCACATTACTTGAAATTTTTTATTTATATTTCACCGAGATGTGTTTGTGTCTACTATGGGATACTAATTTAGTCCCTAGGACTTGGGAAAGTGATGCATGAGCAATTCTATGCAAGAGACTTGCACATGAACAATAACATTCATAGGGGCATTACATGTGGACTCTGATTGATGCACTAGCATTTGCTTGCATATTCCCATTCCACGACAAACCCTTTTAAGTCAAATTTGGGTTCCTTATCAGAGGGTGACTGTTGGAGGTAAGGAGGAACACAAATACGAATGCGAATACGAATACAACAATACTCCGAGAGCTACTCCCGTCCAAGCCAAAACAACCAATCACAAAATTATTCCACAGGAACACAATTACCCTAATCAGGGTATAGATAGTCTGTAACAAACTAAGCCCATGGGATGACAAAACTAATTTAGAACATAATAAGCAAACTAATTAAATAAACTGAAGATAGAGTAATTAATTAATTTGCCCGTCGGCCTAAGGCCAGACGGTCTTCTGCTTCTGCATCCTATACACGATACGTCTATCAATTCCCTCCCTCTCAGAACCCGCCTTGTCCTCAAGGCGAAAAGAGGGAAACTGCTCTCGAAATTCAGCCTCATCCACCCATGTCATGTCATCCTTAGAACGGTTTTCCCATACAACCAGCACCTGAGAAACCTGGTCGTCACCGTGCCACACAGTGCGGAAATGCAGCACCTTAGCAGGTACAAAATCCAGTTGATCATCCCAACAGTCATCTGGAAGCCCGGTCTCCACGGCATGATCGCCCACTGTCGCCTTCAGTTGCGACACGTGAAAAACTGGGTGAAGGCGTGTACCTTCGGGCAGCTTGAGATGGTAAGCAATAGCCCCCACTTTCTGCAGAACTTCAAAGGGGCCAAAATATCGAGGTGCGAGTTTGGCATTCAACTTCTTGAAGAGGGATAACTGGCGATAAGGACAGAACTTCAAGAACACCAGGTCCCCAACCTCAAAGGAGACATCGCGCTGATGGGCGTTAACCGTGCTGCCCATGTGATGTTGGGCTTTCTGAAGATGGAAGCGCAGCTGTTTCAGAATGGCGTCGCTATCACATAACTCATCAGCAACAACTTTCACATGAATTTCAACCTGTAACCACTGTGTCAAGGTAGGTGGCCTCCTCCCGTAAACCGCCTCAAAAGGCGTGCAGCCTGTGGCTGAATGGAAGTTGGTATTGAAACAGTATTCAGCCCACGGAAGCCATCGAGCCCACTGCCTGGGATGCTCGGCACCAAAGCAACGGAGATATGTCTCCAAACATCTATTCATAACCTCCGATTGGCCATCCGTTTTCGAGTGGTAGGCCGAACTAATACGCAGCTTAGTACCGGTGGCTGTGAACAACTCCTTCCAAAAAGAGCTAAGAAAAATCAGATCCCTATCCGAAATGACCGATCGTGGAATTCCATGAAGGCACACAACCTCTCGTGTAAAAGCTTCAGTGACCCCCCACGCCAAGAGTGGATGTCGAAGGCCAATGAAATGTGAGGCTTTCGACAACCTATCCACAACCACCAAGATGACATCCCAATGTTGGGAATGTGGTAAACCGGAAATGAAATCCATACATCTTCCCAAACCCGCTCCGGAATAGGGAGGGGCTACAACAGCCCTGCCGGGCTCCTGGTATCTGCCTTGCTACGCCGACACTGTAAACACTCTGCCACAAAACGTGGACTTCATCATCGATGGCCAAAACACTATGGCTGCCAACCGGCGATAGGTGCGATAGGCACCGCATGACCTCCCATGGAGTTGAATGGAATTCCCTCAAAAACTTATCAACCCAACTCGGACCAGCCAGAATGGCCAAGTGATCCTTGAAGTATAAAATCCCATTGACGAGGACATAGTGAGGTGGCCCCGTCTCTCCCTTTTCCAAGGCAGCCACTATCGGCCCATAAGTCGTGTCTGCCCGAACAGCCGCTTGGAGGGCTGGCCATTCAACCCATTGAGGAATTGAAATAGTGTTGCAAAGCAAATCAGAGTAGCGACGGGATAACGCATCTGCTGCCATGTTCGAACTACCCGAACGATATTCAATCTCAAAATCAAACCCAATCAATTTTGACACCCAATACTGTTGGGCTCGAGCCACAATAGCTTGTTGCAAGAGATGTTTGAGGCTGTGATGGTCTGTGCGTACCACCAAACGATGCCCTAAGAGATACGGGCGCCAACAAAGAACTGCCAACACCAAAGCCATAAGTTCCTTCTCGTATGTAGACTTTTGAGCATTCCGTTCCGACAAGGCTTTGCTAAAAAACGCCACCGGGCGATGGTCCTACATCAAAACAGCGCCCAGCCCGCGGCCTGAAGCATTGCATTCCACACATAAGGGGGCCGTGAAGTCTGGGACAGCAAAAATCGGGGCTGATGTAATCGCCCGTTGAAGGGCCTCGAACGCAGTTTGGGCCTCAGGGGTCCACTGTACACGGCCCTCTGATTCTTTACGCAGCAAGGTAGTGAGGGGAAAAACGATCTTCCTGTAACCTTTGATAAATCAACGGTAATAGCCAGTCAACCCGAGAAACCCCCGAACACCCTTTAATGTCCGTGGGGTAGGCCACTGAAGCACCGCGAGTACTTTAGAGGTATCCATTTGCATGCCCTCAGCTGAAACGATGTGGCCCAAGTAATCGATGACGAGCGGCCCCAAGAACACTTCTTCGGATTCACAACAAACGAAGCACCCGCCAATAGGCTCATAACCTCCTGGAGATGTCTAAGATGCAAACTCCAATCCGCACTATAAATGAGTATGTCATAAAAAAAAAAAAAAAAAAAACCAATACAAAACGATGGAGCAATGGCCGAAATAAGTCAAACATCACGGCTTGGAAAGTCGAAGGGGCATTCTGGAGGCCAAACGGCATTACTACAAACTCATAGTGGCCCGAATGAGTGCGGAATTCCGTCTTAAGAATGTCTTCCGGCGCAAACCGGATCTGATGATACCCTGAGCGCAAGTCAAGTCGAGTGAAAACATGTGGCACCGTGCAGCTCGTCCAAAAGTTCTTGTATAACCGGAATAGGGTATTTATCCGGAGTAGTGCGTTTATTTAATTCCCGATAGTCCACACAAAATCGCCAACTGCCATCCTTGTGAACCAATAGAACTGGGCTCGAGTAAGGACCCCTGCTAGGCTGAATAAGTCCCGTCTTGAGCATATCGGCAACCAGGCGCTCAATCTCCATTTTCGGGGTTGCCGAATATTGATAAGGGCGAATCGATACAAGTGCTGATCCAGGGTGTAAGGGAATGGGGTGGTCGCAGTCCTGTGAAGGTGGCAGACCCGGTGAAAACGGTAGAATAGCCGAAATCGCATCTAGGACCTGCTATATGTCTGGATGGATAGTATCACCCTCAATTGAACCATCTATGGGTGCATTCATGGACCATAATAGAAGACAAGCATCCAAATCATCAAGATTGAGGAGGCTGGCCACCGAGAGTCGGCGACACGCCAGACTTGGCTCCCCATGTAAGCAAACAGGTTTTCCATCGAACTCAAATGCCTTGGTAAGGGCAATCAAGTTGGACCATACCTCACCTAAGGTTGAAAGCCAAGAAAGCCCCAAGATAATACCCACCCTGCTCACGGGAAAAACATAAGCGGTCACCGTAAAAGTTGCGGGTCCCAACTTTACTGCTACAGAGGGGCAAGCACCTGTTGTGTCTGTGTCCTTGCCATCACCCAGGCGGACCAGAAGAGTAGACGAAGCATCGACGTCCAGTTTGAGTCTCTCAACCGATCACGGAGAAATAAAACAGTGGGTTGCCCCACTATCGACCATCACAACAACTTGCTGACCATTAATAGTACCCCGAAGCTTCATCGTCTGCAGGCCATCAAACCCCACCGCAGTAGACTGAGCCAAAGTGATGCCCTGAAATTCCGCCTCGGCCCGTCTACCTGAGGAAAAAGGGCATCCAAAGATCCCAAGTGAGGGTCGTCATCATCATCCAAAACAATCTTGACGCGTAAGGAGCGATTAGCGCAGACATGGGGGGGTTGTACGGCTCACGACAACGAAAACACAAACCCTTCGCACGTAAATCCCGGTACTCCGACTGAGAGACCTCGCTGGCAGGGCGGTTGATAAACCGTTGATCCCGTGGATTCTGAGGACCGAGGGGGTGGAGGCTGAGACCCGTCGAGCGCTGGGGTTCTGGCAATCGAGAGGAACCCGAAGATGGTGGTTTGGGGACGAAAACCCTAGTGGAGCGCGAATAACCCGATTGAGCGATTGGGCGAGGGTTGCTGAAATTGCGATTCGGCTGGTCGGTTGTAGGTGGGATTGGCCAGCCCAGCTAACTCACACTCAATCTCACGAGCAGTGTGCATTGCTGAACTGAGATCCTCAGCGTCCCGCGATCGAATGCGGAGACGGATCTCTTCCCAAAGCCCACTAAGGAAAAATCCAAGGGTGTCGTGCTTTGTAAGGGATGGAACAGTAGCCAAACGAGAGATAAAGAGGTCCACATATTCCTCAACAGAGCCCAGTTGGCGTGTAAGGCCCAGCGCCTCGGAAGGGTTTGCACGGGGATCATCCCCATAACGACGAAGAAGCTCAACTGTAAACTTGCGCCAACTAAGGGAAGGATTTTCGTTCATCAACCATTGAAGCCAATGGAGCGCTGAACCCCCGATCAACGCATATTCCAGTTTCATATCTTCAAGGGTGTTATCAACACGAAAGAATTGATCTGCCCTCGCAATCCAAGCACAAGGCTTATCGCCATTAAACCCAGGTAGTTCCAACTTGGTTAGGGACGTTTTGACCGTGTGGGTCCAAGGGCGAACAGGGTGCTCATCAGACTTGCCACAATCCCCCGTAGACGATGATGTCTCGACCTGGGGCTGTTTCCCGTTCGTTAGGGCGCGAATAGTGCCCTGCATCTCTTCAAAGCCTTTGGCAATGCCCGCGACAAACGCGGTCAAGGACGCAATCGCCGACTACACAGAATTGAAACCAGAGTGGAGTGATTGGACCTCCTTCTCCAACGAAACCACTGATGACTCCAGATTTTCCATGCGAGATTCTTGGCGAGTCATGATGGCCGGCAGGTTGGACCAAATTGTTGGAGGTAAGGAGGAACACAAATACGAATGCGAATACGAATACAATAATACTCTGGGAGCTACTCCTGTCCAAGCCAAAACGGCCGATCACAAAATTATTCCACAGGAACACAATTAGCCTAATCAGGGTATAAATAGTTTGTAACAAACTAAACCCATGGGCTGACAAAACTAATTTAAAACATAATAAGGAAACTAATTAAATAAACTGAAGATAGAGTAATTAATTAATTTGCCCAATGGTCTTCTGCTTCTGCCTCCTATACACGATACGTGTATCAGTGAGTGTGGCTTAAACCCGTCCTCTCCTCTATCTATCACGTCAGAGCAATATCCATTCCAAGCATAGAAGGGGAATAGGCGATCATGCCTAAGGCCTTTTCTAAAATAATACTGTATCCTTGGTTGGAGGACCAACTCCCATATCTTATTAGCAAAAGAGGAGACCTGCACGAGCTCTTCTTCCAGCTTCTTAAGCTAAGATTATGTCCTCCACAATATTTTCATCTAATCCAAAAAGCTTTCCTTCAACAGCCTAAGATGCAGTGTCATTACTCTTTCAATTGAAAGTTTTTGTTTCTAACTACAACCCCTTCTAAGGCAACGTTTAACAGGGTATTTGAAATGTTTTGCCTTTTCTGCTGGAGACTTGGAACGTCCTTTTTCTAGAATGACTTTCTGATTTGATTTATCTTTAACCATGGATTTCTTTCAATGGCTCTATTCATCTGCTTACTCCATGAACTTGAGCATATAAGAGCTTTTGTTGTTTGAGTTTCTTGCTTCTGGAATCTTCAATTCTTGTAAACTTGATATTAGTGTTTCTCATTTCTGATGATTTTTTATTTTTTATTTTTTAGGTAGATACATTTATGGGCATATGAAATAGTTCTGAATCTATGTTGAGGAAGTGGAATGATTTGTATTTATTCATGTCTAACAGTGACATTTCTGATGGAAGCATTATTGGATTTGCATCGCAGCTGCATCTTTTGGTCAAGGCCTTCGAAATGTCATCAGATGCTAAATTTGTTGAAGATTTTGTATCAGGTTTGCAAAACATGGATTCATGAATGATATATCAAATGTGAACTGTTGTTGACTCTTGTCGCATTTTTTATCAGCAACTTTTCGTCCCTAAAAATGTTAGATTCCAATGATTTCCAATATTACAGTCTTTTCTCTAATTAAGAGTTGGAAATGCAGGTTCTGAAACTTTGAAGTCTTCAGCAGTTGTACCTCCACCAACCGTTCTTGATCGTGTGTTAAAAGATCTCTTTCATGAGGGTACGGAAACTCCTCCTTATATATTATTGCAGCTTCCTTTTTTGTAACTTTTAAAGGAAAAATAATCCTTTTGATGAACTTTTTGTAGTTAATATAATTCGTCATTGTTACCTCTCCAACCCACATAATTGACGATTGTTGATTCTCAGAGATCCAATTCCTAGTCTACTTCTTTTATATCCCTTGCTACATCAGTTATTAATATACTTAGACTAAAAAAATGGAACTCTCCCTGAGCGCATGAACCAAGGGAAGGTAGAAGAATAGGTAGCTCACCAAACTGTTATATTCACCAGAAGATCAACTACTGCTTACGACTGTAAAATAATTACTGAGTATTATATTAAAAAAAAAAAAAAAAAAAAAAAAACTAAATAGGGTGTCCTAATTGATTTTTGGTTCGCTGCTTGCAAATCTATATATGTTTCTATTTGTTGCTTTAGTTAATTTCATTTTCTCTGCAGTTTCAGAAGCTGAGATAGATTCCTCTCTGGCTGAGCATAAATGTTCACGATTGATTAAAGGCGCTCCACTAGAATCACTCTTTGCACAGTTCTGTTTGCATGCTCTTTGGTTTGGAAATTGCAGTATACGGGGTATTTCTGTTTGACAACTTGCTCCTCTTTGAAGGAGCTTATTTTGAAACAATTGGCGCTTGTATATATTCTTTCTTCAACTGTCATCATATACTTTTCTTCCTGCTCTTTATTATTTTATTTATTTATTTATTAGCAATCGCCGTACTCTGGATAGAGTTTGTTCGCGAGGTTCGCTGGTGTTGGGAAGAATCACAGCCATTACCAAGAATGCCAGCCAATGGCACAATCGACCTATCCACTTGTTTGGTTAATCAGAAACTGCACATGGTTGGTTGCTCTAATACAGTCTGGTAGTAGATAGAGCTAGATTAAAGAGTTTGCGAAATCTCTTCCCCGCTCCCCTGTGTGTGTCCTTTCTGTCTGTTTTTAGTTTTTTCCCACATCGCCACTATATCTATGGGATCCATTTTTGGTTTTCAGCTTGCTGTGTGTATTGATAAAAAGCGTCGAGAAGCTAATGGGCATACAAATGATTCTATGACCTCTAAGGTCCTGTTGTTTTATTTTGATTTTGTTCCTTAGTGATTCTTCTATTATAATGCTATTCACCAACTGATAGTGAGTATATATTTGACTGCAGGAAGACATTCAAAATCCAAGGGACTTTTCTGCATCTCGTGGAGTTAGCAAAGGTATTGGCAGGTATACAAAGCTAGTCCTAGGGTTTGCACATTTTTTTAACGATTTTTTCCTCTATGTCAAACTTCGGATTAGTTATTTAATATATTAATGTGGAGCTGTTCTTTTTGTGGAGCATGCAACTTCTTGTCTTGTTTTAAGATAACAACTATGCTTAAAAATCTTGGTGTTCTTAGATGGAAGTAGTAGAAACTTCTCTCCTAATGCATGCTTCTAAATTGGGTCGTTCAAAGTGAAGCTGTTTGGTGTAAGATTCTTTTTTCGTAATTTTTCATTTCGATTGATTTCAACAATTCAAATTGATTCCTTTTCAAACAATTTATTGTACTGTGTTGGGTCCAGACATTACCAGTGATTAATAGCTCTCCAATCTTTATTATCCCTGCTTGATTGAGCTCCAGGGCCACTTCTAGCTTCTATAGTGGCCCTTCCACTTTGGCGTAGTTTTCGTTTGTTCCTGAAGCCATTCCACTCAATATCTCGTAAGAAGAGCGTTGCTGGCGAGCTCTGGGTGAAGAGACCTTAGGATAAGTTGCTAAAAGAAACAAAGAGCTCTGGGCCACTCTTAACCTCTCCAAGTCCATTCCCTCAATGCTTATGACATCTATGATTTCTCAGTAGAAATTAGAACCATGAAAATTATATTTTAAAGTGGCGATCACTTGCCTCCTATAATTTGTTCTCTGAAAAATAGGTGGTACATTTGACAAGAGGCATAAATTGGACCAAAAGAGATGGATCTCTATGGTTAGATGTGGCTGGATTTTTATTTTATTTTTTGGTACGAAAAGAGAGATTTTTTCTGTGTCATATTGTTTGAGACTTTCTTTGATTCTATTATGATGATTCTCATTGGTGAGTGGGTTTTTAGTATGGGTTCAATTTTCAGATCTTACTTTCAATAAGAGCCAATTGTGCCGCACAAGCACAATGTTTATGTTCATACAAATTGTAGAAGGTGAAGGGGGGGTTAGATGAAATGAATATCTTTACTCTTTAACTTTCTTCTTGTAGCAAATGCTTTGCACTACTTGTGCTTTCAAACGTGAATGATGATATACATACGTACCAATGTTGGTGGTCTATGTCTAGTCTGAACCCTTTGGTCCAAAAAGTTGTGAATCTCAGATTGCTTGTTTAGTTCTGGATACTGTAGTGAGTTATTCTAGATATTGTTATAATTCTGCTTGTGCTGATTATTGTCCCCATAATGTCAGGAATGGTTCAGCTGGTGTAGCAGAAACAATGATGCTTTTAAAATCACACACGAGTATGCATGCTCCAATTACCCAGGTAACTTACTACAGTCTGCGTAGTCTGGAACAACATTGAAATGAATAAAACGCATTATCCCCTATTTTTACTGTAGGATCCACCTCCTATGACAGAAGACATGCATGAAGAACGACTGAAAGCTGCTGAAGCCTTGGGTGATTCATATGTAAGCTAGAAATAATTGTTTTGCATGATATCCTCTTGTCTATAATGACCGTCTTATCTTTTGGAAATACATACTCGTATCCTTGATCTAAAATAGTAGTGGAATAAATAGATTGGTGCATTTTGAATCTTGGGTTTCAGTTTTGAATTCATTGTATGCATCTTGCATCAAAATTTTATCACCATTTTTACCCATTAACTAACTGGTGACAAATTATTGAGGTTAAATAACCCTCTTTGCTGGTTCAAGTTTGAGTTGTCAATTTCTAGTTATTTCTTTGAAAAAGATTACTAGATGAGGTTGTGATTTCTTGCTGTTAGATACATTATGATTGAACTAACAATTGTTTTATGCATTTCATTGCAGAGCTTCTCTGCTCAACTTGAAAAGGAAATTCTTGCATCCGGTAATTAACTTTCTTTGTCATCCCTGATATTTTGTTACAAAGCCATTCCACATTTATTGTGTTTTGCCAAGTCCTCATACTTCTAATGTTGAGTATTTGTAGAAGGGTTTATCAAAACTGTTTGAAAGTTTTGGGCCTTACTAAACAAATTAAATGTTTAAGGGCTTAGCAAAACAAAATTTGATTGCCGGGCTTATTAAAAGGCAAAAGTTGTATAAGGGCTTCAAGAAATTAACCCTGAAAGTTTGGGGACGAAAAAGTTGGTTTTGCTTTTCCGTTTGTGGATGATTGTAAGATGCAATACGCACTTTGAAAGCTAAAACATTGGCCTGTAGACTACATCAGCCTATTATGTCGTTAAGCTCTTCCCACTTATAACTTAAAAAGCTGAAGCCCTTATCTGTCCATGCACAGAGGAGAATACTAAAATAAATGTACATATTGACTGACCGGATAACATGAATTTTTGGTGTACATAAAGTTGAACCATCCAACTCATTCCAATGGCTTGCTCTCTGCAGATTCCATTAGTCTGATTTATTTATTTAATTTTTTTTATTTTTTTTTGGTAGAGAGAGACCCAAAACCACCCCTTGACCAAGTTATGCTTCACAATAATATTGTTGGATGAGGGCATGCTAGTTGTATTGGCTTGCCATCATCTGCTAGAGTTTTCTGTATTTTTCTTTTCCTTTTGCCATTACCGAGTATTCTTACAATTGAATATTTTCTCCAAATCTGACTGCAGATATGTCCGCCTTTAAGGCTGCAAATCCAGATGCTGTCTTTGAAGATTTTATCCGATGGCATTCACCTAGGGACTGGGAAAATAGTGATAGTGAAGAGACTGGTGTCTCTCAAACTAATGCAACACAAGTGTCGGGGGTCAAGTGGCCCCCTTGTGGAAGACTTTCAGAGAGAATGTCCGATCCTGGGAACTCATGGAGAAAGATCTGGAAAGAAGCTCCGCCTGTGCCTTCTTCTAAACAGAAACCACTTTTGGATCCAAATAGAGAAGGCGAAAAGGTATGGCTGTATTTTATATTTCTTATATTATTTCTATTTTTTCCACGTATTTAGACATATAATTGCCAGTTCCATTCATCTGCTTCTCTATGATTGGTGAGTACACAAGTGATGTATTGCATGGGTTAGAGCTATTAATCAGTGCTATTTTTACTTGAGGAAACCCCCAAACATAACCAATTGTACAAAAGAAAAGGTTAAAGAACAAAATAAATTACCCACAACTTAACTCTCTATTTTAGCCAAGAGAAATAAAGTTTTGCCAAGCATGTTCTAGTTTTGGTGGTCTGGGTAGTGTAGTTGAACAGCCTAGTTTTTTATGATACAGGCTGGTACAGGTGAAACGACCTGATTTCTCTTGGTAGGGGTTGGGGTGGAACTACTAGGTTTTGATGATACAGTGTGCCCACCCAAAAAAGGAAAAAAAAAATAAAAATTCTTGGCTACTTACTGTAAAAGAGTTCTGCCTAGTGGCTGAAAAAGAGAATCCCTCGATTCAAATTTCTTATTCACTTAAGATGATCTGGGATTGTGCATGGGAGACTTTTAGATGCTCCAATATGGTGTGTAGAAAGTAGTGAATCATTACCTCAAATTACAAGGGGAAGACCTGAAATGTAAACCTAAAACGAACTGGAAAGAAGCTAGTGCAAAAGATATGTTTATGTAGAACATGTGTCTTGACTGACCAATGGAAAAACATGATTCATATAGCCGACCTCATATAGCAAGATAAAGTTTTAGTTTTTTTGTTGTTAGTTCTCTTACTATGCTTTTTTAGTTCTTTGGTTGGTATATTTTTCCATCACTTTCTTCATTACGTCACCTGGAGTCAGGCTCTTCATTATCTCGAGACACTGAAGCCATATCAACTGCTGGAGCAAATGGTTTGTACTGCCTTCAGAGCAGCGGCTGATACCATTAATCAGACTTCATTTGGTGATCTAAAGCAGATGACCACCAAAATGGAACAATTATATGCCACTATGGCATCTACGCTGAAATATTTGCAAGGTTTCTCATTATTATTGATTTTAATTATTGTCATTTATTTTGTAGATAGTGTTTTCAAGAATTTATCAACTCTTTGCAGTTTCTTCTACAGCACAAAACACGGGCAGTGATCCTGAACTTATTGAAGACCTCAGAAGGCTGTGCACTACTTTTGAACACATTGAGAACTTAATTTTACTGTCCGCATCTCTTCATCGCAAATTCTTGCATTCGCCACGCCTTGCACAAGCAATTTTCACTGATTGCTATAACTTCTATCTCCCAAATATGGGAACAAGCTTTGCTCAAGCCCATGCACAAAGTGATACCAAAAAGGCAAGCTTCCACTACTGTCACTTCTCTTCGATTTCTTATTTATTTATTATATTCCTATCTTGATCTACATTTAAATATGACCTCAACCATAGTTACATAATCCTCCCAACACCCTGAGATCAGCAGTCCAGATCACATGGCTCCAGCGCAGGTCCTGATCAGTTGGGTATACATCTGGATCACTAAAGTAGAACCACATTGTAGAGTTATAGGGCTTTGTGTGATATTATAGGTGTTATATGGAATATGGATGACCTACTTCAATGTCTGGGCTGCTATAATGCATGCAAAACTGAATTGTTCTAACGATTTTAGGCGAACACCTTATAAATATAGTTGGCATTTCATTAAGATGGCCTACTGAGTTCGAAAAGGCATAATTTAAGTGGTGGCTTTTATGATTATGATTATTGAAGTTGGGAATTTTATCTATTTACCTTAGATAGTAGTGTTTTTCAGTTTAGCTTGTTTTTTTTAATTGGTATGCACTTCCTCAAGGACATATTTTTTTCTTGAAGTACTTTAGCTTTTATTGCATTATCCACTTGATAATATCGATTCCAATGAACTTATGAAATTATCACCGCCCAAAATTGCGTACCAAGCCCACCATGGTGAATTACCATTTCTAACCAGAACTAATAATATTGTTCTTTACCTATTCTAGGAATTTGACAAAAAACAAGAAATAAAACCACGTGATAGGGATGTAATCCTCGGCATGTTCACACCACCAACTGCAAACCAGTCATGGAGGAAAGTATTGAGCATGGGAAATCTGCTGAATGGCCATGAACCCATCTTGAGGGAGATCATCTTTTCTAAATACGATCACACCAGTGGAAGCTATCACGCAGCCTCGACTCCAAAGCTTTATCAACAGGATATAGAGACGTACAGAATGTATGTATGTGGAACATCAAATGATCTTAGTGTAGCTCTTGCTGTTACCTCATTTGATTAAGTTTCTTGTACTCTAATTTTATCTTCTTTTTTTGAGGAACTGTTGGACTGTAATTATTTCATCAAATGGAAAGATTTAAGGGGATGTTTGTGTTGAGATGTAGGTGTCCATAGCCCATTTGGTTGTGCACATCCAGAATGTGGAAATGGGTTTGAATAGTAAAAAGTTATGTTTATACTATAATGTAGTAGAGTAGGATATGTACTATCGATATCAAATAAGTAGGTTTTGTTGGATTTTTCAATATTATTTTATTGTGAAAAGTAATGTGTAATAAGTGTTTGATTGGGTAATTATTAAAAATATTATTAAAATTTGTGAAGTTGATAATTAGATGATTGATATGTGATAATTTTTTATTATTTGCTTTTTTATATTAATTCTTTATGTTATTAATTTTCCCTCTCTTTTTATTTCCCTATTCTTTCTCTGTGCTGCTGATTCACTCCTGCAAGTTTTATAATTTTTTTTTTTTAAATTTCCTTTCTTTTCCCCTTATTTCTCCCTCCATGGTATCCACTGGAATCATTCACACGCACCCCATCCCACCGTAAGGATTCACACACATACACATGCCGCACTTCCTCTTCCTTTTCTATTGTTATTGTGGAGTGCTTCTTATCGATGCCCATTAGGCCCCGTTTACTTTTATGAATTTGGATTAGGGGGTGTAAGGATTAGGTTGTATTAGGAAGGGGATATAATGTGGGATACGTAATCCCATCCTATGTTTACTTGGGGGGATAGGTTGGATAGATAATACGAAGACCTATTTACTTCGTGTGATTAGTGTTTTTAAGTGTAGTGAAATGACATTTGTAGCCCTCACTGAAATGCAGTTCCCAAAATTGGGTATTTGGGAAGGGAGCACCAAATCGTCTGTGAACGGCGCATCTCGACCACACAGGAGACGACGAGAAATCTCGATCGACCGAGGCGAAGGCAAAGTCCCGGTAAACGTACGTCGCTTCCGTGTTCCACGCCCGGTAAATCGACGATTCCATCTCCGTTTTCCCCATTTTGTTTCCGATGTTATTCTCGTTCAAATGCTTAACCCTAGAACTTTGATTTGGTTCGGAACGGTGAAAGTTATTTATTTTATCTGCAGTGGGTTAGGGTTTGGCGTTAGTTAAGATTATTAATCAATTTGTAATTTCCCCACGGAAGCAGGTCATCGTTCTGAACGGCGCGGTTCAGTCTCGCCGGCGGCTGGAATCGGCGATACACCACGGGAAGCGAACCAACGTCCAGGATTACGGTTGTCGCATAGGCGTTCCCGATCCGGTAGATTAACGGTTGTAGCTCCCTTCCCCTGATTCTGTTTATTCACGATAATTTTCGGGTGTCTTAGTTTGAAATGCAAAAACCAAGAACAAAAGATTTGTTCCGTTAACTTATTGAATGATTGTATCTGCAGTTGTTGAACATTTTGAAGCGAAAGATGATGCAAAAAATAGCACCATATCTGGAAGAAGAAGAAGGTTTGTCTAGTCTGCGATCTCTTCCATTTACATGAGCCACTTTAACGTAATAATATGGGTTGTTTATGATGTGGGAAATGTAGATTGTTCTGCTTATGTGGTTGAATCCGGATTTGTGAATATTATTTGTGATTGTTATTTGTGATTTAATGTATAAGAAGATAGGCGAATATTTTCGTCTGAGAGTTTGACAATTTTTACTGAATACTTGTCATGTTAACATGTGGATTAATAGCTGAGTTGAGTGTATGAAAAATGTAGCTGAGTTGAGTGTCCGATAAATGATTAAATGAGAGTTTTACCTATCGTACTGGCATTTCTCGATACCCTGTTGAACGTGTCTTGGGATTGCATGTTCCGTGATTAGGATTGCATCGTCCAGTCCTGCGTAACGTGAACATTCGGGTATAAAACGGGCCTAAAATGTTTGTGCACATGCTATCACGGAACACATTCACATAACTGCTTGTGTATATATGTTATTGCCTTCCCTGTGTGTTGATAGAAAGTAGTAATTCTTGTGTTGCTAACTAAGCTATTACTACGCTGTCATTCAGCATCTCTAAGCAGCTACGTTTCAGACGACGTGACCCCAGTTTGTGGTACTGGACATAATCAGCCATGTTCTGATTCCATCTCATCAAACCGCACCACCTACACTCATGAGGATGAACATGTGGTCAACCAAAAGCCCAACGGCCGTAATGTGTTGACAGAGTTGCAGTTGACAATGCAGAAACAGGTGGTTGAAATTGAAGTCCTTCAGTGTCGTGACATTATCCTCCATGAAATAATTGACGAGCTTAGGGCTAAGACGATGGAGCAAGAGTCACAGATTGTTCATTTGCAACAGGTTGCATTGCAGCTGCATGAGAACGTGCGTAGGCTGCGTCTTACAACCGGAGTTCTGTTAGCTGGAATCATACTTGCCGTTCTACTTATTTGTCCGGACACAGGACCGTTTGTGTTTTGTAAATAATCAAGTGTATAGCCAAGAGTACAGACATAATTAGTAATTATGAAACTTACTTTTTGTTTTGAAATATGTACAAAAGTTCTGCTATGTATTCTCGCATGAGGAAATGTGCACCTGCATGTGGACAACTTTGATTTATATCCAAGTACCGAAAAGTGGGGTAATGTACATTGATTCCCCACCTGTATGCAGTTTCTCATAATTGGAATGAAGACTAACTCCATTCCCTTTTCTGCTGGCTTCATTATGAAGCCTTCACGAGAGAAACAATGCCACACACAAATCCGCTATAAATAAGACTACAAGGTTCCTTAAGGCCTTCCATAAGAAAGCTAAAATTCACCTCCTTCAGCAAACACTAACATCAGCCATTTATTTAGTTTGCCGCCCGTAAGCTTGTCGAGAGCATTGTCCCGTAAAACAACACAAGAAAAGGTTTTTTTCACCCCCGAATGGACTAGGGATGTGGAAACTCTGTTCATTGAAAGGCTCCTTGAACAAGTCGATGCGGGCACATGGATTGTTGGGCAACCAAATTACCACGCCGTACTTACTACAATGGGTGCGGTTAATCAAACACTTGGTACGAATTTCTCCTATGAATATATTATTGATCGCGTTGAGAAATTGAGAACCCGTTACAAGGTTTTCAAGTGGCTTACTGAATCCGACGGCGTCGTCCATAATCCTACCACTCACCATGTGTATTCTTCAGAGAGACGCTGGAAAAGCCTTTGTGCGGTGAGAAATTTTTTTAAGAATTAATGGAGAATAAAATAGCCTTTTCAACATCTCACATTTACTACCCCTTTGAAAATGCATCCGGGACAACGTAAGATGTATTAATTGAAAGTTTTAAAAAATGATTTACAGGCAAAACAATTAGCACGGGTTTACAAGCGAGAAGGAGAGATTGCATTTGATGCCTTGCACATTTTATTTGGACATACACCACGTTCAGCAACTGTAGGCGTACCTGAACAGGTCGTTCAAATTTTAAGTGATACGGAGGCGAACTCAGGTGATACAGAAGTAATAGAGATATCTAATCCAAATCACTCTCAACAGAGCTCTCTTCACTCTTCCGACTACAGCTCCATAAATAGTCAGAACTCTTTCTGGGCCGAATTGGCATGGATCAACAATGCATCCGATAGTGAGCCATCTAAATCTGACTGCTCATCCACCCAAGGTAGGTATCAGAGTGGTGAACACAGTTCGGTTGCATCGTGGTCTCCATTTAAGAAGCATTGAAGATTAAGCGATGGTTCGTGTTATTCGGGTTTATCTCTCCATGTCGTTGCGTAGTTTCATTTGATATTATCAAATGTCTGATGCATGTATGCTACCATGAATTTTCATTTGTTACTATATGTCTTGCTCGTGTGTTGTGTTCGTGGGTGTGCGGCTTCTATCGGGTGATTGTAATAGCGTTAGTAGTATTAATTTGTTTGTCTGTCCAATTATCCCTCATTTGGTGTTACTAAAATTTGTCGGAATACAAATTTCTGTTATTTGTTATTATGGATGATGTCCATAATTCATCCGCCACGCATTATTTAGGAAGCCACGGCACATCCAAATTATTCGACCCCCTATTTTACAATTATTACAAATATATAACCACATCATTTTAAACAAAAGGTCCGACCAACATTAGCAAAAGTTATCATACATACAACCATGCTTCTAGCGCATGACACATGGCCTGCATTTTCATCATGGACCATTACACACACCACCTAACTACAAGCAACATACATTACCAAAACGAAGCTAACAGCCGGCTACATTAACAATAAGCATCATACATGAAACACATACGTCATAGTCTTATACGTATCGATAAAAACAGGCTTACATACGTCCATTTGCCATCAGCAGCACCATTCGGCCTTGGGCTTCTTTCGGAAGGCTGAAGAATAACTTTAGTTCTTTGTTGTTATTGATCAACATCTTTGCCACGATAAGTTGCTGATCAATGCTCAATACACCTAAGCTCCCCAATACCTCGAATAAACGTTCACGTTTCTCGGACATCATTACTTCATACCCGATACGCTTGGCAATGGATTGCAGATTCTCATTAGTTTGTTCACAAAATCTGCCCATGAGGTTCACATATCTCATCGCTTGCTCGATCCTCACGCTGTCTTTTCTTGGGCCTATTGATGGGGTTTGGTTTCGACGCTCCAACTTCGGCGGCAGATGTTGTGTCATGATCAGTTGAATTTGTGGGCATGAAGATATTGGGTTCGGGTGTGTCATTCTCGTCCGCCACTTCGAGTTGATCTTTGTCAGCAGCACCAAAATCTTCAGCAAATTCACCAGTGGCTTGGTCCTTCCCGAAAACCTCACACCAGTCATTGTACAATGGGTATGATTTGTTCTTCATGGTCTTTGCATGCGGATCCGTCTACAAACAAACATATAACAGCTCATATAATGTAGAAAAAACAAACAAGATAGAGTGCATATCGAAGTTAAAATTGCATTTTTTTGAAGTACACTGCAATTAACACTTACCGCAACGTACTCATCCCACACTTTGTCATCATGGACAACAACCATGCAATTTCCAGCATCCCACTCGAAACATGATCGACTCAATATGGTCTGCAGGCTGCCATGATGCTTCTTCCAAACATGAATTTTATTGGCAATGTAAGGATCAGGCTGAAGATCTGTGCCCGGTAAATGTAGTTTCATGTACCGAGCCAAGGCAGCAAGGTAGCCAGTACGGAATCCATTCTCACACTTCTAGCCCTGTTGTATTATCTCCTTCAATGCAAGGATCAGTACTTGTTCTTCACGCACACTCCATAGACGCATCTTTGCCGACGGCTGCTTGGATCCCCGGCTACTCTCACCGCTGTAACTCATATCCTCCATCTCCCTGCAAAGTATCACCGAAAAAACTAGAAAATAACGAAAGAAAGGTTAAGTTAAACTCATTTCCACGTTGTCCAGTATCCCATTCATCCATACTACAAAGGAAAGTGAATGTTACGAAAACGTATCACGATAATGTTTCACAATACAGCATCACAACAATAGCGGTGCATCACGACAATGTATCACAATAATATATGACCAAACAGAACATACAACATCGTCACTGGCAAGCAACAATGCACATAATGCAGAAACAGTAAATGACAAAGAATGAAAATAATATGAAATCCATCGTGTATGATATCACAAGGGGGGGACTGATGGACGCCGTCCATCATTCCACAATAGACCCAGTCCACCCGTTGTACATAGTAGCAGCCAAATTATCACGCCAGTCCGTCCATTCGGGACTGCTCTCCACAATGTTTATGTAGCCATCACCTGCACATTCATCTCAGTTACATCTTCTGGTACTTCCTCCTCTAAAGGGTCAACAACCATTGTTCTACGGATAAAATTGTGGATCAGGCAGCATGCCAGGATTATACGATTTTGGACTCTTATAGGGTAGAACGAAGGACTTCTCAGAATGGCCCATCTTTTTTTCAAAATACCGAATGACCTCTCAATAACATTTCGAGCCTTTGAGTGCTTCATGTTAAAGTACTCCTCCTTGTTCTGAGGGATCGCGGTACCTGCCCCCCACTCATCCAAATGGTATACTTCCCACGATAAGGTGTTAAGAACCCAATTCCATTCGTGTAACCATTGTCACACAAATAGTAATTTCCTGCATACATGGGAGAATCATTAATGGAAACCCATTCAGAAATATTGCCACATAGAAAGAATGACGGGAAGTACCTTGAGGTATCCTTAAACCAGTAGGACTGGCTACAGCATCTCGAAGTACTCTGGAGTCAGCAGCGCTGCCTTCCTAACCGATTAAAACATAAATGAAGTTCATATTAAAGTCACAAACACCCAAAACATTAACAGATATATGTCCTTTCCTATTTCGATAGCGGCCTCGACAATCCTTAGGTACAGTAACACTGATGTAAGTTCCGTCTAATGCCCCTAAACAGCCCTGTATTACAAAAATTTGTTTAGAATTGGATAAGGAACATTATGTTAATGCATAACCGATGTGCTACAGAACTGTCAGCATACCTTAAAGCAACTCCACCTGTCGTTGGTGCAGTTCTCGTCAATTGGCGTTGGCTTCACCAATAGATAAGGGTGCAGTCGAATCACGGAGTTCAACACACAATGGAAATATCTACTGACAGTCCTACCTGACCGTTTGTAATTGTTCTTAACAATTCTGTTTTTAGTGTGATGTGCTAGAACGGACAGAAACATTGCCAACTGTTCGCCTGTGGTACTATTGCGACTACGTTTCAAACCACCCTTCAACTCAAGCATGTAAAGGAGCTCATAGAATGCACCTATATTCATCCTTAAATGATCTATACAGTCCTGATCTGAGAATCCTATCACCTGCCGAAGATATTGTAATTGTCTGGGAATCCTACTCACGAGATTATAACGTGCCCGTATACCTGCAGGAACATTGAGTGCACCTACATGTCTCTTGTGAAAATAGTAGACACACACAAAATTACAGAATGTGATACATGCATTCAGTATGGCTTGCAACACAGCAACTATCTCCTCGTCAGTACTCCCTCCACGTAGTACAATATTATGTAGATCCATCCTAATCCATAATAGATACAGCACAGACTTAGGAGCAAAAAGGGGAATTCAAACCATACAGCATATAGTAAAAATTGAAGAGATAGAGAGGTATTGAGGAGATTTCATCAAAATATGTTCAGTTAACCTAATGGGCATCCCCATTACATTGTCGATGGAATCAGCACGGTATTACAGTCTATGGTCACTCTGACTTCCCAAACTAAATGGACGATCTGTGGGAACATAGAAGCACGCTATTAAATTTGCCGCCCGGAGCTTAAATTGGAAATAACTGGAAAAAGATTGAAGAAACCCACAGCAAATTTTAATACCCATTCCGAATCATCATAACAATCCTTTCGGTTTATTCAATTGAAGAAGCAACACAATAACCCAGTACGAAAACATGTTTTTTTGAATAAGGGCAACTACCGAGATTGCACTGCTATGCCGCTTACCTGTGTAGAAATGATGTGGAGATTCCGGCAACCTCGACGACGGTACCAGTGGGGTTCGAGATGCAACGACCCTGCTGTGGTGAAGGGACGAAGATATACCTAGTTAATGAGGTAGGGTTGGGTTCCCCATCGTCCAAAGAAGTAGGTGCAGGGGTGGGTGAGAAAGGAAGTGGACATTTGTTGCGGAGGAAACGCTGCTATGTTGGTGAATGCTTAAAAATCGTTCAGCAATAAAGTGCGACTAAGCCCTTTGCAAATGTTGTTTTGTTTTTTTCCCCCAAATAAAGAGAGCTGTTTGCATAGAAGCTATTACTAAAATTTTGTTTCACACATTTATTAATTCCTTACTTATACTTTTCCGTCAGTATAAGGAAAAAAATTGCCGAAACACTTGTTTTACATAAGTATTTCTTCTAAGTTACAACAAAGTAACCTACCGAAAATTCTTTAACCAAAATGATACATTTTTAAACAAATTTCTTAAAACCAACCAAGTCCATATTATAAAAGTTTCGGAATTTAACTAGTAAATTTGGCCAGAAATAATAATATTCGGACAGAAAGATACATCAAAACCAATGTCCCCGGAGAAAACACATAGAAAGTAATATTGTTGTTGTTCTCGAATACATACATAACCACGGCAACCAAGTTCATAAACTTAGGAAATAAAAATATTCATTACACAAATTCAGTCCGCTATTTTAACATTGAAACGTAATTCGTTTGTCGGACCCAACTCGAACACACAGGTGGTTCCCACTTTTATGGAATTGTCTTCTAAAAAAGGACGAATCTGATGCCTCATTGCAATCCGAGACGGTTGTCGATTAAGGCCAACAGACCATGTGGCCCCATTCATCAACAAATCAACTCTTTTCCCGACGACCTTCTTCCGTGCAATATGCGTTGTCCAGAATTCCATTGGAATTGGCTGCACCATCAACAAATTAGAAGAATTAAATATTATAAGCAACTCACATGAAAAGAAACACAACACAAACATTTAATATTAACAAAACGTACCAATCGGGGCGTATCGAAGTACGACTGCCTAATCAAAAGCGTGAAGGTGGGGAATGCATCAGGGTGCACAACATTCCCACTTTCAACTAATTTGTCCTCCTCCATTGGCCCTTCTTCAGTTCGTCCATCATTTTCCAACGTACCACCCTCCTCAGCATCCATAGGATCACCCCCTTCATCCTCGAGGCCCGCTTCAGTCTTAACATTCCCAACCTCTATAGGAATTTCTCTCTCACTTTCATCATCGTCTGATATCTCAATTATATCATGTATATTTTCATGCATAATTCCATTTTTTTCAAAACAACTGGTCTCAAATATATCAACCCGGAAAACCCCCTCACCCACAACAGTGAAGAACATGAATTCTCCAATAGTGATTCGATTATGCACAATGAACTGTTGGAATCCGTTCGACAACACAAAACATCCACTAGAGGTTACTTTCAACTGAACAACCCACCGGGCCCCAAATTTGTTAACTAGTTGTACTGACCCCGAACATGGATTAAACAAACGGTGGCTCCACATTAGAGGCAGAGCCTACACGAAACATGTGCACTTTTTACAGATACCCATGTAAAAAAAAATGCAACTACGCAGCTCAATATGAAGGCCATGCTTTATGAAAAGTTTGGTTTGACCAGTTGTAATGGCCAAAAATTTTTAAAAACAGTAACTATTACTACTTATAATGAAAAACATAATTAAAATTGATAAGCACATATTGAGAGATGGTAATATAAAATCCCTTCCCATTACTTAGGTGAAATCAAACACATACAATTCAACAAGATGAACACCAAGCATGATTCTCCTATGAATATCAACTCCTTATGCCTTGTACTAATTATGTGGACATACGTTACGAAGAAAGGAGATGAAGCAAGGTACCATTTTGTTGGAGGGATGGATGAAGTTCTTTTGGTAGTACACTTTGAAGAACCTCTTAGAGTTTACATTGCAATCGGAACTGCCTACAAGTTGAAAAATTATTAATGTCAGCAAACTGGTCATTGAATTATGAACCGGAACGCAGGCTAAACTATATTCAACACAGGGATTACCTTTGTCGGTTGAAGGCACTTTCTCAAGTCCGTGTTTCCCAAACACGTGAACAAGGAAGCTCCCTTCACCAGCATAATGAAAGAGACAGATATCCTGATGTTTGACTCTATTCTCATCCCGAAACTTACCCCAACCATCTCTCAACAGAATGGCGCCATCATCATCAAATCCAATGAAGACCGTCCAAGTGGAACCCATTCTGTTGCGCAGTACAACACGATTTCGGAACCATCCACCCACTTCGCGTGTGAACTTAGGAGGCAGGCGCTGCACAACAATAAGGGAGTAGTAATTAGTGAAAATGATTGGATAGAATCTTTACGTACAAACTAAACAAAGGTGGACCGAGAGGGCAAATGCTTACCAGGCCTTTCGGCGAATTTATGAACTTATCCACGCAGATTTTCATGCACTTCATGGTCTCCGTCTCATGAAACAAACCAAATAGGAAAGTCAGAAAGTAGAACAGCTCAATAACATACAATATATTACTTATCTGCCCTTATATAAAAACAACTGAGAACCACCACACATATAGAAACAAACTGTTTCAATTGTTGCAACCAAAGAAAATAACAATCGACAATTCATTAACCAAACATAATATGAAACACGGTGCATCACCACTGTACCAAAAACATACCCACTACGTTGGAATGCACATCAGTATGCGCTCAAATACGTACAATTTACCAGACAACATCTTTCATTAATATGGTGGCAACTGAAACATAATGGAAACACAGCTCGGAACATTACAAAATATTTGCGCAATTAGATCCCCAGATGTAATGAAACAACTGAATCCTCCTAAATATACTAGAATCACACAGATGTCAAATGGCAACGGATGTCCAAATGACATAGGGAAGAACCATCATGTTATAATGGTATAACAAGCAATCACAACGACAACAGGTGTAATAAAAATATTTCCAACAGATCCCTCATTCGTACAATCGGAAAACCTTTTTTTTATATTTTTACAAATCAAACTGCAGGTACTGCAAACCATCTCTTATCAATTATAATGCGTACAAAAACAAACGGACACTGAATAATTTATCAACCAAACATGAATTTAAATAGGAAATCAGGACTAGGGTACCCACAATAGACACATTATATTGTACTCCACAGTTTGGATTAACACGTACACATACAATATACCAAACATAGCAATTTTGATAAATATGAGGTACCCACTACATCAAAAAGGAAAAACATAATAACATGAAGTACGGCAGATATGACAAAATGAATCCTAAGATGTATTGAAAGAAGTGTGTAATTGTAAATACACTAGAATCACACATTGCACATAGGCCATACGATGTCCAGATGGAATAGGGAAGATCCATCATGTTTTAATGGCATAAAAACCAATCAGAATGACAGCATGTGTAAAAAAATCTTTTAATAGATTTCAAAATTGCACATCAAAATTGCACATCGCACAACTTTTATTTTAAAAATTTTGACAAAACAAACTGCAGGTACTGCTGCACCACCTTTTTTAAAATGTAATGAGGAAAAACAGTAAACGCCAAACCAATAATTGTTCAAACAAACATGAAATGAAACATAAACCAGTTCGACTCAAATGACACCAGTCGCATTATGTTGTAGTTGACATCAACATGGGCCCAAACAAGTAAAATATTATACACGTTATGCATCAGGTTTAATTACTTTTTACCAGATCTTCCGGCCGAGTGAAGAAGCAATGGAAGCGGTTCCCGTCGCAAAAAGCCCGGTAATGACAGCAGCAGTGAAAGGATCTCCTCCTTTCAAATTAAAAAATACCAGTTATTAGTAAAAATAAAGAAGAACATTTCGGTGCTACAAAATAAATGGTAATAACAATAATTTCTACCTCCAAAACGTCGTACAAGAATCCCTACTCGCAGTACCCACTCTTTTTTTCTGCAGGTCCGCCGAACAAATATCAATCTAAATCTAATAATCGGAGGAAATATAAGTACGGGCTTTTCTGGGAATAGAATTGGCCGATATTGAAGTTAGGGTTAAGGTGAACGATGGGTGCTTCAGATTTCGGCGATAGGGAAGAAAGTAGGGTATTACAGGATGGGGAACGGTTAAGGTGAACGATGGGTGCTTCTGACGTCGGCGATATTCAAGAAGCCATTTATTCGCGACGGTTCACGAATGGGATGAGGACCGCCTCCGCAGTAACGCCTATCCACGCCCTTCAAATAGCTCTCCGCGTCGCTAGGGTTTCGGTCGGTTTGGATGCCGAGGAAGACCACCTCTCCCACGCCGTTTCAGGTCGTCGCCCTTCAAACTTCTGCCCACACGACGCGATTTGGATGACGAGGTAGAAATTAGGTTTTCATAGGCTGGGTTTGTCGATTAGGATTTGTTATAAGGGTAATATAGTCATTTCCCATCTCCCTTTGCCAATGGGATTAAATATCCCCCCCCCCCCCCCCGTGCGAATTCATTATCCCTCGATTTCATCTCGGTTTTTGTGCCAATCCCGGGTATCCGGGATTTGGCCGCTTTTTCACCACACGAAGTAAACGTGGGATAACCGTGGATTATTAATCCTTATTCAAGGTAATCCGTGAAAGTAAACGGGGCCTTAGGAGTGGTGTGGAGCGGTGGTTCTATAGACTTGGCATAGTGTGATGGTGGCTTTTAGTTCAATTAATAAAGAAGGCCGATGATAGTGTAGGGGTTAAATTTTCTAGGTTTCGATATTAATTTTAGAGGTATTGGATTTAAGTGTGGTTATCATAGAAAAAAAACAAAAGAAGGCTAGAATGATTAGAACGGCAGTGGTATTGGTTTGGAGAGAAAACTGGTTGTTCGGAGTATACGAAGTGAAGCCAAGATGAAAGATCAACATTTATGGAGTGAAGCAAATATGAAAGATCAACATTTATGGAGAGAAAAAACGAGATTGAAAAGAAAGTAGAAAGAGGGATGTGTGTTCGTGTTTCAAGTGGGGTAATGGTGGACTAGGGTTTTGGATGGGTCGATGGAGCCATCTTCAACTCGCACCTTTGGCCAAATATTCCATCGGGATGGAAAAAATCCAGTGTCCCAAATATTCCTTATTTTTTTTACACTACTATAGTTTTATGTAGAGTCAGATTCGTAGAAATTTGATCTCTTGAATTTTCATTTGAATTTTTACTCCAAATATATATATATATATATATATATATATATATATATATATATATATATATATATATATATTCATTTATTTATTTTGAGGCATTAGGCATTAGTGAACCTCAGGCCTCACCCTCACAAGTGTACGAGGGAGAGAGTAATTAAGCATTAGGTAAATGCAGTACTGTAGATAAACTTATTTGAAGATAAGCACACATAGAACGAAGAAAATTGATAAAATCTTATTTTAAAAATCTTACATCCTTTTTCTTATTACTTGGTTTTTATATTTGAAAATAAATAAAACTTTTGGAGTATTAAAGGAAATGTCGTCAACCAACCTGGCTCAATCCGTTATGATTTTATAATTTCGTACATATTTTGGCACGGTGGGTAGGGGGGTCATATTTAAGGAAGCTAAATAGATCGGGTTGTTGGTTTGTGAATTATGACTTTTATAAATTTTGTGTGATCCCAATTTTGATCTATTGTGGATTATTCCGACCAAGTCAGTTAGACCTGAATAATAAAAATTGATAATAAAAATTCTATAAAAACTTATAAAAATAATTAAATTATGATATTTGTTAATGTACAATTCTATAAGTTCACAAAATAATAATTGAAAGTAAAACATATAATAGCACTTGATAGATTTTTTTCTATACATGCATGATTGTTTTTGTAAATATTATCGTTCATACTCTGTGAATTACATTAAACTAATTATTTAAATAAAAGTAATAATTATACAGATAAGTGGATTGACCTGTGGACCCAACTTGACCCATTTTCTATTCAGGTTATTCGGTCTGACCCATTTTCAATCTGAACTCGTTAAAGATCAACTCTAACCTGCTATATTTGTATTCAATTTGATTCGATTATTAGGTTGTGTTTCGATTTGTCACCTATAGTTATATTTTATAATTTTTTGTTATACAAATGATTCTTTTTTAAATACAAACTTAGTGTTTTTTTTTTTTTTTTTTGTAATAAACAGAAAAACAACATAGCATTACTTAACTTACCAACTAACTCGGAAATTTCCCAAATATGCCTTGAAGCGTTCACCTTTCATAAATGTCATTGACTAAAATAAAAGTTTAGTGAAAAATACGTTAACTAATTCCAAAGTCAAATCCAATTTTTATGATCTATCAATTTTAATGTAATTAAAATTGAATCTTCTATAATATATGTACTTTTCTTGTTTAAAAATTGGGTATCTAGATCGGTGCAATAAACAACACTAGTGGAGCATTTTCCTATTTTAGTGGGAAAGTTTGTAAAATTAGTTTCATAAAAAAAGATTATGATAAAAATAGTCTATTTATATTTATAATTAAGTTTTAGAAAACTTTGAAAATTAGATATAAGTTTATCAGAAATGGATGACTTTGTTGGAAGAAATCACCTACATTTTTAGTGATTCTTGCAACCTGAGAAGTTTGGTTAGTTTCGCAAAACTCTTTCATTCACTTGTGTTCCAAGATATTTGAATCAAATTATAATGAAATAATATCATTTGACTATTAAAGTCTGAATCAATATAAAACCTAATGTTCAGTTATTTTTTTTTTAAATGTCCATAAAATTTTAATTGTGTCCCAAATAGAATTTAAAAAAAAAAATCTTTATTATTGATATTGAAATCTCAAGCTTGAGAAATTTTAGAAATATCTTCGCCAAAGATCCTATATACTCTCTCCATTTTAAATTCTAGTATTATTTTAAAAATTCTTATCCATTTTAAATTTTATTGTCGTTTTAAAATATTAATAATTTTGTCCTTTACTAAAATTTAGTTGTTTAAAATGCAAACTATAATTAAAAAACATTAAAACACACACACTCATGAAGATACAGATCAACAACAAAAATAAACACCTGAAATACAAATTTATAAATATTTAGAAAAGAGTGAAAGAAGGGTCAAAACTGAATTGAGAAAAAAAAAAAAAAAAAAAAAGAAGCGAGAGAGAAGAGAGATGGAAGAAATAAATAAAAACATTTGAAATTAGTGTTTTTGTCACACGTATATCAAAATACCATATTTGATTTATAGCACCGAAAAATAAAATAAAAAATAGTGGCCTGACACGTGTGAGATTTGAATTTGAAATATCCTAAAAGTAAGGGGGGTAATTGCAATTTCCCATATAATTAGTTCGACAAGCTTCGCATGCCTACTCAAGAACTCCACCCTCTTGCCCTCCTCATATTGTACTTTCCGCCCAACCTAGTTATCTCCAACACACTGTGAGAGAAAATGGAAGACCCCAAGAACTCGCCTTACAAGGAGGAGGAAGAAAAGAACCCAATTTTAGAGTTCTTTTCAAACTTGCTTGCTGCAATTAAACTGCCTTTCCCACCGAAGAAGAATGGTGCGGACTCAGAGTCCGCGGTTGCTGTTTCTCAGGCAGAAGAGCCCGTCAAGATAATTCCACCTGTTGCGGAAGACGAAAATAATACGCCGACTGTTGTGACCTTTCCGAGGCAGAATTTCGCTCCTTTGAAACTGGAAGCCGAGGCTGATGAAGGTCAAAAGAGTACAAATCCGATGCTTCTGTGGCAGGTATGCTCTGTTTTTTTCTCGATTTTCCTTTTCTTTCTGCGTTTCAATTTCCATGGAGGTACCGTGTATGTTTTTTAAGTGTGTTGTGGTACCTTGTGCGGGGGTGTAGCTTGTTCTGTCTGGAAGGATGATACAGTACGACGTCGTGGTTCTGTTATGTTTTAAGTTTGTTTTGGGTTCACAACATGTTTCGGTGCATCAAATGAATAATATTTATGCCTTATCTTGAACCTTTAATACTGTATAATATATATGGTGCTGTAGTAAATCCTTATTTTCCAAGTAAATTATTAAAAATGATGATGAATTATGTAGAACTTGTCAAATTGTTATATGGATGTTGACAGTGACTTGATTATACATCATTTTGTTCAAATCTTCGGTGAAGTATGGAATTTAGCTCAGCTCATGTTGGTTCTTGGGGTTTTTCTATGTTAATAAAGGAACATATATAGTTTTAAACGGTGCTTAAGCACATTGCTCCAAACACTCACTTTCTCTGTCACATGGAGTGAAATTTTCAAAAGCCAAAAAGCAGAAAATCTTCCCAAGATGTAGCTATTGGGAAGTTAATGAGTTTATGTGATATAATTAGTTGATTGTGCTCGAGAGAATTTTGATCCTTGCCAAGATATATCCTTTTAGGAGGGTTATAGTTCATATGGCTAATGCATAATTTATATCCACTATGGGTTGGTTTTTTTTCATTATCATAAATTTGAATGCTGGAGATGGCATCTCTGGTGTGAATTTCTTAATGGTCTTTGCTAGGGACAAAGACTACATACATCTGTACGTTGTTCAACCTAACTCTTGCTATATTTTGATTTGTGCATAGCCATCCTTGTAAGGATTTTCTCTATTCCCTTTTCTGGTTGCTTTTGGGTTCGTAAAAGCACTTATGATATGCCTAAATGAGACTGGTCATCCTTCATTGGGCTGCTTATTTTTTGTTTTTCAGTTTTGTGCTGTTGCTTGTTTCCATGATTTTGTAAAGTTTGTCATGTCTACCTGAGCACTGCCTGTTTTGGAGTGTGTATTTTGTTGTTGTGGTTGTGTAGTTGTTGCCTTTTATCTGTAATTTTTTTAAATGATAGTATGATATAATACAACTTAATCATTTTATCTAATATTCTATTTCTACTAGATCATTCGATGTGTTTTGATGATGAAATTCAACTAATTACCCCCTTCCCTCCCATTATTACGGATTACTATGACCCCATAGTTTCAGATGATAGTTTTATGGTGTATGATTTGCTATTTTTAGATTATTGCTCATAAAATCAATGTATTAGTAAGTGCACTTCATTCCATGACTTGAATAGATTGATAAAATTATTCCCCGATTTAGGAAATAAATTCCCAAAACAACCTAAAAAGGAAACGAAGATGTTCTGGGACACATAGTGTTACATATTATATGGCTGCAAATTTTTCTCAAGATGGAGTAAGTCATGTGTAGCATAGTTGTTGGAACTAATCTTGGCCATGTGAAATAGGAATCTATAGACATGAGCAGCATTCACTAGGAATAAATAAGACTAATGTTAGTAAAAATGTTTTAAAGGGCGCTGGGAACCTCTAGGTGGAAAACTGGGGCCTAGCACCTAGGCGGAGTTAGACGGAGCCTAGGCAGAGTAATTTTGGGAAAAATAAATAAATAATGAGGACAGTGGACTGGGGCCTAGTGCCTAGGCAAGGATAGGTGGGACCTTTTTATATGGAATTATCGACACAATGGTGGTAGACCGTAGTCAATTGGCAGGCCAGACCACAAAACAATGGGCATTTGAATGAGAAAATGCTATTGCTTTCATATTTTGTGTTTTTCTAATAATTTTATCTCCATTCTTGTTTGGCTGAACACAGGTCTATGCTATTGGGGGAATATTAGTTGTAAGGTGGGCGTGGATGAGATGGAATGAGAGGAAGGGAAAGAAGAAGTCGGATGATGAACCTCCACCTGCTAGTGATTAGCTTCTGCTTTTCCGCCAAAGGAAAAATCACGGTTACTTGTAATCATGTACTATTCTACAAGAAAATGTCTTTCTATCTTTATACTCGTGAAAATATTTTTAGACTTCTGTCAATCGCTCATCTTATTGATCATTTAAAGTTACATTTTCTGAATAATCACTATACGATGTGTGTTCTAAGGTCATCTCATGTGTTACAAATCATTCTCTTGCATTTTTGTTTTTCGTTCACACAAGCTGAACTGTTCGGTTATTTCTGTTCGTTTACTATGGATTGATTTCTGGGAATATGTATCAGATTGATCGCGTATGTTAGGATGTGGAAGTATCTGATTGTATAGTCATTTTCGTAGTGTGAAGTAAGGGTGTAATGAAGTCGATCTGAGTCGAGTACATGCAATGCTAGGCTTGATCTTCGTTCAAAAGTAAATGAAGCAAAAGTTGAGATCCTACTTCAGGTTCTTTTTTTTTTTTTGAGGAGATTTTTTCAACGAATAGCATGTTCGATATTATTTTCTTTAAAATCTATGCACGAGAAGGAAAAATCAACATCACATTTTTGTTTATATGTGTGTATTATTGATATGAGGTATGCAACAGTTGTCCGCTGTCCTAATTTGAAAGAGCTTCTTGAATACTTCCAAACACACATACTTAGATATGTTAGTGATAGCATTAATGTAAGGACAAATTCTAAATAAATGGCCAAGAAATGATGTTATAGCAGCACTCAATAATCCCAACAAACACAGTTGAGTTATTTCACCGGAAATCAGTTGAATTCACGATTTTTGCAAATGACATTTTATCTCATATTTTGATATTTTTAATAAACAACTATACGCCACGTAGAATTAATGATGTTTGAAAATGTTTCTAAATCTAAGTTATAGTGATGTTCTCTACCTGTGGCTTGTATTTAGCCATCTGGAGTGTATTTGATTATCAGATTTTTTATTTTTTTGATTTAATGTTATATAATGTATTTAAATAATGATATTTGAAAACAAAAAAATATATGCCAATAAAGGAATTATCTTATAAATCTTAGTAAAATTGACAAATTCAATAATATACATATTGATGGCAATAGCCATACTACAAAACCTAAAATATTTTCATTATTTATGATATTAATAGTTTAATTATTATGTTCACAAATTAAATCTTCAACCCATTAGAATTTATCACTCTATATACGAGGACATATAGTTGGTCATGGGTAAAAAATGATTTCTTTAATAAAAGACCAACATATACAATAAAAGATATTATCGTACAACTTAAATTTTAATCTTATATCATAATGAGTGATTTTTACTCCTGGTGTTGGTGCATTATTGTTACATTTGTAATTTGTTTGAGCAAACCATTTGTGTCTGTATGTATGTGTATATATATTAAAATTTGGTTAAGTGTTCCAATAATAAGATAGTACACAGGATATAAAGATTTTAAATGTATATATTAAGCATGTTTTTCATAATTCGACTGAATCGGCCGTTCAACCGGAACTGATGTCTAGATCGGTTCGGAATATTAATAAGACCGTTTTTACGGTTGAACCGGTCAAATCCGATCAAAATTGGTGTAATCGGTCAAAACCGATCCAACTGGTCAATTAGTTATTTTATTTTTTAAAAAGATTTAAATTAAAACTTCAAAAACTAGAAAAACTATTTATGGAGTATTAATATCATGTTTTAAGTTGTGTATTTATAACAATTATTGTTTGTGAATGTTAATATATAATATATGTAATAACACCAAAAAAATAAATAAATATAGGTTATTTTTATTTTTTCAGTTGAATCTCAGGTCTGATTGATCCGACCAATTAAATCGATACCTGATGACTCAATCGATTCGATCTCATGAAATATGTTACATTGCAATGAAGTCCGTTTTTTAGAGTTTTCGAAAGTTTATTAATCAAAGTGGGTTTGTGATTATATATGTATTGTGTATGTTCTCTTTTTTATGGTTATAAATTGAGTAGATGACAATTAGACAATGTCACGTAAAAGACACACTGACTAATAGGAACAAAATCAAATTGTGGAGAATATATCTTTTTTTTTGTTTGGGAGCTTGGTAAAAAAAGTTTTGAGCAGCACATCATAATCATATTTTAGTTTTATCAATGCACATTTTTGTGTAAAAGTCTGGTGAAAATCATAGATGGATTTTATTTTACGGATTTTCAACAGCCTAATTTGTGAGTTAATATAGTATATATTTATTAATGAATAAATGATTTTACATATTATAAAATTAGGATAAAATTAATAAAATAATCTAAAATTTCTATTTTTTAGAAAAGTAATTATTTTATTAATTGTGTATCTAATAGCATAGGGCTGGAGATGTTAAAAGAGCCACACACAGTCGGACCGGCCCATTTAACCTGAATAGTTATGGGGCTGGGGTTTAATTTAAATGGTCGTTTAGTTGAAACTTAATTAGCCTGAAACTCTAGTCTGACTAGGGTTGGTATCGACCTGGTAGCTAGCACCTTAACTATTCTTTGTTCTTTTAGTATCGAAGAGAATAATGCGTGCTTTTGTCACAAGTGATTAATTATTTAGATTCTTCATAGACTGGAATGTGAAAATAATAAAACATGGCAATACCGTATTTAAGATTAATGTTCTTTGACCTTTTTCATGATGGAAATGCTATAATAGATTTTTTGTGAATCTAATAGTATAGGGACAGTCAGACTGGCCCATTCAACCTGAAAAATGATAAGGTTGAGATTTGATTTAAATGATTATTTAATTTGAAATTTAATTAGCCCGAGATTAACATTAACCCAGAAGATGTTCATTTAGTATTGAAAAGAATAATGTGTGCTTTTATCGCAAAGTAATTAATTATTAGAATTCTTTCATAAATTAAAAAGTGAAATAAATAAAACATGGCATTAAGATTAATGTTCCTTGACCCTTTTGAGATGAAAATTGTTAGTGTTTGTCCAAATTTGCGAGTACATACCACTCTTTGGCCGTCCCTTAGCTTCATTAATCTGTAAAATCCTCTCTTTTAGTAACTCTTTTGTAACATGAAGGTGAATGAGTCTTGTGAAAAATATTATTATTAGTACCGCTTTTATGTGAGAGTGGACTGTTTTTAGTGAAATCGGTTTGTACGGTGATTTTGAGGTGTTGTTGGAGTGAAATATGAGCTTCATCTTCGTGGTTGTGCCAATATTTCATTGTTCAATTGTTGAAGAGAGATTGAGTAACAATCTGAGCTAGCGACTCTCATGAATACTCAACGAAAATACTGTGACAGGCTTTTGGAATATTTATACTTCTGCAATAAGATTTTCTTTCAAATTACATCAAACCTGAACTCCTTTCCCTATTTAGTTATCCAATCCTACTTTATAAAGTACACCTTTAGGATTGCATTTTCTCAATCCTAACTTGCTATTATAAATAAGCCTCCAATATTCCATCCTTACACAAATTAATTTTCATTAATTATCAGGAGAGAAGTCTTATCATCAAGTGTAAAATAATATTTTTCTATTAGATAAGCAAAACATTTTCACAATCCTACTATGTAAAAACTTTCTACTATATATAAGTTTCCAATTCTCGATATTTATACAAAAATTTCTCATTATTATCAAGAAGGAGAAGTATCATCATCAAGAGAGACGAGTATTAAAAGATAAATAAAAAATCGAGAACACCCAAAATATTGTTAAAAGAAAAGGATGAATTTCCAGCCGCAACTCTCAAATTCATCACCTCCCCATAGTTTCTCTGATAATTTTCAAGTATGTACCAACACATTATTGTTTTTCTTTGTTTAAAAACTAAAAAGCAGGTTGTTTGAAAGTTCGCTTAAGGTGATCTTTGGAATTGAGTTTTAGGTAAATCCAGAAAATTCTTGAACCATTTTGAATAATATTCGGGTTAGTTTGAGATCCTATTAACCTAAAACTCTAATAGAACTAGTCTGTCTGGATTAGCATTAACCCGATAGCTAGCAATTTAACTCTTTTTTGTTCTCTAAGTATCAAAACAATAACATACAAAAATTTGAACTAATTTTTGTAAAACATAATTGTTAATTAATAGAAGAAATTATAATATAATTTTAATTACTTAAAAATTCTAAAATCCTCATTTAAATTTAAAATTTAAATAAAATATTGAAAGTCAAATTTAATTATTATATTGTGGATAAACTTAAAACTAGAATTGAGAACAAGAAGTTGTGTCATCACTTGAATGTTTGAATTTTCAAATGTGTTATAGTTGTGTAAAGCACTTAAATATTTGAAACTTCAAATTGGTTATTGTATAAAATATTATAAACTATGTATTTTTATCATGTGATCTAAAATTATATTTTTAAAGAAATATTATATGTTTTGATTAAAATTTTAAATTAAAATATGTAATTTGATCATTCTGAGTCACAGTCTAACAATATCTTATTTAGCCTAAAATCTGATACGAGTCGAGTTAGCTCGCCCATTTAAATTGCGCATTTATACCTCCATTTAGTTCCTATCTTTCATATTCATTCTCTTTCCCACCAATCCACAAACTTAAATAAATATTATCAATGTTACTTTTATATGTAATTACATGTAATAAATATTAATAGTATTTTTCTTTAAATTACTCAATTTATGAAAAAACTATATCTATCCATAAAAAATTATATTCTATACTTCAAATATATTTATTTATTTTAAAATATATAATATTGGTGTTAAAACATAAAAAAATAATTAATTTAATATATCATATGTAAAAAATAAATTTAAAATAAATAATTTGTTTGAAATTAATGAAAAAATACACATATCAAATTAATTGTATAAATACATGTCAAGAAAATGAAGAAGAATATAATTTTATATTATAATACTAATAATGATAATAAGAATAGCAAGTACATATACACTACTCACGTTCCCATTCTGTTTTTCTTTTTTATTTTATTTTATTTTGTTTAATAATTTAGCAAAATTTCTAAAATTAACATGTGGCAAAATTTAAAAATTAGTTAATCTTCTAAAGGATTATTATTATCAGTAGTAGGAATAATTAATGTCATGAGAGCGTGGAAGAAATGATTAATGCTGTGGAGGTAGGATAGTGATTTTCTTGAAAATAATAATTCCTAACATAAAATTATATAATTATAAAAATTGAAATGAAAGTAATTATTCAATTTTCACCACAATTCAAATATGTAGTTTGATCATTCTGAGTCACAGTCTAACAATACTTTATTTAGCCCAAAATCTGATACGGGTAGAGTTGGGGTCACTGAATTGCTTGTCCATTTAAATTGCTCATTTATACCAAGACTGAATTAATACAAAATTGTTTAGACTAGCTCGAAATTGCTAGAGTCAACCCATTTAACATGCTTACATCAATTCAACACAAATAGTGCAAACCACTATTTTATTAAAATCCAACACAAATATTCCAACTCGCACAAGATAATTTCATATTTTAGATCCGATAACTTCAGGTATAAAAATAGAACTAATTTTAATATATTGTTCCTACTATTTCTTATTGATTCATGTCAAAAAAAGGGATAAAAATTTGTTAAAACTTATCAAATAAAACAAAAAAAAATAAGACCACAAATAGCAAATAGAAAACCCCAAAATAGCAAAACAGAAAGGTAGCAATAGCAAATAGAAAGGCCCAAAATATGAAAAAAAAAATAAAATGTTGAAATAGCAAAAACAGCTGGAGAAAAAAAAAATCACAATTTCCTCATTCAGTAGCTTTAATACCACATGGTGGTTGGTGGCAAATCCGTAATAAAGAGATAGGACACCAAATCCTTGGAGAAGAATCAATATGTAAAAACAAGACAAATTGCCCCAAGAATTTCAATTTATTAGATTGTTGCATTGTTCAAGAATTACAATTTTACAATAGAAATTTAGTCATCTATGGAACAAATAAAATGAAGCTAACACTAATATATGAAGAATCTATACAACAGACTACTAGATACTATCTGAGCAATTAACTGCAGCAGCTTTACACATATTAGATCGTTCAACTTTTGTCTTTTTACTATCTCCGTAATTCCCAGAATTGAGGCTTCTGAGCAACTCTTCTAACTCTATTCACCATGTATATACACTCCCGAAGACCCATGAGGGCCCATCTGCAGTTTTTCTTTCATTTATTTATATTGCTCCAAGAATTTCTCAACCCAATTTGTGAAATTCCTCGAGGCAAAATCACGTACATTACAAAACTTCGTTTGGCTTATGAACGGTATTCTCGTACCTCAGGTTAAGCTCAAAACATAAAGCTCCTATTGCAACTTTGTTTGGCTGATGATCGGTATTCTCGTACCTCAGGCTAAGCTCAAAACATAAAGCTCCTACTGTGACTCAAAATAGCTGTCGTATATAGAAAGTCGGTCAAACGCATCAAAATTCGCCTTCAAACCGACAAACTGACTTCCAAACTGTGCACAACCTGCATTAGGCCATCTACACCCTCCCTCTCTAGTCCGTAAGGGGCATAAAGATTCACAGACCCGATTTATAGGATTGCTTGTATCATCATCATCTTCTGTAGGAGCAGCATAAATGGAATTATCTGATTTCTCATCATGCTGCATATACAGACTAGACTGCATTTCTGAAACTGAAAACAGTGATTTTTGAGGGACTCCTGTTGGGCTTTTTTCGATGCTGACAGTGCAATCACCATCTTCTGAGAAGCTGACCTTGCAGCCAAGCGATAGCAGTGCTCGCTTTATAGCTGCAGTTTCCTTTTTGGCACTGCGAGCCCAGTCCCTTGCTGAGCTGCAGCTCAGCTTTTCAGTTCGCAGCTCATCTGCAAGAGAGTCCATGGTGGCTGTCGTTTCTTTAAGTTTTGCCTCTGCCAAGTCTTTTGCCTGCCAAGAGATGTAAATATTAAATTTGTCTTTGTATGGGAATGCTAGTTTTCAAAATGTAGGGTAACTAATTAAGATGACTTAAACATTAAAAGAATCTTAATATATTCTTCCAATCATAAATCTATACCTTTAATAATTCAATCATAACACAATAATGGTATCCTAGTAGGAAGGGAGAGAGAAAAATAAAAATAAAAAGGAAAATCAGGAAATTTTCCATCTTTGGTATAAATCAGATGTGGTACATGCACAACTTCTGATGAAATCAGGGAGCAAAAGAGGAAAAAAAAACTAGGAAGTAGAAATCAGAAGAAAGGTCGATCCAAATAATAAAAGAGAACAGAATGAAGCCTGCCCACAAATATCCAAGTGAGTAGGGGGAAGGCAGAAAGGCAGAGCAGACTCCACTTGGAAAGTTATATAAGAAAATAAACTCTCAGGTTTGACAAGATCTAAATCTCACACTCATCTTTTTGGTGAAACATAAGTCCCATAGTACACTTTGGAACACATCATTCCTTTATAAAGCCTTGTATATCTTTATAGTTCTTAAGATCCAATCACAAGCAGATAGAATCATTAATTGCACTTCTTATGCTAAATTCTATTGAACAGAACAAATAAGTGCATCCTTATTTGGGGTTGGCATTTAATATTTTTCCATAGTCGCATAGGAGATTATTTGACTAAGAAACAGTTATTTACTCTCAACATCTCACAAGCATAAGATGCAATTATATTGCCTGTTAAAGCACAATATCAACTTGTGCTCACTTTTCATGCCATTTTGCTCACGACACAGATAACTATGCACAGGAAGAAGAGCTAGGGCGGAGAACAAAGCAGGTTTGCAATGCAAAAGGAGGGAGAGGAATAGGTGGGTGGGTGTGGTTGGGTGGAAACCTGATTTTGTACCTCGTTTTCTTGGAAATGAGAGGAATGCTATCTTCCCTATTTGACATGAATGTAGTTTCTTACATTTGATTTTTCGTTTAATATGGTTTTGTTGATTGAGAATCACATATAAAACAAAATCAGTCATACTTCATGGTCTCAGACCAAAGTAAATCAAATAATTATAAAGAATAGATTAATAGTTTGGTCTGTCTTAAGTCTGTCTTTTGCACTCCCCAGGCTGGCTTGCCTTATTTCTCAATTAGATACTTGGACATGCATGTCCCGTATAGATTTTAGGCAAAGAAAGAAGTCATTTGCCCACCCCCAACCCCCAATCAGGGAGAGGGCAAGGAGATGAGAAAATGCCTCCAAGCAAAAAGGTATGCAAGCATGTGTCACTAGGTAGACATAATGTACCTTCTGCAATTCAGAGATTTTCTTGGCCATGTTCCTACAGTGTGCTTCAACCTCCCCTGCTTGAGCTTCCGAAGGACAAGCCCATCGAAGGTGGAACTGAGGCCAAAGTGTTGGAGCTAAAGCTGCAGCTGGAGGAAGTAACGGACCTTGAAATCTCGATGCATCATAAAAATGGTTATAATGGACATGAGACCTTCCATCGGAAGCCTGCAAATCCCCTAAATACATCCACAAGCACCCACATGCATCATAAACACCAGCCAGCTGCCTTTCTTTCTCACTGAGCTCCAAAGAACAAATTACACACAGCAGTCAGAGATGTGATAAAAATATTACGTACCAGTTTAATACGAGCTCAGTTCCATGTTTCTAAGTTTGTAGAATGATGCAAAAGACCAGATACAAACTTCTATAATTTAACCCGTGTAACCAGCTACAATCCCCACAACCTGAGGCATTATATTTTTGTTGATTGTGATCTTACTTTACGTGGCCTAGATGTCCTGATCATGAGTATTATCCTGAAAGAGCTAGATTTGTTGATTTTATCCTATTATACATGGCCTAGATGTCTTGATCCCACTATACATTCATGAGTATTATCCTGAAAGAGCTAGATTTGTTGATTTTATCCTATTACATGGCCTAGATGTCTTGATCCCACTATACATTCATGAGTATTATCCTGAAAGAGCTAGATTTGTTGATTTTATCCCACCTCCATGGACAGCATACTGCTAAGTCAAGTCACACGGCAGGGTGTGTATTAAATACAGTTCTCAATTGCCAATTAAATTGCTCACTATAAGTTGGCATGTCTAAACCTTTAAATAAATTCAGAAGAATATAAGAATCTCAATGAAAAAGCCTGTATGTCTATAGCAGACACGTGTTGCTCAGCGAAAACCGTATCCTGTATGAAATTATGCTTGAACAACTATATATATCATGTCAATTGTTTAGTAACTTAGATGGATAAATTATGCTCATCATCTTCTCCTCGTCTATATATGGGATTAGAGAATGTGTCAAGAGAACACAATAACTGCATATCTGTTGAACCAGGGAAAGGCATTTAACTTACCTGTTGCAGAAAAAATTTCCAAAACGGCAAGAAAGTACGCAGTCTAGTAAATCTACCAGAAAAACCTGCAGTGTAAAAAATAAAGAGCAATTAAGACGAGTTATGGTTAATCATTAGAAAATTAGCTCTACAAAGATGCATCAATGAAGGTACATTACCGAGGAGAACTCAAAAGCAAAAGGATACATTCGTAGCAGTTGAGAAACACAATCAACCCACTGCAGCACAGTACAAAAGTGGAAAAAAGAAAAAATAAGTTGATAACCAAACAAGCAAAGGAAAAAGGAAAGAAGTATTATCATAAAAATTTCAACAAGAAGCTCCATATAGTTACTCAAACATACGGCTTCCTTTGGTGGATATAAGGAAGATACCAAGTTTAAAAGTAGGAAATACTGCAAGCCAGTTAAATGAACTTCTACAGATATCTTTCAAAGTTTGTGTCTGCTTCATTTTCAATGTTATCTGAGGAAATTGTTGCTGTGCATTTTAACACTTCTTATTAACCAATAAATAAAGCAGACACTGGTACATCTCAGCAGCTGATTTTTAAAGACCAAAATCAAGGTTAGTCTTAATGAAGATGAAATGAGTGTGATGCATCTGCAGTGCTATCAGGTTAATCCACTGAATATGGCAGGTGGTCACTATCCATGGATGCATAAGATATACATGTTTTGCTGCTCTAATTAATTATATAATCTTTTGCAGCCATCAGCATTCTTGTACATCTACCTGTAAAAAGATAGGTGAGCAATTGTTTTGTGCATGAGATGGAGATTGGGCTGTGAATGAACCGGATGGTTGGCGCATTGGTGACGAAGGGATACTCCCAGTAGAAGATTGTCGTGAAAACTCAGGTAAGCTGTCACTTCCAGAAACAGTTGGCAACCCCAAACGATCTGAAAATGGATGACCAAATGCAAGCCAATCTTTTTCCACTAGCGCCTGAATTAGAAGAAAAAATTGAACCTTGTTATTAAGCTAATCTTTCTTGGATCGTTAAGTCTCTAAAACTCAGTAAACCAAATTTACAAAAAAACTATTAAGTCCATTTAAATGGTACATATTTGAGTAAATTACATGGTGAAAGATAAAATCACTCGTAAGACATTGAAAAAAAAACACTAAATGCTGTTGTATAAAGAGGATCAGGAAGTATGAACATACCTGGAAACCTTTGATTGTCCGGTAATATGGATCAAGCAATAAACTTGCAAGGGAGACCAATTGAGTTGTTCTATCCCATCCATCACTGCAAACATGATTTTGTAAGAGATCAAAGCAACTGATCATACTCAGTATTGGAAACTTATTTTGTGAAAACTTGCAGGACACGAAATGAGCAATGCTCCACTTAAGAACGGAAGAAGGTTGCAAGTTCTCATAGTACAGAATACAAGATATAGGCAGCAAATGTTAAAAAATTTAGTACAACATACAAGTATACCCTAAGACTTAAAGCAGTTAAAAATGGACGAGTTTGTCATGATTTTATAGGCACCATATGTAGAAACTTTATAAGGTCTCTATTAGATGGGAAAACTATAACAGTATAGCCAATGCAAATAAACGATTAACCAGAATAATCTCCAGCTTGACATATCACATAAAGACTAAAGGCTTAATTTGGAGTCTGAACCAAATTATACAAGTGCGCCTTGGGCATGATAGATCTTTTATAATGGCACAAATTTCATCAGTATATTACTATATTTGTAGCATCAAAATCTACATTATATCAAGGGGGTTAGCCAACAAACATTTTCACAATTAGACAAATAATCAACTTGTGATAAACATCTAAAAAGTGTATCTTCTACTACCACCTTATAATCTTCTGTATGGCAAGATGTCTGAAACTATATTTATTGCCATAAACTACGTATTTCATTTTTGTGCTAGTTGAAAACTTGGTTTGTCTACCTCTTATACGAACCTTTAGATGGATATGAAGCCTTGGTAAAAATTATTGTTCTTGTCAAATTAGATAATGTAGATGCTGAAATCAGATGTTATCTCAATGTAGATCCTACCTACAATGAACAAGCACCGTAGCTGATTCCAGAGCGACACGAGCAGCAATCCATGCTGAACCAGCTAAAACAGTCTGAACATGTATCAACCAACCACTGTCCCCAAGAGTTGAGACTGAAGCAGACATACTGCTGAGATTGCCACCTCCCCAAGTCCATCCACCATGCCTCTATTAATAAATGGCAAAGATACAGTAAATATTTATACTTATTATAGGCAGATAGAACAAAAATCATCTCTCATAATCCCTACCAACTTAGCCTATAAACTGTGAATGGTGTAAAGATCAGTATACACTTAAGTTGGGGGAGATGATGGATCAACTTATCACAATACTCGAAAATGATACAAAGCAATACCAAGAAGAAAGTATTTTCTACTTTCAGGTTCTTAGAAGTACTTTTGAATCATTAACAAATTCAGTAACAAGCTACAGTTGAGATAATTTTGTTGGGGTTTAGGAGCATCTGACATTACTAATATTTCAGCTGCAAGATAGTCAAGTCAATCAATAGTTTATAATTATATCCAGCAAAAATTGGACAGTTCTATGACGATATTCCGTTTGCTGAGGGTTGTAGGATGACTTCAAAACCCTGTTTTGAGATTGGGGGGGGGGGGGGGGGAATCTAGAGCACATACTTTTCATAGTGCTGGACAGACATCTCAGCTATCATTAAAAGTGGCATTATATGAGGCTAGGGACTAGTCATAGCGACTGCCAGAGTAGCATATTGTCAGACAAATTATTCAGCATACTGAAAATACAACTAGACGAATATTGTATTAACTAACAAATGAATGCAAACCAGCCATGGTTCAACTCATATATAAGCTCCAACTGGTAGCTATCTAGTTTCAGAAATGAAAAACACAGATCTATGAGTGTAGATAGTGTAAAAAGTTATTAGATTCCACAAATACCATCAGAAAAGTTGCTTAAAAAGTGGTTGGCAGAAAAGTAAATGAAAGATGAAGTTGCTGCCAGATATTATGCAAAAATCCCAGTACAGTCAAGTCTGCACCACTTATTCCCAACAAAGAACAAAATGTATCCTGCTATGGAAGCAGCAACATTCTTTTGTAGGACGACAAAATCATACCAAAAATGAAGACATCCCATCAGATGATTTGGCACCATGAGTATCAACATAGTCTCTCAACCGAACAAGGCTCTCTCGCATAGCATGTATATTGTCTATCCCAAAGAAGACTATCTGAATATTCAAATGGGAGAATAGAAAGCCACTGATATAAGAAATAATAGAGTATAAAGAACATTAAAGGTGCATAGTTTGATAATGGAATTAAAAAGACCTCAGATTGGGAGTAATTGGCAGAGGACTCAGATCCACCACCCATTGCTCCATTTGCTAAAGCGTTTTTCCTAGGCCTTGCATCAGCAATGTACAGCTTCCTAAATGAAATATGGGACTGCTTTAGTTTGATGTATCCCACTATATCCCGAATTTCTTAGTTAAATGTATCACACTATATCCCGAATTTCGGGTGATTGAGTTGCTTAATAAACACAACAAATTAAGATAAAGGTGAAATAAGGCAACAACAATAAAGGACCAAAAACTGGTTTAACAATAGAGGACAAAATTAATATGGGATTCTAAACTATACAATAAAATCTACCTCCTGCGTTCCTTTATTCCAGAAAGTTGAGTCCAGAGTGCAGCAACCAGTTTCTCATCAGCATTGCTGCAAAAGACGGTATGGTTTCAGCAAGACCCTGTAAGTGAGACTACTAGCTACCTTCCTAATTCCCACTACCTCACATTCATATGGTCCAATCCTAAACAATGGTTTCTAGAGACCACCAGCACTCATATAATAACAGCAACACCCACATGATTTTAAAAATTCAAAACTTACCTTCTCATATTCATCATTAGCCCAACCAGTGGTTGTGAAGAACGCGCAAGAACAGCTCCAGTTCCTACACAGCTCATCAGTCAGATTGGTATAAACATGAAGTCAAGATAAAGTAGATACTTGAAACTGAATTAGGACATACCTGGATTACACCAGGAAATTACAGGCAATCTACACCGTGCACGAAAGCTAGAAGCCTGCTGCATCTCTACATCACTGATAATACAGAGAAAGCAAAGATACGGCACACACCAGCATAAAACATTAGTTTGACACCCTGCACTGAGTCTGCTGACTTAATGTGAAAGCAAAAGCGAGCAAATTTTCTTACCTGATGGAGTTCGGGACAAGCAACGCAAAAGGATAGGTTGGGCACATTGTATAATTAGAGTTCACACTGCTTACTCTCCACCATTCATTAGCCAATGTGAATGAGCCATCATCGATTGTTCTAGAGGAAGCATGATATGACTCTAGTCCAAGAAGCCGGAAGTACTCATTCAATAGCCTCACTTTAGGGCTCATATTACTGAATCTTGAAGGTCCAACAACAAAAGCATAAAAGTCCCAAAGCCTAACTGGCCTTGTACATCTTAACAGTGCCTCGTATATGGCACGCCTCTGCAAAATCATCATTTGCAACATCAGGTTTAGTAGTAATAATATGATATCACAAGAACCATTTTCAGCAAGCAAAACTGAACTGTAAAGTTGTCCACGGCTCAGTCATTTTTTTACAACAATCTAGGAAGCCAAAAAAAGGTAAAAATTCATGGTTCAGTACATTTTGGATTCACAACCCTCACATTAATATTTGCATGTGCCACAAAGCTTCCTTGCATTGAACAGGACTTTACTTCCTAAGAAAGAAATGACTTCCTATTTTGGGATGTGGTAGAAAGAAATGACTTCCTATTTTGGGATGTGGTCCCACATTACTTCTCGGGGCTTTAGTTGGATCTGCTCCATCTACATAATTGGATGATATCACATCATGAGATATTTAGTTTACCATCATGACATAAGCACACAGTTATTATTGTATCAGCTCCAAACCTCACTAATAATCTTTACCGTGCTTCATAAATTGTCCAAGCATTTAGTGAAGTTCTGGTCCCAGGTGGTGTAGATTAAGGTTTAGAGTAACCTGATTAATTTGAATATATTTGATATTCTATCTTATTATATATCTGATACAGATAATCGGAGGTGACAGAAAGCAAGTCAGGGACTCTGAAAAATATGAATTTATTTGATATTCTATCTTATTATGTCTGATACAGATAATCAGGATTTTTTATTGATAGGTGAAAGTAAGCAAGTCAGGAGACTGAAAAAATTGATTGTAGAAGTCAGAAGACATAACTGTACGGGCAAATAAATAGTTTTGTGAAATGTAAGCATTTCAAAAGTCAGCAAAATCACAGAACTATGTTTTTTCACTAGTGCGGTAATGACAAATCTTTTAAATTCCAACATTATACCAAAGGGCAACCAATGCTTTGCATTTTACTATTCACTGCCTTTCCCACTGATGTTGTTCTAATCCTTCTTTAATATAAAAGAAGGATAGTGAGAATTTCTCTCCTCTTTTGACATGTGTCTCCAAAATTTACTGACACATATCTCTACAATTTATTTACATGTGTCATTCATTTTCTCTTTCTAATTGAATTTTTTTACTAAAACTTAAAAAAGTTCAAATAACTTTTTTGTTTTAAATCAATTTTTGACATATTATCAAACTAATTTTCTTTTCGCGATCTTTAATTTGATACTAATACTGCATATATTTAAAATAAAATATATTACTTTTTATGTATGGAACCAAATTTTTTTTGTATGGAATATAGTTTTTATAAATTGAATTATTTGTTTGTTTTGATATACATGAATAATTATTTTTATAAAATAAATTATTTATATTATTAATGTATATAATATTATAATTTATTGTTTCACCACTATAGGTTTTAGTGAGTTGAAATATTTGTATTCAGCTTCATAATATTATAAATTCACTTCGAAATGTCGTGCAATTTAGTTATTAATAAATATAACTTTATGAGAATGTCAATGCAATATAAAATAAATAAATTACATTTCAAATTAAACAATATTTATATAAATATAATTAATATAATTTTATCATATATTATTAATAAATTAAAATATATTATATCCCGTGAATTGCACTGGCGGACATCTAGTTTTAGAATAAAAAGTATCTAGTCACTCTGAAAATTCACTGAAAACCCAATACCCTATTTACCAAGCCTGGTCCACTTGTGACACATGCTATTGGTACTATGTGAGTATCACTTTGAAGAGAATAACTCCTCAGCAATCTTCACCAGGTCAAATCAAAAGCTAAATACCATAAATTATGATAGATTACGCACCAGCTAGGTAACAAAAAATAAACAAATGAACTTTCGGCATCCAGGATGACTGACCTGCTTTGTCCGAGGCCGAAAGCCAAACACAATAATTCTCATATCTTTTCCTGTGCATCATAAATAATAAGTCAATAAAATGCAATCAACACAGAACACAGTTATGCATTACAAAAAAAACAGTGATAGACAAATACACTGAGTCGTACAAGGAGTATGCTAGTCCATTTGGTTGGAAAGAAACAAGAGCCTTCGAGAACGTGGAAGAATCACCAGATGAGGTGTGGTGAAAGCTCAAGTTCAAAGTTGCATGGTAGATCGTTGGACAGAAGGATTTTAAGGGATTTCATATTTCTGATGTATCTAGAAGCTCGAATGTCGTCTTCTAGCACTGATTATACATCACAATGGGGATCTCTCATGCCTATGTAGTTAACCCTTTTCTTCACTAAAATTTGTTTCTTATCAAAATAAATACATAAATACACTGTGGAACAGGTAAGTGAACATTGTGACTGCAGGTACTACCTAAGGCTACATAAACATGTCCCAAAACATTGACCAATTACCATAAAAGATTACAAATAAAACTTTTATTTTACAATTTTGCCTTTGATAATATGCTCGATTACTCTATGCTCATGTTTGGATAAGGATTGAGAAGCATACCAACAATCTGAAGCAATCGTTGAGATGGAGTTTTATCAACCTGCCTGGGAGCTGATGGAAGCTTCGTAACCTTCAACCAAGAAAAGTAATCAGAGTCGAGATGTTTGCATCATCACCAAACAAAGTTAATATCAAAGACTGCACAACCCAGTAAAAGGATAGAGCAAATGGTCACATGGCATGGAAAATAGAAGCATAACTACATAATAGAAATGGATATTCTGTAATAAACTCAATAATACACATATTAAACAGAATCGCAAAAATCAGCCTACCAAAAATTGCACTGTCCCAAAAGCTAAATTTGCAAATGGGCAGAGAACAAAGCACTTAAAGGCAACACCAGAAAACTTTGACAGAAAACCACAGAGATTGGCAGTTAATTCTAAATTAAACAAGCGGTAGCAATCTCTTACTCACTAGTATCTCAAAAGGACATGCAGCATGAATATGAATTTTGAGTAGCTAAGCTAAGTATTCACATGCATTTGGAATCAATTCATCTTCACAAACAACCTAAAACCTGGGCTAACTCACTCTGAGGAACCACCATTGTCCATCGACAAGAATGTCTGTTGAACAAATAAAAGTACCAATTTTTTATATCACTAATTTTGCCTATAAATGTCAACTGCGACTGAAAAGAACAAAGGAGAACTCCTCTCAAACTAGGTAATGATAACAGCCGAACTAGATAGCTATGATATTAACCAACTGATGAAAGACAAAGAAAATAAGAGCTGCTTTCATCTGCAACAGCATTTTCCACATGCCTAAATAACCCCTCCATTACCACTAGACACACCCTCAATGCTAATCCATGTCTGTAAACGCTCAAAAGAAACAATAAACTAATTCATTATCTTATAAGAAAGGCACCCAGACAAACAAGCATGTGCAAGATACACATTGAGGAGAAAAAAATATAGACATTTTTTATACAACTTACCGTTTTGCTGAACTTCTCAATTGTTGCCAATGGTATAGTGCCAAGTCCTATAATGCTTCTCGATCCATCGCTCTAGAAAAGGAAAAGCTCAATCCATTAAGAATAGTGTTATATTTTGATTTGCAACAAATTAGAACAAAGATAGTAATTTGATGAAATATGAATTCTCTAAGAATAGTGGCAAAGTTTCCATAAGTTATAGCGCAAAAGACTACTTTTGACTTGTAGATAGTATTGGTGAAGATATCAGAAAGTCTAAGTGGCAACAAGTCAAAACGTAATCATAAAAATCTAGCCAATCACTTCCAAGTTTCGTGGGTAAAATTATTGGGAACGTTCTTCACATACTTATGAAGGCTGACTTCCAGATAAATGTACCAAAACGGTCCTCTTGGCCGTGATGACATTTCTTTATGGAATTACTTTCCAGCCCTCATTAGCTCTTTGATTTCTTGGACAAAGAGCTTCGTTTTTTTTTCTTTTTGTTGGGGGTGCTACGAAAACATTTTTTGGGAAAAAATGTTCAACAAACATAGGTTGTCAGGTACAGCAGACATCTGTCCAGAGTGAGTGCAAGCCTAAAATCCTAACCAAGTGCTCGATGACCAGCATCACATGTGGCGAACTGCCAACAAATTTACACAGCCCTAAAATTATCATATGACGAAAAAGAAAATGCATTAACAAGGCAAAGTGAAATACCAAATTTGCCCAGAATAACTGTCCCAATTCTAGACACACGTCATCTAAGCTATGCAAGATACTTTCCACAAGGAATCTAAATTGGAGATGAGTTTACTTTTCTAATTTTTTGCCACTGGCACCATTCTTCTCTATTGAGAGAAAAGTTCTTCACTCATAGGATGAACAAGTCAACAAAACATTGCAGAGACGAAATTGTGAATTAATCCAGTCCTAAACAAAGAATACTTATCTAAATATACCATAACTAAATGTTAATATATATATATATATATATAGGATGCCTAAAATTTCATCCATAAAGCAATTGAATGAACCAGCAAAAATGCAATTTTAAAGTTGAGTATAAAAACTGTTTCATAAAATTCAACTTTATGGTAATCTACCTACTTAAAAAAGAACAGTCATTAAAAAGGAATGCCACTTACAGTTTGTTTGGTTTCAATTTCACACTCATTTTCATAATTCCAGCAATTCCAAGGTTCAGGTGTTTGTGAAAAACCATAACTATCAATGGATTATTTATATTTCTATGTATACTATAGGATTGGAAGTAATTATATATTTATTTTAGTGACTTCAAAAATAACTTGTGTTTCTAAGAAAACGAGTAAAAGAATGCATTTTCTCCTTTACAAATGGCAATAACTACAAAATACAAATACTCGACCAAGAAACCAAACCAAGTGTGCTCTTTATCTCCTGTTCTTTTCCCAGGGAAAAGAAAGAAATACTCACCAAGAAAAGAAGACGAAAGTTTGTGACGAACAGTGTTCCAGCCTCATCAGTATTCACAAGAACGACGCCATATCCCTGGACATGAAACCTTCAATTTCAGTTATCCTCAAATATTCTAGATTTAAGATGCAAAAGAACAAAACTATAGCACTTTTCTCTTCATTAGGCAAAAAAACGTAAAACAAAGATATTTAGCACCACATGAATGTAATGCAAATCAGCAAATCACAATATAAATAAGTAGCTTCTTAAGGAAATTATTGACGATATAAGAGTGAAACAATGAGATCTTCAGACCAGGAATTCAGGAGTTCCTTTTCAAATGGGAGAAAACAAAAAATAAACCAGTACAATAGTACATAAAATCCCAGCCTACAGTCTCTTAAGAGCGACATTGGCTTTAATCATATAGCATTGTTGGGAGTAAGAAAACAAAAATAGATATTATAGATGCATATCAATATCCTAAGTAGCAAAGCCCACCGATATTGAAATTTAGGTCTGCTCAAATTCTCCAACAGCTCAACATCCACTTTAACAGAGACGAAACATTCAAAGCTCCTAGTATTCGCGTATGTGCCTGGTGATATAGGTTTTGGAAAATTAACATAAAAAAGATCATCAAAATGTTCTTTGATATTTCCAGAAACCCCAACCGCAACCAGATGCAAGAGCACCTAATGCACATGGAAAGTAGCTAGAGTATGTCTTCAAGAGGTAAAAATCGAATAGTAGGTCTAAATGAAAGATGCTTGTTGGAATTTTATATGCTTACATAGGTGTAGAATATACATTACCAAGAGAATATGGGAATTAGTTAGAAATCAACTTCCAAATTTTGATATAGTTCAAAGAAAAAACGCAAATCAATTTAGGATCAAATTAGTTCGAAACCAACAAAACCAACATTAAAAGGAGTGAACATTTACCATACCACCACGCTGCCCACCCAATTCAAAAACTTATTGAACTATTACAGCAGCAGCAGAAACAAAGAAAACTGACCATACACCTTATTTCATAGATTACAGTTGTTCTTAACAAGAGCATGTTCCTTCAAATTATATGAAAATTAAACTTCTCATTGTGAGAAAAAATTAATTTTAAAAATAATACTTAAACGGACATGAAATATGCAAGAGACATCTCATGGTCAACAAAACATACATGAATCAAAATACAAGATCCTGCTACCACAAATATTTGAGAGTATCCTTAAGATTGTCATCAATTAGGACGGAACATAACAGTTAGAACATTTTAAGAAATGAAAAGGCAATTTATGCATATCATTAACATAATTAAGATCACTGGCTTGTAAATGACGGGATTTTAACATAAAGTGCCACATGATTCAAGAAAGCCAATGATTATACACAAGAAAATAACGTGAACACCTTATAGCACCATAATCAAATGCTTCTTTTTGAATCTCCACGCGCAAGGTAGTCTAAATCCCACTCACGCTTGACCCCTATCTCCATAACAACCCAATATCTCTCATGGTACATTCACATCAATTTCACGAAGGATTCTTAACATCTTTAAGTCCAAGAAAACATGTTGCAAGACATAACACAGCATTCTTCAGACCAAGCCACCAATACACTAAACAAATTGAAACTCAGCGTTACCTCTACTATAACTTGCTCCGCTTCAAGCAAGAACTGCTGCAGCCCCAGCGGAACAGACCTCGAAATGGGCTGACATACGAAAATATCGCAGCAAGAAAACAAAGAACACCAATCAAAAAACATTTTCCAAAACCCAAAAACCTCAAATAAGCACATTATAAGAAAATTAAAAAACCCTAGTTGAAATTCACACACATCAACTTTGGTCCACTCAAGGGCGTCCCAGCTACCGGCGCCCTCGATCCTTTCGGACTCGGAGAGCCGTGAGTCCGATTCCCGGAGCGACGTCGCTCGCCCCGACCGACTTCTCGGCATAGCCATTCTCTTTGCATATACGGGAATTTGGATTTTTCTGACTTGGTGAGGGGAAAAGGAAAAGGAGAAAATGATGGGGTAAGAGGAAAAGAGGCTGCTTTTTTATGAGTTAACGAATTTCTGTTTGGCCCGACTCGAAAACGTGATTGTGACACGTGAGGATAGTGGGTCCCGTCCGACGTGTCACCAACCGCTTGGTCTTATGTTGCAATTAGTGTGTGTGTGTGTGTGTGTTTTTTTTTTGCTTATTTACACTTAATCATAATTTTATTTATTTATCATTTACACTATCAAATTTTGGGTTTATTTTGAGTTAATATGAATAAAATAAGAAACAAATAATGTCAAATAATGTCACTTTCAGATTTCAAAAATATAAAAATAAATAATGTCACTTTCGTAGTTTTATTATTAACACATGAGTTAGGTAAATTACCTATATATGTTCACACACACACCAACGTAAAATTTATAGGAGTTCGATAGGTTTTAATAAATAATTTTTTTTATATTATAATAATCGAACTACGGATCATATTAATCACATTTAAAATTTGAAATATATAAATGAATAAACACAAAAAATGATAGTTTGAAAATATGTCATATAGGTTTATGTTTTATTAACTTCTAATACTTTCTTGAAAATCAAGTAATGCTTTTATTAAAAATAGGTGTGGCTATTCATACCCTCAAAATCTCTAAACATACTCCATAATAATTATGACAAAAGAATACATAAATAAGTTGACTAAAACACCCTTATATATTTATATATTTAAAAGTAATTTAATTTTTTTATTCTCAACTGCAGAACCCCAATCTGCTACTCAACTACTCGTTAGTTTTATTTTTATTGTCTTCTTCTTCTCCATATTTTTTTAATATAGAAATAAAAAGCTTTGTAGATTCATTCATGGATTTATTAAGAATTGTGTATATAAGGTTCATATATATATATATATATATATATATATATATATATTCCTTCGTCTGAATGGATTGTAGAACGTTGGGTTCATAATAATCATCAACTCCACTCTTCCCTTCACAAACCTCTCTTTATTCTCCAATGGCATTAACAAGTAACACATTTCTGAACAATTTTTTCCATCATTTCCTCTTCATTGCCAGTCTTTGGGTCCTTAGACGTATACATGGTCACAGCATGTAACAAAGTATCAACCCCATTCATCTGACCAAACCTCTTCTGATTTGTCACTGTTTAGCAATAAAATAGCCAAAATCTCAGAAGCATATATTTATATATATATATATATATATATATATATTATAGTGCTAGAATGTGATGGAATTACTTCATAAGAAACATTATTTTACCTTCTAATCTTCTTGTGTTATACTAATATTTTCTATAAAATACTGATTTGAAAAGAGGAGATGTAGATTAAACAGAAGATACATTTATGGTAGATTAAAGCATAGAGAAATTGCAGAGAGAAACTTTTTGGGATTTTTATGGGGAGGGCAGGGAATTGCGGGTTTGGGCAATTAGGTTTTGGATTCTGATTTATTTTTTTGTTTTTTTAATTTTTTTTAATAAAAGGGTATAATAGGTATATGAGAGAATTATTAATTTTAGTTAAGATGTGTTTAGACTCTGGGGTATGAATAGTCATAACCTTAAAAATAATTCAAGTTGAATTTTGGAAAGGGAGAGGCTATTTATACCCTCAAATCTAAACATATAGAATATGAGAAAAGATAATTATCTCATTAAGTAATGTATAAATATAAACAAATTACAATCAGCCCAATACAATTGGGAAAGCGATGTGGGACAAAATACATTCAAGAAAATACAAAGTTAAAGCTACATATATACATTCATAATACACCACCTCAAGATGGAGCATGAATAGTGAGTCCAATCTTGTCCATGAGCAGTTGAAGACGATGACGAGAGAGAGGCTTTGTGAGAGCATCTGCAAGCTGATCAACTGAAGAAACATAGGATACAAGAATAGTGGAAGCCTTCACCAAGGCACGAACAAAGTGATAGTCAATGGAAATGTGCTTCATTCGTGAGTGAAAATCAGGATTAGAGCAGAGATAAGTAGCACCAACGTTGCCACAGTAGATTACTGGAGTAGATGATATTGAAATGTGGAGTTCCGTAAGAATCGAGCGCGTCCATTGGAGCTCAGTAGCAGTGGCAGCAATAGAGCGATATTCAGCTTCAGTGGAAGAGCAAGCAAATGACCGTTGTTTCCTAGAAGACCATGAAATAGGGTTGGAGCCCAAAAAGATAACATAAGCACTAGTGGAAATACGGTCATCACAGTCACCGGCCCAGCCTGCATCCGAGAAACAGTGAAGAGATAGAGGAGAATCATGTCTCAATGTGATGCCGGAATCACGTGTACCATTTAAGTATCGAAATAGCCATTTGACTGCACCCTAATGACATTTCGTATGAGCATGCATGAATTGAGAAAGTTTATTAACAACAAACAAAATGTCAGGCCGTGTAAATGAGAGATACTGAAGACTGCTTAGAGCTCAGCGATAAGAAGAAGCCTCAACAGGCTTAAAATCGTCATGCAAGGAAAGAGTAGCTCCAGTGGCAAGAGGAGTATGAACTAGCTTAGCGTTAAGCATGTTATACTTAGAAAGCAAATCAGTGATGCACTTTTGCTAGGAAAGAAAGCACGATGAAGATGTGCGTAGAACCTCAATGCCTAGGAAGTAAGATAGAGGACCCAAGTCCTTCACTGAGAAGGCCGAGGAAAGAGCAGTGACAATTGAGTTTAAGAAGACATTATTATTCCCAGTGAGAATAAGATCTTCAATGTAAATGAGAAAGTAGGCAATTACCCCATCATGGTGGTATACGAAAAGAGATTCATCTGACTTGGTGTGAGAGAAGCCAAGTGAGGCCACAAATTGGTGAAGAGAGTTGTACCACGTTCTTTGAGCTTATTTCAGTCCAAATATATATTTTTTAAGCTTGCTAACATAAGATGGGAAGTTTTTGTCAATGAAGTCAGGAAGCCGTGACATATAGACCTCATCAGTTAAGGTGCCATGTAAGAACGCATTATTAATGTTAAAGTGATGTAAGGGCCAATCGCGAGACACAGCAAGACTAATAACCAATTGAAATGTGGCAGGCTTGACAACAGGGCTAAAAGTTTCAGCATAATCTATGTCAGGACGCTGATGGAAACCCTTGGCTACTAACCAAGCTTTAAACTTTTCAACAGAACCATCGGGCTTTCATTTGGTACGAAATACCCATTTGCACCCAATAACATTCTGAGAGGAATCTAAAGAAACAATATCCCACGTGCTATTTTTCAGTAGAGCAGTGAACTCAGCAGACATGGCATCACGCCAACGAGTATCAGAGAGAGCATGAGTAACAGTGTTAGGCTCAATAGTAGAATGAACAATTGAAGATAGACCATACCTCGGATTCGGTTTAAAAATATTGTTCTAGGCACGAGTTACCATCGGGTGTCAAACCGCAGGAGTAGGTAGAGGATTGGGCAAAGGGGGCGGAACAGCTGCTGGCGGGGCTGAGGAACGGATGGTGGTAAGCGAATGGTATCGATCGTAGGTGGATTAGGGGTGGGTAAGGAGGGTGGTTTGGCTGCAAAGGGAAACTGATCTTCAACAAACTCAACATGTCGAGAAGTGTAGATTTTGTTGGAGATCAGATTGAGACATAGGTAAGCACTTTGAGTGAGAGAGTATCCAACAAAGACATAGGAAGAGGAACGTGTGTCCAGCTTATGTGTAGAGTAAGGTCGAAGCCATGGATAACACAAACAGCCGAACACACGAAGTTTGATTATATTAGAGGTGTGATTAAATAATTTTTCAAAGGATGAATCCATGGAAATTTCTACTTTTGGAAGACGATTAATGAGATAGGCGGCAGTGAACATGGCAAACGGCCAGTAAGACAATGGCATTGAGGACTGATGAAGCATGGCAAGACCAGTGTCAACAATGTGACGATGACGACGCTCAGCACTCCCATTATGTTCAGGTGTGTGAGGTGGAGTGGTGAGATGTGTTATCCCATGAGATGTCAAAAAGGGACGCAAATCAAAAAAATCCCCTCCCCCCTTCCCATTATTGGTATATAATGTGATGATTTTGTGATTAAGGAAATTTTCAACTAAAGCTTTAAAAGCCATGAAAGTATGCAACACATCAGATTTCCTTTTGAGAGGATATAACCACACATATTTTGTAAAATGATCCACAAAATCACATAGTATTTATAACCATCAAATGAGAGCACATGCGACGTCCATACATCATAAAAAACTAATTCAAGTAGCATAGATGAAGTAAGAGAGGAATCAGAAAATGGTAGTTTATGTGACTATACGCATTTGCAAGAATTGCATGAAAATGATAAAGTTTTAGGTACAGGTAATTGATAACTAGTAATAACAGAATTAATAATTCTTGGGGAGGGATGACCAAGCCTGGCATGCCACGTTCAAGAGGACTATTTGACACAGGACAAAGCAGAAGATGAAGCAGCAATTGGCCATATGTATAGCCCGTTAATGAGGAGACCGCGTAGGCGAGTGTCCCCCATTTCCCGATCCTTCACCTAAAAATCACAATCAGAGAACACCACCACCACATTATTATCGAGCGGAGACTGATAATAAATTACGAGACATATTCGAAACATGCAAGGATTGATTAAATAACAGTCCATAATTATTCTCAAAATTTAAATGTCCAATATGAGTAATGCGTAAACTTAAGCCATTACCGATTAACACCCCATCGTTATCGTGGTAAGGATAGTGAATTTTTTGTTTGAGTGTAACAATACGACCCCGAGATAGTAGCTGTATGTGTTAGCCAGAATATCCCAAGCAGATTTGGACGTCATAGCACTTGCGATGAAGGGTTTTAGTGTTGGCGTCATAGAGCCAATAATAACACTAAGTAGTAGTTGGTCCTATTGAATCCAGTAGTTGTAATCTGGATTTGGGCAAGAGGCATTATCAGCAGTGGTGGTAGCTGATGGACAGGGGTACGTACCATCAACAAAACAAAGGAGATCGTATCCTGTTAGGAGAGTACGAAACTGGAAAGCCCACGCCATATAATTGGACGACGTGAGTTTTAGTGTTGTGCGATGTTAAACGCAACCAGTGTGTTGTCCCTTGAAGCAGTGGGGTTGGGTGTGGAGGTTGCCATGGATTGGAAATTGGAGAGAAGGAAAATGCGATTTGACGGTATTAAAGAATGATAATATCCTACAAATTAGGGAAAATGTGATCTGATCTTCTCCTACAAATTAGGGAAATATGATATGACCAATTCGTGAGGATTTTGGCAGATTTGAAAAGATTCAGATCTTCTCCTACAAATTAGGAAAAAATGATCTGACCAAATCATGAGGATTTTGGTAGATTTGAAAAGTTCTTCTCCTACAAATTAGGGAAATATGATATGACCAAATCATGAGGACTTTGGCAGATTTGAAAAGATTCAGATCTTCTCCTACAAATTAGGAAAATATGATCTGACTAAATCATGAGGATTTTGGCAATGATCTGACTAGGGATGTTAATCAAGCTAGCCCTAACCGTTTCGGGCTAGCTCTATCGAGTTTCGGGCTAATCGGGCCAATTTAAACGGGCTAAGAATATCATGAACCTAACCCTAACGGGTTTCGGGCTAATCGGGCTACTATCGGGCTATGAGTAAAAAAAATTAAATTAACAATTTCAACACTTAAATCTCAAACATATAAACTAAAATCATAATTCATAAGTTCATACATGATATTACTTGACAATAAATACCAAAATACTAATCAATCATGACTAAACATCATTCTCCAACTTGAAAAATACTTGATTAATACAAGTTACATACTTAACTATAAACTCAAAAACACTAGTCCTATCTTGGACAAAGTATCTTCTTCCAAATCTTCATCATCTAAAATATAGAAAATAAGTAGAATCAATGTTTAGTAAAAAAAATTATAAATTATATCCTTCAAATAAATTTGTAAAACAAAATCTAAAAAAGTATTACCTTCAACAAAGCCTTGCAACCAACTACGTGTACAAATAAGGTCTTCCACATGTTCGCCAAGTAGACGATTTATAAACTTATTAAGGACACGACCCACAATGCTAAAGGCAGATTCAGATGCCACGGTAGTAATCAAAATGCTTAGTATATCACAAGCCATAACTGATAGCACTGGACATCGTTCCTTGTTATTCTTCCAAAACTCCAAAACATTTAAATTTGGAAAATACTTGAACTCAAGAGGAGTCTCGTCCAAATATTGATCCAATGCAGACTTTTTAATTTGACACTTGGATGATTTACTCTACCAATCTTGTAGAATCTAAATAAAATAGAATGAATAAATCATAAATAGAATAAATAAAAGAGAAAGTCAAATGTAATTAAAAATACATATTTTTAAATAAATACTTACATCATATAAATTGTCTTGGTTTACCGGTTCTTTTCCTTTCCTACCAATTGTAGTTGTTGCAAATAAAGATGTATTCGAAGAGCTTTGCGAACTTCCACTTGGTTCAATCAAAGACATCTATTTCACATATTCGTCATAAAGCATTTGCAAGTTAGTCCTTATTCCATCAACCTTCTCTTGTGCAGAATCAACATCAAGTTGGGAGTAGCAATATTTTATCATTCCTAATTTTGCTCTAGGATCAAATACAGCCCCAAATGCTAGCACAATGCTATAATCACTCCAATACTTGTCAAACTTTTCTTTCATGCTCGTAGCCATGCTTTTAATGTCTTCATCTTGACTCTCCAGATTTGATTTTAAGAAGCACTCAATTTTCCAAATTTGATTGAAATACAAGTTTGAGGTTGGATAAGAAGACCCGGAAATCAAGTTTGTAATCACATAGAATGGGCGTAAGAATTCACAAATATTCTCTCCTTTTCCCCAATCTTCAATCGTCGGAGCACACTTGTAATTTGTGTCTTTATACTGAAAACCACTAAAAGCACGCTTGTATTTAATTGCACTCTCAAGCATATTGTAGGTAGAATTCCATCTAGTAGGCACATCTAAATGCAAACCATCTTTGGTATCAATTCCACCAACTTCATTGACATATTGAAGAAACACTTTCATCCTCCCCTCCGATGCCTTGATATATTTAATACTCTCCCTTATATTCTCTAAAGCTTTACCAACCACTTTCAAACCAGCTTGAACTATAAGATTCAAGATATGAGCACAACATCTCACATGAAAAAATTTGCTCTTGCAGAAAAGACTATCTTGTAAAGAAAGTTTCTCTTTCGAGATCTCTTGCATAACATCATTAGCAGAAGCATTATCCAAAGTAAGTGAGAATACTTTTTTGTCAATACCCCATTCTTTTAAGCAACCGTACACTTTATTTGCCAATTCAAACCCAGAATGTGGAGGCTCCATTTTACAAAAAGAAATTATCTTACTATTTAAATTCCAATCACAATCAACAAAGTGTGCTGTCAAACAAATATAACCCTCACCATTACAAGCAGTCCAACCATCAGAAGTAAAACATATTCTTCCAGGGCAATCAATCATGACACGTTTTAATTTCTCCTTTTCAACACGAAACAACTTCACAATATCATTTGTAGTTGTCAACCTACCAATATTTTTGCCTTCGTGGTACAAATAATTGAGTAACTTTCTAATAAATTTGTGCTCAACAAAAGAGATAGGGAGATCGTGTGAAATAATCGCCATGGATATAATCTCACGCACATGCTTTGGATCAATTTTTCTAGTCCTTAAAGATGCTTCTTTATCTAACATCATGCCCACATTCAAATACTTAGAAGATGTTGGACATTTTGTAGTATGACGTGCAAGAGTAGAAGTCCCATAACTAGAATTGGCCCATACATATTCTTTTCCACACCCATTGCATTTCACCTTAGAAGAATCATTTTCGCATCTAGTAAAATTTGTCCATACCTCAGATGAAGTTGTTCTAGACTTCTTGCTCATTGGTGGTTTTCCAAGATCACCAGATTCACCATGTACATTCTCAGTAGAAGCTTTAGATTATGAAGCTTCCAAATGATCACCACCACTATCACAAGCAGATTGTGAATCCATAAATTGCTGCAAGTATAGAATAAAGGCTATCACTCTACAAATGAAGAAATCTAAAAAAAATATGCTTTAGTCATAAATTAAATTGGATTCAAACAGCCCCTCTCTCTCTCCAAAGAAGCAACAAACAGCCCCTCTCTCTCTCCAAGTTTGAATTTTGATTTGTGAATATTTGCACTAAGACAAACCCATCAACAGTTTTTTCTCCATACGAATAACATGGATACTTAACAGATTCTAAATTCGTTTCAATCATGAGACTCAATGAGATAACAAACTCTGAACTTATAGAAGCACAAAGGTGACAAAAAAGAAACCTTGAACCCTAAATAGCCTTACCCAAACGATTAAAAAAAAAAAAGGTGGTAGAATAACAGGCAACAGATGCAATCTTCCATAAAAGCTGAGCCAAAACTACTTAGCAAAATAAACAGAAAATGAATTTAATCAAATGTACACAAATGCCCAAATTCTTTATTTTGGAAGAATTGTAAGTCAACCCCACCAACCTACCACCTTTCATGGTGGCAAGAATATATTCATACACACATATATATATATGGAAAAAATCCCAACAAGAAAACAAAAAACCCAACGAATAACAAGAGAAAAGTCAAGAAAAGAGAAAACCCAAAACAACCAACGCAGAAAAAATACAAGGTTGTAATTCAAAGACAATGCCAAAACCCATATGGCAACCAACAATTAGTACAAGACCACAAGTCAATCGATGCAGACAAAACAGTTTACAACACACAAAGTGGAGAAATAAAAGCGACAATAAATATATCAGAAGAAGCCATTGTGAAGAGTTGGGGATTGATTTGGGAAATACCTTGAAGAAGCAAAACAAGGGAAAACAAAGACGGAAAGGGAAAATAAAGGAACGAGCAGCAGCGGTGGCGGCGAAGATGGGGGGCAGCAGCGGCGGCCAAGATGGGGTGAGCAACAGCAGCGGCCAAGCGAGCAGTAGCGTCGGCGAAGCAGCGGCTCACGTGATGTGCGGACAGCGGACTCACGCGATACGGTTTCTTAAAAATTAGGGCTTCATCTGTTTTTCAAAATATAAATGGAAAGTGCAGTTGCTCTCAATTGAGTCACGAGTTAATGTCATGACCCTAAAAAAAAAAAAAAAAAAAGAAGGCAGCCCGCGGGCCAGCCCGGTAAAATTGCGGCCCGACCCGATTAGCCTGCGGGTCTATCGGTCCGGGCTAAAAAGCCCGGATGTTAAACGGGCTGGAAAAGTTGGGCCCTCAACCTATTTTTCGGTTAAACGGGCTGGCCCGGCAGGCTGTAGCCCTAATAACATCTCTAGATCTGATCAAATCGTGAGGATTTTGGCAGATATGATTTAACCAAATCGTGAGAATTTTGGCAGATTTGAAAAGATCTTCTCCTACAAATTAGGAAACTATGATTTGAAAAGATCCAGAGGATCTATTTTAAAATGGTGTTAGCAAAAAAAAAAAAAAAGGCTCTTATTATCATATAGAATATAAGAGAAGATAATTATCTCATTAAGTAATATATGAATATACACATATAACAATCAACCCAATACAATTGAAAAGTGATGTGGGACAAAATACATTCAAGAAAATACAAAGTTAAAGCTACATATATACATCCATAATAAAACATACTCCGGAGTCTAAATATATCTCAATTATAATTAATAATTCTCTTCTTTTTTACTAAACTGGTATTTCACCCATGCGTTGCACGGTTTTGTAATGTACAAATTTTTTCACTATTTTTTTAAAATTTAATATTATATAATTGGTATTTAGCTATTAATTTTTTATTTAATAAACTATAATCATTATAGTTTTATTAAATTATTATACTAATTATATATATAACTAAAGAACGTATTATGTACATAAATATATTCAAAACATTTCATATGATATTTAAAATTAGATCAAATGTGAATTTCGCATAATTACTTAATTATAAAATTAAAAAATATGATAGCAAAAATATATATCAGAATTATTCCTCAAAAGGTGAAATAAGGCATAACAAAAAGCAATAAAATAAATAGAGTATATACTTAAATATATGTATGTAGGTATAAGGACAAAACATTCACAATTATGTCTGAAAATAAGACCAATGTGAAATCACTAATCCTTATTAATAATGTGAAATCACTAATCCTTATCAATCTTAACATCGACCAACATCTTTAACCTCTTTAAATTCACACTTGAAGATACAATTATTTTTTAATTCTAATTGTATATAATTAAATTAAGGGTTTTTTTAATTATATTTACATTTAAATAATTTATTCTTTTGGATGCACTGAAATTGAATAAATGGGTAAAATATGTAAAAATATATTCATAACATTTAATATGCAAATTACAAAAGAGATCAAATGAGAATTTTGTATAGTATTATCGTGTTTTTGTAAATATTTTAGATCATATTTTTTAATTATTTATTAAACTATGCATGTGAAATTTTATAATCTTAATTATTTTTTTAATATATGTAGGATATAGTTAGTATTTATTTAATTAAGAAATAATTTTCTATTCATTTATCATACCTAGGTCCTACATTACAATTTTTTTTTATTTCAATTTTATTACTTCCAATTAGCAAGATAATCAAGGACGTAAATTTTCAAATATCCATGATTAATAGGGATAGGAATTGTGTACACATATTTTTATTTTTATTGCATGCATTATTTTGAATTATTTTTAATTTAATATATATATATATATATATATATATATATAATTACAGAATTTGTGAACAGTTCTGGTAAGATGTCGTTTTTTCCACCCAACGGTCTTACTATTTTTGAATTTTTGTTACAATATTAATTTATTACTATTATTTGTGTAGTATATTAATATATTAATTTTTTGATTATTGATTGATTGATTGATATATAATAAACTAAAAGAATGCCCTTATAGTAATATAGTGACAAAATTTGCTATATTTATGCATCAACAACATCAACAACAATAACAACAACAAGATAATAATAATAATAATAATAATAATAATAATAACAACAATAACAATAACAATTATGATAATAATAATAATAATAATAATAACAATAATAATAATAACAATAATAATAATAATAATTTCTCAATCCAAAAATATATATAGGAATCCAAAAATATATAAATTTTAAAGATTTTCAATTCTTTTTGTTGTAATCTACATCATTTTTGGAAAATCAATATAACTCAGTTATATAAGGAATATGCCAAGAGTCAAATCTTGAAGATAGGATCAACTAATTCACTGGCGTGAATTCATCAATCAACAATTTATTTGTGAAATCAAAATTATAGAGAAATTCATTCGATTCCATTGCTACTTACCTTTCTTAATATATATTCTGAATCCATTTATATTAATCAAGATGACATTGCTCAACTTCTGGTACTCTTGAGATAGATCGGTACCAGTCCACTACATTTTCTTAGCAGAAACCTTATAATATTACAAAATAAGTAGAAATTAGTAATACAATTGTTATAATGCAAATTAACTTTTTGTGGTCAATTCTCATCCAAGCTACATTAATTATATAACAATCAATTAAATTAATCTTTCATTGATATAAAAAACTAATGGTTTGAATTTTCGATTGAACAATACATAAATGTATTGCCATTTAGAGGCAAATCATCTTCAAATATCCATTGTTTGTGAGGAAAAAAATTAATATGATGAGTATCAATTTCTCTCTTCTTTTGTAATAGTACTCTCTCTGTGTGTGTAGATCTGGTTTGTCTTTTGCATTTGTCCTTTTCCTTTTCTTTTGTAATTACACCACTATCTTGGCATGAAGAGTTTTGATGTCTCTACTACGGGTGAAAAGTATGAAATATAATTGATTTCGTTAAACAAACTTGTAAATAATTCAATCCATATAGTTTATATAGATTGATAAAAAAAAAAAAACATGAATGTTGACAACATGCCTGACAGAGTGTACACGGTTGATCTACTTATTACAACAAATTTATAAGAAAAATTACTAATAAAAATTGACTGTAAATAATTTACATAAACACATGACTAATTATTATGTTTATAAATAAATTATTCATTAAAAAAGATGTGGTGCTACTTGAATTTTTATACATGAATTACATAAAAATATAACACATATGATTTTACATAAATTGAAAACAATTATTATACATTGAAATTTATAAACTGGAATGATTAATATTTATGAAAAAATAAAAATAAAAATGTACGTATTAATATTTAATATTACCAATACATATCATTAAAATAAATAGAATAAATAATACTTAATTTTTATTTCTATTTTCTAGAATAATGAATATAATGATACTCCACATCATTTAGATTATAACAAAAATTACTGATAAGAAATAAATTCTAAATACTATAAATAAATATTTTAATGTAAATAAAAAACTTAATAAAATAATACCAAACGGTATTTTCTCGCATATGAGTTTGTCACACGTATTTGAAACGTTGACGTAAAGATTCAGTTGTTTTTTTCAACATTAACAAAGAATATATGTTGGTTAGCGGAATATACCGCACTAATTTAACAATTACAGAATATATCGTTTGTGATGTCACTTAAAAGTTTGATTGAAGGTAGTTGCTCAGACGAATTTACAAAATTGTCTCCAAAGACATGATGAGCACAATAATTAGAAATTGGGCTCATATTCTTAATTAGTATTGGCCCATCATTCTCTAAAATGAACACAAAATAACAACACATTTTAATATGTCAATATAATCATTAATATAATGCATAATACTAAACAAAATAATATGATATAGATCCAATTAAATGATTAACCTATATAACAAATTAAAATTCAATAAATATGTAATATAAAATTGCATTTAAATCATATTAAGTTAACAATAATGTACATATTAAATGCAAATCTTATATAACATAAATATTGATACAAATTATTATATAACAAAAAATACATAACTGATTATTTTAATATATTAAATATATGTTGATGTCATTTACTGAATAACAATGTAAAGTTAAAAATTGTATTGTTTTTTTGAAAAACTTCACGTAAAATAAACTGACTACTTTAATTTTTAAAAAATATTATAATAATATATAAAATAAAGATTAAAAAATTGTTTATTTGGAATAAAAATAATATTATAAGTATTGATGAACTATAAATACATTAATAGCATATATATTAAGTGAAAATTAACAATAAAAGCTAATAACATTATTTATAATAATTAATTACTGACATTTACTAAAATAAAATTATATTTGTTAATTAAAAGAAAACATTATTATAAATATAGTAACATATGTTATTATTTAAACGAATATACTTAATTATAATAATATAAATAAAAGTTTATAAAATAATATACTATAAGTCTTAAAAATATAAATTCGACTCCATATAAATTATAAAATCATTCCTAAAACTATAATTGTAATATTTCTAAAATGAAAAAATAAAAAAAATATTTATAAATATGTTATGAACAATAAGATATGTTTTAATATTACAAATTACCAATAGATATCTTTAAAATAAATAGACTATATAATATTGAATTTTTTATTATAATCTTGCACGTCATTCATATTTATAATAAAAATTACCATCAAAAAATTAATTGTAAATAATTTACATAAACAAATAACAACTTATTATATTTATAAACAAATTGTTCATTAAAATAAGTGGTGCTACTTGAATATTCATACATAAATCACATAAAAATATAACACAGATGATTTTTACATAAATTGAAAAAAAAAAAAGTACTCTACATTGAAATATATAAATTGGAATGATTAATATTTATGAAAAAGTAACAACAAAAATTTATGTATTAATATTTAAAATTAATAATATATATCTTTAAAATAAATAGAATAAATAATATTGATTTTTTTATAATACTTTCAGAATTAATGATAAAAAATTGATTATAAATAATATACATAAACATTTAATGTAAATAAAAAACTTAATAAATATTACCAAACGGTATTTTGCCTCATATGAGTTAGTTACTTGTACTTCGAAATGTTGACATAAGCTTCAACTGTCTCTCCAACATCTACAAAGAAATATTTTTGGTTACTGGAATATGCCCGCACTCATTTAACAATTATAGATAATTAGTTAGTTTATAAACAACAAAATTTTAAATGAATCTATAGTTAAGAGTATATGTACGTGAGTCTGCCCATCATTTAACATTGATCTTCTTCTTGTTCCAGAACTTGAAGGTTGTCCAACTAAAAACCTAAAATAAAATAAATTTTTTTAAATTTTGATTCAAGTATACTGCCTAAGCAATTGAAACAGAATATATTGCAAAAATATACCTTCTTAAATGATCATTCCAGATTCAGAATTCTCAAAATATCTTGTCTTGGGCTTTCGCATCCTCATTTGCTCAAAATTTTCCAAGTAAATGATCATTTTGTATTTTAAGAGAATATCTTAAATTTAAAAACTTTGTCACCATTGTATTAAAACATAACAATTTCACCATCAATGAACCCATTTTGTAAATTATAACCTAAGTTATTATATATATATATAATATAATCTAATCTAATAAAGAAATTATCATTATCTATTAGTGATTTTGAATCATTATTATTTTGAGTAAGTCTAGATATTGATTTATATTTTAGGAAAATAAGCTCATGGAGGGTTGAAATTTGTTGATGCACATATCATCTAAGATTATTATGGATGTTTTTTTTTTTATGCGCAGACGGTCAACAATCTTCAATTAATGATTAATTGACTGTTTAAAATTTATAACGATCAACTAATTGAAAGATTAAAAAATTAATTGTTAGTTTAATACCTACTTTATTAACCTTAAGTTACAAATTTATAAATTAAAATAATATATACATATATTTGTGGTTGAAATTTATTTGATTTTGTCCTCAATATTCTATTTAATATATATATATATATATATATATATATATATATATTATATAACTCAAATTAAAGCAGTAACTTTACAAACATTTATTGGAGACAAAATTATGATTGTTTCTTAGTCTGAAATATAAATAAAATTTATGAATTAATGAATGTAGACATGATATTTTTAATGATCTGTAAAACCCTAAACAATAATGTGATGTACATCTAATTAGGAGATATGTGTCAAACTCAATTAACTTTTTCTAAACTCCTATAATATATAATGATAAAACTTCATTATAATATATTTGGACATAATCTAAAAAATTAACAAAATTTGCGGAAAAAAAAAAGAAATTAGATGATTATAGTGTAAATTATTCTGCAACTGAATATGTACTAAAATCATAAAATACATTTGATTTTGATATATAGGCATATTCAATTCATTAATATAACATATATGGTGATATCCTACTAGTGGATACACGACAATTGAGGTAGTTGTCGTCGATGTTGAATTACAGTAACCCCGGCCCTTTTGCATATGACAATAGTGGGAGAATGATAACCATAATATTCATGTTTAGGCAACGACAACACTGGCGTAACCAGATGTAGGTCAGTTTGCTCTGCTGCCCACCGAATGTGTATGAAAAATCTACGACTCCCGGTAACCTTCCTGAATGCCATATCGTAAAGGCATCATGCTTAGGGTGATTTTTCTTCTGCATTAGGGGAATAATATTCCTCAAGTAAAACAGGAGTGATACGATATTCATGGGATATGATTGCATTCTCCTCAAGTAAAATAGGAGTGATACGATATTCATGGGATATGATTGAGAATGCGTATATGTATATAAATAGAAGATTATTTTCATTATTCACAAATATTCCTTAACTACCGGTCTATTACTATGCTGACCTTTTTTATTCTGAATTCAATCAATATTATAAGGAAAGAAAAATTGACAGCCACAAAGATCTCACCCCAAATCATACCAAAATCTTAATAATTAGTACTATTTAATCTTTAATAACAAATAATTAAATGTAATTAATACTCATTGAAAAAGTCAATAACACACTAATATACGTAGATATATTATTAATTAAGGTAATATATATAATTACTAATTTCCTCAACATATTTATCATAACCAGCGCATTTACTTAGCTTTGCATATATTAATATATTATTAGATGTTACATATTAAAAAAATATATATACAAAATGATTAACCAACAAATTAATTAAATTGAAAAAGTCTTTAATATCAATTTGTTTCACATTAAATTGATATATACCCATAAAATCAGGAACAACTAAATGTATTACAAAAATATTTTAATAAATTAAATAAAAATTTGACAATATTGTATTGTACTTAAAAATATGGTTTAACAAAATAATCTCGGAAAATTAGGAACAACTAATTGTATTTAAAAAAATGATTTAATAAATTAATAAAAGAAATTTGACCTGTATGCAAAAAAAAAAAACCATCGACATTGAATATTTTCTACAAAAACATTTAAGGAAAGTTTGACCTATTAAGTAAGTAAATAAAGATTGATTGAATGCAAACAAAATAATAAAAAATCTCCAAAAAATCAGCTCATTGTTTAATTTAAATATAAATTTTATTATATAAAATTATCTAGTTAGATGCTGCCACATGTACTCCCAAATTTAGTAATTATTTTAGGTGGAAAATGTAATAGTTTCGAAATATGTACTGCTTTTGTTATTATATATATGCCCCAATTATACCATTTTTATTAAAAAATAAAAAAAACAAAAAAAATACAAAATCAGAAAAAAAGAAAAGAGAAAGAAGAAAACAGAGAAAAAAAAGAGAAGAACAAAACAGAAGAAAAGAGAGAAAAGAAGAAGAGGTCCAAATCATTTGAACAACTTTGGAAGGTTTCGATATTTTCAACCGAACATCATGGATAGATTGAGGAACTTCGCAAGTATGTTATATATTCTTGATTTTCATGTTTTGTGTTTTATAATATTTCTAGGGTTTATATACAAATTATGAAATCTTAGTTAATTATTTCATATTTGTATATGTCTAAGTGTTTTTTATGAATATACATGATGGGTAAACGGATTTGGTTTAATTTTGTTGTTTTTTGTTCGTTTTACCTTGATTTTGTTAATTTTGTATTCATTTTGTTAATAAATTGGTTTTTGGTCAAAAAGTGTTCGACTGGTAAATGCCGACACTGGGATATGTTCGAAACTTACTACCAAACACTGTTCAATGCGTTCGAAGCATACCTGTCGAACAAGGCGTGATCAAGGCTGTGCAGAATAGTGTTCGACACATCCACTCGAACGCTTGAATGTGTGTTTGGTAGCTACTCTCGAGCACTTACTCATGTGTTCGATGGTTTTTTGTCGAACACCTCTTGGGCACAATTGTTCGAAAGATATATGTCGAACTCGTACATTTCTGTTCAAGACATTAGCTTGAACAACATGCTATATATTCGAGAATAAGTTTTGAACATAAACTTTTTATGTTTGTTCAGTCAATTTTTTCGAATTATCTTTTCTATTTGTTCAATTTTTATATCAACATTATAATGCTAATAGTTATATTTTTGTTGATTTACAGGATGTGTTTATAAAAGAGATAGGGTATGTTCAAATGCATCTAAAGAAGCATCAGAAATATTTTAACCAACAATGTCAAACCAAAGCTGTCGAGCCATTTGGTGTCAATCTGAAGAAGTACCGGAGATGCTACCAAAGCAAGAGACAATTCAACTCGAAGAAGTAGCAGAGCCAATTCCAATATAAGAAGAGTAGAACATGCCTCAAGAGACACCCGAATTGGATAATGATAGTGATGAGGGTGAGTTGACAGGACCATTTCCTATTGGTCCACTAAACCCTGTTTTGATACCAAACTTCAACACTCATGTAGCAGCTAAGATTTGGAAGGGTCAGGAAAGAGAATTGCTTAGGTTACAGTGTCACACGACGACTCTTTTGGAATGGAATATGACGATGGACCCCACAACTCGAGAGTGGAGAAGATTGTTTAAGGATACGAGCTTTATATATTTACGGGCTATCTCTTACCCCACTCCAAACAAAACCTTGATGTGTGCCTTTGTTGAGCGTTTGCAGCTAGAGACAAATCCTTTCCACATTCCGTTTGGGGAGATGGCTATCACGTTTAATGATGTGTGGTGTTTAACTGGTCTAGTAGTGACTGGGGAGCCTACTGAGCTTCCACATGTGGATGACGATGATTTGGAAGATGGTGTTTATGTGGTTCAGAGATTACTAGGAATTGCATTACAAATATGCATATGAGGAGATCAAATCAGTGAGGGGCAGCTTAGTCAGATTGGGGTGGCTGAGAAATAACTTTAGTGAGGACAAGAACTCAAATGATCCATGGAGATTGCAATGTTCATCACGTGCTTATTCATGGTATACCATGTATTGTATTTTATTTCCTAATAAGAGTGGTAATCGTGTTGGGACTCATTTTCTAAGATTTTTGGAGAATGTCGAGGATGCTCATAGATATTCATGGGGCAAGGTTGTACTTACTTTTTTATATAGACAGCTAGGGATAGCATCCAGACATGGAGTGAGACAGATGGGAGGGTTTATACCCTTACTAGAGGTAATTTATTGTTTAATCCACAAATCTGATTGAACTTTTACTTTAATATTTTGTGCTAAATAAAGTCTCACTTGTAGGCTTGGATATATGAACTCTTTCCAACTACTCAGCCTCCACATAACACATAATACCACACAAGATGTCCACTTGCAATGAGGTGGTCTCCAACATCACATCCCGGAGGAAGGGCGCAACAGCTTGTGGCGCATAGAGAGATGTTGGATTTTCTTTTAGAATCAGATGTAATAATTCTTTCTTATTTAGTTTATCATATTTGAATATATATATATATATATATATATATATATATATATATATATATGATTATATGACTTGATTTAATAAACAGGTGGACTGGAATCTATGCTAGTGTGCTGGAGCATCATCAATTACAAGAAGTGTCGTTTTACCATGGATGCATTCGCTCGTTCAATATTGTGGAGCTCTATCATCCGAATCGAGTGCTAAGACAGTTTAGTTATGTCCAAACTATTCCTTCCATACCTCTTGGTCCGAGAGATGTGAGCAGACCTGGCAAAGGTGGTGGTCGATATAAGCTTATTTGGGGTGAAGCTCTTGGAGGTTACTTTCGAATGTGGGATAATCACGTTATATCTGCTCGTCGATGTGGTCACATAGCTATCCCGGTTTGGCTGTTTGCTCCAGGATATAAGGAGTGGTACCTCGAACATTCCCATCCCAATGTGCAGAATCCTACTTATTCTTCCAATATAACAAGCCAGACTAGAATGTCATATGCAAGTCAACTTTGGGAGCAAAATCATGATGCACTTACATATCTTGAACATCCTATCCAGATGTGGAGAGCTTATGATGAGAATGTAACCTTGCAATATGCGATGGCCCAAATGGAGATGGCATACCTCACACTAGGAGGGAATAGAGAAAACGAGTGTCCATCCAAACCTGAGTCATCTAGCTGTGCCAGTGGAGGTCGGTCTTCACGACAAGCTCGATAGGAATAAAATAAGAGACAATTTATATTGATGTATTATTTTTTATTCGTAGAGACTTTTATGTAAACTTCTTTTGATTAAATCAAGTTTTATATCTTGATTCCTAATTGTGATTTATGTTGACTTGTTTTTCGTTGATTTAATACCTATGTTAACTAAAAATGCACATAAATAATGTTCAGTAACATTTAACATTGACAAAAACATAGAGTTTGGTAAAAATATTTGGTAAAAAATAGAACAATTCACAACTATATGGTGAATTAACAATTTCGAGCTTATGTTCAAAAAAAAGTTTCGAACACATTGAGAAGCGTTCGACAAAAAGTCCCGAACATATCTTTAATGGTACAAAACATATGACCAAACATGTTACTTATGTTCAACAAAAACGCTCGAACACAGCTTCGTGTGTTCATCTACTACTGTCGAACACTGTCAGCTCTCTTCGACTGTTATTGTCGAACACACACCTTTTCTGCACTTCTAAAACTAAAAATACAAATTTATCCATATATAGTTTGCATTAAACCAACAAAACGTTCAAATAAACCTACAATATTTGTAATAAATCAATTAAACCAACAAAACGTTCAAATGAACCTACAATATTTGTAATAAATCAATTAAACCAACAAAACTAGTCCGCCGAATTGACTGTTTAGTTGTATACATCATGTTCCGAACGAGTGAATCCTATAAATTGATTATGCAAAATGAACTTTTGTTGACACACTACATCCCATCCTGTGGCGCAATCATCATGACATTCGTACCGCTTAGCAAGAGGGTGAGACAGTGGGTGTCCTAGATGTAGAGATACCTACACAAAGAATAAAAAATAAAAAAATTGTAGTTTATGAAACAAACAATATAAAATTAGAGTTACATACTGCAATAAAATGGTTCATCCTTTCAACTAGTGCTATGTAAATGCATCATGACTCTGCCGTGACAGATGTTCTGAGGAGCAAGAAGGTGTTGCAAATAGAATTTGACAATGTCACCAATATGACATTGTATGCACTTGCAATCAGGCGATCCATTTCCGACAATCTAAGCCAACATTTTTCATAGCAAACTGAGGGTCAAAATGATTTAACATCATCATAATTTCATCAACTACACCTATTTGTATGAAGAATTTTGTATATGATGCTACATGTGATCTTAATTCTTCCATAAGGTCTCGATGAACCTTACTCCATGCTCATTCTCCAAATCCCATTGCATAAGCCACAACACGAAATCCACAATGATCATCACCAACAACATTCTTAGTTTCAATAACAAGCTCCCAAAATAGAGATGGTATATCATCAATAAAATCAATTCGAGATGGTATTCTCATTTTCTTACGCACAACCTATTAAACATAACACTTGGAAAATATATTATCAATATGTATGTAACTTGAAAAATAATAGTTACAATGTATTACCTTTTGTTTTTATCTAAAACTGGTAGCTAACATTGGTTTTCCATGAGTTGGTGCACTGATATTTATAACCTATTCAACTAGCGAACAACTTCCCTTGATAGATTTGACATATTCGAATGCACTCGGGTCGCGCTTTGTTGAAGTTAAATTTCTTTGTCGTACCCCATTTGGTCTACGCGAGTTTTCTTTTGAATCTCAGGCTCAAGAATTGACGTTGTTTTGTGGATTTGTGATTTCCCTCAACCTCTTCAACATCAACAACTGTTCTGGCTTGCAAGAAGTGTTGATAATATTGGAAAAATATTCAATCCATTCAGATATTCGAGGGCCAATATGAGAGGCATCATTCCCACCAACCTTTCTTGTCAACTGATACGGCTCCATATCTAACTTCTTCCAAAATTTGTCGATTTTGTCTAATGGAATGGGTACGTCCATGTGTTTGAATTTAGATAATTCATGTGCACACGGTAATTCACACGTCTTTCTCAGAATGCACCCATATATCAATGGATCGACCACAGTATCACCAATATCATTCATATCATCAAGTATCTTATCCAACGCTTTACTTGAAATGCTCTTCTCAAATGAAGCTTTTACTGCAGTATGTGATGTCTCAAGAAGAAAATGTATTTTTACCTAGCATGTCTCAAAGTTACCCTGTCTCGATCCTAAATATCTTTTCAACTTTGGATGATGGCTCTCCTCCCCACAAAATTAAATAAAAAAAATATTTTAGACATGTAAACAACATAGAATAGATCACCAAATTTAGATATAGATACCTATTTTTCGTGACATTATCGTAATGCATGACATTGTTTGTCCATGTTGAGATAAATTGTTCTTTGTATGGCGTGATACATTGTTTGATGCAATACTAAACATCATTTGAATAATATGAGTAATCATGCTCAAAACTCCTTAGCAAATCATTGAATACAACTTCATTTTCACTATGCATTAGCATTTTAAATGAACTATTAAACGACTTCCAATTCACATTCGAAAGAAGCATTTTCTTGCAGTTAGCCAAAATGTTCCTTGAAATGTGCCACCTACATAAAAAATGAGTGGAAGTAGGGAAAGTAGATTGGATTGCATTAATCAAAGCTGTTTCTCGATCAGTAAGAACAACAGTAGGCAAAGATGATTGGTCCATCAACGATTGAGATCATGCAAGCCCACAAGTAATTGTCCTCACGCTTGGATTCCATATAAGAACATGCAATTGAAAATGTCATATCTATTGACGTCACTCCCACAATTTATAATAAAGGTAATTTATAACGATTTGTCTTGAATGTACAATCCATCAACAAAACATTGGGAAAACTACGCAATAATTCCACACTTGTAGGGTAAGCAAAGAATATATTTTCACAACATCAGTTTTCTCACATCTTTTATGATGAACAAAATACCCATTTTCTTGCAATTTTCCCATGAGATATTGTAATTGGGATTGACCCTTATGTTCGACAACTCTATGCTTCAGACAAGCATTATAAATAGTCTTAAGAGTGGATACATTTTTTAGCCATTTGCTTTTCAATCCACTCAAAATATCTCGTGGTCGACTGTTACTTTTTTACAAATCAAGTACAAATGCATCTTGTTCTAGAGTTAAGTGATCCGCAGATAAGTGGCCTTCTAAGTATTGGGCAATTGGTTGATTATGTGTACCTCTGTAACTTCCAATGCCCAATTACCATCTTTATCAATTTGGTTACCTCGTAATATAAATTGACAATTTTTTTTTGTTCCAGTTCTTCTTCGACTCATTTCCCTCCTCCAACCCTATCTGCAATTCATCCATATTTATAGGTATAAGTACTTTCTTTTTAGACTCATGGTAGGTACCACTTTGTCCATTGGCTAGAGTCACACGAGGCTGTCTCCCACTTTCAGTATTGTCTGATCTTTTAACGATAATAACCATCCCATTTTCATTTGTCGTATTGCGAACCCAATTTTCCAAGTCTTCCTTAGATTCAAATTACACATTTGTTGTGAACAAATATCTGTAATCAATCACCAACTCATTATTATCAACATTCATGTTGCACATATCTGTCAAAAGTGCATTTGAATCCTAAAAACAAAAATAAGAAAATATCACAAAACTGCACAACTTAACAAAAACAGGGTGGTGTTCGACACTAAGTTTCGAACAAAATATCTACTGTTCAAAAGATCACTTTTGAACAGATGGCTGATGTTTGATTCTAACTTTCAAACATTTTGGTGGTGTTTGGAAGGTATAATCGAAGATCTTTTATCCGTTTGATGCTTGTAGTCAAACACTTTACGCGATTGGGTAGTATAAAATCATATTTTTTCACAAAATATATGAAAATTTCAACATGAAAAAGATGAAATACTCATTAATATTTTATGTTGATGTATGTTGATCCATAAATGAATTCTTTGAGTTCATCGTAACTTGAAGAAGAAGAAATCTTGCGTGGAGAAGAAGAGAATGAAAAAAATAAAACTATATTTTAAACATATAAACATATAAGGTATTTTTGTTAATATACTTATGTCTAATTTTGGTCTTAAACAGTATGGGGTATGTTTAGAGCTTTTAGGGGTATGAATAGCCGCTCCCTTTTGGAAATTTGGGTAAGAATATATATCATTTTCTCTGCGCTTGACGTTAATACCTAAGTTTTCAGTTATTTATTTCTCTTAATTCATATATATAAATATGAGTTGGTCTCTTGTGAAACTGTCAACCGAGTCGATCCAAACTGAATTCATTTAAAAAATACGCTGGTTTGCTGCTGGAAAAAGGTCGACTCGGACTGACCTCCTTAAAGAAAGGAGATATTATCTCATTCCCTTACCTCCAGTCTAAGTTCAGATTTTATGTAAACTTGAAATACATATTAATTTATATCAATACCCTAGCCAAATATTCAAAAAATAATAGATAAAATAAGTTGGATATGAATCCATATTTTCTATAAGAGTAAATCCTAAATTTTCTATCATTTACCAATAACCCGATGAAATCTTGGTAATTTTTAGAAAATTGTTTTATATTATAGCATATGTTAGAAATAATTAGATTTAATAAATTTTATATATTTATAATAATTCTTATCGTAATTGAAAAACCTGAAAAAGAATATCTAAATTGTCTAACGTTGTGTGAGTGGTGAAAAGTTGACATTCAAGATCTAAATTTAATTTCATCATTTTGTTCGTTATTTGCTTCTTATCGAACTTTACATTATTTTGAATTTAATTACCAATAAAATGTTTAAAGAATATATATATATATATGTGTGTGTGTGTGTGTGTGTGTGTATTTTTTTTATGCTCAGTTAAAAACCAACCAATATATCAACTTTTTATTTTGCATGGCCCAAACTTAATTGTTTAAACTTTATATTATGAAATTTCCTTTTTTTTTTCTTAGGGCCCAAACTTTATATCTATGTATACACACACACAATAGTAAACTAATCATTTATATTTATATTATAATGAATATTTTCATTCAAAAATAGAAATACATGTTTTATGCAAACTTTGTTATATAGTTGACCAATAAGCATTCATTTTAATATATTTATAATATATTTTTGTTTTAAAGGTTTTTAAAAAAAAAATTGTTATATTTGATTTAACAATATTAGAAGATTGAAATATTGATTTTAACTTATCAATTTCCACTATAATATATTCATATATGTAATATATGAATATCTAAATAATATGCACGATAAAATACCCATACTACCGATCTATTGAAGTGATTCGTAGATCTTTCAGCGAATGTTAATATATCTCAAATCTAAATAATTTGCACAATAGAATAACCCTAAAAACTAATATATTGAACTGATTCCTAGATTTTTTAGCAATACCTAACTATCTATTGAACTAAGTTTTATTATAAATAGTGTATCATTTTGTGTCGTCTACATTGTGCTCTTGCTTTTTTAACCTGGCTTTATTGATCTGTAATGTCGACTATTTCAATTTTGTGAGAGATGTTCATCCCAAGAGAAGGGATTGGACTTTTAGACTTCATCTGGTTTGTGCTCACAATGTACCTACATTTGCAGAAAAAAATCAAATCTTCCGTTTTGAGTATGTTTTTAAGAATGAACATGTATCGTCAAAAGATAAATGTCGTAATAAACATGATAAAATGGGTAGCTTTAAAAATAAACATGTACTATTTAACATACTTAATTTCATTATTTTTGCAAGGTGTACTATTTGTGGTCAAGCCAGAAGTTCACACATTAATAGTTTTAAAAAATCATTATTTGAGAAAAACTATACATTGTCTCTGATATCATGGTGTCAACTGACGAATTTAAATTCAAAACAGCATGCCATGGATATAAGTTCAATTTTTATGGCAAAACAAAATTTGACGAGTTTCGGGACTTATTGTTCTTCAAGTCATTCGATTGAATATCTGGTCTACAGAAGAAGGATGAAACCCTTTAGTTTGGTACTCTTTTATTATTATTATTATTATTATTATTATTATTATTATTATTATTATTATAGTTTTAATTATTTATAATTTTTCCATATATTATTCTAATAAATATATTAATTTTTTGTGTAGATTTATAAGATGTGATTGGTCGAGTTTACTTCACTTATATAAATTATTCATAATAAATGTATTATTACTTTTAATTTTAACGTATGCTAGTTCATATATTCAGATTACGCAAAATAGTATAATACAAGAGAATAAACATATAACTAAAAACAAAATAAAATAATAAATATATAACATACTATACATAATATCTTTCGTGCATTGCACGGGCAACATACTAGTATTATATAATAAAAGCAAGATAAATATAATTTTTTGTTCAAAATTAATAATATATATTAATAGAGAAAGCAAAATATTCCATTTTTGTATTTATTATAACTAGTATGAGATGATGCGATGCACGAAAATTATTTTTGTACATTTTTATTATTAAAAAAGATAATAATAATTATATGTAATATCTACTTTAATAATTTTCATATTTTATTATTAATTTATTTGAAAAAATCCAAGTCAAATATTATCAAATTATGAATTGAATTTGAGTTTATCTACTTAAAATTGAAACTCAAATTTGAATCTTTGTATATTTGAATAATTTTAAAATCAAATAATTATATATGTGAATTTTTTCATTTAGAAATATTAATATATGGAATATAATATAACAAATTTAATTAAAATTTATACTAAAAATAAATAATACGTTTATATGAAGATATTTAGGCACTATCATAGCAGATTTGAAAATTAAATTGTAACAAAAAATTCAAAATAAAGTGAAATTATTTTAATTTCTCATTATTTGGTTTTAAACGCACCAAATCTGCTCCAAATTTGAATATCGATTGTTTTAGAGAATTTGGATATTGATTTGAAAGTCACATACATATCTACATAAATCTATATAGATATACTATAATAAAATCAAGCGTATCTATCTAATTATATAGACATGCGAGAATTGACATTATATATCACTAATAATATCAATTGTATCTATCCAAACTCTGTAATAAAAAAAAATAGAATGTCACTTAAAGTATATTTGCACTAGATTGTGTGTGAGTTCACATCATGGAAACATAAAAACATGGGTGTATAATAACAACTAAACCAGGGATTTTTTTTTTTTTTTAGTTTACTTTTGGCATATGAACATTAAATATAATATGAGAATGGTAATTAAGGAAAAAGCTCGAGTGACTAATTAAGGATGACAGAATAGGAAATGACCTAAATAAAATTATAAAAGCTAGAATCTTCTTTCAATCATTTTGTGATATTTTAACCACTATATCATACCCCTTGCCTCCTCCTCCATCATCAACATTGAAGGGTCCCTTCAATTTCACCTCCGAGAAAACAATATCCTCAGGAGAATAATCGTCCACAACACAACGACGTCTCCCCACTTTGGTGATGGGATCATATATAAGCTTATTCCAGGTACCGCCATTCTTCATGATCCACAACTCTACATGCTCATCATCTGGGAAAATCAAAGATACACAAAGTGAATTACCCAATATGCCCAGCTTCAGATGGGTTCATTTGAGGCAGTGGCATCACTTCATATATACTCTTATCAAAATTGAAACAATATATAGCTGAGTCCCCACTGTAATGCCAATATATAGCCCCATTCACATAGATAAGCTACGATATGCCATTCTGAAACATTCTAAATTGGGATGTGTAAACAGAGACAAATGCATATTCATTGGTGACGGGGTTGTAGATAATGATGTAATCATCACCGGGATAATAGTACGATTCCCAACAAACCAGACCTTCACAAGAGACGGCATTGAGATTAAAGTGCACAAAGTGAGGCCTATCTCGTGAAGCTCCGCTCTCTGGAATATTATAGTTTTTCGACTCTATCTGAGATTTGCTTATTTTAACATCAAAATCGGAAACATCCTGGCCTTCGATCAGGTGCAGCATTCGGCTCGATATATAGATCGGCCTCTCACGAAAACCAACCAAAGGGCACAACGGAGTTTTAGAAAATGGCCTTCTAAAAAATGTGGGATTATCCAGTGTTCCAAGCCAAAATTTGTTAAGAGTATTGCAGCGAAGAGCGGTCTTCGCCGGAACCCACAAAAGTATATCTTCAACAATTTAATTTAGAATCATCTTCGCCGGAGCGGGCTGTTCGCCATAGTTGTTTGCCGAAGCCATTTGGAACTTATGTATTTTTTAGAGCCATGGAGTTGTTTGCCGAAGCCATTTGGAACTAATTTTTTTTAGTCATTGATCTCAGTCGGTCTTATTTATTGTGGAACACTTATTATGAAACAAATAATATGTGAATATCATAAAAATATTTAATTAGTTTAATATCTATAATATTTTCAGTATAAACAATAATTTTATCGTATATACTATAAATAATAAATAAAACAATAAGTTAATAATTCATTTTCCGCATTTAATATATTTTCAGTTTATTTACTTTACATCATAAATCTCTCTCTCTCTCTCTCTCTCTCTATATATATATATATATATATATTATAACACAAGTTATTATATTTATTTATTATTTTAGCTGATTTAAGTTAGATATTTTAGGATTGTATGACATCTATAATATATTTGGTATAGATGATATCTTAAAAAATTAAAAGATTTGAATTGTTTATAATTTTATTTTTATATAGAGAGAGAGAGGTTTTTTTTTTTTTTTAATTATATGGTATCAACTAAATTATCAATTATTATCTAATTATAATCTTATAAGATTCAATAATAATTGATTGTGTTGTTTAATTATTTAATTATTTGATCGTTAAAAACTCTTTTGTATAATCAGATTGTCTTAAACATAATTTTTCATACTAAAACTTAAAATGGGCAAAAGTCGATATAGTTTGTAATTATCTTTCCATAATAATATCTTTAATTATAAATAAAAAATGTTTAATTTATTTAACATAATTTTTTTTATATATATTTGCATATATTTTCCATAGGTTTTCATGTAGAAGAAGAAGAAAATTCTATTCGTAGCAATAAATATTGGATTGCATCAGATTTGATATATTTCCAATCAATATTCAATTTCTTTAAATAAATTAATATCAAGATTTGCAGTATATTTAGTATGGCTAAAATCATGAAAAACTTATCAATAATATTGATTTGAATTTTTTAAAATATATTCTGCTAGTAACCATCCATGAGCTGCTGATTAGAGAAGCATAATAGAATAGAGAGAGAATGCTGATTAGAGAGGAGTGACAGTTATTATTAATGAGCTGGTATGTACATATTTATATACATCATGAATCCGAACTGCCTAACCGCCTAGCTGCCTTTCTAACTAACATTGACTATTGTTAACTTAAAGATGAGCACGCTAACGTGTGCATACATATACATGCACATTATAACACTTCACCTTTAAGCTGAACATCTCTGCATCCCAGTGGCAGTTTGGAACTCAGCACACTAAATCTTCCAACTGATAGTGGTTTGGTAAACAAATCAGCAACCTGGTCGACAGACGGAATAAATCTCACATCCAACTTTTGTGGAATCACTTTTTCTCTTATTAAATGAATATCAATCTCAATGTGTTTCATTCGAGCATGATAAACCGGGTTTGAAGCAAGGGTAGCAGCAGTAACACTATCACACCAAATCAGAGAGGGCGTTTCAAAAACCAGTCCAATCTCACTAAGAATGGTAACAAGCCAAGTGATGTCAGGAACCGTATCAACGAGGGCCCTATACTCTAAATCTGCACTACTGCGAGAAAACACTTGTTGCTTTTTAGAGCTCCAAGTAATGATTTTTGTCAAGAAAAATGCAATAACCTCATGTAGACCTCCTGTCATCGGGGCAGCTTGCCCAATCAACATCCGAATATCCTTCGAGAAGGAACCTATAGATAGGTTCAAAGTCAAGACCAAGATGGCATGTTTCTTTAAGATATCTCAAGAGATTTTTACAGGCTGTCCATTGATTGATGGTTGGTGTGTGTAAAAATTGACTAAGCTTATTAACAGCAAAACTTGTGTCAGGTCTGGTAACAATTAAATATTGCAGGGCTCCAACAGTATTCCGATATAATGTTTGATAAGAAAATGGATTACTGTCATTGAGGCACAGTTTGACGCCGGCACAAATTGGAGTAGAGCTATTCTTAGAGTTCAACATATTGGTCTTAGCAAGCAGGTCAAGAACATACTTCTTCTGAGAAAGCAGCAAACCTGTGGCAGTTTTGTGAGCTTCCATTCCGAGAAAGTAGTTAACCTACCATAAGATTTTAAGAGCAAACTGCTGACTTAACAATTGAATTACTGTGGAAACAACCTTTTGATCATTCCCAGTGACTACATTGTCATCTACATAAACAAAGACAAATGAAAAACCAGAACCATTCTTAAAGAACAGAGAGTTATCAGATTTGGAGACTTGAAAACCCAGAGATGACAAAAATTGTTTAAGCGTATTGAACCAAGCTCTGGGAGCTTGTTTCAACTCGTAGAGATATTTATTCAGTTTACATGCATGTTGTGGTAGTGCAGGACTAACAAATCCTTCAGGCTGTTCCATATAGACTTGTTCTATCAGTTTTCCATTGAGAAATGCATTATTAATGTCAATTTGTTCAATTCTCCAATGAGAAGTCGCAACAAGACTGAAGATTAATCTGATTGTACAAGCTTTCACCACCGGGCTAAATGTTTCATAGTATTCAATTCCAGGATGCTGCTGAAAACCCTTTGCAACAAGCCTGGCCTTAAACCTATCAACAGACCCATCTAGCTTGTACTTGATCCTACTTATTTGCAATAATATTCATATCAGAAAAAACTGGAACAAGAGTCTAGGTATTATTAGCTAGGAGGACGAATTTTGCCTGCACTGCCTCTTACCACCTAGGATCCAGTAAGGCTTGTTGCACATTAATTGGTTCATCATTGGAGGGGTTAATAAAGCAGCATTATATGTTTTGGGTTTGAAAATACCAACTTTAGATCTAGTGACCATAGGATGAAGAATAGTAAGAGTAGCTAAAGTATCTGGAGCAGTAGAGGAGGATTGACTGGAAGCAGATGGGGAAGCAGCAATAGGTGACGTAATGGGAAAATTATGAATTGATGCTGGTGGGTTTGTAATGGGAACGAAAAATGAAGAAAGTATGGGAGGGTTCTAAGGGGAATGAACGGAGAATCGTGGGGAAGGGAACAATGAGAGATAATGAAACTTAGTTTCATTGAACTCCACAATTGCTGCAATGTATACCTTTCCAGAGGGAGATAAACTTCTGTATCTTTTATGGGAAGAGCTGTAGCCCATAAATAAGCATTTGGTAGATCGATATTGAAATTTATGGTTTTAATAGGGACAAAGATAAGGAAAACAAGAACAACCATACGTTTTTAGAAAACTATAATCAAGTACTGTCTGATATAAGGCTTGATGAGGGGAGATATGTTGTAAGACAGGTGTAGAGAATTTATTGATAAGATATACAGTTGAATGGAAGACATCCCACCAAAATTTGAGAGGGAGATTACTTGTGCCAAAAGAGATAGCCGCATTTCAATGATATGTAGATGTTTTCTCTCAGCTTTTCCTTGTTGTTGATGAACATGATGGCAAGGGTGTCTAAACTGAATTCCAAGTTTAACCAGAAATGGTACGAGAGATCTGCATTCCCCACCCCAATCTATTTGTAAGGATTTTATAGAGGAATTGAATTATCTATCAATAAAGGCGATAAACTGGACCAAGACAGAATAAGCTTTAGAATTTTCTTTGAGGGGAAATATCCAAGTGAATCTGGTGTAGTCATCAATAAAGTGGATATAATACTTGTAGCCGTCAACAGAAATGGTATGAGATGGACCCCGAAGGTCTGAGTGAACAAGCTGGAAAGGAGCTATTGTTTTAGTGGATAAGGAATTAAAGTGTTTCTGATGCAATTTGCCTAATTTACAAGCATAGCAAAATTCAGCACAATGAGGGGAAAATGAAATATTCATTAAGTGCATACTGCTGACAATACACTAGAACAGGGGTGACCAAGCCTTCTATGCCACACCTCATTATTTTTATTTTGTGTAGTACAAGTACTATCAAAAGCATAAACATATTATGAACTAGAAGATGTAGTAGTCTTGATTGGTTCTTGGAGTGTTTCTTGGAGAGACGAATGGAATGATGTAGGAGGTGGGTGAAGTGGGATGACCGTGGATGAGACAGACTTGGAAATAGATCGTGAAGAAGACAAATGACTGAGATCAAGCTGATAAAGGCCATTTTTAAGAAAGCCTTCCAAAAGAATCTTCTAAGTTGTTTTGTCCTTAACAAAGCAACAATCATGAAAGAACACAATTAAAACATTGTTGTCTTTGGTAAACTGAGATATACTAAGAAGATTTTTAGTTATTTTTGGAACATAGATGATATGGTTGAGTAACAAAATTTGTGAGTGATCTTGAGAGTTTAAGAAGGAAGTATCAGTGTGAGAGATAGAGAGGAGAGAACAATTACCTACAACAATGGACCTGTTAAGTGTGTAAATTGTTTAAATGTCCCACATTGGTTGTGGGTGAGAAAACCTTGTAATCTAAGCCTTATTTAAAGGGCTTATGTTTAATGTCCCACATTGGTTGTGGATGAGAAAATCTTGTAATCTAAGCCTTATATAAAGGGCTTATGTTTTGGTTTTAAGATGTACCATCACAACTACTTAGTAAAATCTCCTGGCTTGGTAGTGCCCCCAGACGTAGCCATTATTGGTGAACTGGGTAACCAAATATTGTGTTATTTGGTATTGCTATTGTTTTTATTTCTTTACAACTGGTATCAGAGCCCAGTAATTTGATCGTGAACAGTGATTGTTCAAAAGTAATTCTTAGTATGCTCTGTGGTTGCAGTGATAACTGAACCTCCACATCAGAAAAGAATTATTTTAAGAAAATCATTTTGTTTATCGATCAAGTGGGAGCAGTTACGATGGGCGACGGAAAGATTATGGTGGAGAAGTTCGATGGCTCAGATTACGGTTTCTGGCGGATTCAGATCGAGGATTACCTCTACGGCAAAGATCTCTACCAACCGCTGGGAGAGAAACCGGTGGAGATGAAGGATGGCGAGTGGAAACTGCTGGACAGAAAGGCGATGAGCGTCGTTCGTTTGTCGTTGTCCAAAAATGTTGCTTACCACACCACCGATGCAAAGACCACGAAGGAAATGCTGGATATCCTGTCAGAGATGTACGAAAAGCCGTCTGCAGCAAATAAGGTTTACCTTATGAGGCGTCTATTCAATCTAAAGATGTCAGAAGGGACGCTGGTTGCTGAACACCTGAATGAGTTCAACTTAATTACGGCTCAATTACGTTCAGTTGGGATTGATTTTGACGATGAAGTTCGAGCCTTAATTCTTTTATCCTCTTTGCCGGAGAGTTGGAGCGGAACAGTCACTGCTGTTAGTGCCTCGGCGGGTAAAGATAAGATGAAGTTTGATGAAGTAAGAGATCTGATTATCAGCGAGGAGATTCGCAGAAGGGAATCAGGCATTACTTCTGGATCGGCTTTAAATATAGAGAATAGAGGGCGAACGAAAGGGAAGTCAAAGTCGAGATCTGATAGATCCATGTCGAGAGGAAAGAGTCGTGGAAGGACGAACGGGTCTTCAGTAAAGTGCTGGAACTGTGATGAGTATGGCCATGTAAAGAGAGAGTGCAAGGCACCGAAGAAGGATCAGACCAATAAAAGATCAGCGAATGCATCTACAGACGAGGTTGCTGATGCTTTGATCCTTAGCGTGAGTAGTCCACTGGATTCATGGGTGTTGGATTCTGGAGCTTCGTTTCATTCATGTAGCAGTTCTGAGATGATGGAGAGCTATAGTTCTGGAGATTTTGGAGAGGTGTATCTAGCAGATGACGAGCCTCTCAAAATTGTAGGAAAGGGAAACGTGAGAATTGTTGCTCCGAATGGTTCTACTCTGAGACTGCACGGTGTTAGGCATATTCCTGGATTGAAGAGAAATCTTCTTTCAATTGGTCAGTTGGATGATGAAGGCTACGTGACGACATTTGGAGAAAGTAGCTGGAAGATCACAAAGGGAGCTATGGTAATAGCTCGAGGCAGAAAAGATGGAACTTTATACATGACTACGAATTCCAAGAATTGTGTCGCTGCCATAGAAGAGAAGAATGACGCAAAGTTATGGCATTGTCGGTTAGGCCACATGAGTGAGAAGGGGATGCGAGAGTTATGCACCAAAGGAAGACTGCCCGGACTCAAATCAGTTGAGATCGGTCTTTGTGAAGATTGTATATTCGGGAAACAGAAAAGAGTAAGCTTCTCGAAAGGTGGCAGATCATTGAAGAAGGAGAAGTTGGAGCTAGTACACAGCGACTTATGGGGTCCAGCACCCGTGACTTCTCTTGGTGGAGCATCCTACTATATGACCTTCATTGACGATTCCACAAGAAAGGTATGGGTTTATTTTCTCAAAAATAAATCTGATGCGTTTACTGCATTTCGACAATGGAAAGCGTTGGTTGAGAATGAGACAGGTTTGAGGGTCAAGAGCCTACGATCCGACAACGGTGGTGAGTACGATCACCACGAGTTCAAGAAGTTTTGTAAAGACAATGGAATTCGCATGGAGAGGACGGTGAGAGGAACACCACAGCAAAATGGAGTTGCTGAGCGAATGAACAGAACATTGAACGAGCGTGCGAGATGCATGAGACTCAAGTGCGGGTTACCAAAGATGCACTGGGCTGATGCAGTCAACACTGCTGCATTTCTGATTAACAGAGGTCCATCAACGCCCTTGGAGAACGGCATACCGGAGGAGGCTTGGAGTGGAAAAAAGGTAAACTTATCATTCCTTCGTATCTTTGGTTGTATTGCTTACGTTTTAGTTGACTCTGCTGCTAGAAGTAAGCTTGATGCAAAGTCTGTCAAATGCACGTTCATCGGCTATGGAGGTGATGAGTTTGGGTATAGATTCTGGGATGAGCAGAATCGGAAAATCATCCGAAGTCGAGATGTAGTGTTCAATGAACAAGTGTTATACAAGGATAGACAGACAGTTGATTCACCAAATTGTAGCAGTCAGTTTGTGGAGTTGGATATTACCAACTCGGGTGGGAGTAGGGGAGCTCAAGTCGAGGAGATGATTGATGTTGAGCCAAGTACTCCACAACATATTCCGCTGCAAAGATCAATTAGAGAACGAAGGGCACCAGATAGGTATTCGCCCTCTAATTATTATCTTTTACTGACTGACAATGGAGAACCGGAATCTTATGCAGAGGCTAAGAATGTTCCAGATGTGAACAAATGGATACTTGCTGAGAATGACGAGTTGAGCTCGTGTTTGGCTAATGAAACATGGGAAGATGTCGAACTCCCTAAGGGCAAGAGAGCTCTTGACAGCAAATGGGTGTACCGAATTAAGACCGAGGCCGATGGAAGTAAGCGGTATAAGGCACGGTTGGTAGTAAAGGGTTTTCAACAAAAATATGGTATTGACTATACAGACATATTTACTCCTGTTGTGAAATTAACTACCATTCGACTTGTGCTGAGTATGGTTGCTGTAGAAAATTTGCTTTTGGAGCAAATGGATGTGAAAACAGCATTCCTTCATGGGGACTTGAAGGATGAGATCTACATGAAGCAACCAGAAGGATACGTGTCAAAAGGAGGCTCCGGACTTGTGTGTAAATTGAAGAAGAGCTTATATGGGTTGAAGCAAGCTCCAAAACAATGGTACAAGAAGTTCGACGGTTTTATGCTTGAAATCGGATTCATCAGATGCAATGCCGATCACTGTTGCTACTTCAAGAGATTTGAGAGTAGTTATATCATTTTGTTGCTTTATGTTGATGATATGTTGATTGCAGGCTCCAGTGCTAGAGAAATAAGCAAGTTGAAGAAGCAATTATCCGAACGGTTTGCAATGAAAGATCTTGGTGAAGCAAAACAGATCTTGGGGATGCAAATCAGAAGAGATAGAGCTGCTAGAAAAGTCTATCTGTCGCAAGCACAATACATCGAGAAGGTGCTCGAGAGATTTAACATGCAAGATGCTAAGCCGGTGAGTGTTCCGTTGGGCAGCCAATTCAAGTTGTCTAAGAAGGAATGTCCGAGCACTAAAGAGGAGCATGCTGAGATGCAGAAAATACCATATGCTTCGGCTGTTGGAAGTATTATGTATGCAATGGTGTGTACGAGACCAGACATTGCACATGCGGTGGGAGTTGTGAGCAGATTCATGAGCAACCCTGGTAAACAACATTGGGAAGCAGTGAAGTGGATTCTGAGATATCTGCGAGGTACGACTGACATGACACTGTGTTTTGGTGGGAGTGATCTTATTCTAAAAGGATATGTTGATGCTGACTTGGCATCAAATGATTTTGATGGAAGAAGGAGTACTACGGGATATGTGAATACATTTGGTGGTACGGCGATTTCTTGGGCATCGAAACTGCAGAAGGTAGTAGCATTATCTACTGCGGAGGCTGAGTATGTGGCAATTACTGAAGCAAGCAAAGAGATGGTGTGGCTTCAGAATTTCTTGTGTGAACTCGGGATGGAGAAGAGTACGAGTACTCTCCATAGTGACAGCCAGAGTGCAATATTCTTGGCAAAGAATCCGGCGTTTCACTCCAAAACAAAACATATTCAGTTGAAGTATCATTACATTCGTCACTTGTTGGAGACGATGGTGTTGCAGTTGGAGAAAATTGAAGGAAGTAAGAATCCCGCTGATATGTTGACAAAGGTTGTTACCTTTGATAAGTTGAAGTTGTGCATGACTTCAACTTGCCTCGAAGCTTGAAGACGAGGACGTGGCACTACCATGAGTTGAGATGACTGAAGAAAACAAATCACACTTTGTGAACAATTTCCAGGTGGGAGATTGTTAAGTGTGTAAATTGTTTAAATGTCCCACATTGGTTGTGGGTGAGAAAACCTTGTAATCTAAGCCTTATTTAAAGGGCTTATGTTTAATGTCCCACATTGGTTGTGGATGAGAAAATCTTGTAATCTAAGCCTTATATAAAGGGCTTATGTTTTGGTTTTAAGATGTACCATCACAACTACTTAGTAAAATCTCCTGGCTTGGTAGTGCCCCCAGACGTAGCCATTATTGGTGAACTGGGTAACCAAATATTGTGTTATTTGGTATTGCTATTGTTTTTATTTCTTTACAGGACCTTGGTAGTTCGATTGAGAGATAGATTCTCAAGATCAATGGTGATATGATTTGCTGCTCCGCTATCAAAATACCAGTTATCAGAGGGAGAAGCCTATAACAAGGATGCTGCCAGGTGAGCAGATGGCTCAGATTGAGAGTTCTCTGGGCCAGTAAAACTAATCTCAAATTGTTTGTAACACTTGAGTGCGGTATGACCTGTTCTTCTACATAATTGACATGATGATTTTCCATTGGAACGGCCAAAACGACCACCACATCCTCTGTCTCTGAAGAAATGTCTACCATTACCACGAAAATTAGGAGTAGATCTACTGTAAGCAACATTAACCGAGGCCGAAGACGATCCAACAGTGTTAACTTGCAATGCAACATTAGCAGAGTGAAGATGACTTTGTAACCATTGTTCATGAGTTTGAAGAAGAAAATGTGCTTCAGCCAATGAACCCGTACCAGCTCTAGATATAAGATTAATTACAACCGATTCAAAATTGGCTCCAAGACCATTTAGGACATACAAGAGTAGTTCATCATCACTCAAATCATGCCTAGTTGAATGCAAATCATCACCAATAATTCGCATTTTAAGAACATAATCATCAATATTTAGATCTCCTTTCTTTAGAGACCCAAGCATGAACTTCAATTGAAGAACACGAGCCTTTGACTGAGACTGAAAAAGAGATTCAAACGTATGCCAAACCTCATATGCAGAATTACAATGACTCACATTTCCAACAATAGTATCTGTGGTGGAAGCTAACATCCAATTGAGAAGAAGTTGATCCTTACGCAACCAAATAATAAATTTCGAGTTCGAAGTTGAATGCTAAACGGATTCTGACGAAGATTCAGAAGACCGAATACTTGCAGACGGTGCCTTTTTTGTGCCTAACAAAATGCCATCCAATCCATGAGCCGTGGTCGTAGACAACACTTGAGCACGCCAAAAATGATAATTAGACCAGTCAAGTCGAAGAGAGAGAGAGAGAGAGAGAGAGAGAGAGAGAGAGAGTTTTGAGATGTGGTAAAATCATTGTTATAATTGCTCGAAGAAGCCATGAAGAATTTAAAAAAAAAAAAAAAAAAAGATAAAAAAACTCAGAAAACCATTGCTGGAAAAAATTGTTTTGGCTTTGATTACCATGGTAGTAATCGTCCATGATAGAGAGGGTAAGAGCAGCACAACAGAATAAAGAGAGAATGTTGATAAGAGAGAAGAGTGAAAATTATTATTAACGAGCTGGTATGTACATATTTATATACATCATTAATCCTAAGTGTCTTTCTAACTAACACTCACTATTGTTAACTTAATGTGAGCATGCTAACGTGTGCATAAATGTACTTGCACACTATAACATATTCATACTCAAATATATGAAAATTATAAATTACGTATAATTATTAATAAATAATATATTTTTTAATTAATGGCTTCACGAGGTCTCACACTAGTAATATAAATAATGAAGTATATGTATGTATATATATAATATTTAATAGATATGCAATATAAATTTTAAATATTCTTTTTTGTAAAAATCTCAAAAAATAACATAACATAAAAGGCCAATAAAAAAACAGCACATCATAGCAACGGAAATATTTATATGATAAAAAAAAAAGATCTAAAAAAGTAAAAAAAAAAAAGTAATAAAGTAACTATAGTTTTACGTAACTACATCTATATATATATATATATATATATATATATATATATAATAACAACATTAATGTTTTTATTTTTATTTTTTCGCCTAAATGTTGTTTTGCCTTTATCTTTATATATATATATATATATATATATATATATATATATATATATATATATATTGTTAATAAAATATTCTTTGCATGATATATAATATAAAAAATTATGTTAAATTATTGAAAAGACATCGACTCCCTGTTAATAATTAGGAACAAAAAAACTCTCTCCTTCTCTCTCTTTATATATACGTATTATACATATATTAGGGATTCATATTTTAATATATATATATATATATATATATATATATATTAGGTATCAATATTATAAATATCTACATTGTACTATATACACACACACACACACATAAGTAAAATATATGTTTCTCAATTTATTTTCTCAACTAAATGTTATTTTTAAAATGTAATATAGAATAAGTAATGATATATTATTTATTTGTTAATATTATGATCAAATATATTACGTGATTTTAGCCATTAATATTTAATTTACAATAGCTTTGGTACGTTTCAAATCAATATTCAAATTCTCTAAGCAAAATAAATATTTGGAGCAGATTTAATGCATTTAAAAATAAGTAATGAAATTTTAAAATAATTTCACTTTATTTTGAATTTTTTTGTTACGAGTTAAACTTCAATTTGCTATGAAAATGCCAAAATATCATCATATAAATCTAAAATTTATTTTTAGCATACATTTCATGTATTAATTTTTTTAAATGAAACAATTCAAATTATAACTTTTAAATAATGATTTATTAATTCAATACTAAGATCCACTTTGAATTTGAATTTGAATTTTAAGAAGATAAACTTAAATTCAATTCTTAAATTCATGATACTTGACTTTGATTTTTTAAATAAATTCATAATCAATTATAAAACTTATTAATTTCGATATACCGTATAATTATCATTTTCTTTTAATAATATTTTTAATAATAAATAACATATTTTTTTAATAATAAAAACGTACAAAACTAATTTCCGTGCATCGTACGGGGTCTCATACTAGTATATATAATAATAAACTGACAAATTCTATATTTATTATTATCATTTTTCCGCCCATTTATCTATCCACAAATGGAAAGACCAATTTTTAGGAAATGTTGTTATATTGCTAACGAACAAGCATTCATTTTAATTTTTTATATTTTTATTTGATAATATTGGTAATGTTACTAATTTTATCAAAACTAGTTAAAAAATTCATATATCCTCATAATTACTTGATTTTAATAAATCAATTATAAATTTGTGGCAGATTCGATGCTATATATAATAATAAAAAAAGTTCACATTGATATACCAAATAGATGATTGTATTTTATAAATAGAATTAATTAATGTTCACATATGATTTTATATATAATATTTATATCATTATTATAATCATGGTACATATATAAATTATTGAATATAATAATACATATTTTAAAAAGATTCATTTTATACATATGAAATTTAATAATATTATACTATAATGATATGTCTGTGGATCGCACGGGAGAATATACTAGTTATGCATATAATAAATCAATTATTATTATTATTAGTATTATTTTTATTTTTATTTTATTATTATTTTTTTTTTTTACGCAGAGTCACCAATTTGCTTTCACCAACAAATTCAAGAAAATGTTGTTTCTGAATATACACGTAAACGCAGTATGCATCAAAATTTCAGTTTATTTTAAGTTTACAAGAACTAGTGGGAGACCCCGTTTTTCAATTTATTTTTGTAAAAAATATATTATTTATTATTAAAAATATTAATGAAAAAAATAATAATTATACATAATATATGTTATTTACTATTAAAAATATTAGTAACAGAAAATCTTATGTATTTACTTATATTTTTTGTGATTTTTTTTTCAAATTTTTTATATACATGATTTGAATAAATTAAGGAGGATATTTTATATATCAATATTAATAGTTAAAATAACGTAATCATTTATAGGTTAATTATTTTTAATCATAAAATTAGCAAATAAATAATATGTTATCGCTTATTTTATTTTACATTTTTAGAAATAACATTTAGGTGGAAAAATAAATTGAGAAACATGCATTTTACTTGTATATTATATTTAGATTAGATTTAAATATTTAAAATGAAACATTAATGAAATAATAAAAATATGATTGTCTATGTTATCTCAAATAATGTTCAATACATTATTCGTGTATATTGACACATATATAAATATAATTAGTGTAGAATTTATGAAATTAATAGATTTAGGTAGATGTAATAGGTTAAGGTTTTATTAGATTGTAAAATTTTAATTTAAATCTCAAATTAAACATAAATCTATAATTATATATAAAAAAAAAAGGCAGTTGTCAAAATTGACAGAAAATTCATTTCCCGCCTAAATTACCTTTATATTTTTAGAAACTATTATATTCAATCAGTTTTTTTCTGCTTTGCTTTTTCACTTTAATTTGTAAAGATTTATAACTTTTTCATTTCAACTCTATTTTTTATGAAAAATATATTAAATTAATTATATTTTATGATTTTTAATTCAATATTCATATTGCATATATAAAATATTAATTTAAATATAAAGTACGTTTTTATTGATTAATTGTAGTAGATTTTAATATTTAATATATTTTTATTTTGTGAGATATTTTATAGTTTAAACAATTTTAATTAAAAATATATTTTAAATAATTATGTATTTTATTTTTAAAAATTATATTACTATTTTATAATAATTTATATTATTATATTATAAATCGTGCAATGTTGGTGAGAAATACTAGGTTGACATTTTAATCTCCAAAATTTGTCGGTTAAATACAAAACAAACATTAAAGATGGTTGGTGGTGATTATGGGGTTTCTGACCTTAACTGAAGAAGAAGACGAACAATAGGTAGTTTAAATAATAATAAAAAATTAATTTAATTTGAAACCATTTGCCTGCTGAAAACAAAATGTCATATCAGATATCATTGGTTGTTTAATCTATTATACTTTGTCGAAGGATTAAACAGTCAATTTTTTACAACTTCAAGGATGAAAATCAATTTCGCTAAAGATAAAGGATGAAATAAAAAATAAAAATAAATAAAAGATAAGAGACTAGTATAACTATTTACCTTTCTATATATTTATATGTCTATCTATACGCCTATATACTAATATTTCTTTGATGTGTTGCATGATATAAAATATGGTAATATAATAATTTATTATAATAATAATAATATAATTTAAAATAAAATACATAATTATATAAAATATATTTTTGATAAAATATTGTTTAAAATAAAAATATCTAATAATTATAAAAAATATATTAAATATTAAAATATGCCACAATTAATTTATGAAAAATTATTTTATATTTAAAAATTAATATCGTATTTTTATATATGCAATATAGATATCAAATTGAAGCATATGAAAAGATGATTACTTTGATATATTTCTCATAAAAAACATAGTTGAAATGAAAAATATATAAGCCTTTCAAAATCAGAGTGAAAAAACAGAAACAAAAATCTGATTAGATATCATAATTTCTAAATATAGAAAGCTAATTTCCGAAAATAATATTTCTATAAATTTTGCCAACTGTCTTGCTTTTATACAGTTATAGATTTATATATATTGTTGTGGCTATTTTATTGCTTCAATTTTGATACGCAAGTGCACGTAGTCACACAAGTAATATAATGATAAGTTGATCGTCTTCAGAGAGATTGAATTCTGAATAATTTTCAAATACCAATCACTAAACAATTTTAACTAAGAAAAATAGTAATAATTTGGGTGGATGTTCGGTTCTATTACTACAATTCAAACAAGAAATAAAGAAAATATTTCCAGCAATTAATCATTCAATTCACAAGCCAACAACAGCAAGAAAGTTCACAAAATAGAGATGTATACTTGAATTACTAATTTCCCTTAAATCGGTTTTTATTGATCGATGTTCATCGGCATTGTTTTGAGTTAAATGCTCCAAAGTTAACAAGAATTCTCTCTCGGCATATAGAATTTTTCCAAATGTTATGTTACACATTCCTAATTGAACATATTCCTATGCCTAATAGAAATTGGAACATTGATGTAAGTTTAAATTCTTATAGTTATGCAAGGCAAACAATATATTCCTATACCACCCGCTACTACAACCTAGAATCGGTTATAAACTTGCATCATTCAAGCAATTTCCACTAGACCTAGTATTAAATCTAGCTTATCAATTCATCATTGCTGGCCAAACAACAACAAATATTAACAATAGGCACACTTGAATGAACAATGGGACAAATCACTCAACAATGCATAAAAGTCTCAATAAAACGATTCAAAGTTCATTAGCAATTCAAGTCTTCAATAAGTTTAGCTCATGATTAACTTAGAAAATACAATCCAAAAGTCTAATTCATCACTCATAGTGATTGAAATGAAATTTCAAAAAACAGGGGAATAAAAAAACAGTAAGGAAGAGAGGAATAAACTGATGGTTATACTGTTTTTTTCGTGAATCCTTCCTCTTCTTCCTTCTTGATGTTGTTTTCTTCTGTCCCCTTGAATTCACGCTGAAAATCTGCTGAGAATGATGGTCTTTTTGCTCCAATTCTAGCGGTTGTCTCTCCCCTCTTTTTCCTGCGCTACTGCTGCTTCTCCTTAATTGTGCTGCCCTACTTCCTTTCCTTGGCTGCTGATGATGAAGGCCCACCAATTCTTTTCCACGCAGCCCATTATGATGTAACTCTCGCCCAAAATTATTCTCCTGCTGACTCAGTCATTCATTTAAATTTAAAAGTTGGCCCACGCCAGCTAGGTAGTGATTAAATTAGGCAGTTGGTAGTTTTAGTTCGAATTTCCTGGGTCAAAAATGACTTCCAATGTTGCTGCAGCTTTGCTCCCAGCAACTAGTGACTTCCTCAACCAGTCTGCACTCTTTAGCTTCGGTTCTCCTGGTTCAGCTCCAACCCTATTTTGTCACATAAGATTAGGCTACGTTTACTTTCCTAGTCAGGATTGGATAGGATATGACAGAAATTGGGATTAAACTCAGGATAAGGATAAGTTCGAAATTTTTATCCTACGTTTACTTCGTAGGATAACAATAGGATAGAGAAAGATAATTTTATACTATCCAACGTTTACTTTGTGGGATTGGACAGGATAATGTGGAAATTACAAAATTGCCCTTAATACATGATTTATATATGAGGACATTTTTGTAATTAAGTTTGTGCATAAGGGTAAAACAGTAAATTTCCATTTCTTATCCCATCGGATAATTTTTATCCCAGGGGTTTAGGTCGGATTAGTATCTGCCGAATTATCCCGAATTTTGTCTTTTATCGCGGGTCGGCTGGATTGACTCGGGAAAATATCCAATGAAGTAAACGCTGGATAACTGTGGACTATTTTCCCTAATCTAGGTTTATCACCCGAAGTAAACGGGGCCTTAAGGGAACTATTAAACGTTTAATTTATACAAACTACAAAAACAAAAGAACAATCTAATTCTACTATATTATACTAAAATCCGCTCACTATTTTCTACATGATTTTAAGTTCAAAGATACAAAAATAACTCTATTACATAAAGTAATCATATATATATATATATATATATAAGTAAGAAATATTTCAGTTTTATTTTTCCTCTTAAATGTGGTTTTCATTTTTTGTAACACACCGTATTTCATAAAATGCATAACATATTTATTTCATGTACAAATATCCTTTAAATGATTTTTCCTTGAGCAATTTGAAATTTATGTGTTGTTTAATGATAATAAATTTGGTCTACAAATTGGAAAAACTAATATATTTTTAAAAGATGAGTTGAGTTTTGCAGGATAAACTTTCGTGGAAACCAGCAAGCGACTCTCTCAACACGTAAATAAGATATGAAACGTGTTAGCAAAGTACTTTATTTTGATGTGTAAGATTTTATACATAAAATTGGTGGAAGTAAATGAGTAGCAATTAATAGATTATTATTTATCGATTTTACGTACACTTTTACGATCAATTCAAAATATAATAATGCATTAGAACACTAAAATTTGAACCTTGTGTAAAATATGACACCACGTTTTATGTATATCATATTAATTGTATCATGTGTAGTCATAATTTTATTAATTACATACATGAAATTTTTATTACATGGTTAACTAATACATGACTTTATAAATAATGTACTAACACACCTTAAAACATGATCACCACACATGAGGTAATGAAGATCAAATCCACCACCTCAATAACCCCTCCTAGCCGTCCACCTCACTCCCCATCATGCACCAAAGTCTCAACAATTGTTGGATGCCCCAAAACCTTATTTTAATTACATTTCAATATTTCATTTTAATCCCTCAATCTCCTCCATAAATAGACCTAATAAATCAGCCATCAAACCATATTTCACTCTCACAAAAGCTAGGAGAAACTCCATTTTCTCCACATTTTCGAAAAAAAGAAGAAGAACAAGAAGAAGGAAGGGAAAGTTTTGGAGTTTCAATCTATCATTTTGAAGGTAATTGGCCACAAAACTTTACCTTTCTTTAATTAGAAGCATGTTTGGGATATAATTTATCATTGCATGTATGATTGACGATGTTCCCCTTAGGTCTAATCTTGGAATGTTATTTGTTATATAAATCATGTTTAGGAAACCATGTTTAGGAAACCATTTGTATGAATTATGTGGTTGATCGTTACTGAATCATCAAATTTACCATAATCTACTATGTAATTAATTTTGAAATTTGTATGGCTTCTTTTCCCTAATTTAAAATTTGTATGAAATCTAAATTAGATTGGGATGTTGTGTTTCAACTTTTATGATTTTTGGACCACATTTGCTATTTTTATTAAATCCCTCTTTGTGAGTTCCTAAAAAATAAAAATCACACATTGCATATCAGTTTTGAGAAATTGTATAAAATCGTACACTTGGAATTTGATGATGCACTTTGACGATGTGTTAATATAGGATGTTATAAGTCTATGGTTGAAATTTGAGATTATGTAGAACATTGTATAATATTTGTTGATTTTTGGAAGAAAACCTTTTTAGGGTGAACCCTAACTGGACAATACCTTCGTTTTTTATTTTTATGAAGTTATAGAGTGATCAATTTTACAATATGTCTTAGTATGTTAATATTTAAGAGTATTAAGAACTTATGATTAAAATTTGGTAATTTGTTTGTATTATTTACGAATTTTGATGAATTTTACAAATTAGACGACCAACCTGGTAACCGACTTTGTAAAACTCAAGGTAAAAATGTATTTTTGTAAAATTGTAGACACTATTTTAATGTGTTGTTATATGATGATTATCAATATGCATGTTTAATTTCATAATCAATTAAGCTTTGTAGAATTTCTAATAAATTATTTACTATAATGTGCCAATGTGACTATATGATGTGTATTATGTTAGTATGTGATTGAATTATTGTGTAATGGACTTAAGTGTTTTATATGAGTATTACTTGAGTATATAAAATTATATGACATCAATTGAAGTGTTGTGGTTCTCGAATTAGACTGTTAATAATTTGGTGTGTGAATTAGAACGTGTTGAGTGCAGTGCAAGCAAGTTCGTATTGTCCTGGAACTATCCCCGTACACCAACCAAAGAATGTGGGTAACTCTTAAATGTCACACATTAGTTATATTTGTTATTACTTTGAATCTGGAGTTGATGCATTCGGGGTATCTGTTAGTACTTTGAACCTGGAGTTGATGCCTTCGGGGTATCTATTTGTAGTTTAAATCTAGAGTTGATGCTTTTGAGCTGAATCATAACTCTGATGATGGTATGAGATTATAGGCTCATACCATACGCTAGTGCAACGTTATAGGCTCGCAGCAATGAATGTTAATGAGGTTACAAGCTCACTAATGAGCGCTACTGAGGTTACATGCTCATTGCGGCGCTCGTGAGGTTATAGGCTCATGAGTTAACATTATACCAGTATGTACGGGTCTGAACGAGCGAACGACTTTAATTTATTAACTGATTTAATTGATGTGGTGTGTTTCTTAGTTATCCCACTTGGTTACTCCTCCGAGAGTTGTCTCATGATGCTACATTTAAATTTCAGTCTAAGACTGAAGAAGATGAATAGTTGCTGACAAGGCTCCCTTTCGATGTCTTTTTGTTTTGTTATACTTAAGTAGACTTGTGAACTTATGTTTTGTTAAAGTATTGGTGTTGCATGATATGTTTTGCAGTAACTTCTTTTTGGGCCATATATTATTAAATGATTGTTTGATTTAAAAATTGTGGCTGAATATGAGTCAAGTCTTTAAAAAAAATCCTTTCTATTGTGCAACTCTTTTTTCAAGACAAAACCTTTTAAAACTCGAATTTCCTTTAAGTCTGCCACTAGCTTTTAAATATGTTTTATCAAATAAATTTGTTCGAGTCTAGTTTAAGTCACACAGTGGTTGCCCTGGGATGATGCAAACCCAGGAGCTGGACATGCTCATCATACATGGGGCCCTTTGTCACTTCCTAGTGGCCCAATTCTCTTGAATTTGCCCATTTAGTGCTTTCTTAAAATGCTTGGCTCTAAGTCTTGTAAATGTCCAGCTCCTTGGTTTGCATCATGGGACCTGTGCGGGCACCGGGCTACAACATATATATATATATATATATATATATATATATATATATATATAGTAAATCTATTCAATAGAATTTGAATTTGCACTATAAAATATGTCTTCAATACTGTTGTGCAGTACTTATTTTAAAGTAATTGCAATTGAGAGTGATTACAGAGAAAAGTGTGAGGTTTGATTTTGTTAATAATATAAAAAAATATTTCAAATTAACATTCTTATGCAAAAATCATTCATCATTATTAAAAAAATAGAATAGATTAATTTAGATAATAGAGTTTGACTATGTGATTTCAACTATTAATTAATATTGGATTCATAGCAGTGATATTTTTCTAATTAATTTCGAAACTCTTTATATTGGCAATATATTTAGCATGTTTAAAACCTTAAAAAATTATAGAACATACTTTAAATGTGTAAAATAAATTTATGTTTCAATATAAAAATTATAAATTTAGATATTATGTAAATTTTATTAATATTTTTAATAATAAATAATATATTTTTTAATAATAAAAACATATAAAAAAAACTTGCGTCGTACGGTGTACACTAGATAAGTTTACTTAAATTGGCGAGCATGTTCACGATATCACGATAACAATAGTTGTGTACGTATCTCTCGATCTCAAGTGGTGGGCCAACATGCATACATTGATGGGCTAAGCCCACTGTATCTGCATCTTTGGATTTCGAGTAGAGATCCAACCCACAACCAATCGGCGCAAGCATACTAAACCCAACTAACCCCAAATGACAAAAATAACCATAACATTAGCCTGAATACCGAACACATCCACAAAACCCCAATACCAAAAACACACACATTCGAGCGCGCACACGGCAGATACCAGTCGAAATCGCTTCCAAATTTCGTTTAGCTTTTCCACCGTTAGAAATGGGAAGAAGCGACGATTCGATAAGTAGACGGAAGAACAAAAGGAGCCGAAGAAAGGAAGAAGAGAAAAAAGATTCCTCATCAAAAGTTTCCAGTCGTGTCGCGGCTATAATCGCCGCCAAGAAACGCCGCCTGACCGGCAAACGCAGCATGTGTCAGGTAGTGTTAAGAGTTTCTCTTTCGTGATGAAGAAATAGAGTATTAAGCCTTTTGAAGATCTCTTATGCTATCTTGTTTCCTTATTTTCTGGAAGAGTTTATGTTTTTTGTTTGTAGACTATGATTTAAAGCAAGAAGGTGGTTTTGATTAATGAGTGACTTGTAAAAGGTTTATAGTTAATTTAGGTTATGGTCAGATCAATCATTGGAATGTGATGTGTTCCATGGTAGTGTTTAATAGTAGATGGTGAGTCCAAGCTTTGTAGCTTTATGGTTTTTTTTTTTTATTTTCTTTCCCCAGGGCATGTGCTTCAGCCTTCCAACTCCTGAGGATCCCTACAATGATAGACAGGGGAAATCCGACCCCACGAAAAAAAGGAAGAAAAACTCCAAAGAAAATAAGAAGCTCAAGGACAAGAAGTCTCCTAGGTTAAAGAAAGATTCTCTAGAGAAAGACAAAATTAAGGAGTCCGAAAACGTGGAGAAAGGAAGGTCAGATTTGATATCATCTATTAGTTTTATGGGGCCAGAGATTGCAACTAATCTGGGGAGATCGACTCGCCAGATTATCAAGTCAGATGGTTCCAAACATTCTTCAAAAGAACTTGGTTCTAAAAAGAATACAGAGGGGCCGTCAAAGTTCTTGATTATGTGCTTGAACTCTATACAACATGCTTTGCATAATGGTGCGGCTTTAAGTCGTGAGGAGGACAAACCTCTGTTTACTAATGCTTGGGGACTTGAGTTTTGGTACTGTTATTGCACTGGAAATGATGTTCTGGAGACCAATGGAGCTGATTCCACAATGGAGCAAATTGCATGGATTGCATCTATTGCTGCTGATACCATTTCAAGGAAGGAGAAAGATACATCAATTACGGGTCCTTTCCTTTTATATTTGGTGCCGTCTCAAGACAAAGCCTCTAAGGTTTGTAGGCTTCTTTTTCCTTTGTGTGAGGCAGCTGTAGTGTTTATCATTACCTTTTTATTTCTCAGCAGCTTTTTCTTTGGACGAGTGTTTTTGCCATGACTATAATAAATTTTTTTGATACATTGCATAATAACCTCGCACTTTGGTTGGTTAACTGATATAATGTTAAAAGAAATTGAGAAAAGATTTCAAGGTCACATTTGGTATGTATCATTCTTAATATACCATTATTCGATTTTAATTGTCCTCGATATGACTTGCCTTCCAATGCTCTTCCCATTGGTTGCTAATTATTTCATTGATTAACATTTCTAGGTACGCGAAGTCTGCAAGCCTTTGAAAGTTTTTGGAATACATACAGTGAGTTTGCATACAGGTGCCTCCATAGATCATCAAGTTAACGGGTTAGTGTCTGAACCAGTCTTTCCTGTTATTATATTGGCACCGTGGAACTTTGTGATGTTGAATTTTTGAGTGCATGAAATTGGAAGTTGTTTTCAATGTAAAAGTAAGTTGTTTTCAATTCGCTAGACCATACAGTTGTTTTGTTGTTGCAATGTTTGTTTTGATGTCAAATTGGAGCGCTTCTCCTGACGTTCTTTATGTCCTTGCATCTGGCAGTTTAAAGAGTTTTGAGCCAGAGTTTCTTGTCTCCACTCCTGAGAGACTTTTGGAGCTTCTTTCCTTAAAGGCTGTTGACATATCTGGAGTTTCCTTGCTGGTAATAATTAGCTTCCTACCCTTTGAGATATTTTCTCATTCATCTTTTAAATTAGGATGATTAGTTAGCAGAAGATGATGGGAATCCTTTAATCCATCCAAAGACTTTCCTCAAAAGTCAGTAATTATTAATCATTAAATAACAGTTTTGCAATGTTACTTAAAATGCAAACAACGTGGAGTGGTGGTTCTAGGAATCTTGTTGTTCAAATATGAAATCTTTATTTGAAGCTTTTGACCATGAGCTGATAGGTTGTTTTCACCCCACCCACCCCACCCGCACCCCAGGTGGGGGGTGGGTGGGGGCATAAAAGCTTTAACAGAAATAAAGCTTTTTTTTATCTTGAGCCTCTGGTAGCACCCACTGCATGTCTTGACACCTTTAGTAGCTCACATCATGATGCAATGCCCTCTGTTATGATCACTGTTATCACAGTGCTCTATGTGCATTTGAATTTTTTTTTTTTTTCATTTCCCCTTTTATTCTTTCCATTCTCATATTTTGAACTTGTTTGATTTTCTACTATTGATGACTGTTTCAACATTCTCATCTGGTTTCTGTTTTTTGGAACCATTAGCCACAATTTCTCATCTGCTTGTTGCTCGAAAGTGTACTCCTTTTGTTCATATAGACTATTCTACCTTGTGGTTCCCTATCATCGTCATTATCAAGGGCCTTTCCACTACTTACGGTTCAGCTACACAGATATCTGTTTTCCAAGTTTCGAACAAATATCAAGATAAAGAGTTTTGACACAATTGTTGGTTAGTTGTCACAGGCATAATACCAATATCTTGTGGTTCACTTGGTTTCTATGTGGCCATGTTTTCTAGTTTTTTCTCATGTTTATCATCTTTTGAAAACCTTCTCATCCTTCTGTTCTTATTATTTTTCCCATATTGTAGGTTATTGATGGATTAGAAGCCCCATTCAAAGGCACTTACTTTGATGCAATCAAGTCCATAAGGCAATTCATCTCTGTAAGCGTTCGAACAGTTGTTTTCTGTGACTGTATGAATACTTCATCCATTTCTACCGTACATAAGGCTTTAGGAGGCTCCATCTGCAATGAAGAGCAATGATCTTCCCCGTAAATCTATCCAGAAATTAAGAGCTATTGCAGGTTTGTCTGTGAATGAAAGTTCTTGGTGATTTTATAGTCATATATTTGTTATACACTACTTTTACTAATCTCTTATGAACTTATAGCAGTCATGCAACTGGATTTTATTCTATTATTATTATTACTAGTTTTAATATTTGTTTTTTTACCGACTGGGTCTCTTTACATCTTATGTTGATAAACTTTCTTCAAATTTTTGTTTAGCTATACTGTAGTATTTTTTGGTGCTCGGATACATTGGATATTCATATTCTACACTCTGGACACTCTAGAAACAGTACGAAGCACATTCTTGAAATTAACCTTGGTGCTCTTTGACATTTATAAGTGTATTAGAGGGGAAGCCATAGGTAATGCATGTCTTATTCTGTGGTGTAATGCGAGATTCTTGAGACATGGTCCTTGTATGCTTTGTGTCCTTGTGATGATAATCTATCTGAATCTGATAGAGATGTTAAATGGGCTAGCCCGGTCGGTTTCGGGCTTGTCCTAACGGGTTTTGGGTTAATCGGGCCTCGGTTTAGTCGGGTCATTTTAAACGGACTTGTATTATGGTGAACCTAACCCTAACCCTACTGTTTTTCGGGCTAATCGGCCCACTATTGGGCTATGAGTCGAAATAGTCAAATTATATATTTAAATTTAAAATTTTAATTAAATGCATATATCACTATGCAAAATTTAAAGATTCAAACATTTAAGTAATATACACTATTTCATGCTCTCAATTCTAGCTTTAAAGCATTCACATCATAAAATTTGAAATCATGTTACATTTAAGTTCTAAATTTAAATGATAGTATTTAGAATCTTCTAGTACTTAAACATAAATTTTAATATCTTTTATTAAAAATCAAATCAAATATGGTATATAAAAAATAATTTAAAATGATGTATATTGTTAATTCGATATTAAGAAATAGACAAATAGGAAGAAAAGTTCGGACTATTGGGCTATTTCTAACCTTAAGCAGGCTAACCCTATAGGGTTTCGGGCTAATTGAGTTCGAGTTAAACAGGTTGATTTTTAAACGGGCTAATAAAATTTAACTTATCTATAATTTTTCGGGCTAAATGGGCTGGCTGGCCCTTTTAACATTTCTAAATCTGATTAACATGCCTGGTAATAATTATATATTTAATTCTTGGAATATATCGAATAACATAATTGTGCATTCCATAGAAATGCAATGAGCTGAAAAATCCAGAATAGCGTTCAATAAATTATGTATGAGAAACTTGAGAGGCAGAATTTATAGAAACCACTCACTTAGAAGCCAAAAATGCAAGAGGAAATATTGTCACTGTAGTCAACAATGGTTTTCTCAAGTTCTGCAATTCATCTTTCTACTTTTCACTCCATTAGCTTGAATATGAACATTAAGAAATAAAGGATATGCTCTACTTATATATGTTGCAGGCTCTGAGCTACTCTGTTTTTCAACTGCTTGTTGACTGAAGAGACGCCAGCCGAATGAGATGTATGGATGGTCGTCTTACACTCAGCATGAACTCCCTCCCATGCCATACGTTGAAGTACAAGCATTGATCTCTCCAAGCAGTTTTCGGAACAATTACAAAACTTACCATGGTCTTACCAATTTTCTTTTTTTGCTTGTAGGGGTCTGTAGACTGTAATTCATTGTAGACATTGACCATATATTTTTTTTTTTTTTGCTTTTCTGAAGTGTCATGGTTGTGGTATAAAATATTTTTTAAGTATAAAATATTTTTTTATAAATTAATTGTGGTATATTTTAATATTTTTTATATTGTGATATATTTTTATTTTAAATATTTTTATTAAAAAATATTTTATATAATTATGTATTATATTTAAAAATTATAATACTAGTTCTTATAATAATTTGTTATATTATTATATTATAAACCGTATAATGCACGAAAAAAATACCAATTAACAAATAACATGTGATATTTTCTTGTAAAATAGGGCTCTTATTTAATTTAAATACCCCTATTAAAATTTTTATGTTAATCAAAAGAATTCTATCGCACGAAACACAATTTATGATCTTTATAAAAGAATGTGAAAAATCATATTATATGTATTATTATCAATTTTTCATTCTTATTTAACATTCAACCACACAGAAGTTTCTAAAATCCTTATAGAATTTTCATTGTGATCGACTCAACACTGTAATTTTGTTTGTAATATCCATGAGAGGAACAGTATTTTCAACATCAATCAGATCGTTATATGTTTACATTATATATAATAGGTTTTTCTATGCATATTTTATGATATACTACTCGTTAGCAAAATAAATTATATTTGATATAATTTTTTATTTTGGGTCAATTTGGTAAAAATACAATCTCTTAGAAATCATAAATTTATAATTATATAATTTATTTTTTCATTGCCTACTTTTATTTAATTCTATCTAACTTATTTGTGGAATAAAAAATTCAATTTGTATTTTTGATAATAAAAGAAGACATTAACTTTTGAAACATGATAAATTTTTTTATTTTGAGGGGATGGAGGGCGTATTTATTTACAAAATAAAATAAAATTAAGATTTAAAAATTATTTCTAATAAATATTTTCTTTTTCCAAGAAATAAAGAAATGTAAATCATCAAATAATATTTTATTCATTAACAAAATATTCAATTTATTTTTATTAACAACTAAAATTCAATACAAATAGTTGAACCCACTATAAATATTCAAATTTAAGTCAAATAGTCAACCAAATAGTTGTTTATTTAATTTTAATATATAATTTCAGTATATTGAAAATGGATATAAAAACAAAGATTGTGAAAATAACTAGTATGACATATTATACATCAAAAATAAATTAGAAACAAAAAAAAATTATTATAATTTTTTATCTAATTATTATTTCCAAATTTGAAAACGAAAAACTGGTGGGATGTTACTATTTATAGAATAATTGTGTTATTGTATTAAGAAAGATAAATAAATTGTAATTATTTATTTATAGAATTGAGATTTTAAAAATAAAATAAATTGATTATTTTATAAAAATAAATGCTAAAATTAGTAAATAATTTTTAATAAAAATATGTAAAAGTTTATAAAAATGAAAAATTGGTTTGAGTTTTGAATATTTGATTTTTTGTAAAGTGAACTAATCACCAATAATATATATTGTTTTCAAAAATTACCAAAAAATTCTAAATTTTGAAACAGACTTTTGTTGGGATTGACTTTTTTATGCTGTGTCATTTGTGTGTGTGTGTGTGTGTGTGTATAATATTTTTCATTTAGAACCTATTCCTATTTCAATGATTTATTTTTTAAACATTGCGTAAAATTCGACAAGTTTTTAATTTTTAATTTTTTATATTATTTTTTTAACCTTCATTTGTTAAAGAACTACGTGTGTGTGTGGTTTTTTTATTTTGTTTTGGACATAGTGAAGACCTACCGTTTGAAGTACATAGTTGCAATAGCAGAATTTCACTTTACGGTGGTTTTATTCTTTTTAAAGTATATACCTACCCATGCAATGCACGAAATAAAATATATTTTATTATATTAATAATATATAATAAAATTATATTATTATGCTATATTTTTATTTTTACTACTTCGTATTTATTCTTATAATAATAATAATAAATTATCCCGTGATTGTTATGAATAATGACATGTTTTATTTTTTCTTAAAAGTTATCTCTATTGAATAATAAATTGAACGATTTTTTGAAGTTAATTTTAAAGTGTTATTCAACTCACTAAAATCTATTAAGGTGGAACAATAAATCATAATATTATATAAATTAAATCATACAATATTTTAATTTTTAAATTAAAAATATATATTTTAGATCAAATGTATATAAAAAAGTAATATATTATTTATAAAAATTCGCTACATATATCAAAATAAAAATAAATAATATAATTCATAAAAAACTATATTCTATTCATAAAATAAAAATATCATACTTGAAATATAATTTTTTATTTTAAAATCTGCTACATTGATGTCAAACTAAAGATAACGAAAATATGATTAATTTAAATATCATACATGAAAAACGGATTTAAAACAAAAAGTTCTTTGAGTTTTTAAAAATAATAAAATAAAAAATAAAGAAAAAAGAAAATACACATGTAAATAAATAATAGAAACATGTGTAAAAAAAAGAGAGAGAAATTAAAATTTTATTATCAAGAATAAATATGATAATACACGATATGCTATTCTTTTTATATGTAGAGAAAATATATTAAATACACAGCACATCTTTAAACCTTTTCAATTTGGTAAAGCATAACCAAACTACTATTTCATATGTGATAAATTTATCAAATAAATTCGAACATAATTCATATTTATAATTTTCCAGTCAAACTTTAATTTAATATAAAAATATAATAAAACAAATATTAAAAAATCAATTTGTAGAGCTCAACTAGCGTCCAACTTTAGTTCAGTTGAAACTTGAAGTAATTAAAATAAAAACAAACTCACGTTAATTGAAATTGGGAGGGTATACATTTTTCAAAATTAAATTTAAAGTCGATATTTCACTCCAAATTTCAATTTTTTTATAATTTTTTCTTACAAAATCGTTTAAATTTTAGAGAAAATACATAATTAAATCAAAATGATAATAGAATTTCCCCTAATTTTTAGGGTTCTTCATGTTATATACACAACCTTTATAAAATATTATCGTTATTTGTTTTCCAAGTAAACAAAAGAATAAGATACAAATGATTATTACGTTATTTGAGTATTAAATTCAATTAGATATAAAGTTAAACTTAAATTCAAAAATTACTTTATTTTTTATTTTGCCCTCCTTACGCTAAATACCATCAATATAATTTATTAATTTTAATATATATATATATATATATATATATAAATATATAGAGAGTTTGACTAAACCTATACATTATTTATAAGATTTTACAAAATATTCTAGAATTCAGAATAGTCCTAAACATATTTAGTAAACTTTTCTATAAGTATTTTGGTAATAAAAAAATCAATTAATTTTCTGATTAGATTTATTTTAACTATTTCTTTTAACTCCCACTATTTCATGGAAAAAATATCATCAATAATATCTTCACACTTTCATAATTTATTTGCAAAACCAAAATTAGAAATTCATTTTTCTAAATGCTTCAAAATTCAATTTTAAATAAAATATAATATTTTATAAGCCTGTTTCAATAGACAGAATCACTTACCATTTTAAGTAATATTGGTTTACCCTTAATGCTTTTGTATAAATCTAGTAAGTTGTAGTTGTACTATTGTTGTAAGCCTGCGAAGGTTACGGTTTTTATAAACATAAAACCATATAAATATTTTAATAAAATAATAGCCCCACCCCGCCCTTAAAATATATATACACACACACAGTGTTGTAAGTTAGAAATTGATAGTTGGATATTTTAAAACCGTCTAGTGCTTCAGTCACCTAGATTTCATTTATTTTAAGTATTTCAAAAGAAAATTCTTAAAATTTCTAGCATTTTTTCTTATAATTTATCTCTAATATTTTTATAATATTGGATCATTAATACATAAGTTTAATATTTGATTATGGATAAATTTTTAACTAAAAAAATTAAAACTAAAATTGAAAAAAAAAAATCATATCTTGGCTGGGCCAAGTAATCACTCGCTAGGCACAAAAAATACAAAAAATAACACAAATTTTCACATTATCCAATCGATCATATACGGCCAAGCCCAATTTTACATCACCGTATTTATAGATTCATACACATTATCTACCAATCTAATCCAAACATTCAACAATAATCACATTTGTCCGAACCTAAACATACATTTTGGTCCAACCTAACCAAGTAATGGATACTCGCGTAATAGAATATTTTGAAAATATACTATCATCCTAAATTATAAAATTTTATTATAAAATTTTATTTATTCTTAAGTTCAAATCGCTTATTGAAGAGTCTCAAGTGCACAATCTAATTTAAATTTTTTAACAACTGTGATCGATACTTAATTTATTTTTAAATTAAATTTATTTTAACTAATATTTTTATATTTGACTTTCAATGACAAAATAACATCTTAACACTTTCATAATTTATTTAAAAAAGAAAAAAGAAAATACTAAATACTTCTAAACTCAATTTTAAATAGAATCTAGTATCATATATTCTTTTGTAGGAATATAGGAAGCTGGACTATTATATCATTGACAAAATTCCAAGTCAAATAAAAGTTGCAGTTTTTATTACTATATTATTTTTAATAAAAATATAGCTCCGGCCCGGCCCGGCCCCACCCCACCTAGACGTGGGCACGGTTCAGGTTCCGAACCACAATCGGCGGTTCAAACCGGCGGTCAACGGTCCGGTTCGAACCGTTGACCGGTTCCGGTTCCGGTTTGGAACCGAAACCGTGATAGAGCCGGTTAGGTTTCGGTTTTGTAATTTTTGGAACCTGAACCGCCGGTTCGTTCCGGTTCCCGGTTCCCTACAATGCTCTTGAGGTCGTCGAGTGAGTTGGGCAACCGGACCAACCTTCCGGGCTTGGTGCAATGGCTCACTCTCCGATTGATGGGGTGGCCTTTGTATATGCTAACCCTTGAAAAACCCGACAAACCTCGGGTGCTGTGCTCTTCCTCATCTCCGTCTACTCTAAATACATTACCATTCTGTGTTTCGGACATAACTATACGGTGTCCTACTTCGCGTTTCTGCAGAATTTCATTCAAGTTTACAGAAGAAATCCTGCTCTTAACCATCTCGTTCACTTCTGATCCATTCATCAGCAGAAACTGCACCATGTCTGCGTGGTTTTCTGTGGTTGCAACTTGGATTGCTGTCTAGCCATGGCGATCTTTGGAATCCATGAACAGGCCGTGTTTCAATAGTTCTTTCATTACTGCGACGTCGTTCCTTCTTGCTGTTGTACAGAGAAGGTCTCCTGCAACGTAGGGATCCAAGATGGAAGCCCAGTTGTACAAGATCTTGAATATGGAATGGTGCTTTGCTGCTATAGCTTCCCATAGCGCCGTATTCCCATTAAAAAAAGGAATCGGGAACCGGAACCGGCGGAACCGGGAACCGGGAACCGGGACCGGCGGAACCGGGAACCGGAATCGGAACCGGAACCGGCGGAACCGGAACCGTGTATATGGCGGTTCGGTTCCGGTTCCCTCTTCCCGGTTCCGAAAACCGGCGGTTCCGAAACCGAAACCGGAACCGCCGAACCGTGCCCATGTCTAACCCCACCCCCACAATATATTCTATATATATATATATATATATATATATATATATATATAGAGAGAGAGAGAGAGAGAGAGAGAGAGAGAGATGCGTTACCTACCAATCTAATTCGAGCATTCAATAATAATTACAAATTTCTAAACCTAAACACATGATTTGGTCCAATTCAACTAAAGAATATTAGTGGCTTGAAAAACAGTCTCCTAGTGAAAAAGGTAGGTTGCACAGGATTTTCCATCAACCACATGTAACAAATTTAATACTTACTTCCAGTGTGGCTTAGAATGAGACAAGTCACCTGACCTAATTCCACTTGTAAGCGTAAGAAGTAGGTTGCACAAAAATTTCCATCAACCGTATGTAACAAAATTTTAATATTTTCTTGTGTTTGGGCTTAGAATGGGACAAGTCTCCGATGTACTCGCCACACGTGACTTACACCATTCAAAAGTACGAATCTCAATGCAGGTCATCGAATATTCTTAAAATTATGCTGCTCTAACTCTCTTATATTATCAAATTTCATTATATCAAAATATTTAATATTTTCTTGTATTTCATGCTTTACTTGTCGATTTAATAATTGGATTTTACATTACAAAGTTTGGAATATAATTTTGAATTATATTAAAAACAAATTAACGAGAGTGATAGAAATGAAAAAGAAAAATTAGGGTTTGTCTTTTTTCAACGAATAATTAATTGTTAATATTCTTTTATAATAATTAATAAGTGCAAACAAACGTGTGGGTTTGTCCAACCAAACGCATATAAACTTAAATATTATATATATATATATATATCCATTTAGTTAGAGGTATTATATTATTTTTTATTTTTAAAAAATCATTTATATTTATTTGAGAGAGACTATATATATATTCTTAATTAGTTTATGTGAGAAGATTTGACATTGCTGAGTAACAGAGTGGAGATTGGATTCTGGTGATGCTCGGAGCATTCTGCGCACGTCCAAGACCGTCCCTCTTTCTCTCATATGCCCACAGCTCGGCGGCTCCTTTCAGTCGGCGGCTTAGTAGTCCCTCGCATCCAGCCATCGGAGGAGGAGGAGATAGGAGAGTGGGAGTGGACCAATCTATCCCTTGTCCGACGAGATATAGCGGTTCGGCTTCTGTATGGCACACGATTCTCCCTTCCTATTGGCGGCGGCAGCACAGTGCGGTGTTCAACCGCCATGAGACTGAGGCGGTGAAGAGAGGCGAGGGGTCGTGGAATGTCGCCTGGGACGCCAGGCCGGCGCGGTGGCTCCACCGCTCCGATTCCGCTTGGCTCCTCTTCGGTGTGTGCGCCGCCGTGCCATTGATTGATCCTGATCCGGAATCTCAATCGGAGGTTTTGCTATGCGGCGATGAATCATCCAAACCTGACAACTATAGAGTCACTGGTGAAATAAAATCAGAATTTTCTTATATATATATAATTTCGATAGATCGTATTTAATACATATTTGTGTTATTGATGATATGATTTGTGCAAATTTTGTGAAGGAGTGACTGCGGATGGGAGGTGTTTGTTTCGAGCAATTGCGCACATGGCATGTTTGAGAAATGGAGAAAAAGCTCCTGATGAAAATCGTCAGAGGGAGCTTGCTGATGAATTAAGAGCTCAAGTATACGATTCATTTTTATTTCTGAATTTCAAAATTTCTTTCACTATTTTTTTGTTTTTTGTTTGATTAAGAAAATGAAATTTACAGGTTGTTGAGGAGCTGTTAAGGAGGCGAAAAGAAGTAGAATGGTGAAATTTATTGGTTTAAATTCCTGGGTTGTTTGTTTGGAAATCCAAAGTCATTGAATTGAATTGGTTTATGGTTACGAATTGGCATTTGCAGGTTTATTGATGAAGAGTTTGATAAGTATGTGAAAAGCATTGAACAGCCTTATACTTGGGGTGGAGAACCCGAGTTGCTTATGTGTTCGCATGTACTCAGGTAAGTTTTTTTTTTTTCTTCTTTTTTTTTTTTTTTAGTATTTCTTTCAAGTATTGAATAATGATTCTGTGTTTTGGGTGCACATATTTTTGTATAATTCTTAGTTAAGTATAGATAGGCTTTTCTTGAAGTTTTAATGGTAAATTTAGTTGAGCATATTTGTTGTGTACAGCGAATAGTGAATTTTGAAATGTTCATATATACATACATATATTTATATATTAGTATCATTCATGTATTTATATGATTCAATAGAATAACTGTTGTGCTCAAGTGGGTACAATAAAAAAAGAGTGAGCTTTGTATAGCAAGCTTGAAATCGAATTTGTTTTTTTTTTTTTTCTTTTGTGTCGAGGAGAGTATATTTTTATGAAATAAACTCTACAAAATAATTATTATATATATCTTTTATTATTTTAAAAGTTTTGTGGTAACTAATATATTGTTATTTGTTTCAGGGTGCCAATTTGTGTGTTTATGAATGAAAAAAGCTCGGATAGTCTAGTGAAAATAGCAAATTATGGTGAAGAGTACAGAAGGGATGTGGAAAATGGGATTAATGTTTTGTTTTATGGGTATGGCCATTATGATATCCTAGAAGATCTATCATGTTTAAGTTAGTAAGTAGTATTTAATATGATTTAATTTAATTGATATAATTACTGAAATGGCCTTTGTTAAATATACTATTTTCAAAAGTTTAGATTATTTTGTGTTCATCTATCCCCTTGTTGATATATGCACAATTTTGTATTGAAATATTTTAATATGAATTTACTTGTAATGTTCTGTGTTTGAATAAATTTTGCACTCAAATATATTATTGCATTTGGTCCAAAAAAGAATTATCTAACTAAAATTTTGTAGCACATGTTAAAACTTGTTAGGGCATATTCTCATCATTTGATCCAAACTTTTATAACTTATGTAAAATTACGAACTTTTTAAAGTTTAAATTTGATAATTTTTTGTATATAAAATTATTATTATTTTACATTAATTAGTTTTTGAGTCAAGATAATACTTCACTCAAGATCAAATTGCTTATATAAGAATTTGGGTAGATGTTCAAATTGCTTATTTAACAGTTTCATGTCTATAAGAATTTTAGTAGTTGGACATGATGATTGATATTTTACTCATGCTCATAAGAATTTTCTATAGTTAAACAAGGTGTATTCCGCATATTTAACAAGTTCATGCCCATAAGAATTTCAGTAATTGAACATGTTGATCGATATTTTACTCATGTGTATGAGAATTTTAATAGTTGGACATAAACATGATAATGTATACATATACCTTACTTATTAAACGAGGTGATATTTTACTCACCTTTAAATTTACCTCTACTATTTATTTATTTTTTAATTAAAGAAGTTCAATCACCTATTTATTTTATGTATTAAGTGTAAGTTTGCATCTTTTTTGTTTAGGTTTATAGTTGTTGTCTCCTACTCGATCCATATAATAAGAGTATATTGGCTACTATATGTAGAATTTTTTTGGATGTTTTGATTGAATACATTTAGAGCATTTCACAATATTAAGCATCTATGTAGGATGCTTTACATCTATAAATTAATCTATCAAAATTTGAATAATTTGAATTATGCTCTCGATTTTCATTGGCATATGTTTCCATTTTCTTACTATAATGATCAAACTCATTTGAAAGATAGAGTGAACTAATGTGCCATTTCAAAACTTGTGCTCAAACATCAAGACAGAAGCATTTATATCTATAACTATATAAAAACGAAAAATTGAAAAGTTTTATATAAATGTCATTTTTTTTTTTTTGCCTGAATCACCTTTTTATTTAAAACAAGTATATTCAATCATATTTTTTTGCTTTTTATCTCTAGTTTTTAAAGGTTTATGATTTTTTTATTTTAACTCTATTTTTATAAAATATACATCAAATTAATCATTTTTTCATGATCTTCATTTTGATATTCATAGTGCATATATAAAAATAAAATATTAATTTTTTAATATAAAATATTTTTTAGAATAATTTTGGTATATTTTAATATTTAATATATTTTTATATTGAAAGATATTTTGATTTTAAACATTTTTTATCAAAAATATATTTTATATAATTATGTATTTTATTTTAAATAATTATATTATTGTTTTTATAATAATATATTACATTATTATATTATAGATCATGCAATGCACTGGAGAAATATTAGTCTTCTTACAACTCGTATTATTGTGGGTTCTTACTTTGATACCAAAAGTTTATTTTTATTTTTTAACTCCTTTGCAGCTCATAATACACAATTTTTTCGTTTATTTTTCAGGCTAAAATGCAAACTTTAGGATATTTTATAACATTATAAAAGGATTATTTCAAAAAATCATATTTATTTTAAGAATAGAAAAAATATTTTTTAAAATCTAAAAAACATTTTCAAATATGAAATTTATAGGAAAAATATTAAAATTATCAAAAAAATGAAATTAGTTTTAAAATCCAAAAAACATTTGAAAATATAAAGAGGGATTTAAATAATCTGATAATGAATTTGTTTTAAAATTAAAAAAATTTAAAATCTCAATATTATTTTATAAATCTGAATATTATTTTAAAGATCTCAAAGTTATTTGAAAATTTTGAAATTATTTTTAAAAAAATATTCAAGAAAAAAAATTTAACACTACAAAATTATAATAAAAATAGAAAAAATCAAAGTAACTTTAAATAAGTCAATCATTGCTATCGACCTTATAAATATTTAATATTGTGGAAAGTTGTTCAATATCTCCTCAAAACAACTATATAAAAAATCTAAAAATTATTCTGAAAAGTTTTACAATTATTTGATCCATTTGTAGTATGTCTTACATATAGATGGTGCAATACACAAAATAGAATATATTTAATTATATTAATAATATATATTAATTATATTATTATTATAAAAACTATAAAATAAATAAGTGATTGGATATAAAAAGTTACAATATATAATTATATAATGAAGCAAGTGGCAATGGAAATAAAACAAAGTAATTATAAAAATACAAAATATAAAATGAATTTAATAATCTATGTGTGTGTCTAACATACACTTGTAGTGCACAACACATATAAATTTTTTTATTCTTACCTTCTAGTAGACAATTCTTTTTTTTTTTTAAATGACACAAATAAAATATCATTTTCAAATAAATTTTGAGTATGCTTTTTTTTTTCTTTTATGTTGTTAATTTTTTTCTGCTTATAAAATTAACTATAAGATAAAAATTTTAATATGTAGTCGATATAAAAAACTAGAAATCTTAGGATTCCACTCAAAGAAATTTGAAGTATAGTTTCATAATTATATTACATTGTCATTCTCTCAGAAAAAAATTCCTAACAAATAATAAATTGTACAACGAAATGAATTTTAAAATTCAAATTCAATCCAAACCATCATATTTTCTCAAAATTAATTTAAATATTTGAAATTAGTAAAAAAATATTAAAATGAACAATTATTTAATATAATCTTTAAATAATATAATATTTGTATATTTAAAAAATATTTAATAATTTTTATATTGTCGTAAATTCATATAAGAACTTAATTTATTTTTTATTCAAACCTAACATATACAACAAAATAAAAATAAATAATTTTAATTAATAAAAGTAAATTTTATATTTGAAATATTATATAATATTTGTATTAAATTGAAAGTGGCTAAAATAAAATTGATGAGAGGTTTAAAATAGATTTTAACAAAAAGTTATTTGAATTATAAAAACAACCCAATCACCCGCGCAAAATCCCCTTTGGCGTTTCTGGTCTCTTTTCTTCAACTGTACCTGGGTTTCCCAAAAGTCTTGAATATACTTTCCATTGGAAGTGCCCTATTATGAATAAGAGAGTGGAATTATGGGCTAATTCAAGGGCTCACTCCACTTTAGTTTTTACAATAATATAAAACACAAAATCACTAACTTAAGCATTTTTGGAATAAGGATAAATAAATTATTAACTTTTGATTAGAGGGGAGCTTAATTATGCATTTGTTGTAGTTTGCCACTTACCAAGCAAAATTTCGCCAAAATTAGTGCCACGTGACTTGCACACTTTATTTGGAAAAGCAAATGTCACAATTCATAAATTAAGTAGAAAATAAAATAAATAAATAAAAGATGACCATAACTCATTTTTTGGTGTGACCGTGATAAGATATACTCTTGAATTTTGATTTATCCAAAAATAGAAGGAAAAGGAGATATAACAATGAAGAAGCTAAAAAAAATGAAATTAGTGGAATTGGAAGAATTTAGTATAAATATAATTATAACAATCCAAAAATATCTTTCTTTTTTTTTTTTTCTTAATCTCACAAATAAGATCAAAGAATAATAAAGAATAACATTAGTTAATCGAAGAAAGAGATAGCCCAAGAAGCCGGTTCGTGTATGTGCACTTAAAAATCAGAGAGCATACACCATTCCAAGAATAATATTATGTAGTTTTGTTATTAGTACTTACATACGGTGGCGTATCAATAATTTTTAAATAGAGGATATATTATATAAATAATAAATGAACATAATATTATTGTTTAATATTGATCGTCGTATAACTCAATATATATATATATATATATATATATATATATATAGGACAAGTCCTCATTTTTTAAGCTATCTATGATATCATCATCAAAAATTTGTAGAAACTCATCATTTTTAATAAAAGTGACCAAACAATCATTTAATAATTGATAATAACCCATGTTGTTATGCAACTTATTTTTTATATAAATCATTGTGTAGAACACTCTTTTCACACTTATAATTGAAACATAAAGAATTAATAATAATTTAATAAACAAATACATTTTTAGAAAAGTTAGATTTTTTTGTTTCAACAAGCATCATCGAACAAGCACTAAGATTATTCAAATTTTGGATTGTGTTATCCCTTTGAGTATCTTGAATGAATATATCTAGTTGACATTGAAGAGTAATCAAATCAATACTTGAAAACTTGAAAAGATGAAATATGGCAAGTTTAAGCATTTTTTTCCTTATGAAAAAAAAAAAGAAGAAGCAATATTTATGACTTAAGAAATCCATATATATAAACAACTCCATATTAGAGGTCATCAAATAGATTATTGAATTCTAGAAGTTATAAATCAATCTTTTTAAAAAAGAATCAAAGTGAAAATTATGAATGTTTCACTGGTGAAGCAAAACGCCTTAACTTTCATCGTAGAATATAAGTAACTTATATATTATGAACAATAATGTCATACTTGATGTCACTTCTATTTTAGGTCTTTCTAACAATGTGTGCTTGAGGTGTGATTTATGACAATCTCTAAGGGTGGTGCGCCCGATCGAGGGAGACTGAGGGACAAATTGGGTGGAGAGTTAGACAAGAGAAAATGATGAACTAGTCACATAAAAGGAGTTTAAAGTATGCATGACAACACAACTCTACATAAAAATTGACGAAAGAAAAGAACACAACTTCCTTTGATCACCTATGTACAAGGGATCATGTCCTAGTTATCTTCACCCACTAGCTCTTCCATGAATGCTCCCAACCAAGCACACTCGCACCCCTTTCCAAACCTCCTTCATGAAAGAGCAGACAAAGTCAAAGTAATATGTATTAAACATAGGGTCGGACCTTTCGTAAGTTGATAGAGTCCGTCATCTCGAGCTCCAATAAGTTATAAATTTTTAGGGGTTTAAAATTATTATATATATATATATATATATATATATATATATATATATATTAGATTGAAATATCATATAAATTGTTTTGTACTACCCTAGAATTCATTCAACCTGTTTTTTATTTGTTGTGTTTTGCTCTTTTTTTTGTAGTGTTTTGCTCGTCCTCTTTTTTTTTTTTTTTTTTTTTTTGCTTCAATCTCCAATCACAAAATAAATAAATAAAATAAAATAAAATAAAAATTGTGATTTGTAAATCAACAACTAAAAGTTGGAATTGAAATAAAATCAAAGTAAATAATTTGAGAATATTCATATATCAAGAAATTTTCAACATCATGTGAAACGGTTAAAAAAAAAATTCTCTATCAATGGAAGACACTATTCAATAACTTGATTATACAGACTCGATTAATAGTTTTGCTGCCAAAATTGTTACACAGCTTGTATTTAAGTAATTATTTTAAGTAATATCTAAAATATTGCAAATGCTTTAATTTTTTTGTTTTAAGTTTGTACATTGAAAAAAACATAACTTAGGGGCATATTTAAAAATTCGACTCAAGCTCGAATATAATTAGATGTGATATATAATATTATAATTTATATATGTGTTTCTTTGTCATTATTCTGTCTTTCAATATCAACCACATAACAAAGAAAACATCATTGGACTATAAGATTGCAAAAGATGGCATTAAAACTTCAAAGTCCCGACCATCTCCCCCCAAAAATGATGCATTTGATCACTGCTCCAGATGTTAAACAGGTTAGCTCTAATGGATTTTGAGTTAATCCGGTCTTAGTTTAATTGGGTCATTTTAAACATACTTGTAATATGGTGAACCTAACACTAACCCTACCGGTTTTTGGTATAATCGGGCCACTATCGAACTATGAGTCGAAATAGTCAAATTATATATTTAAAATTAAAATTTTAATTAAATGCATATAATATTCTATTTAAAATACAATTTTTATAACATTAAAAAATTATATATTTTATAACCTTTATATCACTATACAAAATTTAAAGATTCAAACATTGAAGTGATATATACTACTTCATGCTCTCAATTTTAGCTTTAACAGTATTCACATTATAAAATTTAAAATCATGTTACATTTATGTAGAATCTTATAATAATTAAACATAAATTTTAATACCTGTTACTAAGAAGCAAATATGTTATATGAGAAATAATTCAAAATGTTGTATATTATTATTTCAATATTAAGAAATAGACAAATAAGAAGAATAGTGCGGGTATCAACACCTGAACAATTTTTTAGCCAATAAAATATTTGAACTTTTGAATTGGGACAAATAAATGCCTTTAACTTCTTAATGTCAAACAATTAGACATCTCCATCCACAATTGAAGTTAACATCATTTGTTTTAGCTAAATTTGGCACTGGGGCTCCACCTTATCACACAGTCAGCATAACAACCCATTAAGACTTTGTTTACTTTGAAGGAATGGTATTAGGTTGAATAGGATAATGTTGTGTTACATATGGGATTAGTGGCTTGATTATTTATCTTATCCTACGTTTACTTCATGTGATTTGCATCATGTATTATTTTTATCATGTATTTACTTTATTGGATTGTATATAAAGGTGGAGGACAATTACTGAATTTGCAGGGATATTTTGTTAAAATAGTTGCTGAAGCATTTAACAAAATTAAAGTAGAATAATTTATCTTAGCTATCAATTTTTCTAATGAAAATATCTAATTAATTAAAATACTAAAGCAATTAATGTCTTAAAAATAAATTAAAACTGCTTATTTTTTTTATTTAAAAGCCCTTTATAAACTCCACGTATAAGAACTCAAATTAAACTGAAGGAAAAAAAATAATAAATGGACCATTTATAATCAATAATACTTTCTCTTCACCATTGCAAATATGAAGAATAATAATAAGTAATAATAATAACGTTAATAATACAAATATTAATATTAATAATAATTATAATAATAAGAAGAAAAAGAACAAAATAATAATAATTACGATAATAATAAAAATAATAATAATAACAATAATAATAAACATATTAATAATTATAATAATAATAAGAAAAATAACAAATAAGAATAATAATAATAACGATAGTAATAAAAATAAAAATAATTATTATTATAATAATAATAAGAATAATAATAATAATAATAATAAATAATACTAATAATAATAATGATAATAAGAAGAATAATAATAATAAATAATAATAATAATAATAATAACGATAATAATAAAAATATTAATATTAATAATAATTATAATAAGAAGAATAAGAAGAATAATAATAAATAATAATAATGATAACGATAATAATAAAAATATTAGTAAAATAATAATAATAATAATAATAATAAAATTAATAATAATAATAATAATAATAATAATAATAATAATAATAATAATAATAATAATAATAATAATAATAATAATAGGGTGAAGAAAGGGAAGTAAGTTTAAGTGTGGGTATATTTGTCATTTTCAAATATATGACCAAAAGAATAAGTAATCCCACCCAAAATGGTAGGATACACTATCTACCCTTAATCCCCAAATTTTTTTGAAATTTGTGTTTATCCCGGATATCCGGGATAAAATAATTTTTTTATCAAACGAGGTATAAAATTGGATAATATATCCCTATCCAACCTTATCCCCAATAGTAAACGCAACCCAAGAGGATTGAGAATGTTGTAAAGTTCCCTCAATTTCTCTAGGGTTTACACAATAGAACCTATAAGGAGAAGAAACAAAACATAAATATACTCTCATTTTAGATTGTGCCATAAAGATGACACTCCTCCTGACAACTTTTGAGCATGGTCCCCGATTATGTTCTATAGAAAGACGTTCAAGTGGTCCAAGTGTTTTGTAAAAGGTAAACGTTTTTTTATTTGTATGTATATGAAACTGATTGTGATTAATTTGTTTGGAATTTGAGCGATGTGTAATTAAATAATGTTATTTCTCCTTCCAATGGGTTCTAAAGAATGACCTTCATTTGTTTGTAAGATGAAAAATTAGTTTTTCAAGTTCTATATAACAACTTATTAATATCCCAAAAAAAATTGTTCATTCGATAACCTGTATTGAATTTCTCCTTCCAATAGAATCATGTTGTTTATTTTGATAAACTGTATTGAATTTCTTATTTTGTCCATTAAATAATGAAATTTCATATATATTTTATAGTTAATTTCATGAATTCCTAAGTTGATGTTGTTCATATTTAATTATGCAACATGGATTTCAAGATTGATTTGGCGTTCCATTACTTAGTAGGTAGGTTTTATCACCTAAGTTAGCGTATATTGATGGGGAGAGTGAGGTAATAGAGAACTTTGATGTGGATTGTTTGTCATATACTCACATTAGGAAGTAGTATATTGAGGATTCTGGTTGTTCAAATATGACTAAAATATATGTCCTTAAATTGGGGAAAAAGTTAGATGAGGGGTTGTATTTGATTGAGGATGATCAAGGTATTATAATGTTGTTCCAATACATAATGAAATCAACTATAAAACATCAAATTCATTTATATATAATGATGGCGTAGATCTTTCTCATTCATTTATCCTTAACCTTGTAGAGGAAAATGGAACTCAAATGAGCTAATTTGAAACCCAATGGGACTATTTCCAATCTAAGAATCTACTTGACAGTGGGTTTGGGGATTGCCTGTAGATATTCCAAATCAAGTACAATTAGGTCAATTTGAAGAAAGCTCAAGTAGACATGTGATTAACCCACTGTCTGGTGAATTTGAGGCTGGTGTTCACTTTGAAATAGGCGTGGGACCTAGAATAGAGGGTAATATAAGTGGCCAAGAGGTGGTTAATGTTGACATACTTGAATAAACTGAGTCTTTTCATCTAGAGAAACTAATTATTGTTGAGAATGTGTATTGGGTAAGTAGTACCAATGAAGAACATGAAGAGGATGAAGATGTGGATGAAGATGATGAAGATGTGGATGTCAATGAAGTACATCTTGACTACATTGTTATGAGGGATGTGGATGAAGCAAGGCCACATTTCATGTCGGGGAAGACTTTGAGGGATGCTGACGAGGCTAGGCATACAATTACTAGGTATACATAGCAGGAGTGTACGATCTTAAACTGAGACCCAATGAACTAAATAGAATAAGAGCAACGTGAAAAGGAAATAGTTCTGAATTTGAGATGTTCATTTCAAAGGAAGGGAAGTATGGAGGTTTGATTGTTAAAAAACTTCAGCCTGAACACACTTGTTATAGAAACTTCAATAAGCCACTACCAAATTTTTAGCAAAACATTTCAAAGAACAGTTATACTATAGTCCTAATATAAAGGTGAAAGAACTGGTGACTGAAGCCAAAGAGGGAATGAGTTTGAATATTCCATATGTTAAATGTAAAAGGACTAAAAAAATAATATTGAATGAATTAGAGGGGAGCTAGATGGTGGAATTTGGTTACTTGGCAGCATATGCAGTAGCTATAAAAAGAACAAACCCTGAAAGTGTTGCTTAAATTGATTTTTCTAAGGAGGGTCTTAAAGTAGCTAAACGAATTTCTACCAGGATGTTTATATGTTTTGATGACCTTAAAAAAGGGTGGAAAGCAGGTTGTAGACCTTTAATTGGCTTAGATAATTGCTTCCTTAAATGCACAGTTAAAGGTCAAGTTCTAGTGGCTGTGGGGAAGGATGCACAAGAACAAATGTATCCTATGCTTGACAGTAACAAACATAGAGAATAAGCTAATTTGAGGTGGTTCTTACAATGACTGAAAATGAACTTGACTTGGAAATGAGGAGAAGAATCATATTAATATGAGACATGCAAAAGGTGAGAATTTTAGTTTGTGTTTATCTAATATTTTTTATTTAGATTAGTTAGTTTATAATATATTATCATACATGTTTTCTTGTTGTTGTTGTGATGCTTGGGGACTTCTACAAGATATCAAAGATATCTTTCCAAATGGTGAACACAAGAGTGTGCTAGGCACATATAAGCAAATTGGGGGAAAAAAGTGGCACAATGATGAGGTGAAAAGAAAAGATTTTGGATATGTGCTTGGAGCACATATCTAGAAGAGTTTAATGATAACCTTAAATTGTTAGGAGATGTATGTAAACAAGCAGCAGAGGGTTTATTGAAATATCGACCTCAAACATGGAGTAGAGCTTTCATTAGTAGCAGGTGTAAGTCAAAGACTATTAGCAACAACATATTTGAGAGCTTTAACTCAAACATTTTAGTAGCACGTCACAAGTTGATAGTCAGCATGTTGGAAGAGATCAGAAAAGATGCAATGATGAGAATTGCTTCAAGAAAAGCACAAGTTGATAAATATAAATTTGAATGGAATCCTGCATGTATGGATGTTTTATCACAATAACAAAACAGAAGCATTGGGTTCTACTGTACTATTTAATGTTGTAGAAGGTTATGAGATAGTTGATGGTAATGATATCCATACTCTATACATAAATAAACAATTATGTACTTGTAAGCTTTAGGAGATCACTGGAATACGTTGCTCACATGCAATTTGAGCATTGGATCATGCCAAAATTGATCCAATGTCTCACATTTCACAATGGTATAAAAAATCTTCTTACATTGCCAGTTATTAGTATGCAATGGAACCTATACTAGTAAAACAATTCATGAATTGTGAGGCATATGAACCCATTGAGCCCCCACCTATTATAAAGATGCCAGGCAGGTCTAAGAAGAAAAAGGGTTAGAAGTGAATTTGAAAGTCAAAAAGGTCAAAGAGCTGGAAAAATGTCTAGAAAAGGTATTCCTATGTCTAGTTCTAGATGTCATGGTTAAGGACATTATGCTGGTACTTGTTTAGCATCAATACCTGAGGTAATCTTTAATTCAACTATGTTTTCTTAATATTTATTTGTAACTTCATGTTTTGCAATTTATCTAAACGTCAGCTTGTTTTTGTTATGTATTTGTCATAATTGTCTAGCCATTGTTTGATAGTACACTACCTGAGAGCTCAAAGGTTGGACCATTTGAAGGTTCAAATGCTGGAAATTATCTAATCTGAACTGGTACAAACACACAAAACAAGTCCAAGTATGGAAAATACAAGGAAAAAATCCAAGGTAACCCATATTATACGCACTAATATTTATATAATATTTGTTGTCCGGGATTGGATTTTGCACTTCTTTTCTTCAATATCTTCCCTAGATTTATGTCTTCTTGTGGAAATAATATTTCCCACATAACATTGATTTATTCATTATGTAAAGCAAAACAAGAGAAAAAGAAGGCGAAATGGTATAGAAATTTATATTGATGAAAATATTGGAGATGTGATTGAGAATGTAAGATTCAAATTACTTTTGGTATTGATAGTTGATTATTCCCATTGAATTTGTGTGATTGATTGTTGACAACCTGGAATGGCCTCCGAAAGATTTGTATCTCAATTTGATGGATTAAGTTATTTTCCTCCAGATCCCGAACTACAACATTCGATCCCTTACGAAAGAGAGATTAGACAAACAAAGAGAGATGCCAAAACACCTAGCAGTAGTAGATCAAGGAAAATTGGACATGTTGGTATGAATATGAGGTTATGTACCCATTTGACCTCCCATTTAAAGCAACAGGGTTGAAGTGGTAGGGTGAACCATGCATGACAGCAAGTCAGCTTCAAGAGGAGAGACATAAAATGATTGGCAGAATTGAGGAACTAGAGAAAAACCACAAAATAGTAACCTTTTGGGATTTTTATTATGATGGATTTATGAATTGATCTTTTTTTTTTTTTTTAAAGTTGTTTGCATTTATGTTATGATTTAGGTTCTCCTATGTTTTTAGATCTCTTAATTCATATAGCGATGATTTTGATGCTACACCCAGTATCAAAATAATGTTTTTATTGCAAAGAAAAGTTGTAAGATTTTGAAGAAATAAAAATCAACAAAAACTTGTATATTTTGTTTGGTAAACTACATATGAATATTTTTTGGTAGGTCGATAACTTGAATACAGGAACATATATATACATGAATATTATCAACAGAAAAAGAGCAAAAATCAAAGAGAAGTTGAGAAGCTGATATGGATTCTCCGAACTCTCTATTGATGAAAAGCTTTGTGAACTTTACTCTAATAAATCTTTATCTTGGATATCTCTACAAATCCATTGCTTTCTCCTGTCATCCTTCTCTACCTCTATCTAGCTCCCTCTCTTTCTCTATACACACACACACACACGCATCTATTTATTTCATGTCAAATCTCATATATATATATATATATATATATATATATATATATAGTTAAACAAGGTATCATCATTATGCCTTTTCGGCAGTCATAAAATAGTAATATAACATGACTTCAAAATGGCAGAGTTTGGCTAATGTTATTATTATATCACCTTCCTTCAAAATATAATGCACCAACTATATGTTTCATTCATATTAACTTTAGTTTGTGGACATTTCCTCATATGAAGTCATAACCTTCCATTAAAAAAAGTCACAAAGTACATATGTGTACACAACTTATTACAGATGCTTCCAAGAAAATACTATGTAGCTTACTACAGGTGTTTCCAAGTACACACAATAACCATATTTCCTACAATATTTCTTGCCAAATAGTCTATCTTGTTCCTAATACAGATGCACGATACATGACAATGTAATTGCGATACAAGAACACAAAACCACCAACTTCAATTTTTTGACTTGCTTCCTCAAATTTTCGCATTCCACATTTTGTTGCCTTACAATATCAGTAAGATCTTCCAAGGCATTTTGCAAACCATCTTCTTGAAATTCACCTACTCTTCTCAACCGTTCTTGGTTATTTCTTATCATAGCAATTTTCTCGTACTTTAGCTGATTAATCACAAACATTTCTCTTTCAGACATCTCCGGATCAAACAAAACATAATGATTACACCTTTGCTTCCTAAATCCATATATAGGTGGCTGATGAAAAAAAAAGAGTTAAAGAAATCTATCAATCCTAACTAGAACATACATATTTCCAACATCATAATCAACTGGAAAAACTAAATAAATAAGATGTATAATTTGAAATATATCACAACAAACTACATGCACTATAATTAGTATGAAGAAATCGGTCAATCTCAATCTCATTCACAATTTATTTTTTTTATTCAAGACCTTGAAACTTTTTTTTTTTCTCATAGGAACAATATACAAAAAATTTAGAAACCCAAAAGATAAAAAAATTACACATAGATGCGATGAAATAACTTGTATTTACGGTATCCATAAAACCTCCTACTAGGATTATCGTTAGTCCACGAAGTCTTCAGGACCTCCTTCATATTGCAATAACAATCATGATGCCCCTCTTCAACTTCAGTAGAATGTTGGCTTCTAACAGAAGATGAACTCGAGTTTGCTGCCATCTGCTAATCCCTTCCTTTAATTTATGATTTCTTAGGAGGTGGAAAGGTAATTTTGGATTCAATTTATGGGAACTTTTAGGGTTTGAAAAGGGGTTGAGAATTGGGATTTATGCTTCCCGTTCCAATGGAAAAAAATGAGTACACATAGGATCAGTTAAACTATGATAGGTGGAGCCCCAGTGCCAAATCAGCTTAAACAAACAATGTTAACATAATATTTGGACGGAGGTGTCTATTTGTTTGGAATTTAGAATTAAGGGTTTATTTGTCCCAATTCAAAAATTCAAGTATTTTATTTGTCAAAAAGTGTTCAAGTGTTGATTTGAGTTTGGGACATAAGTTAGAGGGTCTATTTGTAATTTTTTCTAAAATTAAATAAGCAAAGGAAAAATGGACTATTTTTTGTGAGATGAAAAAAAAGGGGGAATAAAATATAACTTAATCTAATTAATTTAAAAAATCTTTGGTTTTAACTAGATGGTCGTTTGTGTAATGTACGATACATAATATATTATAATATATTAATAATATATGATATAATTATTTTATTACTATTATCATTATAAAAATTTACATAATAATCATTTTATGTGAATTATATTTATATGAAGATTATGTAATTTATTTTCTATTATGTTTTATTGCATTGTCATTAGCTTAAAAGTTATATATATATATATATATATATATATATATATATATATATATATATATTAAATAATAAATTTCACAACTTTTCGAAGTGAACTCCCAACTTAATACAAAAATTTCAAACTCACTAAAACCTATTAAGGTGGAACTATACATTATAATGTTATATAAATTAATAGTATAATTGCTTTATTTTTATATAAAAATATTTATATATTTAGATCAAATTCATAGAGAAAATTTATATATTATTTAGTCAAATCCATCACATATATCAAAACAAAACAAAAATTCAATTCATAAAAAACTATATTATAATCATAAAAATTATATAATTATATTTTAATATATTATTTATTTAAAAAATACAATATTGATGTTAAATTAAAGATCACAAAAAGAGTATTAATTTGATTTACGTCAAAAATATATTTATAATAAAAAATTTATTTAAAATTTTAAATTTTAGTAAAAATAAAAAATAAAAAAGTAGATAATTCTCTTCGATTGAGCTCTCGGTTGCGTTGGCAGCTACATAGGATAAGACATTAATTAAAAAAAGAAAAAATAAATGTGTTGGCTTCGAGTATAAGCTGCAGCCTCCCAGGACACCATAACCCGCCTAACCATCTTGACTCTTGACTACACAATTCGTTGTGCGTCAAAGTGATAGTTTATAAACATATATTAACTTCAATTGTTCAGATACATAAGGTAAAAAAAAAAAAAACACCAGTTTCTAGTGTGGTGGCCACCTTAACTGCCCAAGTTAGGTTTGCATAGAATTAGGGCTCTCAAAGAGATGAATTGAGCTTGAGTTTGGGCAGGTTCGGGTTGAGTTCGAAACTCGTCGAGTTCAAGATGTTAAGCTCGGCTGGAGCTCATGATAAGCAATTGTGAATTTGGCTCGAAATTCAGGTTTTTTTAAGAGATTTATTTTTGTGCTCCATTAATACGATTTATATATTTCCACATTTACTAACAATTTTCAACTTTCCAAAGAAAAGAACACTAACTTGACATTCGAAAATAATAAATTTAACAAGAAAAATTATACTGTTTATAGTTAAATGACTCACATCTCACGACTAAAAAAGTACAAAATTTACACCATTAAAAGTCTCACAATAAATAATACTTCATATTTTTCTAAGTAAAATATTATTATAAAATAAATAATCAACAATTGTCTTCTTCCTTGCAATTCTTCTAACTATTACGTCTTTTTTCATAAGTTTGTATAAGTTTTTTTGAGTAAAAATTTACTTATTACTCATTTTTGGGTAATACATATAAATTTATTAATTAACCAATAATCAAGTATGTTCATGTGTTTTCGAGCTGAACCTAAGTAAATTTTGTTCGACTCATTAATATTTTAAGTCGAGCTCAAGCTCGAGCCAAACCTAATCGAATCACGCTTTGACTGAATCGCGAGCAAGCTGGCTCATTGACTTCCCTACATATAATATAATTCAGGAGGGTTTTATTCGATGCTTTTGTGTCTCTAAAGTAAATGTTATATTCCTTCTTAGGGTAACATACATCCTCTTAAGCTATCAACATCTTCTAAAAATTTTAAAAAACAACCTACATAGAACATGTAGTTTATCTATCACTCTGCTCGATAGTAGAGACAATCTTTATAAATAACACTCAATCCACTGAATAATTAATCTCAACACATCCACTCTCCTCGCATAAAATCAAGTTTTCCTGCTAAGTGTTAATGTAAGCAGAATTTTTTACAAAAAGATCATTAATATGTGATAGATAATTGATAGACAACACATCTTATGTGTATCGAACTATATGAACTAAAAGGAGCACAAAATAATACTCTCAAAAAATTCCCACAAAATTACCCATATTATCACTAAAAATTCAACACAGACAACTTTCTAATATATTTATTTTTTGATATATGATCATTAAAAAAATATATATTCCGAATTTCAATCTCCGACAAAATTTTGGTTAGAACACTCAAAATATTGGTTTCTTGTAGGACATTTTTGCAATAATTACATCCTATATATACTTGAAATGCTACTATAGCTATTGCACTACAATAAGTTGGTTTGAAAGTGCAAAATAATTATATTTTCCTATAGAAATAATAGTTAAGGATTATGTTTTCTAAATAAATACGTACGTCAGCGTAATTGTTTTTTTTAAGTTAAGAAAAATAATAAAAAATGTCCATATAAATATTTTTACTCTATTCTTTTAGCTAGTTAAACAAAATACCATCAATCCAGAAAAATGAAATCGTGGCACTTTAATAATTCGCACTTGGTTGTCGCTGTCAGTTTGGGCACTTTGATGTTGCCTTGTTTTCATATAAATACAATAAAGTCAAATGCTTTTCAGAAAAAGTGACAAATTTATTATTTCGTTGACATCATCAATATATACTTATAAAATTCTAGTCGTTAAATCACGTGACGGAATGGACTAATTTGTCACTATATGACACAAGACACTTTTCAATAAAATAGTTCCTAAAACTCATAATTAGATCGACAAGCCTTTGTATATCTGAACATGCCTTTTAAGACATTTACATGCATGTCTTTTACAATATCTTTTTAATTATTTAAATTTTTTTATTTAGTTTGGAGAATCTGTGCGAAGGAGACGGAGACAGACTACTCTACCCCACATACACATACACATACAAATGGGGATCCTTTGTTGTGGGACTAAAAATAATATAGAATGTTATGTACAAAATTTCATTGTTTTAGATAATGTTCTGTTTTTTTTTTAATTTTCAGTCATCACATAATTGTTATTATAACTATTATTTTTTTATTTTACTATTAACTTTACGGTACTTATTTTTTCTTGTTCTTTTTCTTTTTTACTTTAATTTTCTCAATTCTCATTCTTATCAATTTTTTTAATGCAAAAAATATAGAATTACCTTCAATTAAATAAAAGGTAGTTCATAATATCTTAAATTAATATATGATTTTAATAATTATATACACGTACCATATATTAAGGATGACAGTTTTTAATTGTATATAAACCCAACTCTAATTAAGAAAATTCGGATCAAGGCTTAACAGGTTCATGGGTGGGGACAAGTTCCGATCCCCCGTCCCGTCTAGAATTGAAAATCAAATCAAGCTATTCAATATTTGATTCGAACTCGTTTGTTGAAAGCTCGTTTGAACTCGATTCGATAAAAATGTCAAACAAGCTTGAACAAACTTTTATGTTTAATAAAATCTAAAATTCGAGCTCGTTATGCAAAATTCGTTAAAACAAGTATAAAATATCAAACTAATCGAGCTCAACTCGTATTCGGCTCGATTAAAGCTAATTCAAGCCCGACTCGGTTAATAATCAAACCAATCTCAAACAAAATATTAAAAGCTCGATGACATTTCAAACAATCTTAAACAATAGTATGTTCGACTCGACTCGTTTACACACCCTAGTCCCGTCCCACCCCAATTCGTTAGTTTATATGTATATATTAATTATATTTTATATTAAGTATATGTAGCAGCAGCAGCAGCAGTAGTAGTAGTAGTAGTAGTAGTAGTAGTAGTAGTAGTAGTAGTAGTAATAATAATAATAATAATAATAATAATAAATAATTATTTAAAATAATTATTTATTATTATTATTATTATTGAAAAAAATATCATTGAAAAAATATCATTTAATTCTCAATTTATTAAGTTCTGGTGCACTATTGAATATATATATATATATAGAATTTAGTATGTATATAATAATTTGATAAAATATTATTTTAAATATAAATTAAATTAATTGGGTACACGCAGCCATCCCAACCCTGACTTACTACACCTTTGTCATGTCAGGTCTTTCACATGTCGGGGACATAGATGGCAAAACATAAAGCGATAAACCTTAAAATCATGTTATCTTGATTTAAATTCTACTATTAATCTCAATAAAATTATATATATATATATATATATATATATATATATATATGTGTGTGTGTATAATTTTAATTTATGCGTGTTAAATGGGTTGACCCGCAAAACTAAAACGTTGGGTATAAGTTCTAAGTTTTGATATATTCAATAAATAAGTTAAGTCCATATGAACATAATTTTTCTGTGAGTGAACTTGTTAATACTATTTTGTTTTATGGAAAACAATTCCAATTATAGTCTTCTAAGATTCATTGCAAAAATCTTTTCACATTTAAGAAAGGATGGATTATTGAAAAATCATAAGTTAAAATGAAATTAAAAGTAAAAAGATAAAAGAAAATTGAAGAAACATAAAATAAGAGGTGTTGGTTATAATACCCAACAATGGCTTTTAAAAATATTATTAACTTTTTACTCTTTTTATGATTTTGAATTCCAAAACAATTGCTTTTGAACTCCGTAACAACTTTTGTAACGGCTTGTTGCTAGAGCTGGAACTTGAGAACTCGGTGAAATCGAGTTTAGATAGATCTCTCTCTACAAAATTAATACGTCTCGGCTGGTGCTCACGATTGATAAATGAAGTTTATACATACATTTTGGATTGATTTGATATAAATTTAAAGTGTAAAAATACGTAAGTAATCTATTTCGACCAAATTTATTATATTGAGTGAAATTTGAGAAGTCCCTATACCGAGATATATTGAGACACATTGAAATATAAGAAACATCTAGGGGTAGCAAAACATCCACACCACGTGCTTCAAAGTAAACATCGACTGATCTTTCTTCAAAAATTCAGTGTTTTCCCCTTTTCCTCTTTATTGTTTTATGCTGCAAATAGTGGAATATATATATATATATATATATATATATATGATATTTAATTCAATTATATCTAGCTAGACATTCTTGTAATCTTATGGCATGTTTTAGACTATTTTAATGATTATGTTGAGATAGTCACTTTATAGTCAAGTTCTTCTTCAGGACTCATATTCGTATATATTGCGTTATGTTCTTTGTTTAATTATTTGGCCAATAATTAAGCATGTTCAATATATCCAGTCGAGATTTGGGAGATAAGATTTCATATAGATCTTGTATATATGACATAAATATTTAATAGTTGGTTGATCTGTAATATTTATGATGAATTATCTGTCCTTTGTGCCTTAAGGAGTTAATTGCTCATGTGGAATAGTGATATTGACATAAGTAATTAATTTACGAATTACATGCACTTCGGAAGAAGGAGTAGTTTAATATTGTGACTTCCCTATAAGAATAAACTTGGATTAGATTAATTTGATAAAATAAGTGTTTCATAGTTGAAACATGACCCTAAGATTCGTTTCTCTCATCGTATTTACTCACGCTTCTATTTGTTTACTCATTAGTTGTAATTTTTCTTATCTGTTTGTTTAAGTTTAGTTATTAGTTAATTAATCACATATCCACTTTTAATCTTCTAGATACACTGTAAATTTGTAATAACTCTTAGCTTTGTGGGATACAACCTTGTTCACTACCATTTATAGCTACTGGTACACTTGTGGGATAACTTATAGATTTAGGCTATAAATAGTTTGACGTATTGGTCCCAAAGATGAAGGTAGTAGCCTAGAAACTCCAACAAACTAGAAGGTATGAGTTTGGACAAGTCTAAAATGTAGGAAAACATTATGTTGAATGCTATGTAGGTTTTTCAAGTGTGTTTTCCATGCATCTAAGATAATGTATTTATAGGTACAAAAAACCTTCTATGGAAGAGTTAAAATTTGAAATGATAGTTATTGTGGGCATTCACGCCCCTAAGAGTAACTCTTGAGGGTTACTCCGACCTTGTGATATACATTACTTTAGGACTTTTATAATGTATCTGGAGGTCCACTTGTCTAGGCTCATAAAGGTCTCAAATAGTACATTGATTTTAGAATCGGTTCGATCATACTTGATGCAGTAGTGTGTCAAGATTAAGACCAAAACCTTATGTCTTATGTTGATTTATTAGGAATATCATAATGATAGAAAATGGGAAAACCTAATTTATTTCATCATTCATCCCCTAACACAAAGCAATCTTAAGGTTTAAATACTAAAAATTCATAAATCCAACTCAAATTAAAAAAAAAATTCCAAAAGTTGGGTCCAACAAAAAAATAAAACATAATTATTAATAAAAGAGCTTAATTTCAATCAGGGCTTCAACTTGATTGGATTTATTTTGTGAGTTACATGATCGCAGTTTTGTATCCACCATTCTTCTCCTCTTCAAAATGATTTTCCCTCAAATCGGAACTAGTTTCATCTCCAAAGTAATTGTCACCATGGAAAGGAACCAAGTGTTTTACATTGAAGTCATCCAAAGTATGAAACATTCAGATTAATCTTCTCCACGATCTCCACAGGGCAAATTTTTCTGAAGGACAACTTATTGTATTCATGGACGGGGAAACGGACCTTTATAAGAAGAGCCCAAACAAAGTCGATCCACCTCGTATTGGACATCACGATAGCGCAAATCTGTAGCAACCTTATATTTGACATTGGTTGCCTCCAAGCATGATAATGTGATTGCATGTAGGTGTTGGAGTTATTTGATCATGTCCACAACTCGGACGCCAATGGAGGGTCGAACAACAAAGTAAGCAAGTCGACAAGGTGTGGAACAACCTCGTACACAACAAAGAATGAGTTGAACCCAATATTGTAGTTCTAAGGCTTGATTATGAGCAAATTTTGTTACACTCAATTTAATATCCCAAGATTTGAGATTGTCACAAACTAAACAATGAAGTATGTTTCCCAACGAACAATTTACCACCTCGGTTTGTTCATCAGTCCATGTGCCACAAAAGAGTGCAAAAATGATTAAGAAAGTGAGAATCACAATCCGAGACAATAGAGAGTAGCAACCCATGGATGCGGAAGACCTCACGAAAAGATAAAGTAGTCATATGTACAACATCTGCAATCCTCTAACATGGTATGAAATGCACCATTTTAGAGAAATGGTTAACAAAAACAAAAATAGAGGTATTACCTCGCTGGGTCCAAGGATGGCCCAACACAAAATCGATAAACGGGATTTATACATGTACTTTTAGGTAGATTTGAGATACATTTTTATGTGCAAAATCATGTATATTCATCTCATTTAGTCCAAAATTGTTATATTGAGTGGGTGTTACATGTTAGCTCATTTTGTAGTGATTTTCATGAATTTGAAGCTTAAAAACTAAAAATGGAATTCATAGTCACGAAGCTTTAACACGCAGTTACAAAATAATTAACTATAACTTTTAATGTAGGAACTCAAATCTATTGGTTCTTAATATTTTGGTAAGATAAGCAAAAAGTTACAACTTCTATAAGAAACACTTCTACCAATGGTATCTCTAACATAGCCCAAAATACAATCAAAGAGAATACTACGCATTGATTTATTTTGATATATCTTTGGTATTTTGATCATAACATGAGCTACATATATCCAATTGTATTGAAACAAAATTTTTTAACATCCAACAGGTAGGGCGACTATGTTCTATGAAATAGAAGAAGTCAAATTTGAACTAGAAAACCTTCAAAAATTACTTTAAAGTTGGCGCTCGATCATGCTAAATGTTTGCTCGACCGAGCCTTTCCGCTCGACCATCTGCTCGATTTAGTTAAATTTCCACTTGATTGAGTTGTTTCTCACTTGATCAAGTCATTTCCTACCCAATCAAGCATCGCATCCAGAATTTTGTGTATATCTTTATTTTTTCGCCAGATTTGACGGTCAGGACAAGCCCTAACAGGCTTTTATGCCTATAAATAGATGATACTTCTTCATTCCTTGATGATCTCATATTATACATATCAACATACCTCTTTGCATCAAGTACACACCAATTCATCAAGAGAGAGAAAGGCAGAGACAATTCATCATCCACTCGAGGCGCTTCAATGGACCATTTGTAATAATTTCTATGAAGTTTCATAGTTTCTTTTCTTCCTTGTATTTGTTTAATGCTAGAGATGGTTAGAATTAGATTTTTTTTATGATGCTTAAGTCTACTATGTCTGGCTAAATCATCGTAGTCTTAGGGCATGTTTGATACAATTATGCCATTATATTGATTTAATTTGAGTTCAAATTTGAGTTCTTCGTCTAAGTTCTTATTCATATATTTATGATTTGATATTCCTTACTTAATTACGTGGCCAACGATTATGCATGTTTAATATGTATTGAGTCAAGATTTGAAAGATAAGACCCCACATAAATCTAATATATATGACATAAATATTTATATAATTATCTGTCTGCAATATTTATGAAGAATTATCATTCTTATTTTTCTTTTTGGAGTTGATTATTTATGTGAAATAGAGATATTGACATAGGTAATTAATCTACAAATTGCATGCAGTTTGAGAGATGGTGTAATTTGATATAGTGATTGTCTTATAAGAACAAAGAATGAGTGAACTCGGATTGAACTAATTTAGCAATATAATTATGAATTGTTGAAAGCATGACCCTAGGATCCATTAATTCTTTTTGATTCCTCCACATCTTTGTCCATCTATCTTTTGATTTATTGATTTATATGTTATTTATTTTCATATTTATTAGTAATTAGATAAACACACACTTTTTATCTAGTCATCTAGATTTAGTAAAGAAGTAAATTTATAATACTTGATAATCTCCACTGATCCTTATGGATCCAACCTTGTTCACTACTATTTTATAAAGTACCTTGTACTCTTATAGGTTAATGTGTAGATTTAGGCGAACAAAAATCCATGCTAACCGCCATCCATAGTCTAGAAGGGACCGGTAAAGGGTGAAAAAGCTCAGTGTTAGTAATCGTACACTTGGAAACCTAGCAGACACAACATCGGGACACATAAAAAGCCACATCATGATGTGCACTCGGCCAAAAAACATCGCCCTAAGAGCTCAACAGATCAATCTCCCATGCTATGCACTTCAGAAATGCGCAAAGTGCTATATAAGATGCAAAGGTTAATGCCCCAAAATAAGATATCATACATTAATTCTCAAATTTCCCATCTAGTGAACAACCGAAAATGGGACCAAAGAATACGTTCGGTGCACAGAGGTCTCGAAATGTGTCAAAACCCACCAACTCAACCCACATGTCGGTCAACAAAATATGGTGAAGACTTGAAGTATCTACCACACAATTAGTAGCCCCAGATTGGTGACCAACAATGAAACTAAATTGTTGAAGAAAGGATGACCACTTGTCATGAAGAGCAAAAAGAGAGTCTTTAGTGGTTAAAGGTTTGAGTGTCTCATGATCGGCATATGACACAAACTCTCGTTGAAAAAAAATGATGCCAATGGCGAACAACATGACCATGGCATATAATTTGATATCATATTTTTTATATTGAGAATGAGCTCCTGTAACCTTCTCACTAAAATAGATGTGCAGCGGAAGGTATTAAATTGACAGGTTGTAAACTCACCCTTGATTCATACACATGAATGCCGCTAAATTTAGGAAGATGAAGAACTCATGTCTCCAAAATTTTATAGAATCTCTCAAAGTTCAATCTGCCCTAAAAATCCAACATCAAAACAAATATATAGTTGTCCCAAGAAGCTGCAAATGACAAAATGACCCCAACAAAAGTAATAAAATGCATAAACAAACTGAAATAAATAAACAAAAATTAACAGCTCAAAAACCACCGCACAAGCCAACTCAACGAGCCTTTCCATTCTTACTGCAATCCAAGCGATCCAAGTAACCCAAAGCAAATTGATCTACACCATCTCCCCCGGATTAGAGAGATTCGACCACGAATCAGAAGGAATAATTCCACCAACTTGCTCATCATCCAAACTATCACCGTGGAAATGAACCAAATGCTTCACATTGAATACATGTGATGTGGCAATTTAACTAGGAAGAGCCAACTGGTAGGTATTTTGATTAATGCGCTCGACAACCTCCACCGAACTGATCTTGCATGCCCGCAATTTATTATATTCATGCGCCGGGAAGTGGTCTTTAGTCAAGACCACTCACACGTAATCACCAACAGCAAACTCAAGTAGTCGACGTCCCTTGTCAGCATGTTACTTATACCGAGTAGATGAGCCTACCAGATTAAGATGTGTTAGCTGATGTACATGTTACAATTCAGTAATAAAGTCTGAAGCGGTCCCATGAAGACGGGACAGAGTACGGAGATCAATTAAATCAAGTGGGTCACGCGATAAATAGCCATAAACCACTTGAAACAGACTAAATCTCATACTGCGATTAACAGCACAATTATGAGCGACTCTGGAGGGGCAAGTTTCAAATCCTATGCCTTTAAATTATCACCCACAAGGCTACAAAGAAGATTACCAAAAGAGCGGTTAACAACCTCGGTCTGACCGTCGGTCTGGGGATGGTACACTTCAAGAAAGGTAACCGAAAAGGCGTCTGGGTCGGTAAGGCAAGAAGTTCTTCAGGGGATATCGATTGGGGTTAGGTCACCGACTCTTCTTCAGAGTATACCTGCATGGGATCGAAAGACTTTCAATTTTGTGAACGTGTCCAAACCCGAGTATCAGAAGCAGAAGTTGGGCATCCAGGGGTTACGGACCGACCATAGAACCCTGTTCAATAAGTAGAATGCATTAGCTCTTCAGCTTCTCACGCTTGCCGGATTCTTTTTTCGCCTGGGATGGTATGTCTTTCGACAAGTGGATTGGAGAGCAGAACTAAACCAGAGTGATGTATTGACCATGCACCACAAATTGCGCCAAAAATGACTAAGGAATCGAGTGCTTCTATTGGAAACAAAGGATTGAGGCAATCCATGGAGGCGATACACATGCTGAAAGTAGATTTATGCCATGCTGATAGCATCCGTTATCCCCTTACAAGCTAGAAAGTGTACCATTTTCAAAAATCGATACAGCACCATGAAGATTGAATCATAGCCACGCTGAGTTAGTGGGAGTCCGAGGACAAAATCCATGCTCATGTCAGCCCACGGCTGAGTAGGGATGGGCAAAGGCAAATACAAACCAGCATTAGTTGCATGCCCTTTTGATAATTGACAAACAAGGCATTGTTCTACAAATTACGAGAATTTCTTGTGCAAAGACGGCCAGAAGAAAGAATTGGTGATCAACTAAAAAGTGCAATCACGGCCCACATGACCCTTGTTATGAGCCTCCTGAATGATTTTTAAACAGAGACTGGAATAAGGGATACACAACTGCACACCACAAAATAGAAAACCGTCCTCTAAAATGAAATCTGAGCGCACATCCAACTGAATTTGGGATAGAATCTTCGACAAAAACAGATCAAAGATGTAAAGATCCACAAAATTGCAGAACCTAGGGAACTGGAATTGCATACGACCAAGCAGGGAGTGACGGCGGCTGAGGGCATTCATGACACGATTAGACACATCGGCCTTATGTTTGAGCACAAATGTAAACTGTTGTAGATAAGCATGCCAAGATACGTAATGAGCTGAGATTTTATCCTGGCTACCAATATGTTGAGAGCATGATCAGAGTAGAGAATGAATTCACAATGAAATAAATAATGACGCCAATGCTTGACTGCTTGAATGATGGAAAAAAGCTCAACATCATAGGCTTCACAACAAGTTTTTGAACCCTTCAACTTTTCAGTAAGATAAGCAATCGGGCGACCAGATTGGCTGAGGACTGCTCCAACCCCAACCTTGGAAGCATCACAATGTAACTCATAAGGTTGGGAGAAATCTATAAGGACGAGCACAGAAGTTGAAGACAAAAGAGCTTTAATATCTCAAAATGTAGCATCCGCGGTGGCTGACCAAGAAAATGTCTTACCCTACATGCAATCAGTAATCAGAGCCATAACACTACTAAAATGTAGGATAAAACATTTCTAGAAAGAGGCTAAGTCATGGAAACTACGAACATCGGAGACGAAATAAGGTTTTGGCCAAGTTTGTATGGCCTCAACCTTTGAGGGGTCGATAGACAACCCATTAGCAGATATAATATATCCCAAAAATTGGACACGATCAGTAAACAAGACACACTTATTGGTAGCCGAATAAAATGAATCACGTTGTAGCACAGTTAAAACATAATGCAAGTGGTCCAAGTGCAGCACTAAAGTAGCACTAAGAACAAGTATATCATCAAAGTAAACGACTAAAAATTTACCAATAAAAGTCATAGTGTCTGATTCATGATGTGCATGAATGTGCTCGGAGCGTTGGACAGGCTAAACGGCATAACCATCTATTCATAGAGGCCCTCCCTTATCTTGAAAGCCATCTTCCACTCATCATCTGGGCGAACCTGAATCTAGTGATACCTATTTTTTAAATCCAGTTTTGAGAATATAGAGGCCAAGTGTAAATGATCCAACAAATCATCGAGCCGTGGAATAGGAAATCGACATCGAATTGTGATTTTATTTATGGCTCTACTATCTACACACATTCTCCGATTACCATCTTTTTTTGGAGTGAGCAACGCAGGGACCGCGTAGGCGCTAAGACTTTCATGAATATGACCCTTAGCTAATAAATCTTCCATTCGCCGATGAAGCTCCTCATGCTCCCTAGGGCTCAAGTGATAATGTGGCCGATGAAGCTCCTCATGCTCCCTAGGGCTCAAGTGATAATGTGGCCGATTTGGTAAATAAGCACTAGGTAAAAGGTCGATGTGGTGTTGTACGTCGCAAAGTGGGGGAAGGCCAAAAGGAAGAGCAAAAGGAAATACTACCTAAAATTCATGCAAAAGAGGCTATACCTCCAAAGGAATGTCAACCTCAAGCAGAGATGGTTTATAGAGAAGCACATAAACCATAAAGGTGTTGCACATAGCTTCTTCAAACAAAGCACAAGACAACAACAATGGTGATGTAGAGATGGCTGGTTGTGGTTTGTTAGATGCCGGAACAAAGATCAATTTTTTTTCCACAGAAGAAGAAACACTAAGTATTGGAACGACCATCGTGAAAAACATCACGATCATATTGCCAAGGCCATCCCAAGAGCAAGTGGCATACATCCATGGGGATATATCACACATAATATCGTCAATATAAGTTCGGCCAATGGATAAAGAAACAAGGGTGCGGCGCGATACTAAAACATCTGATGATTGGCTACGTTAAGCCAATTTGTATGGCCGTGGATGTGAATCTGTCAGAATTCTTAGTTTGGAATACACCTCCTTTGAAAGGACATTCTCACAACTTCCAGAATCTATAATGAACTTGCAAACCTTACCCAAGATAGTGCAAGTTAACCAAAAAATAGCATGCCTCTGTTTTGCATCTGGCACGGGAAGAGGTGTTAGGCAAACACAATGGAGGATCAGGTTTATCCCCACATCCCCAGCAAGATACTCTTCATCAGAACCATGCTCCTCGCACTCTGGATGAGAAACAGGAGAATTATTCTCAGGCTCATTAGTAACCAAATTGCGCGTAGGCACTCTTTGGCATTCCGACTGACGATAACCTGGGTCCCTGCAATTGAAGCATCTAAAACCAAATTGTACATGGTTAGAAAGTGGGGCTAGAGTCCACATCAAAGATTATTGTCCAAGGTGTGGCGATGCCAAGACATTAGGATCGAGAGTTGGACGACCAAAACTAGGAGCACATCATAAGATTTGTTTCTCCACTTGTAATGCATGCTAGTGTACCTCGGCCACCGTATACAGATCAAACATGTTGAGAATGTCTTGAATAGGTGTATGAAGGCCACCTATTCATCGAGAAACTAGTTGAATGGGCGATTCAATTTAATCAACTCGAGTCTGTAATCTATAAAAGTCTATTGTATTCTCATCCACAGTATGTTATCCCTAACGTAGATTTTGGAATCGCTAGTAGATCCCTTATAGTTATATGGTAGGGAAAGCATCACACAGGTGCTTAGTGAATTTAGCCCATGCTGTGATTTTTTATTTGCCAAATTGTTCACGTGTATGTTTTTCATGTTTCCACCATGCTTGGGGTTGACCATGCAAATACATTGTGACAAGGGATCATGTCTGTGATCTGGCACCTCCTTGAATTCAAGGATTTCCTCTATAGTATGCAGCCAATCGAGGAATTCATCGGCCGAAAGATCCCTAAAAAATTCTGAAATATCCACTTGAAACCTAGATTCCCAACGGCATGCATCTAGGACACGGGCATGCTGTCTCGCAGGTATAGCAAAAGGATTGACATCCTCATCATCATCTCCAACTTCAGAGTCATCAACCGGTGGTGTTTGCTGGCGAGCCTAGAGATTACCTAATTGATGGGTAACGATTTCCACCTGCTGACGAAGGTGAGCGAAATCCTTATGGCGATTAACCTCATCCAAGGAGATGGTGTTGCGGCACGGGGATGGGGGAAATTGTCCAGGATCAGCTAAAAATTGATACCAAATGGTGCAGTGGATGGTATTAAATTGACAAGCTGTTAACTCACCCTTGATTCATACACAGGAGTGCCGGTAAAATTAGGAAGATGAAGAACTCACGTCTCCAAAATTTTATAAAATATCAAAGTTCAATATGCCCTAAAAAAGCAACAAAACAAATATATAGTATTCCCAAGAATCTGCAAATGGCAAAACAACCCCAATAAAAGTAATAAAATGCATAAACAAACTAAAATAAATAAACAAAAATAAACAGCTCAAGAACCACCGCACAAGCCAACTCAATGAGCATTTCCCATTCTTACTGCAATCTAAGCAATCCAAGTAACCCAAAGCAAAGTGATCTATATCAATAGTCCACCAGACGACCTGCTTGGGTCAAAACTCAAAAGGAATCGAGAAATCCTAAAAAGCTAGAAGAAGGGCATTCGTCAACTTCCTCTTTATCATATTGAAGGTGCCATCCGCCTCCTTAATCTAAAAAATTATCTTGTGTTGCATCGTATCTATAATAGGAGCCATAATGGTGCTGAAATGGGGAATTAATGGCGATAAAAGGAAGCCAACTCAAGAAAACTACAAGCCTTGGTGACTGAAGTCAAATGGGGCCAATCCCGAATAGTTGTGACTTTTGATTCTTCAACCTTTATGCTCGCTACAGAAATTCAATAACAAAAAAAAAAGTATGGAGGTCATTAGAAATGTACAATTGGATGGTGAAGCATAGAAACAGTCGAAATGCAATATCAGAAGGACAACCTAGATATGTTCTAATTGCTCAGCCTCCAACTTACTGTAAATAAAGATATCATCAAAATACACCACAATACAAGTGCTAATAAGCTAACACAAAGACTTATTCATAATATGCATGGCTGCGCTCAAGGCATTAGACAACCCAAATGGCATGAGCAACCACTCAAAGAGACCCTCACGAGTCTTGAAAGTTGTCTTCCACTCACCTCCCTGGTAAATCTAGATCTGGTGGCACGCACTACCTACGTCGATCTTGCTAAACATCATCTCCCCACTTAACTGGTCCAACCGACCATCTAAGCGAGGAATAGGGAATCAATAGGAAACAATAATCTTGTTTATAGCTCAGCTATCAACACACATACGCCAATCACATGTCTTCTTGGGAATCAACAAAGCCAGGATAGGACACAAACTCAAACTCTCATGAACATGGCCCTTCTGTAGCAATTCTTCTACTTGACAATGAATTTCTTCGTGCTCAACAAAGGTCTGTGATAGTGAGGGTGGTTAGGCAAAGGAACCATCGAGATCAAATCAATTTATTGTTAAATATCTCAAACAGATGGATTGTTTGGTAGATCTGACAGAAACACATTTTCAAACTCGAACATAATAAAAGAAATTGACAGTGGAATCTCACAAGCAGTACAAGAGTCATGAAAAACAAGCAATAAAGTATACGAATATAAATATTTCTTGAAGAAAAGCATGGAGAAAAAATAGAAGACCTTACTATATGCCATAAGAGGCGGTGAAAGCAAAAACACATGAACAATCTACAAAGACAAACAAAATATAACATAAGTGTCCTATGAATTATAAATAATAAAACATTATTATTGCCTTTAACTTCATGAGTAGTCTAGTATATCCTTCAACTGCATTAACTTGAAGTGTCGGGCACATATCGGCTTGCTGCCCCGTGGAAACAAAAATCCCACATGCCTTAACTTGTTGAATATTCTCTGTAACCATTTTTTTAACAAGAGCATTTAGATTATAAATTAGATTTTCAATAGAAAAAGAACCTACCTCATTCACTTTTCTATGTGATGTAGCTTGCCTAACTCCAACCTGTTGAAAATTAACAGCCATAGTTGTAATTAAATATGTGGCTTCGGTAGACATTTTGTTCACTATAGCTCCTCCATTGGCAGCATCCATCATCATTCTCTCTATGGGCAGCAATCCTTTATAAAATTAGTGTATGAGAAGCTGCTCTAAGACTCCATATTGAAGGCAACTTACACTAAGTTGTTTAAAACTCTCCTAATGCTCATGAAGACTTTCTCAATCTTTTTTGTTTGATTCACAAATTTCCCTCCTAATACTAGCAGCTTTTGAAGTAGGGACGAATTTATCAAGGAACAACAAAACTATTCTCGTCCATGTGGTCATAGAACTAGATGGCAAATAGAATAGCCAATCTTTTGCATTATCGGTCAAAGAAAATAGGAAAACACGTTGTTGAATTTTTTCTCTGTAACACCTTATGGTTTCATGCTAGAGCAAACTACATGAAATTCTTTCAAATTTTTGTGAGGGTCTTTATTTTCTAGTTTGTGGAATCTTGAAAAAAGATGGATTAATCCGAACTCAACTAAAATTCACCCTCCAAAGGTGAGACTTGAACTTAAAGTGATTGTTGATTTATGTTGGTTGGTGCAGTCAATTCTCTCAATGTCCTTTCTATTGGCTCTGTTTTTATTTCAAATTCACTTGAATAATCAGCAAATGGAACTGTTAAATTCAATCGAGGAGATAAAGATAAGAATGCTTGCTTTCTTAATTATGTTTCTTTCCTCAACCTTTTAACAGTCTTTTCAATTTCAGGATCAAATTAGAGTTCACCTATATGAAAAGAAAAGGGCATCAAAAGGAACACATAAAACAAAACTGAACAAAACAAAATAATAAATCAAGTTGACACCAATCCCATCAACGGCGCCAAAAATTTGTTGGGTGTCAAAACTAACAAATAATAGAACACTTGTTCTAAATATTTAAGATAGTGATGAACAAGGATCGTATTCACATATATTGGTGGGATTTATTCTTTTGTATGACTAAAATAAGGGGGGTTTTTGAGATTTGGTGGTAAATAATATCAATTAAACGAGAACAATATGTGAATATGAATGTAAATCAATTGTAATTAAAATCCAACCAAAGGGTAACTGCAGAATTGGTTCATAGAACTAATCACTAATGCAAAAGTCCTTCTTTCATTCAACATTAAATTGGTTATAGTATGACCATAACAATCAATGTCTCATTACTTGTTCGATAACTAGGGTCAATTGCTGATCATTTTCCTTGTCAATAAACAATTCTAGATACGAGCATAGAGTTTAATTTACCAACAACATTGAGATGAGAGAGACCACCAATACTAGCCAATAAACAAACATGTAAGTTTATTTAAGCTAGATCATATATCCCCATAACATAAATCAAGTACCTTCATATACTCAATCATACTATTCTGTCACATATTTTAGAATAGTCAAATAACTACGAATTTAACCTTCTAACTGACAATATATTGTTTGAACAATTGAGAGATTGGAATATGAATTCAATCATCTAAACAATAATATAATCACACATAAAAGATATACGAATAATGGAAAAATGAAACTAACAAGTGAAAACTAATTAGATCTCACAATTTCAAAGAACCAAATCATCGGTATCCCTTGGATGGAAAAATGAAGTTTTAGCCTTCCATGTAGGATTGTAGGAAACTTGAAAACTAGAGAGATAGTTGTGTAAAATCTAGATGTCATTTCTACACACACACACACACACATATAGTCCCCTCTAATCGCCCCACTAATTCTATCAATAACTATCATCATAAAGAAGAAGTAATTTTCATCTCTTAGTGGGAGAAGAAGAATAGGTGGTTATGTTGATTCCCATCGCTGGACATTTCGAGTTAAGGTGTGCCCATACCTTATGCGATAGTCTTTCCAACCAGCTTATCGGAAGGTACGGCGTGCCCATGCCTTATGTAAAAATTTATCCTTGTTCTCCACTTCATTGAGCATTCTTTCATTTCATCAATCCACCCATGGTGTGACAAGATGCATCATTTCATTTAGATGTCCTGCAAAACACATTTCTTCATCAAAATTTGAGAGATAAACATTATTAAGAGTAAAAAATCATGAGAACACAAAACATCTTATCAATGCCCATGCCTTGCTATGCTCATTCGTTCCTATTTTCTTGTTTTATTTGCTTTCTATAATTTACAATTTATTTTCTTTGTAGGAGTAGGAAATTTTAGAATTAATTTCAAAAAATAATGAATTAATGGATATATGTGAACCTTAAAATGCATGAATATTGTGGATTAATGATGAAGACTAATGATGAACTACTTGATTTGCAATGCAAAAGAGAATAGTTGGGCATGATATATATTTTTATTTGCATATGTTGATGAAATTGAAAGCATCATTTGGATTATGATTTATAATCATGAGAATAGGCCTTCATATATCATGCCCAACTATTCCCCGATTTAAGGTCATATATTCAATACATATGAAGATAATTTAAGGTCATCATTGTTAGCTACTTAACCAAAATATCCAACGAGAATGTTTTATTTTACTTAGTTACCCAATTTTGAGCCCTATGAATTCCTTATTAAGCTTGAATATAGTCCATTGATATTTTATGAATTTAATTATCTCGAATGTATTTAGTGTCTCGGACTTTTCAATGAAAACAAATTAAAATATGAATTTATGAAAGAAGATGGAGAAAAATATGTGGAGAAATTTATTAGAAATTATTGCAATTGAAGCGAACAGAGTTGATTTCAAATTACATAAGTAAAAAAATAAAATCTCTTATGGCCAAAAAAAAAAAACTCCATGCAAAAGGAGAAGCAAAATGTGTGTGTGTATATATATCTTTATCAAACGAGAAAAAAAAATTAAAAGAGAGATATAATTATAGAACCTTGTGATTAGTTAAGATTAAGTGCTCATGTGGTGCATTGGAGTTAGGGAGTGAATCCCAAAAAATTGTGAAGAATTTAAATGATACCATGGTGAGAAGTAAATTTGTGGTTGATGAACATAGTCATCATACTAGAAAGTGGGTACCCTTGAAATGGTCCACAACTGAGTCACTTATCCTAAAACTTCTCACCTTGTCCAAGGAGCGTACATTAAAATCAAAAGAAATACCTTTTTTATTCATATTTTTAGTACACGCATGAGCAAACTTCTCACCTTGTCCAAGGAGCGTACATTAAAACCAAAAAAAAAACCTTTTTTATTCATATTTTTAGCACACACATGAGCAATATAGAGATATGACAATCTATAAGCATATAGTAAAGTATATGTAATACTAGCTTTGAAAAAAATCAATGTCATATATTTACACTTGGGAGAATGAGAAAAACAATTATCATGTGAGTTGTGAATTTAACGTTCCAAATTCACATTTGGAACATTACTAGTTGACATTAAAATTTAAATATTTTTCAATGTTCCACACTATGGTATTTTAAAATAAAGAAGTTTAATTACAAAATCATATGGTGGAAACAAACGTAATATAGCTCGTGTAAAATTTTATTGCACAACATAAACAATTTTAATAAAATAATTAAATTTTAAAACACTTGATTAATTAGAGAAGCCTACACAGTTGGAGTCGAAACTACAGCCAAGCTCATCCTTCCTTGACCTATTTACCTAAAAAGGTGAGGTGTGAGTGTTGAAAAACACTCTGTGGGCTAACTCTTTTACCCACAAGAGTACATATACATGAAAACACAATAATTTACATCACATAAAGGCACATTGTACACTGAAGCATTCCACATATAACCATAAACCATGAATCTTGTGATATGTATACTATTTACTTATTATAGTACACATAAGAGCACATCAACCTTGCTTGGGACCGCTTTGTCCCGCCGCTCGAGCATCATGAGTTCGGGAGCTACCAAAAGTGATCTTTCGATCAGAATCTTGTACGGGTCATACCCGCAAATCTTAGTCATATTTATGTACGGTATTACCCATATACCTTACACTTTGTGTGGCTCTACCGCAAATCTTGTGTATGTCAACATTCTCTTCATAGAATCATGTCATCATACCATCATCATGTCACATTTAACATTCATAATACCAACGCACATCATAAATAATTGTCATATAATCATGCATACTTCTCTAGAGTGTAAACAAACCACAACACACGATGAGTGTGAGAGTATCACCCACCTCTTACAGTAGTAGGGATGATATCTGCAATTATGTCTGGTCCTAAACTTGAGGTCTCCGGAGCTCCTACAATAGGGATGATTTATTCACTATTAACCCCTCAACTAAATAAAATCTTAATCTATGAAATAATAAGATGCTACTAACTGGAAACTGTACAAATTGACTTAAAACATGTTAGGAAGTGGAAGCGGGGTCTAATATTTATAAAGATTTTGAAAACGAGCTTCTTTTAAACTTAAACACATTCTGATCTCAAAGTATGTGCACAGTAAATAAATTTGAAACTTCAATTTCCTCAGCACCAATTATAGATAATGAAATTTGTGACACTTTTCCACTGATTTGAGTCCAATCGGACTTAAAATGAAGATTTTATGACTATTCGATGCATATTTCTACTGCGCAATAAGGAATGAATATTTTATAAATCACAAACTAAATGGAAGAACGAGCTGAAATTTTAACTGTAGAAACTGAATTATATTAAAGTATGCTACAAATATTTCGTGTCTTTTTTAGAAGATTTACTATTTATTTTGGATTTTTTAAATCAAAATCATTGAAGCTGTAAATCCTGCCTAGCCGTATGAAAAATATCATAACTCCTAAACTATAAAGTGGATCGACTTAAAATTTCTTATGAAAGATGAATGGCACCTATAGGAAGGACATATTAAAAATTGAACATTTTTGAATGAATACAAACCTGTATTTTGAATTTTCAAATCAGAATCATAGCAGTTTATAAATTTAGATCTAGAGTAATAGCAAATTCATGTAAACTAAAATAGATATACAATTGACCTAAAATTTTAAAAGTGAATTTAAATCATAGGATTGAATGACATATTAAAATTTCAAGGGATTTGGATATGTATAACAATATATTTTGAATTTTACAATCTTAAACGCTGGAATTTGTAAACCTGGATAGCAAGTGGTAGAAAATTTGTATAAAATAGAATACATGTCCAATATGCTCGAAATTTTAACTGTGTCTTGTAATCATAATAGCAAACAACATATTAAAATTTCATAGAGTTTTGAGATATTTAAATAAGACTTTCAAATTTTTTAACATAAAAGTACCTGAAAGTTGAAAGGAAGGAAGAAGGATATTGAATGAAGGATGGCGGCTCTTTGGAGATCCCAACCCTAATTTTTTTTATGACTATTAATCTGTAATTAATCCTTCCATTCTATATTTATATCCGGGCTTGTCATCCTATTGGGTTCCGGACCTTAGTTTATGGACTTCATAATGTTAAATCTATTTTTATTAAGCCAATTATAGCTTAATAAATTCAAATCATGGCCCAATATTAATGAAACAACTTAATCATTCTTTTCAATTTCATTCCACATACAAATCATATAATCATAAAAATAATCTAATTGCAATATTTTTATATATTTCAAATTAAGTCATGAAATGATTTTATAAAACCATGAAATCATAAAATTTAATATATGATAACATTTCATAATCTCAATTATCATTCTATTAATTTAAGTCAAATAATTATACATAAATCATGAAAATCAAAATCTTATAATTGCATATAAAATCATGAAAATTTCTAGTGAAGCACTTAATCATGCTCTAACTTCAATTCCACAAATAAAATCATAACGATATTCATTAGAATACAGCATAAATTAAGTCATAAGAATTATCACATGAAATTGTAGAAAACTTTAATATTATGAATCATAAAATCATGATCATTGGTACTTTTATTAAAGTAATTTTAATAATGCAATAAAAATGCGGACTATCACAGTGAAAATCCAATGTATACGTTTCAAAAGTAATTTAATCATATGATTCAAACTCCTTGATAGTTCAATTACTGTGTTCATGTTTTAAAAACTATTGATTGTGCCTAAAGCCAAAATCATCATCAAATCACCGCAGACATGTAATTTCTTTGTTTTCATTGTTCGGGGAAGAACAATACTTTAAGTTTTGGGGTTTGATAAACAAGGTTTATATATATGCATTTTGTGTTGATTTGATATATATTTAAAGTGTAAAAATATGTACAATTATTTTGTTTAGTCCAAATTTATTATATCGAGTGGAATTTGAGTTTTTTAAATATGAAAAATACCAAGACACATTGAAATATAAGAAATGTCTATGGATAGCAAAGAAGAGGCAATTCATCATCCACTCCAAGTGCTTCAAAGGATGCACAACAGATCCTCCTATGAAGATTCAGTGTTTCATTGTTTATGCTAGAAATAGCTAAATATATATATTTTTATGATATTTAATTCAATTATATCTAGCTAAACATTCTTGTCATCTTAGGACATGTTTAGACTATTTCAATGGTTATGATGAGATGATTAATTTACATTTAAGTTATTCTTCAAGTTTCTTATTCATACATATTATTTTATGTTCCTTGTTTAACTATATGGTTAATAATTAAGCATGTTTGATATATATATATATATATATATATATGACATAAATATTTAATGGTTGGTTGATCTACTAGGTTTGTGATGAATTATCAGTCCTTTGTTCATTTGAGAGTTAATTGCTCATGTGGAATATGTATCTTGACATGTATAACTAATCTATGAATTACATGCACTTCGGGAGGAGGAGTAATTTAATAGTATGATTGTTCTATAAGAATGAACTTGGATTAGATTGATTTGATAACATAAATATTGATAGTCAAAAGCATGACTCTAAGATTCATTTCTCTCATCATATTTACCTACACTTTTTTGGTTTAGTCGTCAGTTGTTAATTGTTTACTTATTTATTTGTTTTAGTTCACTTTTTAGTAAATTAATGTCACGGCCCAATTTTCATAACTTATTTTAAATGCAATTACACACATATATCATAGCAATAAATTCAATTAATATTATTTGAGAATCGAGCTGTGAAAAGAATCACTTAAAATATAGAATAATTCATATATCATAAGGAACAATTGAAACACATAAAGTTAATCACAAGAGTTTGAATCTAACATTAATCTTGTGCAGGAAAATATAAATTATTCCTTGTTTTCATAAATTAATATCACATGACATAAATTATATAATAATTCATACTAATTCAAATCACACAAAATGCAATTTAATGCAAATTCATTGACATGATTTTATACAATAGCAGCGGAAACTATTTCAATTAAATTAACACTTACACATGCTTCTAGCAAATAAATATTTAAATTAAACATCATGAAATCGCAATTAATATCATAAGAATGAAAGACTTAACATGTTAAACTAAATTAAATAACCATTTGAATTAAATAAGACTTCTCACATATAAAAATGTTAACATAAAATCCATGTGCAATTAAAACATAATATTCCTAAAATCAAGCCATTAAAAAAAAAAAAAAAAAAAAAAAAGAATACACAAACATACATGCCAATTAAACATATAAATTGAATATTAATAACTTGATTTTATAATTCCAAACTTATATGACATATTTAATATCGAACCTATAGAAGTAATATTACAAAATTGATCGCCATATATAAATCAATGGAAATATATACAATGTATAATCAACTAATCATGCTTAACAATCCAACAAATACATTTATTATCATGATGATTGATGTCATTAAACACAATATGGTTTCATAAACTAAATTAAATCATTAAAAAAACCACTAATTAAATTAAATAATATTAGTAACAATATGCATAATCATGGGCAGTAGAATAAACATAAATTCTTACTTAATTTCACATATAATTCATAAGCAGCAAGAATATGAAAAATATTCAAATAACTTTAATAACCACTTGAACAAAATAAAATCATATTCTAAACGACCACTTAAATATGAGCATTTATCCAAATATACTTAAGCTAGCAAATATCATTTATTTCATGGGATGAATGCAACTAAAATATAATGGAATAATGGACCACTCTAAAATAAGTATCATACTTCTCAAATATAAACATGTTTCATATAAATTAATCAAATTGAATATGAACATATTAATGAGCATAATTTCATTAGTCAAATAATGTAACAACAATTAAATATAATCTTCAAAGTAATGACGTATATCATGTCACATATAGTAGCAAGAACATATCACTTTGGTAACTCATGTCATAATTTAATGGACAATTTATACACATTAATAACACACACACACACACACACACATATATATTACTAAATCTAAGTAAATCCATAAGTCAAGAATGTCATCTAAAATGATCCTATTAAAGTAAACTTTCATATGAGAACATAAGTACATAAGCTATGAAGAAAATACCATAATTCAATAAGGCACTTAAGACTTCATAAATCCAACAAACAATATTTAAAGCAATATAACCTACTGAAATAATAGTAACCATCATAAACAATTCAATAAGTTCATACAGGCATACCTAAAATATTGGAAACCATATTTATCATGTGCAAGATAAAATACAACATATTCCATTACTTCATAACAATTTGTGTTAAATAAAATAAATTATATATGGAAAGCAACCTATACACAAGCACATATTTTGACCTTCTAGCCATAACCATATAATTCATAAAATAATATGGAACCAAATTAACCAACTTAAATATAAGAAATCATAATCTCAATTTAATCATATGCTCTTGGCTCCGTCTCGACCCCAACACTTGCTCTATTTAACCTAAAATGTGAGAATGTAATGGGGATGAGCTACATCCAACTTGTGAGAGTCCAAATTGTCAATACTAATCACACCATTGATAGTAAAATATGTAATAACACTCAACTTATGTCATAAAACTTAGGGGTAAACATCAAGTACTTACATAACTTATAACTTATGAGCATATGCACGAGTTGTGTTGAAACATACCTCATAACTTATAAACGTTTGAACGGGTTGAACCAAAACATACCTTATAACTTAGGGACGTATGCACAGATTTCTTCGAGACATACCTTACAACTTAAGGGCATGTAGCAGAGTAGCATGCAAAGCTTAGGGGATTGATCAATCATACCTGGGGGTGCAACTTAATCTTGCACATATCACATATCATAACATATAATAACAGTTAAACATGTAAACTAATCAATAAACATAATCGGTAAAGAAAATAAAAACCCTCACCATAACATAATTGACATGATATGCATATGCAAGTTTCCTCTATCGTCCTCAATTTTTTCGTAACTCCAACCATGAGATTAATGCTTCTTATTATTTAATAATAAAAAATCGAGAAAAGAAATTATCTTTGGAACATTAAAACTAATATTTTGAAAGTGTAGAACATGGTAGGAATTTTTTAAACATTTGGAGATGAATTTCAAAGTGAATAGGAAATTCTGAAACGTGATTATTTACTGCAAAATAGTGAGAATATTTTATAACTCATAAAATATTCGCAGGAAAAATATGAAATTTGAACTGTAGAAACTAGACTCATATGGAGGTATCATATAAAATTTTGGAGCTTTATAAAAAGAATTGCTATAGGATTAGGATTTTTGAAATCGAAATAGCTGAAGTTATAATTTATGCACAGCCATAGGAAGAATATCATATCTCATAAATACAATCTGGAATGATTGAAACTTTTATGGAAGATGCATAACACGCATAGGAACGTCATGTTCAACATTGAATAGATTTGGAAGACTATAAACCAATATTCTGAATTTTCAATTCAGAAACGTAGGACTTTATACATCTAGATCTGAAGTATTAGAAAATTTATATAAAATAAAACATATATCCAATTGGGCCGAAATTTTAAACACAACTTGAAATAATAGGGGTAAATGACATATTCAAAATTCAAGAGATTTGAATATCTATAACCATATATTCTAAATTTTTGAATCATAAACGTAGGAATTTGTAAATCTAGATGTTGAGGGATAGAAAATTCATATAAAACACATTAGATACCAATTAAGTTGAAATTTCAAAAGTGATTTTATATCATGCAGATGAACAACATACTAAACTTTCCTAAATTTTGGATAGGTAGAAATAGGACTTTTGAATTTTCAAGTAAGAATATCCGGTATTGAAAAGAGTGGAAAAAGAGGTTGAGATGACGATGACGGCTCAACTGACAAACCCTAGATATGGTGCACGAAATTATCTGGTGGAGAAGGATAAAAATATCATGATATCTTATGATTTTGTATGGAATGATTCAATAAAGAGATCCCATATTTCTAGGCATTGCATTGCACTGTTATTGTTGGATTACAACTCTAAGTGGACTAGGCCAAATAAAGATTTTATCCTATCAATTATAATTGAATTAGCGAACATAAAGACCTAATCTTATCAGTAACCTTAAAGATGAAAAATAACATTTGGGCTCAAAATACAATTGGGGGCTTTAAAATGCGTAATTTAGAAATGAATGATATGGGTTTATCAATTAAAATAAGACTTGGTCTAAATCATAACATAACATTTATTGGGTTTGTGATATAATTCAAGACTTTATTTCTTGAATTATACTCTGACTTCAATAAATAAATGAATGAGATGATGCATGTCATGGGCTAAATAATTCAAGACATTTGAGTTTATGCATATCAAAATATTTTATTGGACTTAATAACATCAATTGAGCTTATAATTTAAAATTAATTCGAGACTTAATTCTCTCGAATTCATTCTTGAACTTAAATCACCCAATTGAGTTATCTTATAACATATTATGGTCATAGAAGCCCACAACTTAATACATGAAATATAAATAATAACTTTAATTTTTAAATAATAAATTTTGCAAATAATAATAATCCTTAAAATAGTAAGTAGAAAATAGTGGGGCGTTACAATTAATCACATATCCACTTTTAATCTTCTAGGTGACCGTGTTGTTGGGCACGTCAAAATTAATTATTTTTTATTTTACCTCGCTTACCTCTACTATTTTGTAGTAGTGGGAAGTAATGGTTAATCCCACAGAGAATGGTTGAATTACTTGTATTTTTTTATGTTAATTTACGAATGTAAATAAAAGGATTTTTGATTGATTTGATCCTACCCACTAATAAAATGTCAATAAAATCTAATAAAATAAAATCAAGCAAGTAAAGAAATGCAACCAATAATATATAATAAGCAATTTCGGTTTATGGTCCAGTTTCCACTCTATTCCAAATTATTTAATTATGTGACACTTTATCAATTTAATTGTGGAATTCCTACCCCTAAACCAACAACAAACTCTATTGCTTCATTTTATCCCTTAAGTGTAATGAATTAGAATATGCTCTCTAATTAATCTATTTAATCGAAGAGTCCAAAATACGCTCTTTGGATTTAATTCGTTAAACGCATTATCAATTAGGATAATAGGGTAGACAGGTTATCAAATTCATACGCTCGGTTCAATAAATCCTAAATTATGTTGATTATAATAATAATTATTATTTAGTTGCTACAAATGAGTTCAACATCACAACGATTACGAATTGCAATTTAAACCATAGCACTAAATATATAATTTATCAATTGAGTTCATCAATCACAATTAACAATATATATATATATATATATATATATATATATATATATATATATATATTATACATTCATTCAAACAATCAACATAATCAATTTGCACCTATTAAATCAATACGGTGTCACAAGTATTTAATCACATAATATTGTAATAGAGTTCAAACATCCTCTAAACCGAAATATAAAATTTAGTCACACATCATTAATTCAAAATCCATAAAAACGAGATACATAGAAATCAAGACAGAAAGAAAAGAGTAAACCCAAATGGTTGTGAGTATGTCAATTCTTATCTCTCTCCTTGTCTTCCGATTTCAGCATCTTCCTAGGTGGCTGCCAAAAGCCCTCCAATTGATTTCCCCATCCTCATGCGTGAATATACTACTTTCTTTACAAGATGGTTGTTGTCATGTCTCTTTTTTCTGTCCCAAGAATGTCTCTCCTCTCTCTCTCTTTTCCTTGCGTCAGCTGTCTTTCTTCCAAGGGGGGCCTGCTCTCCTTATGTTTGTTGTCTGCCCTTATGGTTAGCTGCTGGTCTCTCCAAAGATGGCTCTCAATCCCTTTTGCTGCCCTAATTCCATTCTCATTATTATGGACTTAATTAAGTTTTGGATTTAATTAATTAATTAATAAAGCCCTTAACTTTTTAGCCCACAAAATCCTTATAGTCTTCCTTGCTCAGGTGGCCAAATTGCTTATGTGGATTACTATGCGAAATTTTCCATAAAACGCTGCAAATAAGCACAAAAACAAAAAGAAAATAGTTCTCGTCGGAAGATTAAACAAATAGGTAATAGAGGGTGCACAAGAATTAATTATATTAAAAATATAATTTTATCAATTAAAAACACACAAAATTTGCTACTTATCACTAGGTAAAGTGTAAATAAATTCAAAATACATAATAATCTTCACCGATCCTTGTAGGATATGAATTTTCTCACTATCATATATAACTACTTCATACACTTACGATATAACTTATAGATTTAGACGAATAAAGTTTTGACCTATCGATCCCAAAGATAAAGATAGTAGCACCATTAGCCTGAAACTCCAATGAGATAGAAGGTGTGAGTTTAGATAACTCTAACATGCAGGAACACGTTATGCTGAATTTTTTAAAAGTTACAATGCTATGCATGTTTTTCAAGTGTGTTTTTCATGCATCTAAGATAACTTATTTATAGGCATAAAGAACCATCTCTGTGGGATTTAAAATATGAATTGATAGGTATTGGTGGGTATTCATGCCCATAGGAGTAATACTTGGCGGTTACTCCAGCACTATGATATCCATTACTTTAGGAATTTTTTAATGAACTTGGACGTCCACTTGTTCAGACTCATGCATGTCTCCAACAGTTACATTGGTTTAGAACTCATCCGACCATACCTATATCCAACCGTAAAACTCGACTTCATTGTTGAGTTCGAGTCAATCTGAGCACGCGAGCGAGTGGCTATGCTTGGTCACTCGCATATGAAAGTCATTCAAATGCATCATAAGTGTTCTAGTATTTAAATTATAATTAATGTCAACATTAATTTGTAGGATGAGTTTTTATTATACGACCTCACACCCCCACATCATATAATATCATTTGTAAGTGGCAAACTTTATATATTAATTTTTCACTCATTGAAATCATTTTTTGGAAATTCAACACACTGCAATTATCTACCCATAGCGCAAATTAATTATATATTATTTAATTTCTCCATAATCAATATTTAACCACTTAAAAATTAGTCAAAGTTAGATTGACACCCAATTTATAAACCGATTTTCCAACAAGTGAAAACAAAAAAAAAAAACCAAACTATGGAACAACTGCATAAAATGTTGTCGTTCCACATGCACATGGGATCCCCGTCCCCACATACATTTAAGTTTGACACAAATCTCAATCCCACATCTCATATTTTCACAAGATTTTTATAATTATTTTGTTTTCCATGCATTTTAAGTGTAAGATATAAAAATTTCTTCAAAACATAATCCATATTTTTGAGATAAAAATTACATATTTAAATTTTATAAGCATGCACTTATAGATATTAATCATCAGACATTATCTTCACAATCTTTAACCTATTGATGTGGCATCTATAGTCGTACCCTACAACATTTCAATACAACATTACAATTTAGTAGTTATATAGAGTAATCTACCCTAGTACTTTCCCAGTTGGATATGCCACAGAGGCCTCCAATATTGTCGAAACATAGCCGATTAACATAGTTATATTTTATTATATATATATATATATATATATATATATATATATATATATATATATTCTACTTTTAATTACCACATGTTCGCTTACTAATAGAGATTGTGTGTGTACATTAAAACTTGGGATAAAGATCAATGTCTCTTCTTTAATCTCTAACAAGTTTGTGCACGCCTACTTCCATAAATAGAAATCAGGCAAAATAACGATCAACAAGAGAGCACTACCTAAATAAAATAAAATTTGAAACTCCAAAAATTTGGTAAAATAAAATAAAATATAGTACTTACCAAAACAAAATTAGAGTTCAATAGCTTAATGAAAAAAATAAAGGTAGAAATGTTTAACAAAAATAAAACCTTGAAAATTTGGAAACCTACAAAAATTGACTTGTAAAGGAAAAATACTTGTTGCGTCTTAAAATTCTAAGAATGTGTGTGAATATTGAATATATACGTAGTGATATTTGTATTTTAATAGAGTATGGTAAAATATGTACTTAAATGTCGAATCAATAGCTTTTTGATGACGAGTTTATATATTTATATTATGAAAAGTGATGTAGGTAAGAATTAGTTGGTTCAATGATGGTTAAAAGATTGTTAGAATTGATAAGTTTATATTAGTATATTTTGAAAAGCTATATAGATGATGATTAATTGAATAGGTGGTGACTAAAAGGATTTTTGGAATATTAGAGTTGGATAGGGTTTTGGATGGGAGATTCCCTATCCACATCTCATAGCAAAAACTATCTTGAACGGGACCATCTCAATCCAAACATCCCTAACGTTTTGTGCATAATTTACTTAATAATATTATCATAACTATAGGGCTATTAGTATCCCCACAACCTCTAAATACATCATTAAATATTTTAGACAAAGATAATCTAGTAAAAATATCATAAATTTCTAAATCACTACATCTCATTTCCTAAGTAAGCATCACTTGCTCTATCCCCCTTTCTTTCTCTATAGGGATGACACTTTGACCACCTTGAAGTAGACCCATCCTCTAACCCGCAAGAGGCTGGGACGGACATGGATATCTATTCTGCCCCCACCCGCCCCTAGCTTGCCTCGTTCTGACCCATCATTTAATATTATATTTTGAATATACATCCAACATATAATAATATATTAATGTATTTTTTGTACTTAATATATATAGCATAAATAATAATAGTTTTATTTTTATACGTATTTTTAAGTCAACATATATTGATAAAACATCATATGAGATACAACATCATATTGTAATTAAAAAATATAATTGAGATCAACATCTTAAAAAGGTGAAAATAAATCTTTAAACATGCTTCCAATATCTTTTGTTTATTTTTATTTAAAATATTAGTTTTATGTTATATCTTCAAAAATAAAATTATGTATTAATATTAATAATAAAATTTAACTTAGAATGGGCTGCCCCCACCATACATCGCCCTATGACTGACAAACGTGATTCTTGTATGTATTTTGGGCTTAATCAGTGTTAATTTACATTAGAATGCATGCATATTTAATATCATTAGTTTAAATTCTTTATCTTGAGAAGATATTATAAGTGTGCTCATTTTATAGTAATTTTCACGGTTTTAGAGCTAAAACCTCGATCGACACTCATAGTCAAGAACTTCTTAAGCCACAACGTGCAGTTACAAAATAATGAGCATAACTTTCAATGTAGATATTCAAATCTATTGATTTTTGTCATATTAGAAACACAAGGAGATTAACATAGTTCAAAATTCAATTAAAGAGAAAACTATATATTTATCTTGACATACATTTGGTATTTTTCTCATATGTTGAGCTATATATACCCTATTGAGTTTAACTTAGTGGCGTTCGAAAGATAACACAAAAGGATACGACTTTGTTATAATAAACAAATTCATATTCAAACTAGAAGGTCTTAAAAATTAACTTCGAAGTTGGCCCTGATGTAGAAACTCGACTGAGAGATTTCACTCAACTAAACGGAGTTTTAGCGACTTTCTAGAAAAGATCGAGCGGATAGGCAATTGACCAAGCGTTTTTACTCGACCACATATATTTGAGGCGATTGTGGCCAGTTATTTCCAATTTCGAGTAAGTTTTTTGACCTATTTTATGAGTCATAAGCCTCCAACCTATATATATCTTCTTCCAAAGCTTGAAAATAAGGTATTTTTTCATCATCATTAACATATTTTAGAATATAATTAATCTTGGAGAAGTGGGAGGAGACAATCAAAAAGAGATACAAGAACTTTTTCAAGATCAAATTCAAGAGCGGGTTTTTATTCTTTCCTTTATCTTAATCTTTTAGTTTCACATGGATGTAAACTTGTCTAAGAGTTTGCACAATTATGTCATGCTAAACCCTCTAGAGATTTTAGGATTGTTAGTAATTTGATGGATATTAATGATGAATGATTGAATTTATCTACCTTTTTTTATTATTTGTCTCTACTCATATGATCTTACTTTTATTAAAGTTTGATTCTTCGGCTAATAATTGATCTTTTATGATTGCACATTTAAGATTTAAAATATGCAAACTTGATACATATTTTGGAACAAATGACATAATTAATTATTTAAATCGGGAGATTGGTGATTATTGTGAAGAGATTTTCAATCCTATATGTTTTTTTCTAGAATTGCTTGTGTGAAATAGGCAATTAACATAAGTAATTAATCTACAAATTATTCACTTTGAAAGAAAGAATAGTATAATTTTGAAATTGCTCTTATAAAGAATACATTGAGAAAGTTAGGAAATCATTTTGAAATCAAATTAAAGCAACTCTAGGATTCTTGTTTTGAACTTGATTGAATCTTAATATATTTCTATTGTTATCTTTTGATTTCTCCTTGTTTTATCAACTAATGGAGTTTAATTGTTTCATTTCATTGAAGAGTCAATTATTGATTTGTTTTACGATTGGCATGCAAGTTTTGAGTTGTCTTTTCTATATAACTTTCAAAAGTTTGCATCAATTATGGGCATTAAGTATATTTTCTTTCAGAAATATTATGTTTGTAATGTTGTTCGAGATCCTTCTTACCATGCTTACATTGAAGGATCGCTGATTTTTTTTAGAACAAACAAAGCATAGCAAGAAAACATTTCTTTTTATATCCCAAATTAACATGAATGAGAGTTTGGCGAAGCCATTAAACTTAACATTTTTTGGGAGGGAACCTATGATTTAATTTACTTTATTTTATTAATTAGGAATTTTTATTTGATTTTACATGCGTTGCATTGAGAACTCACAAGAATTTAGATTTTCAAGATGATGTGGTGAAAAAGTTTGAAAAGGGCACTGTGGTCGAGCTAAAAGTTCATAAATTCAAGATTTGAGATCAGCACAAGAGGGACGTATTCAACATTCCTATGCCCGTGCCTAGGTATGCTCGTTCTTTCCTATTTTCGTCTCACCTTTTGAACTTTATCCCCTTAGTGGCATCCATGTGAGTTTTTTCAAGATAAACCATTCATTGTTCCGAACTTGTTCTAAGGTGGGGGATGAAGTGCGATTAATCTTGGAAACTTAAAATTATTATAGCTTTTTACATTGCATATAAGGTGCATGCTAGTTTTTATTTCTTAAGACACATTTTTTTTTCTTACATTTGTTTTCTTTTTAGAATGTAGTCTTTTGAACATATAATTCGTTGAATCTGATTGATGCTTGAAGAGTACATGTCGTTGTTATATTTGGAATATGGCACGAGTTTTGTTCTATATAGTCAATGTTGTCCAGTTAAATAATATTAGATATGACATATGACATAAGGCATTGTGATTTGATTTGCGCAAATAAGCCATTGGGCCTTTTTAGCCTTCCCTGCTACTATTTATTTCAAACTTGTTTGTTTAAACTCTAAAATTTGCTCAATGCATAATATAAGATATGTTGCAAACTTGCGGCATAGCCAAAAAAATTGGCAAACAGTGACTTGCAGCGAATCCACCCTGTAGTGCCCCATTTAAGGATGAGGCAGGTCTAGGTCTTCAATTATCCACTCCACCGCGCCACATTGACATCCCTATTTCTCCATGGCCACCACCTGCAAAGCTTTAACACTGACCATCATCATCGGCATCTTCATCCATAACCACCGCTGCCTTAAAAAATCTCAATAGAAAAAGAAGAAGAAAATAACCAATTACACAGCCTGCAGACCATCACCACTACCTTCTTGGACCAAATTTGGGCGAACAACCTTTATTTCATTCAGCCTAATGCACCGAACAAACAAGCACTTTTCATTCGCCCAAATTTGTTTGTACACGTCAACTCCATTTGACCAAATGTACCAAATATGGCAAGTTTCATTCCAAAAATAGAGTCAACCAATATTATTTTTGTTTGACTACTATTGGCCAAACAACTTCAGCGTAATAGGAAGGAAGTAGAAGAGAAAAATAATGAGGACGAGAAAAAGGGAAAAAATGGGAGCTTGGTATGACAACTCTATGGTTAACTAAAGTTGCTCTCCTTCTTCTCGTTTTCTTTTTTCTTTTTTTTCCTTTTTTAAATTAAAAGGGTAGGAATGTGAAGTTTGGGTGTATTCAACAAATAATTGAATTTACATGAAGTGTTGAGTGTATTGAGAAGTTGTGGAGACGTTAATAATCCCACCTTAATCATAATTGCACTTGTGAACTTTAAAAGACAAAATAAGAAACAAGTACATATTTGCATCCACACACCCATGTAACACATTTTCCATGCAAATCACAGGCTAAGTGAATTTTAATGAATAGTATAAATTTGTGTGTTTTGAGGATTGAAATATTTGGAGTTGTAAAATGTGTGTCCAATCATGATGAAAAAACTTGTGAAAATATATTAAAAGGTTATGAGATAATTGAATGGCTAGGTAACCATAAGGAGGGAAAAGGAAAAATAAATGAAGTGAAAGAAAATCATAATTGCCAAATAAAAGAATTAAGAGAATATTTTTCAGAGACCTTTTCTTTGATTTTGTCGAACTTTCATAAATTAAGAGCAGATCAAAGGTGATATCACATTACTCCTATTTTCATTCTAAATTCAAGAATACAGCCGAAATTTGCCCAATCCAGTGAGGGCAAGTATGAGCGCTCCAAAGCGTGAGAGAGTGAATTGAATTCACTCAATTCAAAAAAGTAAAATTGCACTTAATTGACTTCACTCATTCAAAAAATAAATTTTAGTACAAATATATAATTTGATCAATATATTTTTAATCCATATAAACATAGTCTAAATAACATGCGTGCAACATTACAAAAACAATACAATACAACATCAAACACCAAGCTATCATAAATTGACACGTGCACTAACCAACTACTCTTAACCCACGTTGAAGCTCCGTGATGTTCGATTACAAGAAATTAAAGAAAAAATGGACATGTAGCTAGCTTTTTATTTAATGTGAGTAATAAATAAAAAGATGAGTACACAAATAAAAAATATATTGACGCGCACACATCAATAATCAAATACGTAAAAAATGAAAAGCAGACATTACGTAAAATGACCCATGCATTAAACACACTTTACATACAGTGTGTGTGTGTGTGTGTGTGTGTGTGTGTGTGACTTTAAATATGTAGCCTTCTCTGTCAACCGTTTTGGCCTCTCTCGCCCTTAAATATTATTAATAAATCGAGTAATGTGATTTTCTAGTGACGTACTTAAACCATATAATTATTTAATAGCTTATTGTTTGTGTCACCCACTATACTTGCCCAAGCAAGTAACACTGGGTGCTGTCACAACTGACCTTATGTTTCAAACTCTACTTTCTATTTTATTTAGTTTAATTTTACGATAAATCTGACGTAAAAATGTATTTTAATTTAATTTCATCAATAAACATGATGTTATTAAAAAAAATGTAGGACCTAAAAATATAGACATGAATAATAATTTTTCGTGTATTAATGAAATTATTGTAAAAAAAATAAAATACAGCGTGGAATATGGCAACCCAACTAGTCATCTATTCACTTACCAAATTCCCATACGGTGGAGTTATTGGCTTTCTGGAATCAAAAAAGTTACATTGCCACTCCCCGTTTTACTTTTGGCAAGTGTCAAAACAACTTTCTGTAAATGTGAAATTACTATAATGCTCTAGGGCAGATTTTGTTGATTTTATTTTTAAAACGAGAAATCTTATTTATCCGGAAATAAAAAAAGGTTTGCTTGCATAATGTATCTTTACTATTTTTTTTTTTGTCTGCGTGCCGATTTCCACAATTTTGTGAAATTTTTGTTCCTTGTGTTTAAAATAAAAATTAAAATAACAACAATTAAAATAACAACAACAAAACAAAACAAAACAACACAAAAAACTTTTTAAAAAAATTAATAATAATAATAATGATAATAATAATAATAATAATTTATTATTATTATTATTATTATTATTATTATTATTATTATTATTATTATCATCATTATTATTATTATTAGTAGTAGTAGTGACTTAAGAGTGAAATACATTGTTAATACCTTCCTAACATTAATAAGCAAGCAGAGTCAACGACAGACATTTTTTAGAAGATATAGTTCGTTATTTCGCAGTCAACATGTATTCAAGATGATGATTAGCAATAACAATGTAAGCACAAACAAACAAATTTTGTTTACCGACTTTCTAACAATAATAAGTGAAGTCAACGACTAGAATTTCAAGAATAAAAGATCAGATATTTCATGATCAACATAAATTAAAAAGAACATTAATTAGTTCTGATTACAGAAAAAGTTAAATTTCGTTGACGGTTATCCAACAATAAGAAGCAAGTATCAATCTAAAGCAAGTATCATCAAACGCAAATATACACTTTTAAAATATAAAGTTCACTATTTCCAGCAAACGTAATTAAATAATAAATATTTGCGTCATCTTAATATGACTACGGAAAAAACAAATTATATTGACCGTTATCCAGCATTAATAAGTAAGTAGAATCAACTATTATTGGATTAACAAAATTTTACGGAGAACAAAATTTAATATTTTTTACAATTTACACAAAATAAACAATGCAATTTGAAGGGGAGAAATTTTGAGTATTTCATAATCAAAATATAGAAATTTGCAATGCAAAATTTACAATTAATTTATGTTTTCCTATGTGTTAAATCAAGTGAAGGGGTTGGACATTAAATGTGTGATTGGCTCTAGTCGGAGTGCTCTTAGTGCAAATGTTTCCAACCTGCCTAACCATGCACATGTATTTCGTGTATAAAATGGATGCTTTATTCATAGCTTTCTTATAATAATACCTTCCTTCGTATGTCTCTCTCCTCTTCTTCCCTTCCGCTCTCTCTCTCTCTCTCTCTCTCTCTCTCTCCCTCTCCCTCTCCCTCCCCCCCCCCCCCCCCTACTATACTGTTATAACTAAGGCTGACTTGTCTCTCCGGCATTGACTCGCTCTCAAACACATCACTCCGGCTATACATACAAAACGGCTGTATATAGATCGGTGAGCTTGACTAGAAATGAAATTATTTAATTTCCGAAATCCTTTTTATCCATTTATTCCCCAATACTCAATTAACATGCTTTTCAAATTAGGCAGTAAAGAACCCGTATCAGTAAGTGATTTCATTTCCCACATGAAGGCATCTTCATTCAAGATTTTGTGGGTTTAATTCACCAACATAGAATTCAATGTCACTCATTTAAACCAGGAATTAAATCACCCAATTAATTCTGATTCTGCGATTTACTTCTTGTTTTATTTATATGGGTGTTTGATTCTCTGTTCTTTAATTCTAATTTCCCATTTTTTCAGTTTCTGCAGAGCATTTTTGGCGTTCCATTTGGAATTGAAGAAATATAGGTTAGCTGGGATTTGGTAAGAAATTCGAGAATTTGGCATGCCTATAGATACAGATATCTTATAAGTAATAGCTGCTGGTTTTTTAGACTGAATTGGGCTGTAATAAATACTTGGGATTTTCACCTGTGAAAAATGCAGGTCTCTGTTAATTTTTACATGTGCATCTGATGAATCTATTTCGGTGGGTTGTTTAATTGTTGTTTTCTTTTTTCTTTTTCTTTTTTAATTTCAATTTCTCAGGTAGGTTTATGACAGCAAAATTCACCCTAAAGAGGGAATAATTCTTCAATTCTTGGCAATCGCAGCTCACTGGTACGATTTTATCAACATGGCCAACAAAAAATAGCACAGATTGGTGAAGAGAGGGAGAGAGAGAAAGAATGAACCTGGGGAGGGGATTTTCTGCTCCCCATCAGAAGAGAGATGTTTGGATTCCTGCAACACCAGAAAAGCCGGTCGTGCAAAGACCGAATCGATCCCTCACGGAAATGCAGCAGAGTGGGATAGCAGAAGAAAACTGGGAGGAGTTGTTAGGGATTTACACTGGAGTTTTACAGGACGAAAACTGTAATGAGCAGACTCCAGAATGCAATCCAACCAGCTTCATAGGTCTCAACGAAAAGGAGCATACAACCCGGGATTTCGCCCCTGATTTCAGGCCAACTGGTCTTATAGGGGATCATGTTCGGAGTGGGGCTTTTGTTGAGTCCCACAAAAAGCCGCCGCCTCAGATTTCTAACCCAACTCATCTAGTCGAGGCACACCACAGGGGGCATAACATACTAGATGTTGACAAAAATAGAAGCTTCAATCAAAATGTTAGGAGCCTTGGCTCCAATCTGCAGAATAAAGGCAGTGCAGTTAATCCTATGCAGGTTTATTCTTTAGCAGAAGTGATGGGGATAAAGAGTACTCACAATGCCCCTAATACAGATGCAGAGAGAATTACATGTACTGTGGAAAAGCCCACTTCTATCAGTCCATATTCTCAAGTCGAAAGGAACTGGAAAACTTACAGATCAGATAGTATCATGCACCTGCAAAGTCACATCTTGCATGCAAATCAAGATGTTAGTGGCTACAACCTGCAACAGATACCTACAAGTAAGCAAATTATATTATATGAAGAGTATATAGTTTAAAGTTTTTGTATTGCACTAAAATCTTAGGATGCCATAATAACTTCCAACAACTTATCTAATAATAGTAAATGGTAAAACAGAAAAAACTTGCACTCTCATCCATGGACAAATACCAAAATGTTTAAGTAGTTTTCTAATTGAAAAGTGCGGTGCACCTACTTATTGATCGAGGACTGCAGTATCATGATACATGATGCACATCCTTGCATCTTCCAGTCTATTACGAGTATGCATATTACTTTATGATAACGTATCTTAATCTACTACTTCGTGATGCATATCTATGATGAATAGCCATAATAAATAAGTGATGATATAATAAGGTGAGAAAAATAACCAACAATGACTTCTGACATGTAAATAATATAGCAATGCATGAAAGTTACACTCATGGAACTCCATAATGAGTTGATGATTATAATGCAATGCAGGCAGACTTTCTGTTGCCTACAGACCAAGCTATAACCTAAACTTACCACCAACAACCGAAGCTGGGGAGTCCACCAGTGCAGCCAGGCCTCTACAACTAGGGCCAGTAACACCAGATCAGCAAAAGCTACAAAAGAATAACAAGATCATTCAAGTACCACATTTGTCAATAGATGAAGTCTTGACTAAAGAAAACAAGAAGCATGATAATGCTGTTTTTCCTCCACAAGCTGAAATTGAAGAGAGAGAGAGTAATGGTTTTGCATGTGATTTTCTGGGTGCATCATCTGCAGCCATCTCAACAATGCAGAAGGAAAAGCAAACTATTGATGGCAGAAATGATGAAGAAATTGATCTAAATAAGACACCACCTCAGAAAACACCCAAGAGAAGAAAACACAGACCCAAGGTAGTGATGGAAGGAAAGCCCAAAAGGACTCCAAAGCCCAAAGCCACAGAAAACTACACCCCTGGTGTAATTCCCACAAAAAGGAAGTACGTGCGCAAGAAGGACACCAAAACCTCTACTGATCACTCTATTGATGCCACAAATGGGGCTGAGGTGTCCAATGTTGAACCACAGGCAAAATCATGCAAGAGAGCGTTAAATTTTGACTTGGAGAATGAAGTAGGAAAGAAAATCAAGGGCAGAGAATCTGACCACCAGGCAGATAATATTGAAGGGAGTAAGTTAAATTTGAATGTGGATTTTCATAGTGCAGAACTAAAGGGTCAGCCCACATCTACAGTGGAGAATGCCCATCAAAACATATATGGAAAAGGGAAACAAACAGAGAACCCATATAATTATATTCACTCTGTAGATAAAACCACACCTCAAGAGTTCACAGTCCCGTCAACGGCATCTAATGACCATACTCTGAATGTCTTAGCAAGGATTTTGAACCTGCGAAATGCCAATACAAATCAAATTGGCGGGCAGGGAAAGAATGGACAGGTACATCATCATATTGGTGGAGGCCTTGCGCAGATTCTAGCAAATACCAGCAAACAAAACTTAGATGGGAATAAGCAAGCAAAGCTTCTGAACAAGCCTCAACTTCTGGAAGATTTCGTGGATGTCAGTGAGAGACAAGAATCCAAGAGACAAGAATCCCACAATGAGATGACACAGCCACAGCCTCTGATGGTCTCTCAAATATGGTCCCATGGAGTCTCTGACACAGGCCACTATAACAAAGAAAGCAGAGAATTTTGGCAAAATTGTCTGGAAAGTAGCAGGACAAAGAATGTTGAAGATCAAATTTTCGGACACAAATCCAGCACACCTCCTGGCAATACAACTGCTGATGATTGCTCAAAACAAATCCAAGGCACAGGGAATAAGAGTTTCCGTGCAGAGAGCTCTAAATTGCACCTGAATGGTGGATTACCATGTTATAGCGGTGAAGGAAAGAGCACCTTCATAGACCTAACAAATGAAACCAACATGGTTATTCGTCAATGGTGCATGAATTCCACAGCTTCTGGGCATAAGTTTCAGAATCAACTGAACTCATATGGAGAACAAATGGCACACAGGGCACATCACTTTGCTAAATCACAAACCACCAGCTCCCTTACTGCAGTTGCTAATTGCAATATGGTGTTTGCATCCCAAAGAGATTCTCAAGTCAATAAAGGAAATCAGACTACAGATGCTCCTGCTTGTCTGTCCATAAAGGGACAGGCTGCAAGACAAATGCCATCCAACATAATTTCCAAGAATTTACAGGGTCCTGGGCATGACTACAAGAAGACTGCAGGTACCTATCTTTCAGCAAGTTGCTGTCAATGTATAGCTTAATTTGCTCCATCAAAAACTATAAATGCTTCTCTATTTTTTTTTCTGCAGGGTCACATGAATATAATAAGGATATATTTCCTATTGATGATATCACAAACCGTATGAAAGATCTACACATTGACAGTAATGGTGAAGAAACTGTTCAGGAAGCACAGAATGCACTTGTTCCATATAGAGGAGATGGTGCTGTAGTTCCATTTGAGGTGTTTGATCCAATCAAAAGACGCCGACCGCGGCCCAAAGTGGACCTCGATCCAGAGACTAACAGGCTGTGGAACCTTTTAATGGGCAAGGAAGGAAGTGAAAGTGCAGAAACAATGGATAATAATAAACAAAAATTTTGGGAAGAAGAAAGAAAAATCTTCCGGGGTCGAGTAGACTCATTCATCGCTCGGATGCATCTTGTTCAAGGTATTACTTCAATAGCACTACCAACATTCTAGTTCCTGATATGGCCATATACTTGTTTCCTGATCCAACTACTATTTTGACTCTTCTCACACTGTAACAGGTTATGAGGAATAGTCTTACTATTTTCAGAACAGTAGAAATACAACACAGTGAAGCCAGCTTTTTCTTAATACAGTGATAAAGGACAACCATATATCTTAAAACTAGTTTATGAAGTCCATAGATGTTCTATATATTTGTTGCACAATAACCTTTGGGAAAGGCAAAGGGTAATTAGTAGGAAAAACAGAGGTTTAAGAATTAGAAAGATTAGATGTTGGTCCTACAAAACATGCTTACATATAAATTTGACAATTCCATTTGATACCAATGTTAAGTTCTTAGATTTTCAGAAAATAATTTGGCATTTGCATTTACAGCAAAAGGTTCTGTATCAATTTATTCCCATTTTCATACACTCTTGAGATGAAATTTCTACAGTGGCTTCATCTGGATTTACTTGAAATGTCATCCCACTTTTCTAGTGATTTGGGTACATCAGATGTTTAGAAAATTGGGTTGCCACTTTCCATGCTTAAAACTTGTTAGTTAATGTTAATTTGGAAATAAGTATATACCTACAAGCTCTTGTTCCTCTAATGAACTTCCTCGTGGTATGACTGCGGCTTTATATTCTTGTCCTTGCTCCTGTGGCTTGCCACATGACACATGTTAATTGTTTTGGGGTTGACCATTTCAAAGTCAGAAGGACTTATTGTCTGTCTACTTTCACAAAAGCAACCTATAAATTTGTAAATCACAAACTAATTTTCTCATGCTGTTCTCAAAAGACAAGACAAGATATATAATACAGTTAGTCAAGTTTGCCCAGAAAAGGCAATCCTACAGTGTTGAACATCAGAATATACTTCGATTTACCTCATCAAACGCATAAACAGTGTAAAAATCTGAATGGAATTGTATCTTTGCAGGAGATAGACGATTCTCGAAATGGAAAGGATCAGTAGTTGATTCAGTGATAGGAGTGTTCCTCACCCAAAATGTTTCAGATCATCTTTCAAGGTAATGGTCAATGTCCCTGGAACTGCAAAGAAATAATAGATGATAAAAAGCAATCACATTTCTCTGACTTCGTCACTGCTTGCAGCTCTGCTTTCATGTCTCTTGCAGCCAGGTTTCCCTTGAAATCAACAGCCATGGGCGGAAGTTGCTGCCAAAACAGAGGAACCCCGCCAAATGAACATGAGGTTATCATAACTTTCCCTGATGAGACGACTTCTTGTCATCATCCACTGACGAGGGAACCTGTTATTGACCACAGCTCTGTCGCATTCAGTCAACAGTCTCAATACAAGGTGGAAAATGTGACTGCAGGAAAAAACTTTTTAATACACAATCATGCCAGGAGGAAAGACGAATGCATGATCTTGTCACAAAGTTCTTCAGAATCTCTGAGTTTCCAAGCATCTGAAGATATCAGATCAAGCTCAGGATCAAATTCAGAAGTTGAAGATCACATAACTGGAAGCAGTTTCAGAAAAACCTTAGGCCCCTTAAACTTGTATGAACATGCTGAAAGAATTTCTGCATTCCAGCAATATGAGGTTCAAGAAATGGGATCTTCATTTGCAGACAACAGACCTTTAAACGATGTTCAGCAACCTGAAAATCTAGTACTGAATCAAAATCCAGGAGCAGCCAGCAGCGGAAATGCCTTTTCTTACCCACTCACTAGCGGTGTGCTGCATTTTCAAAGACCTGTTCCTCCATCCATAAATTCCTGGCAGAAAATGCTGATGGGCATGGAAGAAAGAGAACTAGATCTTCTGGAATTTGCAAGAAAAAGCTCATCTTCCTCGACTTCAACATACTTTGATACCACCAATGGGACAGGTATAGATGATGTACAAAATAAAGCCAGACAGAGTGCAGGAAGCAGCCTTACAGACCAACAGACCAGACGTTCCAATTTTTTGAACCATGAAGTTATAAACAAGCAACCTAAACAGCAAATGAATTTACCAACAGAGATGCAGAGCAGAAACAGCCAACAATTCATCAACTATAGTCAAAGAGGAATGCAAGAGACCTCTCATCACGAAAGCAGTACCCCAACGGACCCCATAAAATCTGCTGAAGAATTCAAGCAAAAGCAAAGTGGTAATGTCCAAAATATCATTATTTACTGCCCTTCAAAGAACATAATTTATTAATTGGTGAATGTTGTTGCAGATAATCAGAACCCATCTGAAAATATCACAGTTGAACCAACTGAGACAAAGATATTGCATGTTTCTGATGTACAATCAAGTAAAGTCAGCACAACTTCAAATACAAGAAAGCGAAAGGCTGAAAAAGAAAAGGTAGAACCATTCGATTGGGATACATTGCGAAAGCATGTGCAATCAAAGGCTGGGACAAAAGGAAGAAGCATCAACGCATCAGACTCTCTAGACTATGAAACATTACAAAATGCTGACGTTCATGAGATTTCTAAAGCTATCAAGGAAAGGGGGATGAATAACATGCTAGCAGAGAGAATGAAGGTACATAGAATGATTACATAATACATGCTTGAGAAAAGTAGGGAAAGTAACCATTACATCGCCGAAACATAAATCAAGAAATATATTAAATATTTCTGTAGGATTTCCTGAATCGACTGGTTAAAGATCATGGAAGCATTGACCTAGAATGGCTGAGAGATGTTCAACCAGACAAAGCCAAGTAAGTCATAGAAAGCGATTGTCTCCACCCTTATTCAGAATGTGGTAGCATGTGCTTCAGTATCCGACATGTGTACTTCTACATCCATATCTAATCTTCCACTATTCTAATGTGACAACAAAATGTATTGCAGGGATTATCTGCTAAGTATACGTGGATTGGGGCTCAAAAGTGTGGAGTGCGTACGCCTCTTGACACTTCACCATCTTGCTTTTCCGGTAAGCACATTTGACTGCAAGGATCAATTATATTGCCAAGAGCAAAGGGACATTTAATTGATTGTCCCTCTTGATAGGTTGACACAAATGTTGGGCGCATTGCTGTGCGACTGGGTTGGGTCCCACTTCAACCGCTCCCTGAGACACTGCAATTGCATCTCCTAGAACTGTAATATACACCAATTAATCAATAATAAAGCTTGTATAACCCACTGAGACTAACTCCAATTAATTTCATGAAGGTACCCAGTACTGGAGTCAATCCAGAAATATCTTTGGCCTAGACTCTGCATGCTGGATCAGGAAACCCTGTAATATTTCTGAACCCAAACTACCTATCTCAGTGATAAGCAGTTGCCCCTTATCTTGGGCACATCCCAAGATGCTCCACTGACTATTGTATTATGGATCTGCAGGTATGAGCTACATTACCAACTGATAACTTTTGGGAAGGTAAACACTCCACCATTGACATCCACTATTAATCATCATGCAGAATAACCCCAAGAAAAATTTCCTTGATATATAATTACCATGTACCTGATGTAGGTTTTCTGCACAAAGAGACAGCCTAACTGTAACGCATGCCCAATGAGAGGAGAATGTCGGCATTTTGCAAGCGCTTTTGCAAGGTAACTTATCAGTCTGTTCAAAGAACCATATTTGTTTATGAAAACCAGACAATGCTATCCAGTGCAAACTGCAAAAGGTTAAAGGTATTGATACAAAAACAGCATAGTCATAGTTATAGATATATATGATTTTTGTGCAGTGCAAGGCTTGCTCTTCCAGGGCCAGAAGAGAGACGTGTAGTCTGTTCAGATGTTCCATCAAGTTCCAGTAAAAGCTGTGGCTATGTTACAAAGCCTATGCTCTTACCTCCAATTGTTGATAACTTAGGAAGAGGACCAGAAATAATGAGAAATTGTGAACCAATTATCGAGGAACCAAGCACCCCAGAATCATCCATAGAAGTGTCTGAAAGAGACATTGAGGATGCATTTTACGAGGATCCTGATGAAATCCCTGAAATAAAGCTCAACATTGAGGAATTTACTTCAAACTTGCAAAGCTTCATTCAAGAGAAAATGGAAATGCAAGAAGGAGATATGTCCAAAGCCCTTGTAGCTTTGAGTCCTGAATTTGCTTCTATTCCAATGCCCAAACTTAAGCAAGTTAGTCGACTGCGGACAGAGCACCAAGTGTAAGTAACTCATCACTAAAACTAAAAATGGCATGAAATTATTCTAGAGAAATATTGTAACTAAAAAAGTCCCTCATGATATTGGATAGAATAAAATGAATACAAACTACATGCAATGGGAGCTGAAGAGTTGATGCTCTACAGAAGAGCTAAGAGAAGCTGTATATTTACTTCAGATTTCTGTTTAGTCCAAAATTTTCTGAGGACATGAAACAAGTTATACAATTGTTGGTTGATAAACAATGATATAATACCTTGCTAACCCACCCACCCACCCCAAGAAAAGAACGAAGAATTAATAAAAATTCTTAAATTAAGTAGATGAAAGCAGATATAAGCATTTGAACTGACCTAGTACGTTTTCTTAATTGATTGCTAAGATAAACCTTAAGTGCTGCTAATTGATCAAACTCCTTAAGTGATCTCCTGTAGTTGAAAATTGACATGCTTAGGCCTCATATGACTGCAGGTATGAACTTCCAGATGCACATCCTCTACTGAAGAGGGTTAGTTATATCATACCTCTATTTGTAGATGATTTACATCATGCAACTTTATTCCCACTGACTTAAAATGTGTCTTTTAGCTGGATAGACGAGAAGCTGATGATCCAAGTCCATACCTTCTGGCTATCTGGGCACCGGGTAAGTAATATATTATAACTTCTCAAAGCATAGTAGATACTCCTTAGTCAAAAGCAAAACTCAGTAAATGAAGTCCAAAAATAATTACCAAGTCTACTTCTCATAGAAAAGCATACTGGCAACTCCCTTCCCACTTTCCTCCAATCTGTCCACACTGACACATATCAATGATATCACATCAAAGATGAATAAGGCCTGACGATCATTTTCAAGTGGCTGCCCAAGTTATATATATTTATCTTGCTCCTAATCATATGCACAGGTGAGACTGCAGATTCAGTTGAACCTCCAGAAAGTAAATGTACCTCTTCCAAAGGTGGCCCGTGCAGCACAAATACATGCTTCACATGCAACAGCTCAAGAGAAGTAGAGGCACAAACCGTCAGAGGGACAATTCTGGTGAGTAAAAGAACCCATGCTCAATAGTATAAAAACAAAATATGGACAATTAGGTGCCCCTTTCTTCAGTTTTTGGCTTGTTATCTTACTTAAACAACTATCTCTGTGCAGATACCTTGCCGGACGGCAATGAGAGGAAGTTTCCCGCTCAACGGAACGTATTTCCAAGTCAATGAGGTAACAAAATTCTTATAGCTTGATTATTTTGCAGATGAAACACTGTCAATTGGTGATTTCTGATACCAATATACTAATAATGGAAAAAGGTTGCAATGCCTGAAGAAGAAACAGGCTTTTACACTAAGATAATGGATATGATGATGCTTTAATCTAGGACATAGAGATATAACATGTCAACTTGTATGCAGGTCTTTGCAGATGATGAAACTAGTGTGAATCCTATTGATGTACCAAGAAGTTTAATATGGAACTTGCCAAGACGAACAGTATTCTTTGGGACCTCTGTCTCAAGCATCTTCAAAGGTAAACTAAATTGAGTCATGTACAGCTAAAGTATAAAGTGAAGTGGCTTACAGATATACTATTGGTGCTTGTTAGGTATGTCAACTGAAGATATACAATACTGCTTCTGGAAAGGTATGAACTGCCTACAATGCTTTTATTGGCTCCAAAAATAATGAAATCCAGCCCCTTCCCATATTTTGTTCACATTTGTGATTGAAACTGCATTGCAGGATTTGTATGTGTCAGAGGATTTGACCAGAAAAGTCGAGCACCCCGACCTCTAAAGGCCAGGCTGCATCTTTCTGCAAGTAAGATAGCAAAGAAAACTGAGTGAAGAAAAAGCATTGTAGCAGGCAAGTTGCAAATCCAAGAAACCAGTGTGCCCTCTCCTACAAGACAAAAGAACTGCAAAAGTAGGATAGCGATAGACAGCTAACAAATTTTTTCACATTCTTGTTTGTCCTTTTCTCATGAGCTTTGAGTTACCAGTATGCTAGCGGCACAGAAACTAATAGGATAGAATATGATAATTCCGTACAAGAAAGAGGTTACATGTAGGTTACATGTGATCATAGACAGTTTCAATTGGTCTTAGTTCTCATTTTTTTCAATGTATGCTCACAATGTGAGCCATTTTTTCAAGAATACATGTGTTAACATAGAAGCAATAAATAAGCAGATGCATTCTTTGGATGTATTTTACAGTTGTATTACATGAATACAATGTCGGTGTTCTCTTGAGGCAAACAAGCCATTAATCAAAGTATCAACCTGGAAGCCTGTTATGCACATTTGATCAACTACGTTATGAACTTTAACAAGTGAACTATAAGGAGCAAATAAAGCAAGAGAACTTTGATCATTCCTCTCACAGTGATCCCATACCATGCTATATCTGCACAGCAATACCACAATAGAGAACAAACGGCCTTTCTAAATGAATTCTTCTGAAACAATACAATTTCCTCAGCAAAATATGAGCATGGATATTAAACATAGAAGATTTGAGTTTTGAGTATTTAAAAGTATCTGAAGTCATAACAAGTTTAAATTCTTCCCCAAACCTAATTTTAACATTCCAAACACAAAAAATGGAAGCTCTAAGAAGATCAAAGGACTTCTCATTGAAATTGCATTGTCACCATAACAAATATCATTTTCAAACTATACAATGTCCACCTGTTACATAATCCAAGTAGCACATATTCTCGCTACAGTATTCAGAGGTAAACCTGAAGATTCAAGTGATCAGATCATCAATAGTGAGGACAGGCCTGTAAAAGCTATTGACCCTATAATTTACTCTATAATATCCAACACTCAGAATATGACATTTTCCAGAACCCCCCCCCCCCCCCCCCCCACATAAATCGATGATATATGAGGAAAGCAGATAGTACCCCATTTTACAACCTAAAGTATTAAAGGAAATCTGACTACCCTTGTAATGAAGGAAAACATATTATGTGCAACACGTTCATGACATGGATGCAAAACACAACTTCTGAAAATCTAGAAAAAGCACAGCTCAAAGAAAAATGTGCATCTATATATCGTTACAGATGTATGCAATATAAAAACATATGTATGTACACTTCCGTGTGTGTTTGTGTGTATGCGAACATAGCTATAAACAAATCTGAAAGTATGTAATCAATGTTTTTATGCATTAGGCTTGAGAGACAACAAATGATACATGGTTTGAGTGCGAGAGCAATATCAAAATTTAAATGTGATAATATTGCATTTCGTGTAATTTATCACGAATTTGAAAATTCTGACACAAGTGAGTAGGGAGTTTATCGCCACTTGTGTTCAGAGACATATTGGTGGACATACTGAGAAAAAGCGTTCATGTCAATGATGGTATCACACTTATACTAGTTTCATGGAATACATTTGTGCAGGAAAAAAGAGAATCTAAATTTAAAAAATAAAATAAAATAAACATATATATATACTAAAAAAAAGTGTAAATAAGGTAGCATTACTTGTTGCATTAGTTTTCACAAATCTTTTTATCTTTTGTCAATTTTCATCTCTAAGATTTTATGAATCATTAAAAAATGTACATTGTATCTAAAACATGCTAAAAATCCATCATCCATATCGCTCAGGTGACATATTGCATTCACAGTTTACTATATAGTCACCACTCATGTCTGAGTTATGTAATACACATGTCGATAGGTATATCATATTCATATTGCACTCGTCTCCTTTCACATATAATGAAAACAAAAAAAATACCCTAAGGGTCTATTTGTATCGATGGAACCATATCAGAATAATTTTATGTTATAATATGTCAAATCCTTGAGCATCTAATTTGAGTAATTGTGGTGGATTCTAAATTAGTAAATCCATCTAGTTATAGGCATCATTAAAAATCCTCCACACAAACCTTCTCCTTAACTCCAAATACCTCCATCTAAATGCAACCTAATGTTCGTCTCAACAAGTTTCCATCCTTTAATTTTGAGAATCCAGCACGATACATCGATTTAACCTATTTCCCTTATAGTTTACAAAATAAACATGAAGCAACAAAATAACCAATCAGAAACAAACAGAGATGCCAGATTACATGTGTTTGTGCGCATAATCTGACGCAAGTATTGGTACCGAGTACAAATATAAACTTGAATAGAACTAACCCATTACTCTCGAAGCATCATACACGAAAACAGACTGCCCAGAGACAATAGCCGAATGCATTTCTCCATACCATTCTGCCGATAACAAATCGACGTTATTTCATAGTGAAGAACCTGTAATAGGACATCAGGTTAATGATTAAGGAACAAAAACAGTATCAGTAATCGAAGAGGATGGAGTTCAAGTAAATATACAGCACACTTGTTTGAGATGGTAGCTTAATGGCTACAGAGAGAAAGAGGCAGAACATGCGCGCCTTTGATTTGAGTTTGCCGCCTGATTCCTGATTCTTCTTCAAGAAGTCTTTGAGCAATACAAGGCTTTATAGCTTTGGGTCTAGGTTTTTTATTTTTATTTACTTTTCTTAGGAAATAAAAATAATTGTTTGAATTTATTCTTTAAAATATTAGTATTGTCTGCGCTACATAAATCGTGTTTGACTAAACTTATTTAGAATATTAGTATTGTCTACATTACATAAATTGTGTTTGACTAAACTTATTTAGAATATTAGTATTGTCGTATATACTAAATAAACAGTGTTTGATTAAACTTGTTTAGAATATTAGTATTGTCGTATGTGCTATACAAATAAGTGTGTGACTAAACTTATGAATTTTTTAAATATTAATGTTGTCCAATGTTACATGTGGTATTTATTTTAATTTCAAATCTATCAATTTCAATTAAGAACCTAAGCTAAGTATATTGATACTTATTGATCCCTTAATGTTTTTTTTGAATATTTACTTATTATACATAACTAAGTATCCTGAGATGTATAGATCATTGGAGTCAAATAAATATATGTGCACATAATTCTAACATCTCTCTTAAGTCTCTTATATACAACTCATGGAAAAAATATTGGATGACATAGAATAATAATTTCATGATCTATAAATCCCTTTAGACCAACTAGTGAATTAACATCTTACATAAATAGGATAAATATTATAATTTTAATGTTCTTGTTTTAGATATAACATTCCTTTATTACTATTATTTTAATATGTAAGGAAAGTTTTAAATATTCAATGTAGAATTTAATTTTTTGACCTTATAAATTAATCTCATTCAAAAAAGTTTAAAATTTATTTTCTAACCCATTTTAATTTCAAAACTTTGGTAGTTCCCACTTGCATTTCTTTAAGGAGAGAGAGAGAAAATTTAGACTGTGTTTGATTTAATTTATAAATCCTCGATAATATTACTATTGTTCGATGATATCTGATATTTATTTTTAATCTCAAACATATCAATCTCATTATGAACTTAAAATAATATAAATTGTTCCTTTATTTTTTTATTTGTATTAGAAAAACAATTTTTAAGATATATAGAATGAGCCATAAATATGTGTGTGTGTGTGTGTGTATATGCACATAAATTAAGTGAATTGAACATACATCTTATGCCCAACACAGTGGGAAAATATTGGACGGCATATCATCATCCCTTGATCTACTAGCCCTTTCGAATGTACCTAATGGATTAACATTTATTATGGATTCCAATAATGAATAATTTTGATATTCTATCATTTTAAAATATGTCATGCTTTTAGTACTATTGAATTGATATACAGGAAAATTTTGTATTTTCCAGTAGAATTTAATTATTGGCTTTGTAAACCAAACTCAGTCAAAAATTTCATTTAAAACTCCTTTCCAATTTCAATATTTTCATAGTTCAAACACATAGGCAGTTTATTTTTAAAAGAAACATAAAAGAGGGAGAGATAGTGCAGACCATGTTTGACTAAATTTATAATTATTTAAAAATACGGATATTATCCAACGACACATGATATCAATTTTTGAATCTCAAACATATCAATCTCAATCAACAACCTAAAATAATATATATTGCCCGTTTATTACTCGTTTTAATTTCAAATTTTCATTATTTTCCATTTGATTTTTTTTAGGAAAATAAAAAGGGGAGAGATAATTTAGATAATCTTTGACTGAATTTATGACTATTTCAAAATATACATGATATCTATTTTTAATCTCACACATACAAATCTCAATCAAGAAGATAAAACATTATTCCATTTATTTTTTTGGAATAGATATAAAATTTACATTAAAACACATGTTGAGATATATAAGTCAGAGATGTTGAGTATCACGCTATTAAAAAAAAAAGAAAAAAAGATTTGCACATAAATTAAGTGAATCGAACATACCTCTTATATTTGTGACAGTGGAAGGATATTGAACGACAGAGCATCACCCCTTGACCTACAATCACTTTTGAATGCACCAATCAGAATATTTGATTAATATTTTATATGAATTTAATGAATAATATAATTTCAATGCTTATTATTTACATATATACCATCCTTTTGTTACCATATATATATAAATTGAAGTCCACCAAAAAATAGAAGCATTAATTCTTCCCGCCTAAATTGATTTCTAAATCAGAAAAAGTATCTAATTTTCGTGAAAAAAAATCAACACAATTATAATGTTATATATAATATTCCATATACATTCATTCAACCAAATAAATAGAATCATAGTCTTTCTATATTAAAAGATTTGATTTTATATGAATCATGATCTTCATATATTTCTTCGACATAATTTTCAATAATATGAAACAATAATTAAGAAACTCCTTAAGATATGCTCTTTAAATAGGAGATTATTGCAAGTAATTAATTCGACTAAAATTGAATTTTCATGAAACATGGAAATGAAGATTCAATCAACAAAATTATGAAATAATTTAAATCAAAATTTCAGGCATACAAAATGAGATATGAATTTAAATTACACAATTAAGTTGTGAATACAATCCCAATTCATTTCACAAATAAAAACTCTATTTTCGTTGACTCCATTTCTCTCCACTTTGTCAATAATCTCAATCACTTAAAAAAAACAATAAGATCATTTCAATGTTTGCTGTCAAATACACACATATAGATAGGTAAGTACGAAAATTAACATATAATTTGAATAATTTATATTATTTGAATTTTTAAATTAGTTAACACATCAACAACACCAACCCCCATGTAAGGTAACATCATAAATATGGCAATACCAAACATAAACAAGCTTAAAATTGTCATGCCAACAAGTTTGGTTGTAAGAAGAAGAAAAAAGGAAACCAAAGTGGATTCAAGCAAGGAAGTGCAATTTCTAGATTTACTATAGAATCTATTTGAGGTGATTTAGGTAATAGAAGTAAAGATGAAAATGTTGAGAAAGAGCACGAAAAGGATGTAAAGAAATTGGATTATGATTGAGATACTTGGGTAAGGGAAGTTTAGAGTTTGGTGTTTAAACATGGTCGTTATTGATATGGAAGTGGTTATTGATAATCTAAAATCGTTATATTTACTTTTATTTTTCTTTCTTATTTCTTGAATTTATTTTATTTCTTTTTTACAAATTGATTTGCCCATAAAATTTGGATTTCTGTTTAAAAATAATCTGTAATGAAAGATAATTCTCAGCATATATACAAATATTTCATTTATAGACTAAATAAATAAATAACCTTCGTCATCACTAAGTTTCTTAATGTTGATGTGGTTGATGGTAGAAGTTCTATGTTTAAGGGCTTCAATATCAATTATTATATGTGTATTTAGTATTATGAAAGCTTTTTTTTTTTTTTGAGATTTTTTTATGTACTAACATCAAATTATATGTTTACCACATGAATAGTTAAAGCATTGGTTTGATATTACAATATAAATGATAATATATGCATGCAAATGGGCAAATTTGAATTTTATGTTGCAAAACACTTTTATTGTTGAACATTCTTTTTACTTGAATATATTTATTGATTTGTATTAATTTTATGTTTAGGAAGAAAAATTTCCACTTTTCGGTGAATTACATTTTCTATTTCTATTATTTTGCACTTTTTTTTTTTACATCAAGATTTTATAACAAGTCTTTCTTTCTTGATTTTTTTAAATAAAGATTTATATTTTAAAATAATTTTCAAAATTTAAGCTTTATTTAAGACTTTCTAAAGTAGTTTTAGATTTTATTTTTATTTTTAGATTTTAATATATTTTTCATTTTTAAAATTTTTTTGCTAAATCCTAAAATAATTCTAAATATAATTTAAAATTATGATGTTTTAAACAATATTCTAAACACGTGGCTCAAATATGTCAAGTTAGCACCCGTTGATTATTGAAATGGTGATGGCCGGTTACATAACAATAAAGATAAATTACAAGTTCAAATACAAAAATTTATTTGAACTAATAAAAATAACTAAAAATATATATAGTGAACGAAAAAAAATATTTACTCAAAATATATTGAACAATTTATAATATTTATTTATCTTATGAGTTTACTATATGTTATCCATTATTATTGATTTCTTTACAAATATTTTATCTTTTATTTTGAATCTTGTAAATATAGTCTTAGTGTGTTTGTTTAAGCCAATTATAAAAAAACAACAAAATAAAAATATTAAGATTTATGTGCAGAGATAATATAAATATTAAAAATTATGTGTCTTTAGATGTATCCTTATTTAAATATCCGTCCCGGTCCCTGGTGCCATCTCTAATATGATGTCAAAGAACAATGCACGTGTGGATTTAAGAAAAGATAACTTGAGGACGGTCCTAGGTCGTGTCTTCCCCCAGTCAATGTAAAATAGAGTTTTTATTTTCTTCCAATGAAAGCCCGTTTGAGCGGTGCGGAGTAAATTAATTTAGTATTGCTCATGACACATTCTTGTACTAGCAAATAACTGGGAATTCCAACAATAATGGCGCTCAATCCATCCACCTTCGAAACCGTAGTTGCATCCCAGTACATAACCTTCACATTCCCAATCAACAACCACGACCACCTCCGACTCGCCGTCCTCGATTCTCCTTCCGCCGCCGCTGCATCCACCTTTACGGCCGCCATGTGGGTCCCGCCGGGCCGCGAGTCAGACTGGGTATTTTCTACCTTCACTGGCCACCTCCAGCTCCTTCTCTCTTCTCCTACTACACCACCCCTCTCCCGCCTAATCCTTGTTGGTAATTCACCGTCTTACCCCCACCCCACTTCCTACAATTCAACTCTACACCCCTCTTCTCCGACACCAGTCCAACAAAATCTCGCCCCTTTGTTATTAGGGTTGACACCCAAATCAGCATTTCTTGATGACGGTGAAATCCCGGAAGTACCCATCTTAGCTTATGAAGACGAGGTGCGTAAGATTTCGATCTTGGAGATTTGTGAGGGCCCTTGTGTCGGCGAAATGTTGATTGAGAACGTTGAGTTAGAATATGATGGGGTTAAGGAGTTCAGGAGGAGGTTGAGGTTTAAAAGAATGCCGAATTTTGTGCAATCCCAGATGAGGATTCGCTTGAGAAATGAGTTGATCTTGGAGAATTTAGATAATGAGGAGTTTGAATTGGATAAAGGAGTGTTGGTTCAACCGTATTTGAGTCCAATGGTAGCTGGCATTTATATGATTAGTCAGTTCTTGGAGGGGCGAATGCAAAATTGTCTTAAGACAAAAGCTTTATGTTTGGGAGTTGGAGGTGGGGCATTGCTTGGATTTTTGAGTGTCAAATTGAATTTTGAGGTTGTAGGCGTGGAGGAAGACGAGGTTGTAATAAAGGTGGCCAAGAAATATTTTGGGTTGGAAAATGATGAATTTATCCATTTATTTGCAGAAGATGGGATCAAATATGTCGAAAGGCTTGGAAAGAATGTAAACGAAGAGAATAAATTTCACGTTGTTATGGTGGATTTGGACTCGAGTGATGTAACAGTGGGTGTTTGTGCACCGCCGGCGGAGTTTTCCAAGAAGTCCATTCTTCTAGCAGTGAGAGCTGTTCTCTGCGAGCAGGGAATTCTCATTGTTAATGTAATTCCTTCAAGCAAGTTATTCTATGAAAGGTTAATTTGTGAGTTTCAGGAGGTGTTTAAGGAGCTGTATGAGATTGATGTTGGAAATGGGGAGAATTTTGTTCTAATTGCGACGAAATCAATAATTGAAAATGCCTTGGATGACAATGAGAGTGCCTTCTTGAATAAATTGAAATCGGTTGTTTCAAGATCTTATATAGATTCCATAAGAAAAATCTCTAAGACTGCTGATCCTACATTTTGAAGTAGCTTGCTAGAGCTAGCTACTGCCGGTCCTGCCGTAAATTGGACTACTAGTGCCTGTCCAAAACACATTGATATGAGTTTCTCGTTACATCTAGAGTTGCTCATCAGGCAAAGCCAAGTGCAGCAGAGAATCAGATATTGCTTGATGCCAGTTGACATTCATTGGGATGCTGCGTGTTCATGGGTCCTAATCATGTTCCATGTGTATAGCATTGATGAATAACCAGGGCAGAATGTTTCTGAATGGCATTGATCATTGGAAGGAAAAAAAAATTCTGTACTGGATCCTGGCACTCTGAAATTGTCTACAAGAAATCAGGAGCAAGCCCATAAGAACTGATCCATCCCTCTAGTTTCGTGAGTACTAGATACGCTCTGTTGTCAGAAGGAGCTTTCGGAAAAAACCAAGTGCATTGGGTTCTTATTGAGTCTGAGACTGTAAGTTCATGTATGTGTTCTAAAGATGAACTTTTTTCAAAATGCAACTAGAATTTGTATGCTTTTTCCGCATGGTCTGTAGACTGTAGTACCTGGTGAATGATCAAATGTACCTGCTTTGGGTCCAAAAAACTAAGTACTTCAGAGTGTACTTTGATCTTTACTAGTCTGCTACTTTGTCATAGCTTTCCGAAAATTTTATGTTCTCCTAAAGTTTGTTTTAATGATTTAATAAATATTTATCATCATAGTTATCTTATGTAACTTTGCTCTTTAGCTTTGAGGAACAGCTGGTGCTATTCTCCTATCAATAATAGGTATTAATTTCATTCTATTATCAAGGATCATGTTAAATTATTAATGTCAAACATAAATAGTTGAAGTAAACAAGATCATGGCTATTACCAATAGGCATTAATTAGGATGATGTTGTCTTAAGCTTGGTTGGATAGTGAATTGTCTTGTTAAGTGATAAGTCTACATATTGATTTGATGATAACTGTTACGGCATATATCTTTCTGATCAAACACAAACAACATGGGAAAACTCTTATGCGGCTTCGCTAAGATTTCATCAGAACAATTTTGTTTTATAACATGTCAGAATCATATCGCCTTCTTCCTTCATTTTTCTCTTATAGCTGAATTTGTTACTTAATTGCATGTTTCTTTGCAGGGATTGTGATATATGTTAGATGAATTAATCATATCATAACAATAGCTCAAAATTAGATAATCTCTCATTAGATTTTGCTTCTAAATTCTTAAAATAATTCCATCTCCAAAATGATTACATGACTCCAACCAGGCGAATTCTAATATGCGAAGTTGCATTTTGATCAGGGAATTCATTTGCTAACATCAAACAGGTACAAGGGTGAGATGGAGAAGTTCATGCAAACCAAAAAAAAAAAAAACGGCTCTTCCTCTTGAGTTTCTTGGTGTGGGTAGAGTTGCTACTTCGTAATGTAACTTTTATTTAGGATGATAATGACTGATTTAACAGCAAGGTGGCTGAAGTTCATAATAAACTTCTTCAGGAATTTGGCATTTTTTGCTGGTTTATGATCTCTATGATTCTGAAAGTGTATTAGGAATCCGGTGTTAGTTCGTCATCCTTTTCCCTGTAATTTTCACACCGGACTTGGCAAAAGCTGTGAACATCCAAAATCCCATCTCATTTTCACTTGCTGAAAATCGAACCTAACTACATGGTAATCAATTTGAGATTAACTGGTTGTTGATGTGGTACCTTCAAGCAAGTTATCTTACGAGAGGTTGATTTGTCTGTTTCAGGAGACTTTTGATGGGTTGTACGAGATTGATGTTGTAAATGAGGGGAATTTTGTTCTAATTGCGATGAAAATGCTTTCGATGGCAATGAGAGTGCCTTTATGAATACGTTGAAATCATTTTTTTAATATCTTATATCAATCCATAACTAGAATCTCAAAGTTGAAGTAGCATTTTATTAGGCTACAATGACAGTATTGTATACAGATTTTTGCTGGATTCTGGCACTTCAAAAGAGCGGAAGAAAATAATGAGAAACCATTACGAGCTGATTCCAAAAATGTCCTGAGACCGAGGTCAACAAGGTTATACTTAAGCAGGATTCATAAGATCAGGTACCTGATCTTGACTGAGCTTTTAAAAATGAAAGTAGATATTGCATGCTTTTTTCTCATTTTCTCAAAGTTACCTGGTGAATCATCATGTGCCTGCTTTTTGGTTAAAAACTCAGATACTTGAGGTAACTGTTAGTTTTCTACTTGCAGCATTTAGGGCATTCTTTTCTCCGAATTTCGTTTTCCCTATTGGATCGATCATGGTTATTCTATTAACTTTGTTCCTTAGCTATGGACAAACTCCTGGTGCTACACTCCTAGTATAATATGTAGATTTAACTTTCCCCCCTACCGATTATGGTAAACCATAGTACTTGTTGAACAAAATCAATAGAGATAACTATTGTAGTGAATAAATTACATTCTGCTATGTAATAATAAATCATGGATCATCATTTGTTAATCAGAATTAGATGGTGAACTATTGTGTTAAACTTGCGTATGCATTATGAAGATGAATGTTATGGTATAGAGCTTTCCGATCAAATGTGAACGACGTGGAAAAACTCCTCTGCTGCTTTCTTTGGTAAAATTAACTCTGTTTTATAACATGGAGTAGTCATATAACCTCCTTTCGTTTGTTTCTGTAGTAGGTGAAATTGGCACTTGATTATATGTGTGTTTGCAATGAATCATGTGATACTATGTTGGATAACTTATTTCTGTCATAACAGCTTAGCTCCTAAAAATATTAGGCCTTCTTGATATATTGTACTTAATATCCTGTCTTGTTTTATGAATTAAACATTCATTTTTTGTAAAATCCAACATAATTTCAAGATTTTGCGCGGCAAAAAGTTCAATTTGCCACTTTTAACTCTTTGGCTCGCTCTTGTTCTATTGTAGAATTTCCAAACAGTGTTTGATCGATTATGTATTAATTAATATTGGATTGATTGGTCTGAGATTATCAACCAAAAAGATTTGTCTAAGCCACTTTGTTTCATTTTTGTTCAAGTTGCTTTTGTTTTTGTGTACTCACTTCCTTTTTTTTTTGGTCGAAACCGCAGAAATTAAATAAAGTTGATATTACACAAGTACTCGGGCATACCCGAAGAAAAATAAACACTAGGCACAAAGCCTAGAGTGGGGAGGGTCCAAACTTCCTAACATGCCTCACAATACAAAGACAGAAAATGCAGCTGCAAAAACCAGCTTTGGTAGAATATTATAATTTGCTAATATGCAGCAGCAAAATCAGCAAACAAGTAGTAACACCAAACCCCAAACAGGTCTTCAAATGTTATGAAATTAGCTTTCAAACGCAGCTGCGAACATACCAACAGCACGTCCGCCCAGCAGGTATGCAGCATCAATGCCAGAGGCAACGGAATTTGTATCAGCAATTTGCAACCGCAGCAAATCCAAAGGACAAAAGCAGCAGGGAACTCAGCAGATGACAGCAGCAAGCAATCAGACAACATGTCCAACCAGCGTTGTAGCAGCAACAATTCCAACAGCTAAATGTATCAGCGAACACAAAATGGCAGCAGATCAGCAAGGAGCCATCAGCAGGATCAGCAACATCAATATCAGCAGGAACAACAGCTATAATAATAAAAGTAACAGCAGCACCAGCAGCAAAATCCGCAGGCACAACAACAGCAAAATCAGCATCGAACAGCAGGCATGACGTAGCAAAACAGAGCAAACCAGCATCTGCAGTTGCTGTCAGGAAACAACAAGGTAACATCTCCCAGATGTAGGGGAAACAACAAGACACCAGCTTCCAAGCCAACAGTAAAAACAGCACAAACTGCATTTCCGAAAGCAATAGGAACTTCATAGTAAATCACCCACCCTGCATCTGCTGTCAAGAATCAGCAGGGTAATGGGGCCCAAAAAAAAAAACATAACAGCACGTCCACAAGTTAAGTGGCATCATCCAATCCCACAGGCCCAAATCATCCAATATGCAGCAGGGTCCGCAGGAAAACCACCAACCCCATTGGCCAAATTAAGCTCATGTCAACAGATATATGCAAACGAGCAACAATTAAAAGTAAACTTGCACTCAATATGTATAGTATCAGCACAAATGTGCAGTCGCAGGGGTGCAGTTTGAAATCTAGCAGGTAAGACTTTTTTTTTCAACAGCATACCCAGCAGCAGCCAGTTGCTAATGCACTAGAATGCTGCATCAGCAAAGGCAGCAGGAACTCCAAGCAAAAAAATCGAGAAGTGGTATCAAACACCAACAGTAGCACTGCTCAACATTGCTAAAATATAGCAGCTAGAGCAGGAAAATCCCAGCAAATATAGCACAATCCAAATGCAGCAGGGAATACAATTTCAATCACAAATAACTGTTGCAGCAATATGAACAGCCCTGTAGTTTCTGTCAAGAAGCAGCAGGCAGGACTACAACAGAGAACATCCAAACCTCATTCCAAAATGTTTTTTTTTGTCCCACAACAATCACAACAATCTTTCAATAAACCCAGCAGCCAAAGCAGTAGGACAATGCACCATGTTTGCATCACCAATTCCAGTCGGTAAAAAAAAAACAAATATATATCAGACGGCAATGGGTACCACTTGAGCAGCTAAAAAACCGCTAGCAACGTTGTAGCATTATGGTCATCATGCCAACAACCTCCAATACAGCAAAATAATTAAGGCAAACCCAATACCGAACTTATCAAAGTCAGCCTAAACCATCCATTATGCATCAGGCCGGCAATATTAATAACTGCTCAAGTGGGCAAGCAGCAGCTTTACACCCCAACAAATGCCACGACCATGATAGAATGAAAGGTTCAACTCCCCTGGAACTGCCAGGGCTATCACTCACAACCGTGTATGCTCACCCATTTCGCATCGTCGTCGCGAACACCCACCGCAAGAAAGTAGGACGAGGATCATTGCACACTCGCCTGGGGATGCCAGGCTACACCGAATGGATCAAATCCAAAAGCGCACTTGCATTGCAACTGCTGGGATCGTATCCACCCTGTTGTTTGTTTTCCAAATTGCATTAAGTTCCTTAAGAAAAGTGATAATGCCAGCGGGAAAAGCAAAGACGGCCTTTGCTGTTCATAGGGCTGAGTTATACTGAGTCAGATTGTGACTCAGTTGTGACTCGGTGGAACCCTAGATAGGACTGAGCGCCGCACGAGTTGACTCATGATCGCAGCACCCAACGTGCAATGAAAAGACCCGCGCGTCTTGGAGCACAGGGATAACAACGCAAGATATCAGACGGTTCTACATCTGGGACTGCCAAATCGTAAACACAATGAGTCTGGGACTGCCAGACTTCTTCCACACCCACGAGCAACTGGGATTGCCAGATTCTGATAGCCCAAAACCGTCCCAATCCAAATCGTCTAGTCTTGTAGTTTAGAACAAGACATAATAAAACCAATAATCCACATCGAATTCAGGACTAGCGTGGAAGATAACCCTTGTATCAGGTAACTTCAAGAACGTCAATTTCTATAGTCTGGGATTGCGAGAAGCGATCTCTCGCATACAATAAACCTGATCCACCGCTACACTCTCAGCAATTCCTGAATAATCTTGTAACAATCATTGAAGAAAAACAACGGCTTCAATCCGCACATCGTAGGGAACGCAGCAGCAACATAAGGGGAGTACTGCAGCAACATAAGGGGAGTACTGCAGTTCATAAAGAGAAAAAACCCCTAAGTCGTATTCAACGCCGTCCCTTCCAGTAAAGGAAAAAGCTGTAATTAAGGAAAGTCTTTAATTTCCTTTAATAAACCCGTTGGTGTTCAAACTTCACAACGATGAATCTAGACGTGATTCCGTCCACCGGACTTTGTCGATTGTGAGAAGAGATGGGAGAGCGAGTCCACGCTTGATGGAATTCTGAACTTCTGTCACCACAAACTGTCTAGCACAGCCTTCGACCCCTTCCACTGTATCAAGCAAATTGAGTATAGAAATCCTTGCAAATTATACACAAGACTCAATGATGTAGCAAAGAAACTCCAATTATCAAGGGACTGCCTTGATTATTCCACCGAATCACAGCAGCAGGCCGCAATTGTGCATCAAGGGATTGCCTTTAGACATTGGGAACGGTTCCACAGTTACGATTTCGGTTCCGGAACCGCCGGTTTTTGGAACAACTTTCAAAAATAATTTTGGTCTTTTGAATTTGATTATCACAAGAGATTTAATTGAATATATAGTTAACTTAACTAAAACAATTACATTTTACAAAAAAAAATTACAACAATCAAAACTTAACTTTACAATTTATAATAAAATTACAAAAAAAAAAAAAAGTAGAAAAGTTACAACAAGTTACAACAAAAAATTAACTTACCTAAAAACATTTAATTCTTTTAACAAGAAATTACAACTTTACAAGTTTTCAATTACAACATATTAAAAAAAAAAAACTTGAGCTTAATTATAAATTAAAAATTAAAATTTAATTTCTAATTTAGAATTAAGTTGTCTACGTATCCTCATAATTGAGGAATCAAAGTCGACGTAGTTCTCTTACCTTCTTGTAATATTAGTACCTTGATGCTTGAGAAGTGGTGTGACTCAATCACTCCCGGATGTGGTCGAATACTCTTTTCTATCTTCATCCTCATCCTCTTCATCAAAATTTACTTCTTGTTTTCTTACCTCGGCGTTTGACCAATCATGAAGTAAAACTTGATTTTCTAGCCTCATCCTCTTCATCAAAATTTACTTCTTGTTTTCTTACCTCGGCGTTTGACCAATCATGAAGTAAAACTTGATTTTTTAGATTTTCCATCTTTAAATTGGATCTTCGAAGATCCAAAATGTAACCACCGGTGCTAAATGCTTGTTCAACCGAGACGGTGGATGCCGGGCACGCAAATATTTTCTTTGCCATTAGTGATAAAATAGGAAAGTTTTTTGCTCTCCGAGACCACCATCTCAAAAGCTCGTTAGGTGTATCAAATCCAAGTTCTTCAAAAGTAGTAGATAGATAATTACCTAATTTTTGATAAAGATTATTACTCCTAGGTTTTTTTAATTTTCTAATATCATAAAACCTATAATATTGATTAAGGTGTTCAAAGTTCGGATCTTGATGATGATCGGGTTGATCCGAAACCAAACTACCTCCACCAATATCTTCATTTCTGTGACCGCTTTCACTATTTAAATTATCACTATGATAAATTTTATATTCTTTAAAACAATCATAAAGTAATTGTTTTGTGTTATCTACAATTATATGCGGATTGGGAGTGTCATCATTTTTAACCAGAAATAATGCATCATAATACATTCTTAGTAATTCTTCTACACCATCTTCTCTAATTCTAGAATCTAAAAGTTTTGCAACTAAAAATAAATTGGGAATTTCTTAATAATATTTTAACCATTTACTTCTCATGCTTGCAATGCAATTTTGTAAAGTGTCATGCGAATAATATGATTGTAAAATAAGTGCAATTTTAACACAATGATCTATGACTAAAGGAGAAGTGGGATAGTAACATCCGGATAATTCTTCCGTTGCATCTTTAAAAACTTTCAAAAGAGATATTAATTTAACACATGTATTCTATGAACTTGGAAATAAAGGAATGCCTAATTGTTCTTGTAAAAAAAATGTACATGATTCATTTCTAACCTCATAAGAAGAATTCAACATTTTACATGTTGAATTCTTTAGTGATTTTTTTGGGTGCACTCATACCAAATGCTTTACAAAATCTTCTCCATTTTTTGCATAAAGTTGCATGTCTAGCTAAATGTCCAATTGCTAATCTAATAGGACCTATATGTGCTTTAAAATGTTTTATGCCATCTTGTACACACAAATTTAAAATATGACACATGCATCTAATGTGAAAAAATCTACTCTTAAATGATGGTTGACAAATTTGAATTAATAATGACAAACTAGCAGTATTAGCACTAGCATTGTCAAATTAAATTGAATTTTTTTTTTGTAACTAAATTATATTCTTGCAAAATAGTATGAATTTTATGAGAAATATTTGCGGCCGTGTGTGTTTGATCAAATTCTCTATATGCAAATAATCTTTTTTGCATTGTCCATGAATTATCTATCCAATGACAAGTAAGTCCTAAAAAACTATGTTCTCTCCAATGATCCGTCTATATATCTGCACAAATTGAAACTTTTTGTCATAAATAATTAAACATATCAATTATAGACAACTTAAATTCACCTACAATTTTTTCAATATCACGAACTAATGTTCTACGTGAAACACCGGACACTTGAGGGTTCATTGATAATGACATGAGGTTTTTATACAAATCATTCTCAGCAAAATTAAAAGATAAAGACACGCCACAAACCATTTTTAATAAATATTTTCTCAGTGTTGGTTCGGAATATTTAAATAAAGAAGCTGTACCTTGTGATTCATCGGTGAATCCAGAGAATCCTCCACGAGGTATTTCTCATTTGTATTTGTGAGTCCGGAGAATTCGGAGATCACAAGATAATTGAGAGAGATTGAGAAAGATGTCGGGAGAGATTTAGAGAGATTGAGAGAGATTGAGACAGATCACAAGATAATTGAGAGAGACTGAGAGAGATTGAAAGAAATTAGATATTGTGAAATAAAATGAGTAAGAAGGGGTATCTATAGGAATAGGAAAAAAAAATTTCAAAAGAGCCATTGGGAACCGCCTGTTCCGGTTCCAGTTCGGAACCGGCGGTTCCCAACGGTTCTTCCATCTCGGCCGTTGAAGATCAACGGCTATTTAATCTCAGCCGTTGATCTCCAACGGCTATAAATTTCAAATTCAATCTGGAACCGAACCGGAACCGCCGGTTAGAAAAACTGAGAACCGAAACCGAACCGTTACTCCGACAGTTTCGATTCCGGTTTGGAATCAGAATCAGGTCAACGATTGAACCGAACAGTTGACCGGCGGTTCGAACCGGCGGTTTCAGTTTGGAACCGGAACCGTGCCCATGTCTACCTTGACTCGTAAAATAATCGTACGAAACTATTCACACCTGTTCTTCAAAATCGCTGAAAATATCCACCAAAAATTAAGAACCGTGTTGTATGTCAAATAAATCAAGGGACTGCCTTGACCAACCAATACATAATCCAGAATCATAACCATAAGAAAACAACAACGTCTTCTAGATACCCAGGAGCGCGATCTATTGCATCCACTTTTTTTTTTTTTATAGATGAATCCCGAGATAAAAGTGACAATCCCAGAAGTATTGATAAAATCAATATGTTGTTCTTCCAAAAATCTTCATGATTTGAAGAATAGATTGAAAAAGATGAAGTCCGATGAAGGAGCGAATGTGATAGGCGGATTCTAGAGAGAAACCAGATCTTCTCTCTAGAGATAGTCTCTACCGCTTTGCTCCTCCGTTTTTCAGCTTTTTTAACTCACTTCATTTTCTATGTGTTATTTTGTAACTGTATCTAGATAATTGATGTGGATAATTAGCCTAACTTGACAGGTATTAGCCAGAATCTCATATGTACCTACTTATGAACAATAGGCAGCTCCAAGGGTGAACAACAAGGATTTGGCATTTGCTATGGGATATCCTAAAAATGTTTGGCCGAAAGGTTTTGTGGGATAGGCGTGCTGACGTGGCAAGAATTTCTTACAACTTCGTTAGGACCTGAATGACCGATTCGCCCTCACTAGATCAGTACGTATAAATGTCTCTTCCTTCGGTAAGAATGGAAGTAATCTTGTATCCACACTCGTCTCTTTCTCAGAAAAATACCTGAATATTCTCGTCTTCCTCGACTCCCACACCTTCTGACTTCAGCATCATAGTGTTGTGCGCCCGTGTGTTTACAGGTCTTCGGGAACTGGGATTTGATGGCAATGTCGTGAGCAGTGCTTTAAAAGGCATAAGGTGCCCCAAGGCGCCAAATCTGTTTCATTGCCTAGGCGCGAGGCATGAGGCGAGGCGCCCAAACTAAAAAATCATGTAGATATATATAAAAATATTTAACCATAATAAAAAACATAATAGATTCATTAAAACATAATTAAGTATAGAATTCCAAAACATAATAACTAAGCATAATCACTAAGGCAAGACATTAATCATCATCATTAAAGTTCATGTCAAATTGCTGTGCCGGAGCTGTTTGCCACTCCGGAGCAGTTGCTGCCGGTTTCCAGTGGCAGGGTCGCCGGTGGAAGGGTCTCCGGCGGTAGGGTCGCCATTGGGAGGGTCGCCGGTGGGAGGGTGGCACTTGGGAAGGGTTTTAACAAAAAAATGGGCTGGGAGCTTAGGGCTGGGCCAGCTGGGTTGGGTGGGTTAGGGTTTTTCTTCTTTGTACATAATATAAGTACATTTAATTAAAAAAAATGACAGATTGGGGAGAGGCGCCCTTTTTGGCACTTGCGCCTCGCTGGGAGGCGCCTGAGACGAGCACCTCTGTGGCACCTCGCCCAAGCTCGCCTCGCCTTGTACCCCCAAGGCACTGCAGGCCGGAATATTGGTGCCTAGCGCCTAGGCACGCCTTTTTAATCACTGGTTGTGAGGATCAAAGATAATGGCACTTTGTATTTACATTCATATATGGGGTGGAGACGTGGAGTTACTATTAGATAATGTTTGTTTATTAGGATGATGTCTGGTTTTAATGAAGACCGACTTAAATAAGGACGATGACCGACTTATCATCCATGGTGGCTGTAGTTTATAATAAACTGCTCTGAAACTTTTGCAAGTACTGCTAGTTTATGAAGTCCATGATTCTGGAAGTGTGTTTGGAATCTGCTGTTATTGCTTCAAAAATTCCTTGAGCTTAACAAGTAAATTTGAATACACAATATATATATATATATATATATATATGTGTGTGTGTGTGTGTGTGTGTGTGTGTGTGTAACTGAAAACTCGAGCCCGGGTACTTTATTTACTCAAGTTCGACTCAGTGTGTTGGTATGATTAAAGTTCGCTCTCTCAAATGTGGCTACTTGGTTAGATGGTTTGGGAAGGGAGAATAAGCATGAAATCAAAGGGGTACTGTAAATCCATCAAGCACCCCCCATATATATATCTATATATAAATTAGCAACAAAGAACCGCTTATATATGATAATTTAGTTGCAAAGATTAGCGAAGGTCTGTATTTCAAAATTGAATTTTTATGCTAACTTAGTAGAATAGTAAAAATAATGTATATCAGATTTTCTTGGTCTCTAATCCACGCGAGTCACATAAAACACTGTCAAAATTAGGGAATGTGTGATTATGTTTTCAGTCTCAATTTTTTATTTTTAGTATTTTTGACATTGTTGACAAGATTATATATGAAGGAATTAGATAAATTGAATTAGATAGAATCCACCATTGGAGAAAATGTCAAAATTCACGATTTGGGCCTTGGACGGATTCTACAGGCTTATCATCCTAATCATTGGGAAAATTCTCTCTCAATCTCAATAATCATGTTGTGTAAAATTAAGTATGTTAACATAATAAATTTTAGTTTTTTTAAGACCAAAATTGAGTTGGGCCTTTAATAATTGTCCGTTGAGCTTGGAGCATTCTGAAAGCCCTTTCAACATTTTTCCTTGTAGCCTCTTGTCTTTCTTTATAAACTTTTTTTCAGATTATCCGGGCAAGGAAAAGACTTCACGAAAGTAGCCAATGTTGGATAAATTTCATTCCTTAACACGTTGATATCATTATTTGATCTCGCTACGCCAAAAAAGGCATGTCATATCCATAGACCTTGGTAGACATAAGCACAGTTCGGAATCGAAATCGCCGGTCAATGATTCAATTTCACCGTTGACCCAATTTTGGTTCCAACCCAAAACAAATTGAGTTTTACTCGGTTTGATTTTGGTTCCGGCTTGGCCAGTTCCAAACCTGACGATTCAAACCAAAATCGAGAACCATCGGTTCCAATGACTATTTTTTTCTTCTTCAGCTTTTCCTATAAATACCCCTCCCCCCATTTTTTGCATAAAATATAATCTCTCTCTCAATCTCTCTCAATTGTATTTCAATCTCTCATAATCTCTATCAATTATATTTCAAGTCTCAATCCTCTCAATGATCTCTCAATCTCTCTCAATTATCATTATTTATTATTTCCTTATATTCTCTCTCTCAACCTCTCTTAATTAATATTTCAATTCTTCTTCCAAATTTCAAGCTCGAGCCAAAGACAAGGACGAGAAGGTAGATGATCATCATCTTCTTCATCTCATATCCAAAAAGTTAAATCATCTATGCCGACGAGTACGAATGTCGAGTTACCACCATCAACATCTTTGGCTCCAAGATATCTTCATCTTGATGATGAAGATATTAAAATCTCGATGAGTGGCAGAAACTTTTGAAGTGAAACTATGTTTGTTTGTATTTTATAAAAATTAATTTAATACTCTCCTAAATATTATTATTACTATATATATTTTTTCTTCAACCTCTCTCAAACCTCTACGATTAATATCACTATCAATGTTGGTGCACAACACTATGATCCTCAAAACGAATCAACTGATGAAGAACATCATCCAACTCAAGAGAGTCAAAGTACACGGCAAATTCAAAATCAAACTCAAAGTGGACGGGATGAAGAACTTAGGTCGGATATCTTTGTCGTTCACTTCAAAAGGAATTTTCAAAATAATAAGACAATATGCAACTATTGTGGGTTGGAATATGTTTGAAAAAAAGGAGGTTATGACACATTGAAGAAACATCTGCATCGTCACCATCCGGACAAAATCAGAAACGATCGGTGTCAAATGCAAATACCTCATGGAGAATTCATTGGTGAATGATAAGGTAGTGAGGTACAATTACTTTATTTAAATATTCCGATGTAACAATGCAAAAGTATTTATCAAAAATAGTTTGTGGTACGTCTTTTAATTTCAATGTTAGTGAAATAAAATTTTTGTTCAACTATCACTAAACCCTCCAGCATCTTGTGTTTCACGTAAAACATTAGTCCGTGAAACTAAAAAAAATTTGTAGGTGAAGTAAATTAACTTGAATTGAAATATTTAATTCTTTACAACAAAAAGTTTCAATTTGTGCGGACATATGGAGTGATCATTGGAGAGAACATCATTATTTAGTTATTGACATTCGATAGATGATGAAAAAAAATGACTTGCATATAAAGAATTTGATCAAGAGCACACGGCCACAAACATTTCTCATAAAATTCAGACTATTTTGAAAGAATATAATTGAGTTACAAAATTTTGTTCAATTTCATTTGACAATGTTAGTGCTAATACTGCTATTTTTCGTTACTCATTCAAATTTGTCAACCATCATTTAAGGGCAAATTTTTCATATTAGATACATGTGTCATGTTTTAAAGTTGTGTGTTCAAGATGGCATGGAACATTTTAAAAACCATATATGCCCCTATTAGATTAGCAATTGAACATTTAGCTAGGTATGCAACTCTATGCAAAAAATGAAGAAGATTTTGTAAAATATTTGGTATGAGTGCCCCAAAAAAATCACCAAAGATGTGTTTGAATTCAACATATAAAATGTTGAATGATTCTTACAAGGTTAGAAATGAATTATGCATATTTGTTTCCACAATAACAACTAGATATTGCTTTATTTCCAAGCTCATGGGAGACATGTGTGGAATTAATTTCTCTTTTGAAAGTTTCTAAATATGCAACAGAAGAATTATCTGGTTGTAACTACCCTACTTCTCCTTTAGTTGTAGATCATTGTTTTAAAATTGCACTTATTTTACAATCATATTATTCAAATGAGAATTTACAAAATTGCATTGCAATCATGAGAAGTAAAATGGTTAATATATTTTCAAGAAATTCTCAATTTATTTTAATTAAAAAATTATTAGATCCGAAAATTAGAGAAGAGTGTTTAGAAGAATCATTAAGAATGTATTATGATTTATTATTTTCAGTTAAGAATGATGGCATTCTTAATCCACATATAATTGTAGGTAAAACAAAACCATTATTGCGTGATCTTTTTTAAAAATATAATATATGTTACAGTGATAGTCTAGATAGTGAAAGTGGTTATTATTGGTGGAGGTAGTTCGACTTCTGGTAAACCTAAAAAATTTCAAGATCCGAACTTTCAACATCTAAAACAATATTATAAGTTTTGTGATAGTAGAAAACTAAAAAATCTTAGAAGAAAAAATATCTTTATCAAGAAGTAGAAAATTATTTATCTACTACTTTTGCTGAACTTGAATTTGACAGACCCAATGAGCTTTGAAGATGGTGGTCTCGAAGAACAAATAGATTTCTTATTTTATCAATAATTACAAAGAAAATTTTGTGTGCCCGGCTTCCACCGTCTTAGTTTAACAAGCATTTAGCACGGTGGTTCATTTTGAATGTTCAAAGATCTAATTTAAAGGTTGAAAATTTAGAAAATCAAACATTACTTTGTGATTGGTCAAATGTCCAGATAAGGTCAAGTAAATTTTGATGAAGATGATGAGGATGAAGATGGAAATGAGTATTCGACCACCGAGAGTGATTGAGTCATGCTACTCTTCAAGGTACGTAAGAAGGTAAGAGAACTACGCAAACATTGATTCTTCAACTATGAGGATATGTAGGCAACTCAATTCTAAATTATAAGCTAAAATTTATATTTTTTAAATTTAGAATTAAACATTAGTATTCTCTCTCTCTCTCTTAATTCATTTTTAATAACTTGTAATCTCTTGTTAAAAGTAATAAGTTTTTATGTAAGTTAATTTTTTGTTTTATTCTTTTTATTTATTTTTTTTTGTAATTTTTATCTATAATTTGTAAAGTATCTAATTGTTGTAATTTGTTTTTTGTAAAATATAATTTTTTTTAGTTATATTCAAATTCAATCTCTTGTAATATTGTTTTTTGTAAGTTATTTTTTTAATATTCAAATTCAATCTCTTAAAATCTTTTTTTTTTTGTAAATTGTAATTTTTTTAGCGATAATTAAATTCAAATAACAGAAAATTTTAAAAAAATATTAAAAAAGATCAGAAATCATTTCAAAAGTTGGGAAATAAAGGAGCAAAAAATCAGAATCATGGAACCAAAATCGAAACCGAAACTCGTCGAACCGTGCCTATGTCTAGGTCTTGGGATGTGATCGCTTCCAACACGATTGTAGGAGGACCATGTCCTCTTGTAAGCTGACCTTTCCAAGCAATGTGACAATTTTTTCATTTCTAGTTCATACAATCAAGACTTCCCAACATTCTTGGGAATCCGTGTCTCGTCTCGTGCATTTAAATAAGACGTTGGATATCAATTGCATTCGGCCTTCTTAAGTAATTACTGCCCCAAACTTCTACCACACTTTGACATAAATTGGAAAGGCAATCAACATTGTTGATTCCCCATTCAGAGATACTCATCAAGATGATCGACTAGGACTCCATAGGCCAGTTGACGAATAGCCGACGTGCATTTTTGTAGTAGTGACATACCTCTTCGATAAGCTGCATCGAGTCTTTGCTGAAAAAATGGTGAGTGATTCTCAAGTGCACTCACTATACTGAGGAATAACTCTTTCTGCATTCAGAACCGTTGTTGGAATATGTAGTCGGGATATACCGGGAGCTTAATGAAATAATCGTTCATTAGCCTTTCATGTCCGGCTTCGCATTTCCTTTCAATGTATCTTCTACTTCGACACCTCATTTGTAGGCACCTTCGTTCATATTCCTCCAATAGTTGTTGGTTTTCTGAAAATATTGATGACATCAAATCTAGCTCCGGATCACTGGCTTCATATTCGTGGTCATTGGATGAGCTGGACCTACTTGAATATTGAGTCATTTTGTGTATATGTAAGTTAGCTCTGTGTATATGACGAAACAAGGCTTGAGAATAAAATGAGGAAGCCACCTATTTCACTCATATATAAGTCCTATAGTCCTTAACGACTAGTTTGCAACGACTACTTTTGTTCATTGGTTATACATGTGGACAATAAGGTGGAAAAATATATTATAGAAATATTTATTACATTAATAATAATATTTATTACATTAATAAAAACATTTATAATATTAGTAGAAAATTTTATTACATCAATCATTTACAACATAAAATGACTTATGATAATGAGTTCCATTTCGCCATAATTTCTTCACATGTTTTGTCATGATAGAAACATTGCTCAAATGTCATTTTTCTTGTGTCCTTTTGTAGAATTTCATATTGTCTCAGCTGGATCTTCTTTCTCTTCGCTTCAAGTTAAGCCTTTCTAATTTCAAGTTTCGTTTTTTTCATGCAAGAAAATTCAGCAAAACCTTTCCAATTCTGTCGTATTTATACCTTATATCATTGTTACCATCTTCGTCGTTGCCACTAGTTGATGCAATTATCTTTTTCTTTGCTTTTCTTTTTACGGCCTTTTGTCCAATCGAACGTGTTTTTCATTTAAATAAAAATCAGCAGTTGTGTCTTTTGTGGAAGTACTATTGCTCGCTCCTGATTAAGATGTTCTCATCTTTTTCGTGCAAATATAGTCATCATCAAACTGTGATATGAATGTTGTATGATGTTTGACAATCTCCCACACACGATCAAGTTTAAAAGTTGGTTCCTCTCTGAACGGTACTTTTGCACCGCCCTTTTATATATATCCTGACCACTACATATGCTTTTGTATGAATTACTTATGCTAATGTAACAAATGTTGAATTTCTTCACAAGCGACTTCATCTAATGCCAGTGCGATCCCAAGATGGACGACATACGTGTTGATTAACTATCGGATTTATGTTCGTTATATTATAAAGCAACACAATTCTAGAAAGCCATGTCCTTCTGATCATTAACGATGATTGGGTCATCGGACATAGTGCATAATACGTTTGTTGGGTGCACATCATCTTCCTTTGTTAGAGCAATTCGATCGTTTTTGCCCTTTGCCCCGATAGCAGCTCGATCTATACTCTCAACTAAAATGGGGGACTCATGATTTGAGAGCTCCAAGACGGAAGATGAAGTGGGTATTCTTCCTCCCTAGAAAATCTCGTTGGCTTGCTTGTTGATTGTGGAGTAGAAAATTCAAACATTTCGCCTGCTTCCCAAATTGATTGCTTATATTTTCCCAAAATGCTTTGGTATGAGATTATGAAATTGAGTGACAGTGGTGAAAATTTCAAGATTGGAGGTGAAATTTGGATAATTCACCATATCCCCAAAACTTTGTAAATTTTGGAAAAACTGGTTACCCAACGGAACATTTTGCGGATGAAATTAAGTCAAAAGATTGAATTGAGAATACAAACATTTAGAAGAAATTTGACAATTTGAGGCTGATTCATCTTCATCCAAAATTTGAGATTTCTGAGATAAATTATTGAAATTAAAATTTTTATTTTTATCCATATCAGAAAAAAATTAACAAATGAGGAGACAGTTTGAAAATGAAAGAGAATTAAGATAGATAGTGGAGAGAGAGTGAATATGATGTATAGATGAGAACGATAGAATAAGATAAAAAATCATGTATTTATAAGCAGTGAAGATATTTAAAAGAAATGTACATAACAATTTCGAGGGCTAGAAAAAAATCCGAACGACTATATTCTAAATAAAAGAGAAAAGAAAAAAAGTCCTTTTATATCCCAAGTACATGGTTGATAATTTGAAAAATATTAAAAATAGAAAAAGAAAGATCCAAACCACTATATTTTGAAGAAGGAAAAGAAAGAAAAACATATATTCAGGATGAAAAAAAAAAAAAGTAACAAAGCCAAGGGCTACAGACTAGAAGTACCCAGGCCCACCACTTGATCCCTTTTTGGCCATCCAAGTTTTTGGATAAATTTTTCGTCTTTCCATTAATGCATTTGTTCTAATGGTGTTAAATATCATTGGACAATCTATCCATTAAATCATTTTTAAATGAGCCAATGGAGATGCTCTTATGAAGTTAAATAACAAGTCAATTACATAATATATGATTTAAAAAATAAATTTAAAATTTCCATAATGTTGCATGCAAAAAATATATACATAGAAATATATAATATTATTAAATTAAGTATACATTTTATAAAAGTAATAATTTTTGGGAATTTATTTAAATATACTCATAATAATTTAAATTTAAATTTAAATTAAACAGAAGAAATGGTTTGTCAACTCGCCATCATTCATAAAATTATTTTCTCAGTACTTATTCTACAGTAGTGAGTTTTAGAGGACAAAAATGAAAAAACTCACTCGTAAAACATAAAGTTATATACTATAATACTCATGCATCTGTCTTTTTTCAATAAACCCTATTGTTTGTCTTTCCTTTTCATTTTACCCGAAATTTTAGTATTGATTCCATGTATTATACGCAGAAATGATCAAAGTTGATCAACATATTTTCACCAAAAAACTTTTGTGCACACCCAATTATATCTCTACATTTTGGTCATGATTGAAAAATGAACTCTTCTAATTTCTTGACAAAGACAAGCCATAATAACAAAAATTATTGCTACACCAAAATTTATATTTCGAGAATTCAGACCCGAACAAAATTATACTTTAGCTAATAATGCTATATTTTATGCATATTGATTAAACTCACATGAAAATAAAGATTTTCATAAAGATTAGAGCATGCATGTTTAACCTAATTCATTGAGGTTGTCTTGCGAACAAATATACTTAAAAGAAAATAAAGAACAGCAAAGCTTAGAAATCATTCGACAACTTATTATTCTACATTCTCGATCGTAGTTCAGAACTGAAGTCGTCAGCGAGAGGATTTATTTAAAGTTCATAGTAGAATGAAATTCGTAATTGCAGACAATAACGACGCCTTCATGAATGCCAATGACATAACTATTTTGGTTATACAAAGACTTCAAATTGCCTCTACAATTTTTTTGTGTATGGGCGGCTTGTTTTTCTCAAGTTTGATCACCTCCACCTCAACCTATGAAGAAACAAAAACAACATATATGAAGAAGAAAAAAATCTATATTCAAATAATTGCTGCATAGAATTCAACAGAATATGAAAAATAAATACAAAAATCATAACCTTGCCGCAGAAGGTTGCCGCAGAAGGCTATACCTTAGACATGATCTTGTCCGTGTTGGCTTAACATAAAAGAAATTAAATTAATTGTCAAAAGATAAAAACCTTTAGATTATATTATATAAACCTAATAATTAAAAACAATTATTTATTAGATACTATATAGAAATTACTACATGTAAATTAATTTCACATAATTAAAGATTTTCTAATTAATTTTTTAAAGATAGATAATAATTTGAAATTTAATAACGTATTTATAAAAATGTAAATTACTAATTAATATGGTCATGTTTGACGAAGCAATGATTTAAAAATTTGCATTAATTTTATCACAGTCTAATTTTAAAGTAATTTTTAAGGATAATTGGTACTTTATATGGACAATATAACTTCCAAAATTTAAAATTGTTATTAAGTAAACTACATATTAACTATGTTTTCTAAATTAATATATTTAGGAAAATGGAGAATACCTAATTATAGTTTTTGGACTCAATTATATTTATAAAAAATGTATTGAATATACTAATAATTTACAAAAGTGATTTCTATTAAAATACAACTTCAAAATAATTTTTTTTATATTTCAATTATCATATCTTAATGATATTCTGTAATAATTAAATATAAACTATTGATTAATATGTTCTTGTTTTACAGATCAATAATTTAGGTAATTTCAATATGTTGACCACAATCTAAATTTAAGGTAACTAAACTATTATTCATGTATATGAATATTTCCTGAAGATGAATCATAGTTTGAAAGTTAAAAAGATATTACAAAATGTAAATTGGTAATTAAGATGGTCATACTTATATTAAGTAAATTACAATCTAATTTTAAGGCATTTTATACAGATATTATGACTTCCAAATTTAATTTTGTTAGTTAAAATATGATGTATATTAAATATGTATATGAACTGTTAAATTTATGAAAATTGGAGAATAATTAGTTATGGTAATCGGACTTAATTATACAAATAAAAAATAAATTAAATAACCTAATAAATTATAGAACTACATTTCTATAAATTGTAACTTCTAAATTATATGATAAAAATAAAAAAATAAAATATTTAAATTATCATATCTTGAAAAAATACGGGTTAATAATTTAGAGAATTTTCTTATTATGTTATTAATTATGTATATGATTATTAATTTTTGGAGATAAATAACTAGCTTTTTATTTTATAAGATATTTAAAAATCATAATTTATTATTTAATATGTTAATGTCTAATTAAGAAGTGATTTAGACAATTTAAATAATTCAATACCAATCTAAATTTAAGGTAATTATTATTAATAATAGAGAATTTTATAGATTTTTCTAGTTTCATTCTTGAACATGCTTGTGATTATTGTTGGTAATTAAAATATACCATATATTAAATATGTTTACGAATTATTATATATAAATAACCCAATAATTTATAAAACTAAATTTGTATTAAAATGTAATATATAATATAAAAATTCTTTATATAATCATTTAACAAATTAAATTATTAACGTGAAATTATTTGAGAAATATGTATATAAAAGTATTTATGTAATTATTAAACAACTTAAAATAAATATGAAATTTAATTAAAATATTATAGAATATAAAATGATATTTTCAACTTATATATAAAAAAATGTAATAACTTAACCGTAAGACGAATTTAGTAGTAATAAATATAATTTATTTATCTAGTGTCAATATTATTATATTATATTATTTACAAATATTTTGATATACAGTTAAATAAGGAGTTTAAATACTATTTTAATTATTCATTATTAATAAGAACTATTTAATTAATTGATGGTGAATTTATAATATATATATATATATATAATGAGTTTTTTTTTTTTTTTTTCATTTCACACGAATGAAGAAAGAACTTTTCATATAAGCGTATCTACTTTATGTAGTTGACATTACTTTATTTTTTGTAGCAATCATTTATTACTTCAAATGTTTTATGAAAAAAAAATAAAAAATAGTATTCACGTAAAACATACCTTCATATGACAGTGTTGCTTATTTAATATGTAAATTTCACAGCAAAAAAAATAAAATAAAGTTAGTGGCAAAATTATGAAGATTTCCTACTCTTACGGAGATGAGCTAGATGGGAAAATTACGAAAATTTCTAATAATATGATGATAATAGAGATTCATGAACTTCAAACAAATGTAAATATAAAAATAATCCAAATGATTAATTGATAATGGAAATAGATTAAAAATTCTGGAAAAAAATTGATAAGTTACTATTCAAAAAAAACATACATTCATATAACAATGGTGTCTGTGAAATGCAAAAGTTCATAATAATAAAAAAAAAAAGTTAGTATCAAAATTACGAAGATTACTTGCTCTTATGGAGATGATTTAGATGGGTAATTACGAAGATTTCTCAGGAATATGATGATCAAATATTACCAACTCTTAGGGAGATGATGTAGATGAGAAAATTACGAAGTTTTATGTGGAATAGAATGATATGATAAAATAATTTTATATTGATATAAGAACTCATAGAAGGAAGATTTGACCTATTAATTCAATACATATATATTCCTAATATCCTACTAATCTAATAATGGAGTGGACATGTCATAATGCACAAATTAGTGATTTAACATATTTTTTGTTTACGAATTTTGATTTAATTTTTTTTTTCATTTTTTTGTTTGTGTTTAACATATCTTTTATTTGAAAATTAGGGATATGACATACTCATAGTTATAATTTTTTTTTTTTTTAAATTCAGTTTGTAATGTTTTGCAATATCTGTAACTACAATTTATTTATAATTCTAATTTTTAAAATTTAAGTAACATATAATCCGACGTGCAAATTATTAAGCTTTTATTAAAAATAATTAATCTAAATTATTTAAATTAAAATAAAAAATCTGTATGCAATTTCTATCCCAAAAAGTAAGGAATTTTTTAAAATTTTCTTCTTTTACAAAAATATTTGTAAACATCCTAATTATGGTATAATAATACTGTACATACTAACTATAATTATGTGCTCACAAATCTTACCCACAATTACTAACTATAATACTACATAAATTAAAATAAAAGATAAATATCATAAATTTTTGCATGCATATTTTATATATTTTATTAAAAACTACGTTCTAAAATATTCAATTTAAATAATAAAATAATTCTCCATGCAATAATAGAATTATGTGATAAGAAAATTAATTTTAACAATGATAAATTAATTAAAAAATAATACCAAACTAAATAAATTTGTATTAAAGTTTTTAATTCAAATAAGTAAATTATTGTCGAGAATAAATGTATTTATTTCATGCATACAATCTAAGGAATTTTGACCTTTTAATTAAGTAATAACCCTATATGATTTAATGCAAAAACAATTGGACATTATGCAAGTTTGACTTTATTATGTAAAATCGAAAAATAAAGAGAAGATTTGCAATTAAGTAAAAAAAACTGAAAGTTAGATTTATTTTATAAAAAAATCGAAAATGATGTTGAATAATTCAATGAAAATAAAACAAAGTTTCCTTAAAATATGTCTCATTAAATTCTACTAATTAATTAATACGATTAATTTTGATATAAAGATAACTATATAAATATTGACCATTTATATGATGTCATGTGTACTCCTAAAATTAGTAATTATTTTTTATTGGAAAATGTTATGATTTTTAAAAATGTATGACTTCTACTATTTTATATAAATATAACAGAAAATTATATTAATACAAATATGTATTTTTTATCACGAAAAACATGTCATATATATTTAATAATATACTACTAATAAATAAACTTCTTCTATTTATGTATTCAACATATAACACTAATTAAATAAATTTATATTATTATATACACTATATAGTAATAATGTAAATAATAATTATTTTTTCCAATAATAAAATTTTGAAAAACGTGAAAGTAGGGATTTAGGAGAAATTCATGAAAACCAATATCAATAATTAAGATTTTTTACTTAAAATATAAAATTAATTATATAAAGTAGTCCATGTTGCCAAGTTTGACTAATTAGTTAAAAACGAAAATAAAGTTGAATGCAATTAAACTGAATCAAAATTTTGGGAAACTAAGATAATTACTTAAGATTTTTACTTCAAATAAAAAATTAATTATATAAAATAGTTCAATTACATGTGGTCATGTGTATGTTCAAAATTAGTAATTATATTATAAATCATAATACAAAAAGTGATAAATCAACACCTCTCAGTTATTTTTTATTTAAGTAAAGATCTCCAATCATTATTATTTTAATGGCTGATTTTAAGTCAAATCAATATTTTTGATAATTAATCATAATCAATACATATATGAAATGATTAATATTTATGACAATTAATCCATCACCTTCTTTAGAGATATTATTGTAGGCACAATAAATTATGGATTGAAAATTTCCATTTTAATAAATTTGTTTAATTAATTTCATTATTAAGTTTGTTACACAAATCTTGGGATATTTTCCTAAAATTTAGGAACGTATCCTTACTTCTTGAATGCAACAAAAAAAAATTATATATTTAATTAATAGTAAAAAGTTGACAAGATTTTATATATATTATCACACATACCCACATAATAGAATACAAATTTTTTTTTACTTGATTAACTTTCAAATTGAATTTTTAAAATTTTTCATCCATTTCTTAAAATCATTGCATCATATATATGGTGAAGTCCCTAAATTTTAGTGCCAACATATTAATTATTAAATGTGTCAAAACAAGTTTTCATATTTATTTGAGATTAAGGATCGGAAAAGATTTAAGGTAGAATATTTACTTCTGAAAATTTTCTATAATACAAAACATATATTTAATTTTATTATATTAAAAATCATAAATAATGGTTAAATAATATGATGTCATAAAATCCTCCAAAATCTTTAAATGTCGTGTAAAACTTTAACATATTTTTCTTTTGCAGGGATATGACATACTAAATATTACAATTAATTTTCTTTTGTCAAATTAGTTTGTAATATTTATCAAATGTTAATAAATATCTAATTATGAAAAAATAAATAACATATAATATGACATTCATATTTTATAGCTTTATTAAAAACTTTATTATAAATTATTAAAATAAAAAAATAGAAAAATCTGCATGGAATATATCTTCCAAAAAAAATAGAGACTTTTTAAATTTTGATTAAGAGTAATCTTACAAATCTTACCCACAAATACAATGAGATGGATTAAGAGTAATCTAATATTTTGGCAAGCATATTTTATATATTTTATTAAAAATTATGTTCTAAAATATTAAATTTAAAAAATAAAATAATTATGCATGCAATAAAAATATAATTATGTAGTAATAAAATAAATACTATAAAAAACAGTTTATTTTAGATCAGTAATTATTGTTTTAAATTTTGATTCCTTGATTATCTTATCAAATCTTACTCACAAATCTTACCCACAATTCCAAAAATTAAAAAAAAGATTTGCAATTAAGTGAAGATTAACAATTAAGTAAAAATAGCTGCAAGTTTGACTTATTTTGAAAAACCAAAAATTATGCTAAAAAATTCAATGGATATAAAACGTAATTTCCATAAAATATGTCACATTAAAATCAACTATTTAATTATAATGACCAATTAGATGTTGCCATGTGTACTTTCAGAATTAGTAATTATTTTAGACAGGAAAATATTATAGTTTCTAAAAATATACATCTTCTGCTCTTTTATATATATATATATATATATATATATATAGATTGAATTATAATAGAACTAAATTGAAAAAAGAGCATGATGATCTCATTAAGAAGTTAACTAATGAGCAACGTTGTGTTTATATGCAATACATAGTTCTATCAATTACAATAAAGCTAGAGGATTTTTTGTTTTTGTTTTTTTTTGTTAATGGCTATGGAGTAGCTGGCAAAACATTTTTGTGGAGAACATTGTTTGCATCATTACGATCGAAAGGAGATATTGTTCTTAATGTTGCTTCAAGCAGCATTGCTTCACTTCTTTTACCTAGTGGAAAAACAGCACATTAACGTTTTGTCATTCCAATAGATATACTTGATGGCTCAACACGTAATATCAAACAAGGAAGTCAATTGTCGAAACTTATGATCAAATGGAAGTTGATAATTTGGGATGAAGCTCCAATGATACATAGAAACTGCATTGAAGCCCTGGACAAAACTTTGTAAGACATAATGCAATTGAGTTCTCCATCACTTTGAAAATTGCCATTCGGTGGAAAAATGGTTGTTCTATGTGGAGATTTTAGATAAATACTTCCAGGTGTTCCTAAAGGTGGTAGACAGGACATTGTTCATGCAACAATTAACTCATCGTACCTTTGTGATGAATCTATAGTCTTGAGACTAACAAGAAACATGAGGCTTGAAAACATGAGTTCAATTCAAAATTCCAATGATTTGAGAGATTTCTCATAATGGTTGGCTGCTTTAGGAGATGGAAGAATTGATGAAATAAATGATAGTGGTGCTGAAATTGAGATACTAGAAGATATTTTATTGAATTTCGGAGACGATCCAATTGAAACAATTGTATAGAGCACTTATCCAGACTTTTAGAATACTTTGCTTGACCCACTGTACCTACAAAGCAGAACAATACTAGCACCTACATTAGACATTGTTGATTCCATTAGTGAGCATATGATTAAGATGAATGCTAACAAGTCTAAAACATATTTGAGTGTTGATACTGCATGCAATTGAGATGCAAATATTGATGTGTTGGTAGATGTGCATACACCATAGTTTCTAAATACATTGAAGTGTTCTGGTGTCCCAAATCATGATTTATTATAAAGGTTGGTACACTAGTTATGTTGTTGAGAAACAAAGACCACTCAAAAGGCTTATGTAACGGAACAAAATTGGTAATAACTAGACTCAGTAAACATATTCTTGAAAGCAAAATAATTACCGGAAGTAATTTAAGTGAGCTGGTTTTAATTCCTAGATTGACATTGACTCTTTCTGATCTAAGATTGCCTTTCAATTTCAAAGAAGGCAATATCCAATAATTGTCTCATATGTTATGTCAATAAATAATAGTCAAGGACCGTCCTTATCTCATGTTGGATTATTCTTGAAGAAACCTGTGTTTAGTCAAGAACAACTTGAAGTTGCTGTGCCAAGGGTTACAAATCGAAAAGGGTTGAAAATATTAGTATGTTTGGAAGATAAGATTGCTAGAAATACCACTAAGAATGTTGTATTTCAAGAAGTATTCCATAATGTTTAATTTTTTTCATTTTAGTTGTTATATTTGGTATTAATTTGTTGTTGTATGAACAGAATAAATTTATTTTTTAAAAATATTGTTAATAAAAATTATTTCATTCTACGTACTAATATTTTAGTATATAGTGTATTATTTATATATAAATATTAAATTATAATATGGTAGTTATATAATTAAATATATTTGAAACTAAAATTTGTAATATGTTATTTAAAATTTAACAATAAATGACCGGCAGTGCATAGATTAATTACTTATTTTAATTATTGAACTGCATATTAGATATCTTTTTAATGTTAAATAATTCCAAAAGAAAGATTCATACTTTCTATTTTTATATTTAAAATTTAATGTTATATAAGAAAATCTTTAATTTACTTTTATGATAGTTATATTATTTTATACAAATTAAAAATAATGTCACAAAATTTTTTGTCATTAAAATGTTTGAGAATCTTAAAATATTTTTAATAATTTTAAAATAACTAAAACATATTTAAGCGTAATTTTATATTTTTATAAATTCGAAAATCAAACTTAATTCTGTAAAATACTTTTAAAAGATCGTATGAAATTGTATATTATCTCATTAATATTTAAATACGTTTTTCGTGATTATTTATAATTGTAAGATATTTTAAAACAATAAAAAGTATTTTATAATAATTTTGAGATTTGTATTAGTACAATATCATTAAACATGTAAACAGATATACATTATGGCATATATATAATACAAGAGTTATAAGCTAAATATGCCTCTTTCTTTATGGTAGAATAGGAAAACTATTATTTACATGTAATACGAAAATAAAGTTCACATTTGAGACTGAAATAACAATTAAACATATAAAAAAATAATTAAAAAAAAGTATAACATACCTATATTCAAATCAATCAATGTAAAGGAGAAGATGAAAAAATGTGGAGCTAGAGGTGCTATTACTTTGTGGTCGTGAAATTTTGTTTATTGAATTATCCACCTCAACTGAAAGAATTAGAAAAAAGTCAAAATTCTAGTAATAATATAAATTAGAGATTATGATAATTTTAATAATTTATAATTAATCACATATATTTTAAAGTCTTACCAACAGGCAAACCTTGACAACTTATCCTGTACTGCTCATATTTCTTGTTTCTTTACTTGTGTTTTCCTCTATCATATTATTGTTCTCTTTAACTATACCTCTGAAGTCTAATATTAGTGTAGCAAAATTATAAAATAAAAAAATTAAAACACTTAAGTAAATTTAGTATATTGTGTATTAGATACATGAATAATTCAACAATATTTAATCCAAATTATATAAAAATAAATAAACGAATGAAATGAGAATATGCAAATATATTTTATAGCACAATAAATTCAAGTAAATAATAAAACACAATAAAATTATCCATTAATTATGTATTTTAGAAGCTCAAATTAAAATAAAATAATTAAGAAAAACCTAACTTGTAAGCCCATGAAATAATAAATCGGATTCTTAAAATTAATTACAGACCATTCCTCCCATGAGCCCACATTACTTTGAAGCCCATTAAAGATTAGTATAGGCCAACCTCGTAGATAATAAAGAAAAACAAAAGCCCAGCCCAAACAACCTTCACATCAGCCCCATATTACTTTATACATTTACCAAACCCTAAGGTACGATGGGTTTAAGCTAATAATCTGACCTTCTACATCTTCTCCTTCTTCTCCTTTATTCCCTAATTCATTCAATCTGTCTTTCTATCTTATTCGACAGATAGAAAAATGGGGGCGAAGGCTAAAAAGAACGCAGTTTTGAAGAATCTGAAGAAAGCTTCTGCTCAATTTTCTGCTTCCAAAGACGCTACAGCTGATTACCTGGTATGATGTTATTATTGTTATTTGTGGCTTCGATGAATATGGTTGCTATATTCTCTTGCCAATGCTGTCTCCTAGATTTTGTAGCCACTTGTTTCTTTTTGGGTTGTGTGTTTCCTAACAAACATTGTTCGTAGTACCTGATATATCAAACTTGTACTATCTCATATATTTTTGTGGCTAAGGCCCGAGGAAAGTGATGCTTTTTCGCTAATATACTGAGCACGGTGATTTCGATGCAAGTATCAATTATGGTTTGTAGAAGAATCTGGTCCTTTGTGGGTTCTTGGTATATGTGTGTGGAATTAAATTTGCTGTTTAATCTGGAAATATAGCCATTGGAGGGCGGTCCAGCGAGAAATATTCCCAAGTCTGAGGATAGAGAAAACAAAGCTACTGTCTTATATATTGGAAGAATTCCGCATGGATTTTATGAGGATGAAATGGGAGGTTTGTTTTTCATGTTCCGTTGCACTTGTCAACATAATTTTGCTTTATTCTATGTGTTGGGCAAACTTCTTACTGTATTGAGGTTTTTGTAGCCTTTTTTAAGCAGTTCGGTACAATTAAGAGACTGAGAATTGCAAGGAACAGGAAGGTCGGTTTCTTTTTTTTTTCTAGCAGTTTACTTTTGTTTGTTACGGTTGTGTCAATTCACTGCTTTGAGATTAGGAAAGGATGGCTATTTGGCTGTTAAATTGGATGTCATCTGTCTCCCTCAAGGAGTTGCACTAAAATTTGGTATTCTGCTTGTATCTGATAAGTATGAAAATTATATGGGGAAGGTCAATTTTACCTGTTAGTTGACTATACTAGAGAGAGTCATGTGCTCATCGGGTAACTTGGGGTGGTTTTTCTTTCTGTGGCATGGTTATTGTTCAAGAATTCTGTATTTTCAGTTTTCTTTATGGTTCTACTCTAAAATCTTAGGGCCAAACATAGCCTTAGAGAAAAAATAATTTGGCATATCCGTGAGGACTGCAGATTATCTGGTGTTTGATCCTCCTGTAAATAAGTTTGGTATTTGGAAATAGATTTGATGAAGTCAACACACTCAATAACAAGGAATTACTTGTTATATTGAAGATCATTATATATTTAGACAATATGAGACCGCCACAATACTTGAAGGTGTGATATGTATACTTTAGTTTCCACTAGAAGGCTGATATCAATCCATTTTAATAAATGCGTAAGAACTTAAAATAACCATATGATTATCAGCGTAGTTAAAAGGAGAACAAATACAGAAAAGTTTCTAGTATAGCTATGACATATACATGTTGGGCTTTGAAGCATTATTGAATATCCAGGGGTCGTCCTCTATTCAATTTCACTCATGTCAACTGGGTGTACTCCATGTGAAATGCATTAGTTGTCCAGGCCTAATAAATGATGGTATTCATTAAAAGTTTAAGCATTATCTGGATTGCAATTAATTCTGAAGCAAACTATGTATTGACCACAATATTGAGATGGTTGAATCTGATGATTGCAAATTCAGCTGTGCTCCATGACATTAAGAATTTCTGACTTGCCACAACTCAATTAACTATAAGTATCATGCAACAGTATATAGATTGTGTTTTAAGGGTGTAAATTGCAAAACTATATTTTCATAATCATGTTTCTACTGTTTTTCCCTCTCTTTTTGGGATGTTCTTTTTAATACATGATGATGAGTATATTTGTGGCATCAAAGTTTTACACCTCAGTCCAAGTAGAGATGTAGTACTTCGTTCTTTCTTTTGTTTTGTTCCATGTTGTATTATTCATTGAGACAGCTCATGTAAGTCCTTGATTCAGTTCCTGAACTGATTATTTCTTTCCTTTTTGTTTTGGACAGACAGGGAAACAAAAGCATTTCGGATTCATTGAATTTGAGTCTCCTGAGGTTGGATAGTTCTACTTCAGCAAATTCATTAGTAACTATAACATCTCTATATTTCGCAACACATTTTTCACGCCTCTCTTTTTCGTAACACTCTTCTCCTAATGTGCTACAGGTTGCTAAAGTCGTAGAAGAATGCATGCATAATTATCTGATGTATGAGCATCTGCTGCAAGTTCACCTTGTTCCCCCTGAACGAGTTCATCCAAAACTGTAAGTACATCTTCACACTATCTGCAAATTGCCTTCAAGTTCCATCTAATGCTAATCTGAATTACGTCCGTCACAAAATTAGATGGAAGTGTGTCAAATACCCGTTCAAACCCCTGGATTGGGTTCAGATTGAAAGGAAACGCCATGACAAGGTAAAGACTCATGGTTTAAACTTTGTCTACATTTACCATTCTTATTGCTATAATCCTCTTGGTTTAATACAATTTTTAGGAAAGAACCCTAGAAGAGCAAAAGAAACTAGTCACCGGTATTCTGAAAAGAAACCAAAAAAGACGCAAGCGGATTGAGGCTGCCGGTATTGATTATGAATGCCCAGAAATTGTAAGAATGCTAGGATTCAATTATTTTATATTATATCATATTTTGTAGTAAATTGATTTTGCTGGGGTAAAAACACTCTGTTTAAGGCTATTCATTGTCCCATCAGTTAGCCTGGAGTTCTACTGTCTACTCTAGTTGAATTTTTCTTGTTCAGTGATTTCATATCCATTTTAACTTGGTCAGATTTGGATGATGTGAAATAACTTGAACCTCTACCATGGATAAAGAAGCGTTGGGTTTTTTTTTTTTTTTCCTTACTGAACAATTTGGGTATTTTGACATTCTCAGGTGGGTGCTGTCCAAGCTGCTCCTAAAAAGATCAGGTTTGACGCAGAATAGAATGCTTGCTGTGCAATAGAAGTGGGATGCGTGCACAATGATAAGGTGAAAAGAGCACCTATGGATTTATGGGGTCTACTCGGTAGCTTATTGCTAGTATTGTGTGTATTTATCTCCATAGATTTTGTAATGTTAGTTATCTACTATGCTCATCTCTTTCAAGGCTTGATGTAGATTTTTTTTGAAATCTGGTACTCACTCGATAAAGAACCGTCCAGCCTAGTTTCTTTCTTGATTTACGTCCAGCCTAGTTTCTTTCTTGATTTACTTGGTATCGTCTCATGATGACTAGATCATATTCCAAGTCTCAGAAATACTCAAATTTTGATCTTTCTCAACTGTAAAATCTTCTGCTCAAAATCTTGAGAAAGTTCGTTGATAGAGGAGGTTTGAACTTTGAATGCATCTTCATATTTGATTAAAAAAATTTAAGTGCCATTAGGGAATACCAGCTTCTCTCTTTCAGTTTCACTATACTGCCATCAATGTATGTGATATAAGTAATATTATAATTTGATTTAGATAATGTATCATTTAGATCTCTGTGTAGTAACCACAGTGTACCACAATTTTATTCTGACACCAATTTAAGAGAGCCCATATTTAGGGCTGTTATTGGGAATGTCCTTTTGGGAATGTCCTATCACAGGCTTGCAAGAATGGTTCTCTTTCTACATCAGAATCATATCGAATCAATTTGTTAATTGGATGAGTCCAGAGTCTGGCTTCCCTTGGCACGAAACTAAGGTTTCAGTTTGTGATTCGATAATTAAATATGAGAGCCTGAAAGGAATATAGTGCGTTAAAATCAAAATTCAGTCGGACCTGAATAATAAGGACAGAAAATAGGTTTGGTATGTCAATCTTAGGTGCATCCAACAACCATTCATATTCATATTTTGTAAGTGGTAATTTCACAAGGTATGAAGATAACTTGTGTAAATAAAATTATTTATATATGAAAATATTTTATTACGTACTACTTTTGAAGTTGTTAACTTTAGATATTATTTTTTCTTATTTTTTTTTGTTAATAGAATTTTATGGTAATTTTTTAATATTTAGGTTCAATCAAATCAGTCGAAGTTAACTTTGTGTTCTGTTCAAGTTCTTAACACAAAAAATTATACAAGTTATTTGTAGGTTCGAGTAAAATTTAAAATAATCATGTATGATATCAATCCGTGATCCCACATATTTGACACTCCACTCCTACTTCAAATTCAAAAAGTTTAAAGAAGTTCAAATTCTGATTAAACCATGTAACTTTTATATATATATATATATATACACTTATATATATATATATATATATATATATATATATATATATATATATATATATATATAGAAAATGAGATCAAACTTGATTTAATTTAATCAAATTTGCATATGTACATGATGTTATGAACATAATTTGAAATAATTGTGATACAATTGCAACATGTGGACCTATCTATTTGACATTGCCATTCCAAGCTTTGAAGATGTAAGGAAATCAAAATTTTTATTAAACAATAAATATTATACATATTTTTTAATATTTAGAATGTTAAATCAAACTTGATATTTTATTAAATTTGTGTGTGTGTATAGTATTTATACTTGAAAACATACATATTAACTCTTGAATTAATAACTCAAATTCAAATTAGCATTTGAATTGATTTACCCTTTAACTTTTGAATATAAGACTAATATCACCCTCTTACATACAAATGTAACTAAATAATTATGAAAAGTACTTAATAAATAGAAAAATTAACAAATCAAATAACAAAATACACCAAAAGATTAACAAAATAAAATTTAAAATTTATTTAATGGATCCAAAGATCTCATAAGATTCCAAAAATACATAAATAAAGAAAAATGTTGAAAGTTCAAAGCTTCACCCCCAAATCGCACCAAATTTATATTCTTAAAATTATATATAATGCTTAGCTCCATTCTTTGTGGCGTCTTGCAGTTCTTTCTTGATTCGTTCTAATATAATTATGATTTGATTTGTTAAGTTTTAAATTTATTATTTACTTAGATTTTACTTAAATAGATCATATTTCCCTTATATTTTGAATCTTGTTAACTATGTTTTGTATCATTATCTATATTTTCCTTTAAATCTGTGACTTACAAAAAATATATATACCATATTATATTATTATGTTATATATATATATATATATATTGATGTCAAAAGATAAATCAATTTCACAAAAATATTGAATCTCGAATTCAATCAATTTACAAGAAGTTTGAAGTCTACTTCAATTAAGAAAGTGTCAAAGCTGGAAGCTCTAACAGATGGTCAGTACAAGAAAATTTTATAATACTTTTATGAAGAAAATTATTTCATCACTCTTCATTTTAAAAGTACAGGAATTAAAAATTAAAAAATAAATAAATAAAGTAATTAATGGGTGGGGTAAGCAATATATTCTCATTGCAATCCATCTATACAATATACAAATAACCAATGGAAATAATAATATGTCAAACCCCTTCTGCATATACTTTCTGACACTCGAAGAATTATTTGGAAATTACGCTAAACAAAAGGAAATCATTTGGAAATATTCATGCTCGGAATCTTACAAAGAAAACTAATGAGAATGAGAGTCAAGTAAACAACAAAATGCATACATTTAGGTGGATCAAACAGGTCATAAAAACAATAACTCAATTCCGAGAGAAACCAATCCCACATTAACTCCACATTCAAACCATGTTTGTGAAATCATGTTTTAACACATTTGCAAGTGATAAGCTATAAAACCAAGATTAAGCACAGGTATAATGCAGAATGAATTGTGCAGTAGCACTGAGCTTTCGCCAAGAATGTGCTTGAAAACCAAGCATCTGTAGAAGAATGAATATGAGCCTCTCCAGCTCCTCTTTCACTTACTTATACGGAGAGCTTGTGATGACATTGTGTATACAACTCCACATAACTGATCAACTTTGCTACTCTTTCATGAATTTATCTAGAATTTGACATTATAATACTTGAGATGCATACATGAAGCCTCAAATACTTACTTTAATCTGATCCGATGTGCAGAAAGAAGACTCCAGCCTCTCTGTTTCTGTTGTGATTTTCTGCTTATGCACTTGGTTAAACCGAGAATATTATTAGGGTAGCCCCCACAAAACTCTCCTACACACACACACCCCCCCCCCCCCCCCAAACAATACACATACATTAGTGTAAGGTGTGTGCGTGTAAGGTCAAGGCAAAATGTTGAACCTATGGAGCTCACTATTAATCAATCTTTGTCGTGTTCGTGTACAATTCATAAACTACATGGACATATGAGAAGAGCCACCAAAGTTTTGAGAGTAGTACAAAATATAAAAATAAGGAACGATCAAAAAAAAGAAAAACAAGAAGGTCAGCTCAAAATTTCTGATTAATCAGAACAATAGAAACTACAAGGATTTTCTGTGGCTGAGATTCATGAGATAATAATTTTTGTAATCAGAAAATAATAGCTCCTTCGACATTTTCTATACATACAGAGCAAACAATTTTTTTTCTTTCCTTCCGATTTTTATAATTGCCAATCAAATTTACCAAGATTTACCGAAATGCAGAAAAAATTACCAAATAAGAAAGAGGGATTATCAGAGAAGAGTAATGAGAATAAAAACGAGAAGAGCAGCAACAATGGAATACTTGAGCGCAGCAATCACTATCGCGGCCGATACCACAAACAGCTGCCACAAAACCTGCACGCTTGCCCAAGTCAGCAGCCCCGTCAACCCAACGGCGACTAAGTTATCCGGGTCCGGGTCTAGCAGAAGATCCACCCATCTCAGATTCAATCTCGGCCGTCCATTCTTCACCTTCCCCTCATCGCCGTTTCCGCCATTGTTGCCGTTCTCCGTGTTCAGCCCATTATTTTTGTTATCGTTGCCATTTTCTGCATAAGTTCGGAACCTTTTTGCATGTAAATGCAGCAATTTTGGAAGGGTTGTTGAGGATGAGGAGAAATTACGGCTTTGAAGGGGGGGAACTGGATTGGATTTTGCGGGGGAAATTTGGGGTAGGAGTGGTAGGGGAAAATTAGGGGAAATTCCCAACCCTAACATTAGTCTCAAGTTTGAATTGCTTCCAGCCAAAGATTTGAAGCTTCTAGAATACACAAGTGTATTTGAGATGGTTTTTAAGTTCCAGAAAAGAACGGAGAAAATGATGAATAATGTACAATCAGTGATGCATGAGGTCCAATACCTGTATAGCAGTAGACAATTTTCAGAAAAAATAATACAAGAAAAAAAAAAGAAAAGAAAAAAATATAATAAAAGAATAAAATTAATTTTAAAACAAACTCGACCACAGTGGGAGTCGAACCCACGACCTTTTGATCCGAAGTCAAACGCGCTAATCCACTGCGCTATGCGGTCCAGATTGTTCTGTTGTAATTAATTATATTACCTATATGATAAAATATAATGTGAAATAAAATTATTTCATAATATACTTATTGTATAAAGGTTATTCAAGGAATGTACCTATTAGTTTTTAAGAAAATATTCATTTCGTTCTTAATAAAAGTATCTTCACTTCATGTTAGTTTAAGAATTTTCTAGAAACAAGAAAAATTTGTATTACTCATGTAGACAGCGTGGGCATTCAACAAGATGTGTGACAAATGAAACACTTTTTAAAATTGATTTAAAAAGTTGATTTTTTTAATATTCCATAAATCACTCATTTTATGAAATTTAAATACTAACATGGATAACACAACAGTATTAAAACGCTTCTGTCATGTGATAGGTGCAAGACAAATATTGGGATGTGAACATTGAGAATACATTTAGGCAAACCTATAGAAAATATCAAAAAGTCGGGGAAACTTGGATGCTTACCAAACAGAGGGAGAAGGTTGGTTTGGCCTTTTCAATTATTTAATTTTTAAATAGGGCTTTTTTTTAAAAGAAAAAATAAAATAAAACAAGATACTCTTTTTTTTTTTTTTTTTTTTTTTTTTTTTTTGAGCTGGGGAAGGGTATAAAATATGTATTGTGACATAACTACAATTTCAGTTTGAAAATATTGGGCTAAGACTTTCCACCAGACCTTAGATTGTGGAACTGAAATCCAAATTTCATTATGCAACTTGAATGGGCCTCTCATGCAGGCCCACTCCAAATGGAACGTTGATATGAAGTATATTATAAAAAGATTCTGTATTAAATATATTTTTGTTAATAAGATCTACAATCTTGTTTCAATAATAATTATGCTTAAATAAAAAAATTTAAGAGCTCAAAATATACATATGAAGTAAATCACGTCAAAAATAAACAAAGATGTCAAAATAAGTTTGGGCTGACCCAAAACTAATGTCTGGACATATAAAATATGACCTCAACTTCCAAATTAAGAGTTCTCTATATTATACATGTTCAAAAGTAATATGTATCAATTTAAACCCATCCCTCTATTGAAAATATGATATTGAATCAGAGCTCTCTTTATTTTGTTAAGTTGATTTTTATTTTTATTTTTTTAATAATAGGAATTCCAATTTGATCCGTCCTAGGATCTGAGGTGTTTGGATTATCTCGTGACCCTCAATGTCTCGGGAACGAGTCTCAGTAGTACAACTGCCACGTTCTGCGCTGTTCCATAATACAATTTTGATATATTGATAAACATACGATTTACATACAATTTGACAAAAAAATGAACAATTAAAGTTGCATAGACCACGCCACAAGTCACACTAATCATGCATGCAAACTGAGGACGGACCCCCAGAGGCACGACCAGAGCACGGCCCTGGCAAGGCTTTGCATGACCTGTACTCTAGATCGGAATGATCCATTTTTGAGCCTTTGAGGCACAAACTGTGCTTCGTCTCGTGATTTGTTCCAAGCCGTTGCGATTTGCCATGATTCGTGCTTATCCTCTCATTACAAAACATAGATTCGACTGCTATGAAAACCCTAGTCATTGCCTATAAAAGGAAGAGCGTGGGAATAACAAAGGACACCAGATTTTAGAGCTAGAAACAAATATACAAAGGAGAATCAACCAACCAAGTCATTAGAGAGAGAGAGAGAGAGAGAGAGAGAGAAACGAAGATTAATTGGCTTCAACTAGTCTTCCTTTCTTTTATTCATATATGTTAACTATGAGTATCAATATATTTTCTGTGGATTATGTATTGAATATGAGTGGCTAAACATCTGTGATTCTAGAGCTTGCATGATTATGGATTAATATGTTTTTTCTTTAATAATATTATTTCATTTCCTATATCCGTTTATGCTTTCTTGATTGGTTGTCGCATGAAATTATGTGGTGAATAATAACATATGTGTAGTTAATCTATTATTATCCGAGAGGGAGTAATTCAATAACAGATTAAGAATGCATAACATAAACTTGTTAGATCGAGAGATTGGTAAGTATTGTGATGAGAACAAATCATAGGCACAATTGAGAGTTAGATAATAATGGATCTTCTATCCTCCATTATTACCCGGGAGGGATTAATTGATTAACGAATTAGTAATGCATAACATACATTTGCTAGATCGAGAAATTGGTAATATTGTGATGAGAATAGATTCTAGACACGATATTGAGTTAGATAACACTGTGATATCGATAGATGATCGGTGGGTCTAATCTACTTTTGGATCTTACTCGACAGAGATGATCCAATTGTATTAGTGATTCTCCTACGATATAGGAATTAAAGATGGTTTAATATATTAAAAGAACTCATATGAGACATATGAATGCATGTCTTTAGAATCCATTTAATTTATTTGATTTTGATTTGTCAAATCTATTTCTACTGTTTATTTGTTTTATTTAGTTTACAAAACTGATCAAAATTATTCAATTCTTTAGATAAAGGATAATATCATAATCGAATACTTAGTGTATTTTACTATATACAGTTTCTGTGGATACGATACATTTTCTCACCACATTTTTACTATAAATGCCTCGTACACTTGCGAGTCATATTTTAAGTGAAATAAAATAGCTAACATATATATATATATATATATATTATGTATAATATATCATAAAATATATTTTATTAATACAAAATAATTCCTACTTAAAATTATAGTAATATTAGTTAATGACGTAATATATATAAATAAAAGGTATCTTAAAATCAAACAAGAGAAACTATTAAAGAAAAAATAGCAAATCAAGTTCAAACCCCCCAAAAAAAAATTATAATTGGATTATAAATATATTTCAAGCATATGAATTTTATTTCATATTTTTCATCTCTTGTTGAATGTTTAAATAATATTTCTATAAACTATATATAATTAACATACATTATGAATAACATATAATTAAAATCAAAGCTAATGAGTTTTTTAAAATAGACATAAAAAATAGATTGATATTCATATTTATATATTATATATATTGAATTAATCAATTGATTTTTAAGAATTCATGATCTTCTCTTTCTTTGTAAGTATATTTGCTAACAAAAATACAATATTGAAAGACATAACTCACAAAATTAGTAAAATAAAATAATTTTCAAAAATTGCCAGCACATGAAATGTGTACTTTTGTCACATATATAATATTTGGTGTGGTGGGTCATAAATCAATTAATAAAGTAGGATTGTATGTGAGTAGATAGAGAAAATGAGGCAAGCTCCAATTTAAATGCGTTCAGAGATTGGCTGTTGGCACCCCATCCATGATCCATTCCCTTTACATTCTTCACTAAGCTATTAAATACAAGGAGGGCTAAGACAGTTGAGACAGCATCATTGGAAGTTAGTGTCATATTTATGACAGACCCCCTCACACTTACCTTAATCGCCCTACTTCTACCACTTGATATAATTTCACGATTCATAAAACATAGATTCCGGGAATTTCTCAAAATGTAGGCAGCTTCAACTATTTCTTTCAAGTACTTACAAATATTAATTTAGTGGCGAGCTTCTGCAATTTGCCTGAATTTCCTTCATATTGATATTCCTTTTTGGGCAGCATATAAAAGCTTATAATATATGGGTACGCCTATTTTCACCTTCAAAATCATTGAGATTTACTTGATTTTAAATTTATTTTTATTTTTGTATTAACTATTTATTTTGAACAATTATACTTAATTTTAAGAAGTTCAATCTTCCTCCACTGAAATTTCATGGTCATAATCTGAAAAAGTTTCAAAGAATGAAATTCATTGAATTTGCCCTGCCCAAACAATTTCTATCTTTCTCCCCTAATTTTTTTAAATCAGGTCAGTTCCCAATTTGAGATCCTCTCCACCCCGCCCCATTCTCATATACACGAAACATAAAACATAACGAAACAAAGAAATTATTTTGTAAAAACTTCAATTAATAGTGTAAACAACAATCATACATAACTTCACCTGCAGAAAATCTTCATTCCAATTCAAAATTCCTCAAATTTCATTCTAGATAATTTAAAAAACAAAAATATAAATAATGTTGTGGGGAAGAAAAGAGTGAGAGAGAGAGAGAGAGAGATTTGATGCCAATTTGAAAAAACCAGGTAATCGTCAGTTCTTGAAGAAATTTTCAATTGTATCCATAAAATTACAATGCCGCTTGGACACAAATTATTTTTAAAATAGGACAAAGAAAAATCATCCGCTCAAGTTGTGGAAAGATAGATAAACATATCTATATATATTATAGCAAAAACAGTATATTTTTAGAAACTCATGTATTTTCCGCCTAAAATTCTTACTAATTTTGGGATACACATGTCAAATATAATTGGTCATATAATTAATTAGAGGATTTATTGAGGCCTATTTTACGAAAATTTTGATGGTTTATCACGAATTGAATTATTCAGCATCATTAACGCATAAATAAGTCAAACTTACATCTTTTTTATTAATTGCAAATAATTAGAGGATTTAATGAGACCTATTTTATGAAATTTTTGATGGTTTATCACGAATTGAATTATTCAGCATCATTAATGCATAAATAAGTCAAACTTACATCTTTTTTATTAATTGCAAATAATTAGAGGATTTAATGAGGCCTGTTTTATGCATAAATCACATTAATTGAGAGTCTCATTATTTTTTATGTATTCTTTTCTTTATTATGTCTATGATTTTCATTCCTGAAAAGGTAAAAAAAAAGTTAATATTCGAATGGTAATTCAATCTACTTGTATAAATATGCATTTCATAAATAATTCCCTCACCTTCATTAGAATTTTTTGGCCCATCGGCATCTCTAATAAGGATAGGTCTATCTAGTCGAATAATTGAGCTTCTTTCATGTGGAATATTTTTTTGTGTATTTATATTTTAAATATTACCCATTTTTTTTGTTTATGTATTTCATCACAATCATATTCCTTTCTATTTTTTTATTAAAAATTTCATTTCGTTTAATTATCTATATGGAAGCAAATTAGTTTAATTGTTTTAATTCATGTTTTAGTTTTGTAATTAAAATATTTATTATCATTAGTTTGACAGCATATTCTATTTATGAATAGTTTTATTTGTTCTCATTATTATATCATTGTTTCTTATAATTTTATTTGATTCGTTTTAACAATTTTTTTTTTCATTTTTAAGAAGTTGTTTACACCATACATATATCATTCTTCTCATATTTTTTTTATGAAATATAATAGATGTCTTATTAAAATCATATTCTCGGTCTTTTTTTTTTTAATCTTAAATTTCATATATATATTTTATTTTTCTAAAATAATCGTATCAATTTTTACTAAAAAATTTATCTGAACAAAAATTCGTAAGGACGTAAGATTAGTTATTATGGTGAGGATTTTTTTCTTTTCAATCAACACTTTTTTTTTTTCATAACTGTAATCAATCACATTTTTATTTTCTTCGATTTGCTGCATAAGATCTCTGTTTTTGCAGTGTAAGAATCCATATAATAATAATAATAATAATAATAATATTATTATTATTATTATTATTATTATTATTATATTCTAATGCGTATGGATATAGTTTTGCACTAATTATATTGAAACGTAGAAACATAGCAACGAAAAAATAATAAAAATGCTATAACTTTAATGGGGGTATTCCTCAACTCTTTTGTATGGATATCATTAATAAAGTTTAGTTTTGTACTTGTATAACCTTAAAGAAAAGATTTCATGGTTAGTTTCAATTAAAATTTTAAATTTTTTATCTTGTTTGGAATAGGTACAAATAATTCCTTTATTTGCAGTTTTTTGGTGAATATTATTGTCATAAATTATGAGTATTTTAAGTATAGATATATCTTGCGTTGATTATGGGTGTGGCCCCCAATTTGGGGCTGTCCGCTTAGGTATGCCTGATATCAACTTATGAAGCCCTGCACTACAGTTTGAAGCTTAAATTGCCAGAAAACCTGTATTTATGTGTGTACAGAGCACATGATCAAAGTAACTTTAATGAGAGTAGAAGGTGGTTGAAGATGAAGCTCCTTTTCTTCCCACTGTTTTCCACCTGCCAACCTCTATTTCCCCTCATTACTACATCGTACGATAACTCTATATTAATTGATTTTCATATGATTACAAAAATAAATTGAATTTCTATTTCATCTCTTAATAACGTATTATGTCTAAAGTGATACTAAAAAGAAGAGTAATCCGACCAGCATTAAATTACACACACCCACAGTTTTGTTTTTCTTGAAATATTTTCAACTGCCTTTATTATCCTACCTGCATTTTCAAGCTCTTATCTCTCAGTATACAGACTCCAATTTCCCACATTATCTTTCTACCATTCTCACACTTCTTCCAAGCCATGGATTCTCTCTCCCCTTACTACCACCTCATCTTCACCGCGTTAGCCTTCTTCGTCTCCGGCTTAATATTCATCTTTTCCCGCCAATCAGGCTCCAAAAGGCTGAACCTGCCGCCGGGGCCGCCGGGCTACCCGGTGGTCGGAAATCTTTTCCAGGTCGCTGGCTCCGGGAAACCCTTTTTCCAATATGTTCGTGAGCTGATTCCCAAGTACGGACCCATTTTGACTCTCAAAATGGGGACCAGAACTATGATTATAATCAGCAATGCAGAATTAGTCCATGAGGCGTTGATCGTGAAGGGCCAAGTTTTCGCGAGCCGGCCGAGGGAAAACCCAACGAGAACCATTTTCAGCTGCAACAAGTTCACCGTCAACGCCGCCCTCTACGGCGCCGTGTGGCGGTCGTTGCGGCGGAACATGGTGCAGAACATGCTCAGCGCTACCAGGCTGAGGGAATTCCGGAGCGCACGCGATCTGGCCATGGATAAACTGGTGGAAAGGCTCAAGTCGGAGGCGGAGGCTAACGGCGGCCTTGTTTGGGTGCTGAAGAACGCCCGATTCGCCGTGTTTTGCATACTTCTATCCATGTGTTTCGGAGTGGAAATGGACGAGGAAATGATTGAAAATGTGGATCAAATGATGAAAACTGTGCTCATTGTTCTCGATCCACGATTGGATGATTATCTTCCGATTTTGAGCCCCTTTTTCTCTAAACAGAGAAGAAGGGTCTGGGAAGTGAGGAAAGAGCAAATCGAAACCCTAGTCCCTCTCATCGAAAGGCGGCGGAACGCCATTGAAAACCCTGGTTCAGACAAAACAGCAGCTTCATTCTCGTACTTAGACACGCTTTTCGATCTCAAAGTTGAGGGCAGAAAATCATCGCCGACGAACGCGGAAATCGTAACACTCTGCTCGGAGTTCCTCAACGGCGGCACGGACACCACCGGCACCGCCATCGAGTGGGCGGTGGCGAGGATGATCGAGAACCCGGAAATCCAGACCCGGCTCTACGATGAGATCCGAACGACGGTCGGGTCGAAGAAAGTCGACGAAAAGGACGTCGAGAAGATGCCATACTTAAACGCCGTCGTAAAGGAGCTGCTCCGCAAGCATCCGCCAACATACTTCTCACTGACCCATGCAGTGACCGAACCCGCCAAATTGGCGGGTTACGATATCCCCACCGACGCCAATGTGGAGATCTTCTTACCGGGTATATCGGATGACCCGAAGCTATGGACCGACCCGGAAAAATTCGATCCGGATAGGTTCTTCGCAGGCCGGGAGGAGGCCGATATTACGGGCGTGACAGGGGTTAAGATGATACCGTTTGGGATCGGACGGAGGATATGCCCTGGGCTGAACATGGCTACGGTTCATGTGAACTTGATGTTGGCCCGAATGGTGCAGGAGTTCGAGTGGTCGGGTCACCCGGATAGTGGGAAAGTGGATCTTAGTGAGAAGCTTGAGTTTACGGTTGTGATGAAGAATAGTTTGAGAGCCAAGATCAAACCAAGGGCATAATGGTAAGTATGAGCTGCTTCAACATATGGTCAGGTTAATTTATATATTGTCTAAAACTTGAAAGATTTTATATTTTCTTTTTTTGGGTTTAATTAAGATAGATTGTTGTTTTTCTGCTTCTCTTTTTTTTTTTTTTTTTTTTTTTTGTGATTGTTATTTATTTCAGGAAACTTTTATTATTGAACTATTATTGGCAGCGAGTGTTCCTTTTTGTATTTTAATATCAATTACATTTAAATATTTAAGAAATAATAAAAATTTAATGTTTGATGTGCATGACTATAGAGAGATTGTTTGTTCCGAGATTTAGGTGCTCGTGTCACATTTAAATGGGTACATATAAAATATTTACATTCAGATGGATGGTAAAAAGTTTTATTTGTATTAAAAATACATATTTAATTATTCATTAATAATTCAAAATAAATATATATTTGAATTGAGATAATCTTCCACCAAACTGGGTCCAATCCAAAATAAACAACTGTTGCGTCTGAAATGGAATAATGAACGGTGGCATAGCATTGGTGGTAGTCGGCACGAATTATCATGTTTGGTTTCCCCTTAATGTGGAGTGTGAATAAATTGCAAAATTATGCAAAGTATGTCTCAACAGAGATTATCTGGAAATCATGACTGGCATTCAATATTTTTAAGTCAAAACGAATAATTTGTTTATTTCAACTTTCAACTTATTATTTTTTTTCGATTTTAACTTTTTTGCTCACAATCTATATTTGTTATATAATATATATATATATATATATATATATATATCAAAATATTTTTTAATAATTTTTAATTTAACACTTACATTACAAATATAAAACTTAATATCAGATCTAAAATATGAAGTTTTTTGTTTGTGACTTTGAATTTTTGTGTTGGTTATAAATAACTGGTAGTTTTGGTTATTTGTAGTCAGCCTATGCTATAAATATTAAAATGAATTAAATATTTGTTTCCATATACAATAAAAACAATTTATTCATGAATAACTGATATTAAATGAAAAACTATATTTATGTATAAGTCACGTCTTTATGACGAAATATCATATATCGGTGTTTTTTGATGTGATATTGGCGGACTATAAAATGTCAAATTCATAAATAATATAGATACAAAATTCATGTTCCTAATTCTCAGAAGTTTCACACGCGCATATGTATAACAAAATCATCACTGAAAACAACACCTTTGAGGTCTTGCATTTTTTGCTTATTCAAAAAAAAAAAAAAAAAAAAAAAAGAAGAAAAATTTGTGATGCAGAAGCGTGAAACTGATCACAACAAAGGGATAAATAAAGCTGAAGGAATGTTACACCTTGATGCGTACATATAATTATACTACGCTATGGTGTATTTGTGATTAATCAACTCAATTGATAATTTTAGTGCTATGGTTTAAGTTACAATTCGTAATTGTTGTGACATTGAACCCATTAGTAGCAACTAATAATAAGAATTATTAGAATCAACATAATTCAGGATTAATTGAATCGAACGTGTGAATTCAATAACTTGTCTATTATCCTAATTAATAATGCATTTAATGAATTAAATCCAAAAATCATATTTTGGACTATTCTGTTAAATAGATTAATTAGAGAATGTATTCTAATTAGTTATACTTAAGGGATAAAACAAATCAACAGAGCGTGTTGTTGCTCGAGGTCATCTTCAACACTACTTTTCCCAGACCAACCACGTTGGAAGATGCTGAGTTACCCATGAACAACTTCCTGCCCGTAATCAGAGTGTAAGATGAAAACATTTCCTTTTCTGAGCAAATGTGGCGTGTAGCCTCGGTATCCACCCACCACTCTCTCGGATTGTCCACCAAGTTGGCTTCAAATACGACGGCTGATAGGTTTAGCTCAGACATTTCTAAAGGAACATAACTTTCCTCGGTCAAATGAGCCTAAATTTGATTGTCTTTCTTTGGTTGTTTAGAATCTTTGTCCATATGATCGGGCTTGTCACAATTGTAGCAGTTGCCTTTGAATCTTTCAACTTTCTTCTTAGGCTCTAACTGAATCTACTTGTTGCCCGTCAGTTTTCTCCACTTGTTAGATTTGTTTCGGCCAAGTGCACTTTTGCTTCCATCGAAGCTCTGTCGTTCTTTACTTCAGATTTTCGGTTGTCTTCCTCAATCCTAAGTCTCACGATTAGGTCTCAAGCCCCATTTCCTTTCTCTTGTGCCTGAAGTAGTTCTTGAATTCTTTCCATAGTGGCGGTAGCTTTTCAATGATGGCAGCTACTTGGAAAGATTCACTCAGTTGCATTCCTTCGGCATGTATGTCATGTAGAACCAGTTGCAACTCTCGTACTTGGTCCAAGATGGTCTTTGAGTCTACCATCTTGAAATCCAAGAACCTTTCGGCAATGAATTTTTTCATTCCAGCATCTTCTGTTTTGTACTTCTTTTTTAGAGAGTCCCACAATTCTTTTGCAGTTTTTGCAACCGCATAGACATTGTACAGGGAGTCCTCTAGCCCATTTAAAATGTAATTTCGGCACAAGAAATCACTATGATTCCAGGCTTCCAGTGCTGTCCGTTTTGCTCGTCGGTCTCTGTTTCTGAAATAGTTGGAGCATCTTCTTTCAGGAACCGGACTAAGTTAAGAGTCGTCAGGTAGAACAACATCTTCTATTGCCACCGCTTGAACTCGTTTTTGTCAAATTTCACTGGTCTTTCAGCGTGATCAGGTGTTGTTGGAACAGAACTTGGAAGTCATGTTCAAATACACTAGATCTCGTCTTATGATTGTTGATGAAATTGGTGTAGGTGTATTTGAACAAGCTGTAACTATTTAGTCGAGGCAAGAGTTTGACTCTTTTTTCGTAAGATGAGATTGCCCTATATTCACTGCTCACGGTCTACGACAATCGTCCTCAAGATACAATGACTACGAACTTAAGGATTACAGCACAACAATGCCAAAAGTTATCGGCGAATTACTTGATATTCGGAATTTCCTTTAGTCTTAGAGAGAGAATACTATAAATGCTAGAATGTTTTTTATGCAATAGTAGTGGAGTTAGATGAATGAATATTTTGGGGATCTATTTATAATATTTGAAGAGAAGTGGTGAAGAGGTGTGGTATCCATTCATAAATAGAAGTCTTTTAGACCGAAGTGGTGTGAGTCACACCCCTTGGTGAAATAGAGATCTTTTTTAGGCTGAAGAGGTATGGATCACATCATTTGGCATTGGCTCAAAGGCCTATGATACCTATTCGCACAAGCACACACCCATTCAATCTGACACACCCGGTCGTGCATACACACATCTTTTCTCTTCAATATTTTTCATCTTTTAGCTGCCAACTTCCAACATTAATTTCTCATTCATCCGAAATTGGATTTGAGAAAATAAATACTCTAAAATTATCTATTTGGAACGTAGATTTCGATTTTACAACTTTTTTTCATTTATTTTCAATGGAACATCAAATTAAAATTGATAAAAAAATAATCAATGCCAATCTTTTTCTAAGCCAATTTCCAACATTTTGTAAAAAGACACATTAATTTCTCCGATAGTTGGGAAAGCTGTACCTCCAAAAGAAAGATAATTGATTCAGTTTGCAACATTTTTACTGAGTTTATTTTTGGTTTGCCACATTTTTTATTTTTATTTTTGGCATGTTTACGGTGTTTGCAACAAATTTTTTTGTTTTTTTTTTTTTTTTCTCAGGATTGAGTAGAGAATGATAATCTTAGTTTGTTAGCGTGCTTCAACACTTGTAGGTTGTTCGACTTTTAAGTTTAAAAACTCATAAATTAAAAAGAAAAAGGAAAATTTTGTAGTCGTGTCAAATAACTTAATTTATTGCAGCATACAAAACTAGGGCTTCATTATTTATTGAACACATCTAAATGAACGTGGGCGGTTGGTCGGTCACAACATTTAAACTCACAATTGTCACCTCAGCACTTTAAAACTGAACCCATTTCATTCTCCGGGTGCATTTATTATTATTATTATTATTACTATTATTATTATTATTTAGGAAAATGGAAAAAAAAATTAAGTGAAATGGGAAATATTTATCCCTCCACATTTTTTTTGTAACTCTCTCTTCCTGGTTCACTCCCTCTCTCCGCTTGCGATTTTGAAGATTTCACACTCTAAAAAGGCGACATGCTTGCTAGAATTAGTTGAAATCTTTTATTTCATTCTATTTTGTTTTCATTTTATATTCTGCAATAATTATTATAATTCACGTATTTTTAATAATATACTAACGTGTATTAAAAATTATAAAACACATAATGAAATATAAAATAGAAAAGATGAACCAAACCATCCTATAAGATGAGGAGACCATTGAATATAGCTACGGTCCAATGCCTCATAAGAGCTTTAGAGCCACTCTTCTTGTTTGTAGATTGCTTTAGACCCCCTGAGGTTGAATCAAATTCCTCACGTCTATAGAAAGCCTCAATGTTTTATATTTGATTAGTTGGAGAAGTAATTGGATATATGGATGAGAAAGTCCTTCCTTGCACCGTGCCAACGATTAACAATCTCTTTCGTAGCTTATCTACATCTTCACACACCCCTAAAAGCTCTAGTTGTCTTGAGGTTTTCTCTTTTCCAACATATTGAAGTTAATATTTAATAACCAAATTCTCATACATATTAAAGTTAAGTCTTAATGTTCTAATTCTACAGAAAGTAAGCATATAAAGAAATTGTGAATTACTTTACGTGTAAAGAAATTTAACATGAAAATTTTACTTTTTTTCGACGAAAAATTCATCATATCTCTTAAAACATCGTGCAAAATACATTGTAAGCATGAAAATATCTAAATAATAATCAAGGAATCTATTTTAAAATTTTCAACAAAAATTAATAATTTCAAGAACTATAATTTTACCTCTATAAAGAAAAGACTGAGTATTTGCTATTATTTTTTATTTTTATATTTCATCAAACTTTAGAATACAAATGAAATGACTTATTGAAGTCAATATTTAATATTCTAATTCTATATAATTTATACCTCAGAAAAATATTTTATGAATCACTTTTTCCCTAGAACAATTTACCATTAAATTTTTATTTTTTAAATAAAAAATACATCATAACTCTTACAATTTTGTATAAAATATGTAGTAAACATGATAATACCACTACAATAATGTAAAAAATTATTGTAGATATTTCAATGAAAAATAATTTTTTTTAAAAATTATGATTATGCCCCTATATAGAAAAAGAATTTGTTAGTATATGCTGAATTTTTTAATATTTCATCAAACTTTATATTATAAATAAAATAACTTAACTTTAACATTTTAGTTTTTTTTGATAAAAAATCATATATATTACAAGAAAACAAGTTGTAAGCGTTAGAACATCACTATAATAATATAAAAAAAACTATTGTAGAAAATTCAATGATAAGTAAAAATCTTCAAAAATTACAATTTTACCTCTATATGAAAAAATGCGTATTTGTTAAAATTTTCAATATTTTATCAAACTTTAAATTGTAAATAGAATAATTATTGAAAATGAAATTTAATGCTCTAATTCTAAAGAATGTAAAAGTATAAAAAAAATCTTTTGTCAATCATTTTACGCGTAAAACAACATAACTTTAAAAATAAACCTTTTCGACAAAAAAAAGTATTTCATAAATCTTACAACTTCTTAAAAATATGTTGTAAACATAAAATATCAATATGAGAAATCTTGTGTAAAAATTTCAATGAAAATAAAAAAATTCAAAAATTATGATTTTGCCTAAATATGAAAAGGCCTCGTATTTGTGAAATTTCTTAATATTTCATCAAACTTTAAATGACAAATAGAATGATTTATTGAAGGTACTATTTAATTCTGCAATTATATATATAGCAAGCATCAAAAAAATATTTTGTGAATCCCCTTACGCATATATTAATATTACATTAGAATTCAATTTTTTTGTGAAAAATGAATCATAAGTCATACAACTTTGTGAAAAATATGTTGTAAGTGTGAGAATATCAATATAATAATGTAATAAATCTACGGTAAAAATTTTAACAAAAATTAAAAATTTAAAAATTATAATTTTGCCCCAATATGAAAACAACTGAGTATTTACTATTTTTTTTAATATTTCATCAAACATTAGATTACAAATAGAATGACTTGTTGAAGTTAATATTTAATGAACAAGTTCTATAGAATGTAAGCATAAAAGTGAGCACTTTACTTGTAAAGCAATCAAATGTTAAAATTTTACAATTTTTTTTTACGTAAAGTGCATTGTAGCTTTAATGAATTTGTACAAAATTCGTTTAAGCATGAGAATACCACAATAAAATGTAATGAATCTGCTTTAATATTTCAATAAATAAATAAATAAAAGGTTTCAAAATTATAAAGTTGCCCCTACATGGATAAAATTAAGTGTCTGCTAATTGTTTTAATATTTCATCAAACTTTATATTACAAATAAAATAACTTAGTGAAGTTAATACTTAATGTTCTAATTCTATTGAAGGTAAGTATCAACAAACTATTTCGTGAATCACTTTATGCGTAATGCAATTTTACGTTAAACATTCACTCTTTGGACGAAAAATATATCATAACTCTTACAAATTTATGAAAAATATGTTGTAAACTTGAGAATATCACTATAGTAATAAATGAAATCTTGTGTGCTAATTTCATTGAAAATAAATAAATAAATAAAAATTAAGATTTTGTCTTTAATTGCTAAAATTGAGAATTGGCTAAATTATTAAATATTTCATCAAACTTTATATTACAAATAAAATGACTCATTGAATTAATATTTAATGCTCTTATGTGATAGAATGTAAGCATCAGAAAAATATTTCATGAATCACTTTACGCATAAATAAATTAAATGTTAAAATTTAAATTTTTGGACAACCAATTTATCATAACCCATACAAGGTATGTAAAAAATACATTGTAAGCATGAAAGTATCACTATAATAATTTAATGATTCTACTACAAAAGTTTCAGCAAAAAAAAAAAAAAAAATCAAAATTTACGATGTTATCCCTAAATGGAATAAACAAATTATTAACTTCAATTTGGAATTATTCATCGAAGTATAGGTTGCAATATGTCTTATTGAAGTTAATATTCAATGTTCTAATTTTGTAGAATGTAAGTATCAAAAAAATGTTTCATAAATAACTTTACGCAAAAATTAATTTACCGTTAAATTTTCATTTTTAACCAAAAATGCATCATAACCTTACAACTTTATGCAAAATATATTTTAAGTGTGAGAAAATCATTCTAATAATTTAAGGAATATAATACAATAATTTCAACGAAAATTAAAAAATTATGATTTTTCCCTAATATGAAAAAAATTGAATATTTGATATTTTTGAATATTTCATTAAACTTTAAATCACAAATAAAATAATTTATTGAAGTAAATATTCAAAGCTATTATTATACAGAATTCAAGCATCAAAAAAATATTTTGTAAATGATTTTGCGCATAGTGTTATATAACGTTAAAATTTAACTTTTTTGACAAAAAATGTTTCATAACTCATAATTTCTTGCAAAATTAATTGTAAACATGCGAGTATCTCTATAATAATGTAAGAGATCTAGCGTAAAATTTCAACAAATATTAGGAAAAATAAACAATTAAACACACAATTATTGATGATAATGAAAAATACATACTTTTAAAATTTTCTAATTCGGTTCAGGCAAATTAAAAATGCAAAAACTCATTTCACAATTTGAAATGCATTAGTTGAGTATTTGTGAGTAGAGTATTCTAATTTAAAGATTTAATCATGCAATGTAATTTTTTGTTGCTCTATTACTAAGAATTTTAGTTTTAATTATGCATTACTTTCATTCAGTTTTACATATTCATATATAATGTTTTAATAAATAAAAAGTAAAAATTTAAAGATTAAAAAAACTAAAAGGATTTATTTTTGGGTGTTTCTAATAACACCACAAATTTTACTTTCTACACCACATTTACTTTACACACTACATTTTAATTAAAAAATACAATATTTTTACTTTACACACCCACCTATTTTTACATTTATACCCTTATTTATTAAAAAAAAAGATGAAAAATATTAAAGGACACAGAGCTTTCGTCTCCTTCTCCGAAGAAGAACTGTTGAAGAAATGCAGGAAAAATGTTGAAAGGAGATGTTTTGTCTTCTCCTTCGAGGAACATTTGCAGGAAGAAAATTGTTGAAAAAAATATTAATAAATACGGCTATAACTCTTTTATCTCTATCCCTCTCACTATTGAATATCAGAAGCAAAAGGAAAAACAATGAAAGAAAGGAGGAGGAAGACAAATCTCAGACAAAAGACAAGGCAATTTAATGTGTTCGGCTAGATCTTGTGGCCGAATGCAAAGCACAATGTTCGTTTTGTGGGCGCCGAACATTTTGTGAGGCTTGGTTTTCGTCAACTGAATATATTCTTGTGTGTTCAGTCTCTTGGCACCGAACGTTGAAAAACTGTAATTAATTTTTGAATGTTCAATTTATGTGAGGCTTCAGCAGCATGTGGTGGTTTGCTCGCGTGGAGGCTCTGGTTTTTTAACAGAGATGGGTTGGATCTGAAGGTTGGTCAGCGCTCAAGGAAGAATGGGAGAAGGAGAAGAGGCTGCTCTGCAAAAATGAAAAAAGTGAACAATAAATTAGGGTTAGAGATATTATTGTAATTTTATTTATATCTAGTTTTGTCTAAATATATTTTGTGGGATGAAGAGTAAAAAATGTGGTGGTAGTAGAAATGCCCTTTATTTTTTAGTGCAAAGGGTTGGAAAAGAAGTGAAAATATTACACTAAAACAATGTAAAATCAGCACTAGCATAAAATGACTTTATGCACCTCCAACCTTTTACACGACTTAGTATAATTTTTGCACATTTTTATGGAGAATTTGCACTCCATTCCAGCATTATGTTGTTGTTGTTGTTCTTATTCTTATTCTTATTATTATTTTATTTCTTTAATCTTAATTTCTTTTATTTTATAATTGATAACCATATGACATTATGTAATTTTTCTTAATATAATATGTACTCTATTTATATTTTTAAAATTATTCAATAACACAAAATTTAAAAATAACATATTATAGTAATTTTGCACATTAACATTAGTTACATAATCTTATAAAAAATTAATACTATCAAAAGGTAACAATAATATTTTTTAGGCCAACAAATACTTTCTCCATTACATAAAAAAAGTCATGTTTCAAACATAATTTTTATCCTAAAAGTAGAGTTACTTTATAAAAGTCAATGTCTCAATTTTGATTGTCAAAGTAATAACTACTTTTTTAAGAAAAATAAATTATATATAATTAAATAGTTTAAATAAATATATAAAAAACTCCTATGGATGTGAATTTATAATTTTTTTGAAGGTTGTACAACCAGTAAATTAACCAAAAAGAATTGTACTATTTAAAAACATAACTATTTCTTTTAAAATGGAGAAAATAATGTTTTTAGAGTAACAACTAATATTTTTCAGTAAAGTTTTTAGAATAATAAGTAATACTATTTTCGTCCCATAAAAATATAAGCTCCACAAAAATACAATTTTTATTTGATGAATTTACAACCATCTAAATGCCTCAAAGTCGGACTTATATTATTTTTCTCTTTATTAATTTAATTTATTCTATTATATATAACTTATTTGTGAAAACAAAAATTCAATTATTAACTTTTACTTTTAAAACAAGACTATAACTTTCCAAACAAAACTTTCTTTAAAACAAAAATAATTTTTGAAACATTTTTTTAGAACACAATAAGTACGTTCAGATAAATAAGTAAAATTATTTAAATAAACAAATAATACTATACAAAATCAAAATCGGCAAACGAATTGCAGGGACAGATGTTTTTCGTGAAAAGAAAAGATTGAAAATTTAATGGCTTAAAATCACCCAAATCGATTCCTTAAACATACATGCAATAACTATACAACATGTTTGGAACTAACAAAACTGCCTCTCTACAAGCACAAACTGCAAATTAAAGAAGCTAACAAGGTAATACCACTAAACCCATATTTACAAAGAACCAGAAGTGGAACAACATGGACTGGAAACAAGTTTCAACTTATGACTTACCTTCCCTAGTCTATGCAAGCTGGGCCTGCTGAAACCTCGACCAATTACTTACCGATTTGACGGGCTTTCCACTTTTCTGTTCACCGATTCTTTGGCCAACCCATCACAATTGATGGGGATAGAGTTGCTACCTCGAACAGGAATTCCATCTCCATCCTGTGTGGGGCTGGTAGCCTGGTTATTGTGGGGTTCGGATGAGCGTCGATGGCTGTTGGCCATGCAGTGACAGTAGTGTGCGTTTATGGGCTGCATACTGTACTGAGATCGGGTAGCTGAGCTAAACATCGGCTGCATAAACCACCTTCTGTCAGGAAGCTCGCGCAGAGAAATTCGACAAACCGGGCATGTGGAGTGTTGCTGTAGCCATATGTCGATGCAGGGTGCATGGAAGGAGTGCCCGCAGAAGGGTAGGATACGCAATACATCCTCTTCGTGGTAGTCAGACAGACATACAGTGCACCTGCCACATAATCCCGGGTAATAATGTACTAGAGATACAAAATTTCTAATGCAAAATGTACAATAGATGAACAAGACACGACAAAGGAACTAAATGTATACATATTTTGTGACGGGATATTAAGCAATATTAGTAATTGCACCATCTGAATGGGCAAACACCAACTGGCGACATGAGAGGGGCTGGACGAGATGTACATGTATGTTTAGACATGGTTTTGAACAGGCAGCTTAACAATATCCACTAATGAGCATCATCATGGGTACTTTTATAGCATGAAATACAATGATGGGACTCGATTCCATATAGCTTCATAAGTCCCTGTTGATCCTTTTGAAACGTGTTCTTTTACCAGGCCATAGTTGTATAACAGCTTCAGATGTCAACTCTCCACTCTCGACAATAACAACTTTAACAACAACAATGAGAAATAATACCTTACAGATATATTTGGACACCCTTGATGCAAGCCTAAATCACGCATAGTTATCACTTTTTGATTGATGAAAATATGGATGTTTTTATGAAAGGGGCTGTAGTTTAAAATATTTCCTATAAGATAATCGCGCGATTACGCTACTTTAGTACTGCTTATGTGAACTAAAATCACAATAATCCTTCAAAACTTCTCTAACTAGAGACATTTTTACTAGATAACCAACAAAATTGCCCATCTGGTACAAAAAATGCAAAGTAAAAAACCTAAAAAGGAAAGGTGGGTTCGGGGTGGGGAAGACCATCACAAATGCCAAAATAGTATCAATCTCCTTCTTAACCGCCGGCCTAATCTGAATTTCTCCCTAATGTCAGAAAGCTAAAGCAGAATAATATGGACGAAGTGTATAATCCATCACCCATTACACTCTTTTTCACATATACATGCAACTAGCACACATCAGCCACCCAAGTGGAGCATGTATATTAACCACTTCCCACCCTTTATTGTGTTTACGATTATATATAAAAGGAAAATGGTCTCCTCATAAAGTATAAAAAGGAATAGCCTATTAGCAATTCTTTATGATACCAACAGAAAAGATGAACTATGTGAAATCCAATATGATGAGCACACAAAGAAAGCAATTCAAAAAGTAAAAAGAGTTTCATGTCTTTATCAGTATTGGATTTGAGTAAGCAATTATGTTTAAAGACAGCGATAATCTTGATCACTACCTCCACCAATATTCGACAACATCAACAAAGTACATCCTTGAAATCTGGATTTTAAGGAAGGATGGATTCTAGTGAAATCAGTTGGGTCCTTAAATGACAAAATAGTATACAGAAAGTGTCTTTGGAATTTCATTGGTTCAAAGCCCACTCATCTAAGTTACTCCAACAAGTTGTAATAAAAAGACAGAAAAAGGAAAACCACTTTAGATACATCTGGAAACTTCATTGGTGGGAATTCTTTATGATTGAGAAATCATAACAAAACAAAAGTCATGATTTATTACAGTCTGCCATAAGATATAAAACCATAATATTAATTTGTGTGTGGAAAGTATTCTGTATAGATATTTTAGATTTCTTTAATTTTATATAGAGATGATTAAGTTGGTGGATCCGACATAGAAGAAAAGTCAACGAATCAAGACCAGAAATTATTATTTATTATTACTCTACAAAAAGTCTTAGTGAGTTGATATGAGCCCCTACGCATAACATAGTGCCCTACTTTTTGGTGCTTGAGTACAGTAAACAAGAGATACTAGGATTGCCTAAACCAAGAATGTGATGAGGATAAAATGAATATAAAGAGTGATGAAGGAGTACAGAATGGGGAGCACAGGGAGAACTGGTCCTCTGACGGAACAAAATCAAAGAAATAAGTATTAACAGCTGATAGAGGATGATCATTTTACATGAGTGGATATTCAAAGAAATGGAGATAAACTAGTTCTCATGTATGCATACAGGGTTGCACTCATGAAACAAGAAAGCACTTCAGTTATACTCACAACTCATCATCCACCATTATTCTTCACTTTATGCTCCATGATCATACGTGTCATTGGCTTAAACAGTCTAAGTAACTGGTAGGCTAGGATTCAGCTTCAAATAAGAGCTACTGGACCAGGAATGGCATCTAATGGATCTTTCAAGAGACCTTCTAGATATGCCTTCCAAACAATCTTATTGGTTATGCGACCAAAATCATACCATTTAACAGAAATATGAGATTTTCTACGGGTAGCAAACCGTATAGTTGCTCCTTAACTCAACCAGTGAAGCTATCATCTTACAAAATAAGGCACTTCCTAAGCACTATTTAACATTCAAGCCTAACTTTTACCCAAGCACAATTAAGATAGCAATTTTGTACGAATGAGGGTCTTCAATAAACTTTAGATAGGAAAATCTTGACGGTCAATATAGTTTCTACTTCAATTTCAGAAACACCAAAAAAGAAAGAAAACATAGAGATGTACATAAACAATAAAAACAAAAAAACAAAAAAAAACAATAATTAAAAAAAAAACATTTCAGATTGGCACTCTTATCATTTCACAGCTTTAAACTACCCCGGCCTTCAAAATTTTCCAGTGCCCTCTGAAAATGGGTAGTCAACTGTTGACATTAGACCCTCATTTCTAAGCTGAACCATTTTATGGGTGACAAATAACCCTTTTTGCATTATCCATGTGTGCAGTTGCCATTAGCCAGTTGAAGTTTCTATTAACGTTTGAAAAGCCAATCATATTATGGCCAAAAGGTTGCTTCCTTGTTATCACCACACATATCAAAAACAGAGAAGTATAATCTTTCAAACATGGAATTGTTCATCTATACGATTAAGCTGAGCATTGTCAAAGAGATCTCTCTAACTCTGCCTAGTTGAGGTTATTTTTCCCAATCAGTACACTTATGATTAGCAGGCCTCTGTGTGTGCACATTTCCATGACTTTGATTCCTAATCAATCCATGCAGACATAGAGATATTCCTAATCTTACCTTGTTCAGGAGACACATGGCCTACCCAACCCAACTCAAAAAACTGTATGTGTAGCAACACCAAGTTTACACAGAGATAACAGACGAGGACACTTGTAACTACCAAAAAACACTTATACAGAGAAGGATAGTAAATTGAACTCCAAATGGAAGTATTGTATATCATAATTAACACATTTAGTATTTCTAGAAGCTACGCAAAACTGTGAACTGAAATTTGAAATTTAATAATTCAATGATTGCTTCTAAGATTTCCTTTTTATTATAGCATTCTTTCCATAAAAAAAAAAAAGAACACTTACATAAGCATAGATCAACAGACAATAAGTTCAACTTCACACTGTAGCATCTAAAGCACAGAAGCCAAATAAGTGAACAATGCACAAAATACATGCATCTTGATACATTGACAGGTACAGATGCAGGAACAGTTGCTCCTTCCGGAAGAGCAGAGAAAGAATCCATCCCTATGAAAGAAAGAACGCACCACAAATTTTGGTGTCGTACAATATCTTAGCAAAATATTAACTTACTGAGCATTTTCTTTTGATGCCAAGCACAGATCTCCGTACTTTTTTGTCGGAAAATTGGCTACCACAAGAGGCTCAAGACCATGAAGTCCCCTCTCCAACTGTTAAAGTACAACAATCCAGTAAGATTCAAATTGGAAATTATCCATACACTAGCCATTCTTTATGATTGCCTTCATCAAATGAAAATATATGACTACAGCAGGTCCTCCCCAATATATATAACAAAAGAAACTGTAGTAGTATGAGTCTTGATGGTGCTACTGATTTAGAGAAGTTCGGTATACTCGATGGTTCTTCAGATTTAAAAACATAGTCTGAGGGGCAAAAGTTCGGTAAAACACTGCAAAACTAATTTTAAAATTAGAAAAAAGAAAGAAGAAGAACATGAAAATATGACTATCCAACCAAAAATGATCAGACATAGATACATATGTAGCAAACAAATACAGCAAACAACCAAGTACAACAAAGTTGAGCATGAGCCAAACTTAGGCAAAATCGTCCAACTACCACTTTGAAACTGATAAGAATATTTACCTAATCATTACATAATTCGATATTAAGACAACAAATACTATCTTGACATGGAAATTATGTAAAATCTTCTATCAACTGTTTTTTTTTTTCTTTAAAAAAAATAAACAGATTAATTGCGGAGTAAAGTAGTGAAAGGTATGCTCACAATGCTAAGATCAGATCTAGATGCCATGGCAAAAGAGCGCCTCGCGGAATTCAAATGAATTCTTGCACAAATTAGCCTTGTGCACACGAACACTATAAACAGAGTACTCACTGTAAACCCAATCACTGTCATCACCAAATTTATGCCTGAAGACATCATTTTCTTTCTCGATTGTCACCTCCACTAAATCAAAATTCCAATTGTGTTATATATAAATATATGTATAATCTTTCCTCTGTACTGCACTACTCTACTATCCCACTAAATATAAATTCTAGAGTCTCACGGCTGTAAAACCCCTGAGAATTTCAAAATTCGGAAGGTCGATAGCAGCTAAAAAAACCCACCTCATAAGCTCAAATTCATCATCAAATTCTAAAACAGCTGTTTTTCTGTTCTACGCCCACACCCCGAAAATATCTATCTAGCTTTATTTAAAAAAAGCCCTTCTCACACTCTCTCTCTCTCTCTCTCTCTCTGTATGCATGTATATAGACGAACTGGTATAGTATGTTTAGACCTTACAATTTGTGAAAAGGAGAAACTAATGAAGGAGGAGTAAGAGAACCCAAAGTGAAATTGGGGTTGAGGCGCTGAGGCCGAAATCTGGGGAGCCCCATATTTGGAAAAACAAGTAAAGTAAAAACAGAGAGAGAAATTGGCAAAGGAAGACTGAAAGAGAGTGTGCTGTGTGTGTGTGTGTCTCCCCGTTAATGAGAGAGAGAGGGGGGGGGGGGGGGGGGGGGGGGTTATGGAATGTCAATGTCAGTGTGAAAACGAATTAAAGTAATAGTGAGAAATTGGCAACGAAATTATTTTATCCAAAATGAATAGAAAGAAGAAATTCCGACAGAGGAAAAATAGAAGGAAAAACCAAGAAAACAAGACAACAAACATTTGTGTGTTCCATGACATCAATTTTCGGATCTATATACATAAAATAATTTTTCGTGGCTGTGTAGAAAGATGAAAGTTATGAGGTAGACTGATTTTGGAGTTGTCACAATATAAAAATACTGAAAAGTTGCAGCTCCTTAGGAAATGAAGAACATAATATGCATTTTATTTTAAATTCCAACAATATTTTAAGTTTCAAAATCTTTTCTTATCCCAAACTTCACAAAACATATTTTAAGCTAATTCATTGTTTTTTTTTATTTTACCAATGCATTATGTTAATGCAAAATTAGACGTGGCAGGCTTTTGTTTTGAATTTAAAATTCGCTGTTGAAATCATGTTCAATTTTGAATTGGAATCAAAATTGAAATTGATCGGTTCGATTTCAATTTCTGAATCATTGATTTCCAACCGTTAGTTTCAATTTTAAATTGATGATTGTAAATATAAAATTTGAAGAATAAAAAATGGTAAGATGAGCCGTGCTCCGGTCCATGCATTATAATACAATATAGTTTACATATTCATAAAATAAAACACAAAATATAATATCATTTTACCCAAAAAAAACGAAAAATAAAAAAATGAAGCCAAACTTATCATGTTTCCATTTTTAGCCTTCTATTTTGGTGAGATATTAACAGAATAAAATAAAAGACATAATAAGAAATAATTGAGGGTGACCTTTAAAATAAGGTATTATTCACTAATTTTAAAATAAAAGAAATCCTTCTTCTTCTGTGGTGATCAGTTGACACTGACCAAATTAGGTGTTATCACTTATTTAATTATGTATTTGTAGTTTATTATCATGCAAAGTTGACTAATTCAAAACTTCGAAATTAGCCATAAAATCTTTATTTTCTCCGTTCAAGAAATAGTTTACCTTATATACTTTTTCAAAAATTGTCCTTATTGATTATTTCTAATTAAATGCTGTAAAGTAAGTGTTGGGTATGCTGTACACATTAATAAAGTTTGTTCAATTGAAAAGTTTAGCCATTTATTGATTTCAATAATTAAAAAATGTACAAATAAATATACACAGAAATATTAGTAGTGTAGGTACAAACAAACTCAGTTTCAATTATTTATATTCTCGCATAATTTCATGATTCTGATTTAAGTCCCCCCAAATATTAAAAAAGACTTACCCTTATAAATGTGGGCTCCTCCAACCCACCCGACAATTAATTGTGGACAGTTTTAAATACACAGTCATGTGTCTTTTTTTTCTTTTTTCTTTTTTTTTTGTGGTAAAATAAAATTATGTAAACAGGAAAGCATAATGGTGAAAATATTTTTTTATTCAATCGTGTAAGAAGAATTGAATTAAAAGAGGAGAAGAAAAATCTTTTTTTTTTTTCAACAAATTAATTATTTTTCAGGTTCAAAATTTTAACTTTATTGTTCTTGTTACTTGTTTATTTTTATATATTTGTAGATTACAAATTACAAATAAATTTCAAATTTATTTTTAAAGTATCTTCTCTATTCAAACTTAATACAAGAATATATTGGAGACAACATTCAAATACCTTTTTTTAAAAAAAAAAAAAAAGATTTCAAATGTTTTATTTTATTTATTATTTATTGAACGAATTGGTTGGAATTTACAACCAGTTCAACTCCATTTTAATGGTGAGGTGCTACTACGCTAGCAAATTTTGTACAAATAATTTTTCATTTAACTCCATCTACATATATTTTTATTTTTATTTTGAGATAGTTCCAAAAAATTGTTGTGATCGTAACCAAAATTAAACGACAAGAAAAAACAATTAAAAATAATATCAAACTGTCAAAGAATAATTAATTTTTCCCATAAATGCCCTACAAAAGAAGCAAATCAAAATTGAAAAATTGGGCCTAAAAATTGATTAATTGTATTAAAAATTAAATTATTTAATAAAATTTAAAAAACATATTCTTTTTAATACAAATCCACTACAAATAATCCAATACACATTTTGATATAATGCAAATAATCAACTAAAATAACTTTATTTGTTAATCTAATATCTCATTTTAATTCATATGAGTTTAAAACTAAAAATTATGAAAATATTATTAATTTGATGAATTGCATGTTAAAAATAGATTAAAAAATAATTATTTGTATTTTAACAAATTAAAAAGACATCCAAAATAACGAACAATATAATTCAATTATTCAATGTTGACACATCATTTTCATAAAAATTTTATTTGTTAAACTAAAAATTTTAGATTACATATATGTGTACTTCCCTTCCACACAATTATGTTGACATTAATTTTCACTAAATTTTAAAAAAGTAGAATGGTTGGATTATGTTGGATGTAGGGATGTTAAAATGGTCATGAGTCGATGGGTCCGTCTATTTAACCCAAAAAATTATGGGGTTAGAGTTTGATGTTATTAGAATACTTAAATTCAATCCGTTTAACCCGAGTTCGATTAGTCCGAGGCCCTATAAGGCTAACCCGCACTTTTCTTCATATTTAATAATTTTCAAGTATGGAAATAATAAAATATATCATCTTGAATTACTTTCATATAATGTAATTATTTTTTAGTAGAAAATGTTAAAATTTATGTTTTATTATTAGAAGATTTCATATATTATCATTTAAATTTAGAACTTAAATAAAATATAATTTTGACCTTTATAACGTGAATGCACTTAAAGATAGAATTAAGAGCATGACATAGTTTCTAAAGTAAATATATATTTGTAATTTTTATAAGTTATATTACAAGTTACGATATTTTATAAAGATCATGGCTAACTACTTAATTTATATTTTTTATTTAATTTAGATACAATATAAAATTATTGATACAATTTATGAACGGCGCTATTAGTCTGCTTCCTGAAGTTTGAAGAAGAGGAGATAAGAAATTAAAATTATTGATTGCATCATTCACTATCTTTGAGTCTAATTGAAAAGATACGTAAAAATACCAAATTCCTTTGTAATTTACATAAAAACAGAAAAAATTAAGGAATTTGATGAGAAGCATGTGTTTGGTAAGATCCCATAGGTGTTCAAAATCCTTTTCCCATTAATTCCTAACCCCACAACGAAAGCATTTAATAATTCATATTCTATCTAATTCTAATATTTTGAAGAGAAGTCTTGTAGCAAAATGATGGGTTTGCAAGTTGGTTTTTGAAAAAATATCTGAAAAAAAAGTGGATTCCGTATAACTGTACCTTACACTATCCATTATAAACTAATTATTTCAATTTATAATGTTTTTGAAATGATCTTAAAAGGGGACACAAAAAGAAAAGCTCTTTCAATTTAAAAAAGCTTATAAACTTTCAAACATATTGTAAAATATTTATAAAAGCTCAACCAAATGCAGATTTAATTTGGTGACAACAAGAAAAAGTTTATAATAGCAGCAATGGATTTGATATTGATTTCTCAACAAATCTACTAAGGAACCAGAAAATTTATATGAAGAATTGTAGAATATGATTTCAGAGAATGTATCTTACTAGGAAAAAGTCAAATTATTTAAGAATACACAACTGAGAATGGAGTTATGTTTTAACAATTGTATTGACTTTATAAATGAGTACATTAGACTTAATTAGTTTGGTCCAAAAGATTCCCCTTCCGAGTTATCTAAGCTACCCAACCTTTAAAAAGGTTTATCTTATTTAATTTTCTACACCAACCCAACAAACAAATACGGTCTTGTATATTAATTGTGTTAATCAGGAGTTTAAGTGTAGCTCATGATTATCAGTTAATAATGAAGCAGAAGTTGGTGCATGGTTCAGTATGATCATGCACAGCTGAAGTAGCTGCGATGCAGCAGATCATTTAGACCACTACAGCTGATTCAAGATTGGTTAGCACGTGCAGTTAGTTAGTTAGTGCAGTTAGTTAGTTAGTTAGCTAGTTAGTTAGTTAGTTAGCTTGTGGTAGAAGTTCATGACACTCTTTGATAAGTTGGTTAGCTGCATTTTCAACTAATTAGGGGGGAATAGGTGAATAAATTCAGCGGATTCATTCATCCATAAGAAAAAAGTGAAGAGTGAAGAGCAAATAGAGAGAGAGAAGTGAAGTTCAGTTTCTGGGTTGTGAATCTTGAGTGTTCATATCCAGTTGGATTCGTGAGAAGTGTCCATCATGATTGAGTGAAGTGTTTACTCTTGTAATCTGCATTATTTCTTGAGTAATAAGAAGTGATCTCTCGTTTTGCAGTGGACGTAGATCTAGAACTAGATCGAACCACTTAAAATTGGTGTTGTGTTTTCTTTTTGAGTTTACATTTTTTATTTTGTTCTTGATCGATTGCTTCTGCAAATTATTGCTCGAATCTGACAAATTGAATTATATATATATTTTAAAAAAATAGACTTGAAGCTCTTTAATTGTGTCGAGTAGGATTTTAAGTGGATTTAGATTTTTTATTTTATTTCATGTTTTATTTTATATTGTAAAATAATCTCTACAGGCCATTATAAAATAACACATTATATGTATTGAAATTAGTAGAATAAAAGACAAAATAGAATATAAAATTCAAAACCAAATTTTCAGAGCATTCTGGAACCACCCACGTGTCACGCTATCAATTTACTAGTGCATAGTTTTGTTAAAAATGTATTTATTAGAAAGAATTTAGCATATTATTAATTTTATGTTCTCAATAAAATTATGGAATAGTACTATTTCATTAAAATTATTAATTGAACTTATTATTCGAAAGATGAGAATGGGGCAAACCATTACATAAAAAAGGTTATAGTATAATTTAAAAATATTTTATTGTATGTATTTAGATTTGGGCAGGTTATAATCAATTTCATAGCCTATTAGTTCTCCCAATTGCTTATATTATTTTGAGAAGAATAAGAATCGAGTTTTGGAGAGACCTTATGAGAAAGAAAACAAGCAAAGTAGAATGATTGTTTTCCCGTAACAAACATTATGAAAATATTATTGATAATGTTATTTATGTTTTAATAAAATTTAAACATAAACTATTAATAATATGTTTCAGAATACATTTTCTCCTGATCATGATTCCAAGAACTATACATCAATACATCTAGGTTAGGCAATGAAGTAGGCAATCTCCATTTTCTGGGCTGCCCTGCCCTGAATATGGGGCAAGGATTTATGATTCTCTATTTTCATTTAAAGATTATTTATATATTTCATGTTTTATTTTTCAATCTCCTACCCACTTTGACAATTGAATATATCCATATTTTATACAATGAACTCAAAAAAAGGAGAAAATAAAATTATGAAATAAATTACAATTCTTTATAATTTTCTTTTTTAATAAAAAAATAAAGAAAATCATAGAATTCTCCAGGGGTTCAGGGAGGGGGAAAATTTTTCGACAGCGCTATTTTTGAGATTTAAATAGGTAGGGTAGAGTATGGGTAAGCTTTTTCTATACCCTACCCTAATACAAAATATTCTGTCATTACCCTACTCTATTATCGATTTATTTATTTTGGGTAAGGTACGGGTAATATCCAATGGGTATACTGATATTCTTGGGTAACGGGTTATCCATTTATATTTCATGTTACATGCCTTTGACTCTTTCAATTAATATTTTTAGGATATAAAAATAACTAAAATAATTAAATAACTAATTTTTAAAATAATTACTATTAACTTTGGGATATAGATACACGGGTAAAATGTTAAATCTATACCATATTCTTATTTTAACATAATTTGACGGACACAGATAATACCATATTCTTTATCCGAAAGCTTATGTCCCATCCTACCTTCAACCTCACAAGATCATCACCATATTTACATTTTAATAGTTAGTTCATGCAGATAAAACATTTTAATAGTTAGTTTCTGCAAATAAAACCGACATCCCTACCGTCGTTGATAGAGGAGCAGCCCCACACCTCGTTTGCCAATCCTATATACATATCTTCAAGTCAGAATCAAAGCTTAATTAGATACAAGTTGGTTTATTATCCAAGTCGTCGACATGATTGCTCATAAGTGAATTTACCTTTCGGGTGGGACCCACCAGTACTAGAATTCTGATTTAGTCTAGACTGAATCAGCTTAAAATAGTAACTATAATTATATATTTCATTTATAATAAATTATTATAAAAATAGTAATATAATTTTTAAAACAAAATATATAATTATATAAAATATATTTTGATAAAAAATATTTTAAATAAAAATGACTAACAATACAAAAATTTATTAAATATTAAAATATACTACAATTAAATTATTAAACATACTATTTTATATTTAAAAATTAATATTTATTATTATATATGCAATATTGATATAGATCGTAAATTATAAAAAATAATTAATTGATATAATTTTTTTTAAAAATAGAGTTGAGATGAAAAAATTATAAATCTTTGAAAATTATAGTAGAAAAGTAAATAAAAAGAAAAATATTTAATTGGTTATCATAGTTTCTAAAAATAGAAAGTTGATTTTGGAGGAAAAAATAATATTTTTGTAAATTAATTTAACTATCTAGTTTTTATATAGTTATATGGATGACTTTCTTTCTAATTGTTATCTAATTTTCTCTAACTCAATACTATTAATTTCCACTTATCATCATAATCTCTTACCTTAAATAAAAATTGTGTGATGTATATACTAAAAAATGAGTTCGAGTTATTTGTATCGGATTAGTTTTATTATTACACGAGCTCCTAAAGAAAGAATTTAAGTTATTTATACCAGATTAACTTTATTATTATACACGCTCTTAAGTTCAATTTTGTTCTGTAAGAATCCATGAACCTAAATTCTAACTTAATAGGGAGCCATAAAACTCATAGTAAGTCCCCCATAAACGCCTCTCATCGTACATATTAGTCTTGGATAGGATGACTTATAACCAAAGTTGAAAATTGGGCTCACCACTTGAAAAACATTAATAAAAAGATAATAATAAGGGTCCCACCACTTAAAAATAAATAAAAAGATGAAATAAGTAAATATGACTTAGCCTACTCGAGATGACCATAAGACATAATTAGCCTAACAAATATCAAACCATTACTTAATGCTCAAATTGAGTATATTACCTTTCCACTGATCATCATAGCATCACTAGTAAAACTATAATATGATTATCATTTCTTATCCAAAATAAATAATAAACTAATAATAGAGAGTCATTGTTTTATGAAACAATATTTCTTTCTGTATGTCACGTTGATTGTATACTCTATAATTTAATTTTTACAATTATTTATATATATATATATATATATATATATATATATATATTTTGAGTATATTCAATATTGATATAAGTTTGAAAAGGAAAACCTATATTTATGTTTATAAAGTTCGAACTTACTAAAACAACGAGAGTATGAAATAAATTTCAGTTAAAAATTCAAAAAACTTCCAATTTATATTTTATGTTTTCCGAATTTGATAGTATCAATTAGGGGTCTAGAGTTGGCAATATAATGTAGTGTAAATCAGTCAATTAAGGGGGTAACCTTAATTTCACTTCATTATTATTATTATTATTATTATTATTATTATTATTATTATTATTATTATTATTATTATTATTATCATCATCATCATCATCATCTTCAACTTGGGCTTGGATTTTAAATGTGGGCTAATTTTCTTGGTTACAAGAATCTGATTATTGTTACTTTTACTTTTCTGTGGCCCATCACGGATTTAGACTTGGTGTCACAATTTTATTTTTTAGATATAATTTTTTAAAATTTCTCTTTATGTATATTTAATGTGTTAGGTATTTATTAAAATAAAAAATTCTAACAGAAAAAAAAAAAAGGATGGCATAATGACCAAAAGATTTGGGCCATTTAAAATGAATTATTGAAGCCCACCTTTTCTTTGGGATCTTATATTGCCTTTCGTATTTGTATTTTATTTTCTTTAGCTATACCCTCCCTATGTTACTAGACATTCAACATTTTATTTTAAAAAATCCATTATAGTATACATAAAATGCTATTTTCTAATGAAAACACTCAAATTCCTTTCCAGAGAAATGTGGTAGAATGCTTTATTCAGTAAACTACTGTTCCTTCCTTGTAGTATATTATAAGATAAAATAAAAATTTGAATATTATAATTTTAACTAAATTCATATTTAAAAATAAATAACTTAGAATATTCAAATATTTTATTGTTTATTGATAATGAAATGTAAAATATAGGATTTTGAATAAAAATATTCTTTCGTTTCAAAATAAGAGTCTAATTTATATAATAATTGATTAATTATATTAATGTATATTTAATTTTTTTATTATTAATGTACCAATTGTTACTTGTTTAATGTTATTAAATTAGCAAATTATTAAATTATTAAATTCTATAATTTGGAATGGTCCAATGCTTAATTCGTCATGTGGTATTTAGATGATTATTATTATTATTATTATTATTATTATTATTATTATTATTATTTAATAAATAAAGAATAATATATCATATTTTTTAATAAATATGAATATTAGTTGGACTACAATTTTCAAATATGACATTATTATACTTTATTATAATATTTTATTTGTCATGATAGTATTATAATTTGATGTGCTTATATATGGTTAAACTTATAATTGGGCTTATTATAATCATATAGATGGCCTTATTGACATTACAAATTACATGAATTTTTTTTAATCTATAACAACTTTATTTATATAGTGTACATTAATCATTTTATGTGGAAATTTTTTTAAAGTAATTTTTTGACTTGCATGTTACATTATAATAAAATATTATATTATAAGTATTAATATACTCGACAATACCCTTAAATATATCATGTAATTGAGCGATTCATTGAATAAAAAGAAGCCATTTGGTGTTAAAAACAATTGTCTTTGGTGGAAACTTCCGTCAAAAATTGTTGGTTGTAAAAAGTGGACACGGAAAGACATTGTAAGTGCAACAATAAATTCATCTAGAGTTTAAAGAAATTGCAGGGTGCTTGGTTGAAAAAAAGAAAAAAAATAAAAAAATGAGGCTTTACAGTCTAGATGGTTCCTTTAAAGAAATTGCAGGGTGCTTGGTTGAAAAAAAATAAAAAAATAAAAAAATGAGGCTTTACAGTCTAGATGGTTCCATTAATGAATTGTCTAATTTAAAAGAATTTTCAGAGTAAATTACAAGTATTCGAGATGGGACCATCGACATTGAACATGATGGATATTCAGATATGGAAATTCATGATGATATCCTACTGATGTGTACAACTGATCCAATTGCAACTAGTGTTCAAAATACTTATTCATTAATTTATAATATTATTGATGAGCCAGATTTTCTAAAAGATTGTGTTCTACTAGCATCAATCCTTGATGTTGTTGATTTTGTAAATGAATACATAACTTCAAAAAATTCAGCCGATGGAAGAACATATTTGAGTTCGAACATTGTGTGCAAGTTAGATACGAATGTTGACGTTCTGAGTAATATACACACTACCAAATCTCAAAATAGTATTTGATCTTGAGTTGTTTCGAATCATGAGTTACATTTGAATGTTGATGCTCCGGTAATGTTATTATGAAATATTGACCATTTTGTTGTATTAACAAAACTTGAAAATCATGTTCTAGAAGCAAATATTCAAACTGGAACCAATATAGGACACAAGACTTAATATTGTGAATGTCATTAACTCCATCTCATTTAAGGTTGCCATCTGAGTTCTAAAGAAGACAATTAACTATAATTGTGCCTTAAGTCATGACTATAAAAAAGAGTCGGGTCATTACCCAAATCACATTTGTCTTTTTGTAGAAAAAATTATTATTTAGTCATGCACAGTTATATGTGACAATTTCAAGGGTCACAAATTGTAAAGGATTAAAGACTTTAATTCGGGACCAAGATAATACGCAAAATAATTCAACTAATAATGTTTTGTACAAGAAAATTTCAAATTTTGTTATGTTTTTCAATCAAATCAATGATATTTTAATTTTTCACATTTTTATTAACAAATTTCTATTTTACACTTTAATTTATACATATAGATTTATAAGGTCACTATTTCCCATATTGATAAATTATTTAATCTTTTAATATATAACTTTCGTACTAATATATTAAAGGAGGAATTCAATCCTTATATATACCTCATAATTATATTATAAATATGACCACCTCAATATTTATTAAAAAGTATTTTCAAATCGTGCAACATACGTATAAAATACTAGTTTATATGATCAACACCTTTTCTACCGCAATTTCTTACAATGTTTTATATATGCATGCATTAAATTTAAAATTTTAATTTCTCTTGTTTTGGGGGTTAAAATATTATAATTGCCTGTTTTAAAAAGAGGGATATTTCTTAAAAGTATAATATATTTAAGGTCAATTAAATGAAGTTAACCTTTTTTAAAAATTATAAATTTGTACTTAATAGATTCTTTTATTATATGATTTGATATATTTAATTATATATAACTTTACTGTAAAAAAAAGTTAATTTTCTAATTTAACTAATACAATAAGGTGCCAACTTTTAAAATATAACTTTTTTCTAGATGAAAATATATTCTTAGAACATAATTTTACTTTTTGGGATGGTTGGATTAGTTTGTTTCTAATTCTTACCAGTGTCAGTGTGAGAGCTCTACGATGCACATAAGATATTTTTTATTATATTTTGTAATGTGAATATATGCTCAAGTTATATGATATATTTTTTATTCAATTTTGTAATGTAAGTATATACTCAAAGTTATATGATATATTGTACAAGTTGTAGATTTGTAATTCATGATTTTTCTGTATAATCGTCTTTTGTTATATTAAAATTGATAAGCATGATGTCCACAATTTACGGAAGATGTATGAAACAAGTATTTCTACCGTGCGTTGCACATTTATAATATAACAAGTAATAAAAAATAGTAATATAATTTTAAAATAAAATAATAATTATATAAAATATATATAAAAAAATTATTTAAAATAAAATTATCTCAAAATATAAAAATATTAAAATATACCACAATTAATTTATAAAAAAATATATTTAAAATTAATATGTTTTTATATATGCAATATGGATAGTATAAAAAAATGATTAATTTGATATATTTTTCATAAAAATAGAGATGAAAAAGTTATAAGCATTTGAAAAAGAAAAAATCTGATTGGATGGTATATTTTCTAAATAGAAAGAAAATTTAGGCCGAAAAATGACAATCTTGTAAATATTTCAAACTATCCTGCTGTTATATATATATATATATAGATTAAATTAAATTAAATTAAAAATTATTAAAGAAAATAAAGATTGTAGAAATCTCCTAAATATATGATTAAAACTGAATTTCTTAAATCATTACTAAAAATAGTTTTTCGACCAAATCTGCCCCACATTTTAAAATTCTGCAACAGAAAATATTTTTTTTCATATTTTATGGAAGGATACAAATGGCATATATATGGATTATGATTTGGGTGGAAAACAAAAAGTAAAAATATCAAATTTTTATTATATATATATATAGATACGTAGATATAGATGTAGAATTAGATATATATATATATATATATATATATATGTATGTATGTATTTTTGTTTTTAAGTTAAATGCTATTTGAAAGTACGGTACCGGATGGAAATAGAAAAAAGACACCAGAATAAAATATTCACAAGTCAAGAATGACTTGTGAAGCCAACAGGGCGAAAATTATCCACTAATAAAAGTGAATTACAAAAAGGAATCGTGTAATGCTTCCTACGATCCTTAAATGCTTGAAATCCAATATAGATTTCAAGTCAACTAAACTAGCCAAGAAAGTAAACAAAGAGAAGCAAAGTATCACTCCAACTCACAGTGTATGAATTGACAACAACAGATTAGGAAAATCCGTCGATGAACAGTGCAGGATGTTGGAGTCAGAGTGACGACAACTTTCTTGGCAACATCGATCTGCTATATCAGAATATTATATCATTTTCAGTGCGTCCCTCTTCCTTTCTTCTTCCGTTTCCTTTATAGAGTACTCCAGTTCTTGTTTTCTTCCTTTTCCACTTAGCCACGTTCGTGGAATGATGATCTCCACTTCTCCTTTCTTTCCTCAACCGTCTCTCTTTCAGGATAGAGTTTTGACTCGGTCTTCAACTGTTTCCCTATTCTGGGGGATATTACTTGATGGCCAAGTTTGAGAACCTTATCTGGTCTTTTATCAAGGAAGAAACCGGCAAAACATATCTTCTTAAAAAGTTTGACTAATTCAAAACTTAACAATCTCCCCCTTTTTGCCTTTCTTCCCAATTCCCAAATTTTCAACTTGAAGACAGCAATTATTCAAAAGATCAGATTTTGCACATGTAGTTATCTCCCCTTTCTTCAAGACTTTCCTTTCCTACAAGCTCCCCCTCAATGGTATACCCTTTATCAGTACAACAGCAGCAACATAGCAGCACGGCAGCAAATTCAGCACGACAGCAAATTCAGCACAACAGTAGCAACATAGCAGCACGACAGCAAATTCAGCACAACAACAGTAACATAGCAGCACGACATCAAATCCAGCACAGCAGCAGTAACATAGCAGCACGGCAGCAAATTCAGCACAGCAGCAGCAACAGGTTCAACATCAGCAGCAACACAGAACAGCAGCAGCAACAGGTTCAACATCAGCAGCAACACAGAACAGCAGCTATTCATGTTCTTCGGGAGCATCATGAGCATCATCTCTACCTTTGGCATCATCTTCATCTCCACCTTTATCATCTCCACCTTTTGGCTTTCTTCACAATTCCTCAATACTTGAGAATCAAAATTAGAACACAGGACACAATATAAAGAAAGTTTTACCCAGCAAATATATTAGCATTGTTAATCCTGCAAACCTTCCCCTTAATGCAAACTTCCCCTACGTTCTTGACATTTAATACCATTGCAGCACATAGTAATATCCAAAATTATCCAACAAAAATCATAGCCACACCAGAAATCAACACCGAGTTAACCAGTACACAACTATCCCAAGATTATCTCCAAAATAAATTTTCAGGACAAATCAAAGTAGTGCAGATAATCATGTCCTTCTTCTTTCCTAAATACATCAACATGTTCTCCCCCTAAATTTAAACTCCCCCTTAACATGTGTCCAATATAGGACAAGCATAAAAATGCACAAGAAGACATATCTACTTCAGATTCCACGCATAATTTTGCATCAGCATTGTAAGCAAAAATCTCAGCATGTCTACATCAATGTCAAGCTAGCCTTTCAATTCAAATCAGCATGCCACGCATAAAAATCAAAGCATCAATCAGTCTAGCATAATTTTCATAAGCACAATCAAAGAGGCATAAGCATTGGCAGCAGCAATCACAAGCATTGGCAGCAAGGCAGGCATAACAAAATATGCAGCATCATATAAGTTCCGCACAGCATCAGCAAAACATAGCAAGATAAACATAATCAAATGTTAATCAAAAGTTTAAACACCAATATACCCAACAAAAAAAAATGTACCCATACTATCACACAGTCATCCACTGCGTCCATCATCGTCACTTGCAGCAGCATCAGCATCAGCATCATCGGCAGCATCAGCAATAGCAGCAGTAGTATTAGCATCAGCATCAGCAGCATCAGCAGTATCTGCAGCATCAGCAGCAGTAGCAGCAGTAGTATCAGTATCTTTACAGCAGCAGTAGCAGCAGTAGCAGCATCTTCTCCCCCTAATTGGGAAGAAAGGGCATCTCGTATGGCAGGAAGGTGTTGAATCTGGTCATCCAGAGACCGAACCTGTTGTGCGATAAATTCACAGGAAATAAAGATGGGGTTAGCTGCTGGTGGGGCTGGATTGGTTGAACCGGAGGTAACATTAGACAGCCAGGGCAGGTTACAGCGTCGATCTCCTTGGAGGAATCCTGGATGAACTGTCAAAAGTTTGGGAGATTTGGAGAACACATCTGTGGAGGTGGGCTGAAATCCTTGTGAAGAACAGAGAACAAGAAGGACAGGCGAGAAGTAGGGAATGGAATTTTCCATTTCGTGACCATCTGTCGGGAGATACTGCAGCGGCAGTGACCTAGGCGAACAATTCGACGATTTGGGCGAGTAGCCTCCTTGATGCTTCATCCGCCATTTTCGTGAGATTACTCAGAGAAGGAAGACAAAAAAAATGGTCAGTTCAGTGAGGAAGATGAAGAGAGGGGAAGAAGTATTTAATAAAGTGCACAGTGACAGGGAGTTTTGAAGGAACGTGGGTTCCTTTTCCTTTGCAGATTTTTGACAGTTAAGGAAGATGGGAAGTGGGTGATGCCTGGTGATATTCTAAGGCGCGAAAATCTCAACTGTCATCCAATTCAACTTTCACCCACTAACACAAGGACACACGAGCACTTATCCAAGAATTTTTAAAGAAGCAGAATCTTTTTCAAATAAAATACAAAAATACCAAATTTCAAACAGCAGAATATTATATATTTCAGAGGATGTGTTTGAGAATTTTATGGTATTGAGTAACAACCAAATTTCAAACAGCAGAATATTCTATATTTCTGAGGATGTGTTTGAGGATTTTATGGTATTGAGTAACAACCAAATTTCAAACAACAGGATATTATATTTTTCAGAGAATGTGTTTGAGAATTTTATGGTATTGAGTAACATATTTTCGACTGGAACTTTGGCAATTTCTTTTTTTTTTTTTTTTTTTTTTACGAAAATTAGGTAAGAATTCCAGGTTCTCATCATATTTTTCAAGGTAGCATCGTCGTAGCGAGCGCTGTGCCCCCCAAGGTACTTTATGATGTAAGGTTGGAAGAATAATTTGGAAACACTCTTTTTACATAGAGAACATCGTCGCAGCGAACGCCGTGCCCCTAGTTACTCAAGCATTTCATGAATTATTCAACTCATCAGTATTTTACAAGGTAGCATCATCGTAGCGAGCGCCGTGCCCCCCAAGTTACTCTAGTTGATGAGTATCCTTAGCCTAAGATTCCTTTTTTTTTTTTAAATTGCCAAAGGTGTCACAGAGGTAGAATATACAGAAATTTACACATATATGTACAGATTCGAACAGGGATTATTTCACATGACACATAGACCAAGAGATTTCCTAAGGTTGGAAAATCTCTCGTAATCAAGAGCTTTGGTGAATATATCAGCTATTTGATTTTCAGTATTAACGTATTCTAGTCGAATAAGATCTTTTTCCACCAAGTCTCGAATAAAATGATGACGAATATCTATGTGTTTCGTGCGTGAGTGTTGAACATGATTTTTTGAGATATTTATTGCACTAGAGTTGTCACAGAAAACAACAAGAGTATCACTAGGATAACCGTAGTCTTCTAGCATTTGCTTGAGCCACAATAATTGTGTGCAACACCCTCCCACTGCTACATATTCAGATTCAGCAGTAGAGAGGGAGACACAGTTCTGTTTTCGGCTATGCCAGGAGACTAGGTTATTTCCTAGAAAGAAACATCCCCCACTAGTGCTCTTCCGGTCATCAATGTCCCCTGCCCAGTCAGAATCACTAAAGCCTACCAAGTTCGTGTTTGTGTGCTTAGAATACCAGATTCCTAAATTAGAAGTTCCAGCAACATACCTGATAATTCTTTTGACGGCTTTTAGATGGCTTTCTTTTGGACATGCTTGATATCGAGCACAGATACAAGTACTGTACATGATGTCTGGACGACTTGCTGTCAAATACAGCAGACTGCCTATCATCGATCTGTATAATGTTGGATCAACATTTTGTCCAACATCGTCGGTGCAGAGCTTCTGAGTCGATCCCATTGGTGTTTTCATGTGTTTGGCATTTTCAAGATCAAATCTTTGAACAAGGTTTCGGGCATATTTTCTTTGTGATATGAAAATGCCGTCAGAGCTTTGTTTCACCTGCAAACCTAAAAAGTAGCACAATTCTCCAACCATACTCATCTCAAATGTTGATGACATGGCTTCTACAAATTCATTAAGCATTGTTTTGGATGTAGAACCGAAGACTATATCATCAACATAGATTTGAGCTACACATATATCATGATTTGATCTTTTTATAAACAATGTACGATCTACTTCACCTCTTGAAAAATCAAAGTTCAAAAGAAATTCAGTTAATCTTCCATACCATGCTCTAGGGGGCTTGTTTCAATCCATAGAGGGCTCGATTAAGTCGGTATACATGATTAGGCTTATTAGGGTCCTCGAACCCTTTAGGTTGTTCGACATAAACTTCCTCTTTTAAATTTCCATTTAGAAAGACAGCCTTGACATCAATTTGATGAAGAGTTATTTTCATGAAACAAGCAAGGGCTAAAAGCAATCTGATCGATTCTATTCTAGCAACAGGAGCAAAAGTTTCATCAAAATTGATCCCTTCCACTTGTGTATACCCCTGAGCTACTAATCTTGCTTTTCTTACAATATTCCCAGATTCATCAGACTTATTCTTGAATATCCATTTTGTTCCAATTACATTAATTCCTTTAGGTCGGGGAACCAAATACCATACGTCATTCCTGATGAATTGATTTAACTTTTCATGCATAGCATCTATCCAAAAGCTATCTCCTAAGGCTTCAGAAATAATTTTTGGTTCAGTCAAAGACAAGAAACATAACGAATTTACTTCATTAAATATAGAGGACAAGCAAACAAATTTTACCATATCTCTATAGTTCACCGGTGCTTTCAGTCTTGTTGTGGTACCTTCATGCACATTACCAATGACTTGAGTAATCGGGTGATTCTTCCTTATCCTTTCTGGTGGATCTCTTCTTTCAATCTGTTGAATAATTGAGTCTTCTGATGTTTGTGGCTCGGTTTCTGTTTCTGGATCCGAAGGTAATGTCGGTTCCGAGTGTGGTTCAACATTTTGTTCAACATCCAAAATCGACTTCTGTTCAGCTGGTTCAACATATCCGTAATTCTGCATATAAATATATGCTTCAACATTGTCTTCTTCAGTTTTTCCTGCCAGATCAGTGAGATCATCAAACATAACATTTACAGATTCTTGAATACACTTAGTCTTGAGATTAAACACACGATATGTTTGACTTTTTAAACCATATCCAAGAAATATTCCTTTCCCACTTTTTGAATCAAAATTTGTAAGAGCATCTCGATCATTCAGAATATAACAAACACATATAAAAACATGAAAATATTTCAAATTTGGCTTACGCCCATTTAAAATTTCATATGGAGTCATGTGTGTGCCGGGTCTTAAAAAAACGCGATTTGAGATGTGACAAGCAGTATTAAGGGCTTCGGCCCAAAATCTTTTAGACAGGTTTTTTGAGCTAATCATCACACGAGCCATTTCTTGCAAGGTTCTATTTTTCCTTTCAGCTATACCGTTATGTTGAGGCGTCTTAGGTGCAGAAAATTCATGTATGATGCCTAGTTTATCACAAAAGTTTGAAAATAATAAGTTTTTGAATTCTCTACCATGATCAGACCTTATACATGATATGCAAGAACCATTCACATTTTTGAATCTAGCATGCAATTTTCTAAACACAACAAACGTTTCAGATTTTTCTCTAAGAAAATTTATCCAAGTATATCGGGAAAAATCATCAACTAAAACATATGAATACCTTTTACCTCCTAGACTTTCAATTTCGATTGGACCCATGAGATCCATATGGATCAGTTCAAAACTTCGAGTAGTGCCTATAAACTTAAGGGGATCATGAGAAGTTCGAGTTTGTTTACCTTTTTGACATTCTCCGCACACAATTTGTTTACCTTTATCAAGTTTGGGCAAACCTTTTACAGCATCTAATCTGATCAATCTTTCAATGTTTATAGGGTTTGCGTGCCCCAACTTTTGATGCCAAAGGGTTGTTTCGTCAGTCTGGGCATTGCATGTCGAGCTTCTTCCAGCTAAATAGCAGTTATCACAAGATCTGTTACCTGTCATTACACAAACATTTGCCGAGTCAAATACTTCAAATTTGTCTTTGTTGAATTTTACCTGAAGATCATCGTCACATAATTGACTTATACTGATCAAGTTGGCCATCAGTCCGTCCACATGTAGAACATTTCGAAGGTTAGGGAAACCATCTATAGAGAGGGTTCCTTTTCCTATGATTTTTCCTTGAGCTCCTCCACCATACCTTACTGTTCCTCCTTGAAATGCTTCATAATTGGTGAGGTATTGTTTTGAACCTGTCATGTGTCTTGAACATCCACTATCGAAATACCAAGACTCAAAATGATTAATTTTAAGAGCAGTAAAGACAACATGACATGAAACACTATTTTTACGGACCCATTTTAGATTCTGACAGACGGCTGTATTTTTTGATTTCATGATGTTGTGATGAATGTTGTGCAACATTCGTGGCGACATGTGATTTAGCGAAAGATCAGTTTTCAGCTTTTGACAGTAGGGTCGTATATGGCCTGGTCTGTAGCAGTAATGACAGACATATTTCTTTTTTCTTTTGACTACTTTTTCATTTTCTACCAATTTTCGAACATTGTTATTTTCTTTAACAAACACAATGGGATTTTTATTAGAGGTTCGAGTACATGCATTAACAATAGCAGAATTTTCAAGATATCCAAGTCCAGAATGTCCTATATTACCAACAGTTAATATTTCGTCAAGTCTAGAGGTACCTGTATTCAGTTTCCTGAACATTTCATTTGCAATTTCGAGATCAATTTCTAACTTGCTTATTTGGACATCCTTCTTGGTGAGCGTAGATTCCAATCTGGAGACATTCTTTTTCAATTCTTCATTTTCTTTCATCAAGTTTTCTGTTTCTTGTTGTCGTAATCCCAGTTTCTTGAGCAGTTCATCTTGCACCGCTTGGATTTCCTTGAGTATATGCTCATCTTCCTCTTCCTCTAATAATTCTGTATCACTTATACACCCATTAAAACAGTTAAAATCAGAATTAGAGAAAATATTGTACCTGTCGGATGTAGTCGAACTTGAGGGAGTAAGTATCTCCTCATCATCAGAAAATTCGTGGATTGATGTGAGCAGCGCAGCGGATTTGATTTCTTCTTCTATTGGATGCATTTCATCAATTTCTTCTTCACTGAGAGATATCCACGTAGATTTTCCATGTCTCCGAAGTAAATTAGCACACTCGTTTGTGTAATGGCCGAATCCTTTGCGGGCTAGACACTGAACCTCATCAAAATTTTCTTTAGAAAGAACCAGAGAACATGGAAGACTCATAATTTCCATTGTAGCACCAAAACTCCAGAACCACACTTAGTGTATCAAGTGATGGCTCTGATACCACTTGAAAGTACGGTACCGGATGGAAATAGATAAAAGACACCAGAATAAAATATTCACAAATCAAGAATGACTTGTGAAGCCAACAGGGCGAAAATTATCCACTAATAAAAGTGAATTACAAAAAGGAATCGTGTAATGCTTCCTACGATCCTTAAATGCTTGAAATCCAATATAGATTTCAAGTCAACTAAACTAGCCAAGAAAGTAAACAAAGAGAAGCAAAGTATTACTCCAACTCACAGTGTATGAATTGACAACAACAGATTAGGAAAATCCGTCGATGAACAGTGCAGGATGTTGGAGTCAGAGTGACGACAACTTTCTTGGCAACATCGATCTGCTATATCAGAATATTGTATCGTTTTCAGTGCGTCCCTCTTCCTTTCTTCTTCCGTTTCCTTTATAGAGTACTCCAGTTCTTGTTTTCTTCCTTTTCCACTTAGCCACGTTCGTGGAATGATGATCTCCACTTCTCCTTTCTTTCCTCAACCGTCTCTCTTTCAGGATAGAGTTTTGACTCGGTCTTCAACTGTTTCCCTATTCTGGGGGATATTACTTGATGGCCAAGTTTGAGAACCTTATCTGGTCTTTTATCAAGGAAGAAACCGGCAAAACATATCTTCTTATAAAGTTTGACTAATTCAAAACTTAACACTATTGAAGATGATGGAGATTCTTAAATTATGATACTTTTCAAGTTTCACGTGAAATCTGAATAGACAAGTAAATTTTTCTTTTTTTGGAGAAAGTTTAATGTTGTGAAATTATATGTAAATATTGTGCTTCAGTATTTTAATCTCGAATTTAATATTTTTATATTTTAATTTAAATTAGTAATATTTAAAGTCTTTAATTTAGATATGCTTTTGATTAGAAATGAGACATATTTTTTAAATTTCAGGAATTTCATATATACTGTACTCTTGTGAACAATTCAATTAAGAGTAGAGAGACGTCTATAAATATTTTTAATTTTAAAATTCTTGTGTTATGACTTATATTAAAAAAAATAATGTTCTTCAATGGTATTTTGTGCAAAAATCATTCCTTTTGGAATATTCAATTACTCGCAATTATATATATATATATATATATATATCATTGTATAATATTATCTAAAAATATCTTATCTCATTTCATTCAATTCAAATCATACTTATCTAGTAGTAAGAAGATATTAATTTGCCATATACATTTCACTTGAATCTGCTGCTGATTTGAATTTATATTATATCTTTTTATTATTCATTTAGATATCAAATCTTTTCATCTCTATCCAAATTTATCACATTTACATTCCACCGTAAACATACCCCAATATTATGCTTATTTATATTCTTAGATTATAAATAAATTCATAATTCCTTAATAAGAAGAAGTCTTGATTACGTTTTTCTTTCTTGTATAAAAGATTACAAAGACATTCAGTTTTTTCTTCACATTTTCTGTCCTCTTGATTATTAAGTTCATTGTTTTATTTATTTATATTTTTCAATCAATTTCTCATAAAGCACAATGGTTTTTCTTTGTGAATTCGTTGAGCATATGATGGAGGAAGTTGTCGAAGACGGCAATTCGAACTACACAATTCTGAAAGAAAAACAAATCAAGCAACTCCAAGACTCGGATACGTCGGAAGTCTCCAATGTTCTTTCTGTTCCGAGAGGCCTAGCCAACAGCCTTTTGGTCCGGCAAAACTGGAATGCATATGCAGTGTTCGATGAATAGTTCACCGATGAAGAGAGAGTTCGTGATGCTGACGAGATATCGGCGAAATCGTCGGAGGTTTACTGTAAGATTTGTTTGGAAAATATGGATGTCGAGATTATGTTGGGTGCTGCATGTGGCCATCTGTTTTGCGCTCCTTGCTTGAAAACTTACATCAGTATTTCGATCAATGACGGTCCTGGATGTCTAATGTTGCACTGTCCTGAGCCCAATTGCATGTCGCCTGTTGGTGTAGACTTGGTCGACAGGTTAGCATCAGTTTGTCACACTGACAAGTATAGTCGACATCTTTACCGATCTTATATAGAGTGCAGCAGTCACAGGAAGTGGTGCCCTGCCCCTGAATGTGATTTTGGAGTTGAATTCTGTGGTTGTAACTGCAAAAGCTATGAAGTGACATGTGATTGTTCTCATAAGTTCTGTTGGATTTGCGTGAACGAGAGCCACCGACCCCTTGACTGCAAGAAGGTGGCTGAGTGGCTAAAGAAGAAGGATATTTCTCAAGTAGAGAACATTATTTGGATACTGAATTGCACAAAGTCGTGTCCCCAGTGTTATCGCCGGATTGAAAAATACGAGGGCTGCAACCATATGGTGTGTCCGAGCCCCTGCGGGTTTCACTTCTGTTGGGAGTGCCTTGGGACCTGGGTGGACCATGACAATTACTTTTCTTGTAACAAGTCCAAAGAGAGAACAAAGAGAAGTGACTTGAGGACGAGGAAACAACACTTTGATGAGTACACATATCACTACAAGAGATGGGATATGAATGACACGGCCAGAAAGAGTGCTCTGGATAATCTGGGTCGGGCTAAAAACAATCACATTCATGCCCTTTGTAAACTGCAGGGAGAACCCTATGCTGGTCTTCAGTTTGTGACTGAAACCTGGGAACAGATTGTTGAGTGCAGGCGCGTGCTTGGATGGATTTATGCATATGGATATTTTTTGTCGTCCGTGCAGAAGGATTCGAGGAAGATGAATTTTTTTGAGTTTAGGTTAGGGGAGGCGCAGGCTATCCTGGAGAAGCTCCATCATTGTGCTCATAAGGAGATGGAAACTTACCTGTACTTCCCTCGTCTGGATTTCAAGGATTTTCGAGCCAAGCTTATTGATCTAACTTCTTTCACGAAGAATTACTTTGAGAATTTTCTTAAAGCATTGGAGAATAATCTTTGTGAAGTGGAATAATGTTTGTGAAGTGCAGAGTGTTTAGCAGCCTTTGATCTGATCTTAAATTTCAGTTTCATTTTTCATTGTAGATTTCGTATGCTTTAGTGTTGAGAGAGAGAGAATGTTAGTAGACAGAACCTTAGTATATCTACTCTATTATGTTTTGTTAATTGATTTTGTTGGATTATTGATATTTGATTACATTAGTTTTTTTTTTTTTTTTTTTTTTTTTTTTTTTTTTTTTTTTGTGTGAGTAATTTGAGAATTCAAATTTTGACCAACAAAATATATGTTTTTGTATTACATACCATATTATGCTTTAGTTTTGAGATCGGAAGAATGTTACGTATTATATTTTATTAATTCGTTTATTGGATTTATTGATATTTGATAACATCAATTTTCTTTGAGTAATTTGAGAATTCTAATTTTGATCGACGAATTATGTGATTTTGTATTACATACCATATGCCTTGCTCATATCAAGTTTAATATCACATGCACCATCTTTTTAGACTTATAGAATGAAACTTTCTTTTTAGATGTATAGAATGAAACTTTTCAAAAAATGAATTATGTAATTTTGTATTACATACCATATGACTTGCTCATATCCATATGTAATCTATATTTAATATAAAAGTAGGAACTCTGTAAACAAGGATTCTGCTAGATATCATCACCATAAAATTTTATCTATTTAATATAAAAGAAATAAAAGAAAAATTCCTAAAAACATGCTAAAAAGACACATGTCACTTCAAGAAATGTTCTTCATTTTATACTTTAAAAATATCTTTTAAAGAATTATATGTAGGAAAAATAGTAGTTTTTTTCTAACTAAAATTTTATAATTCAAATAACTTTTTTGTTACAAATTTGTTTTTGAAATATGATATATTGTATTAATCGTCATTTTACGATCTTTAATTTGATACCAATATTGTATATATCAAAATAAAATATTATATTTAAAATATTAAATAATTTTTGCAATTTCGTTTTAAAATATGTGTTATATTTGAATAAAAAATTGGATTAAATTCTTATATGAATTTGAGACAATGTAAAAAAATATAAAATATTTTTATAGAATAAATATAATAAATATTTTTATAAACTAAAATTATTATACCATCCAATCCAAGTATATTATTAATTGTTTCATTTTATATTTTAACTGATTTTAAATATTTGTATTGATTTTGAAACATTATAGTGGGTTGGATTGAGTTAAAATTTTAAAATTCACAATATCAGCTATTGTAGATTTATTTCTTCCATATATCCAAGTATGCGCCTTGACCAAATAACTTGAAACATACTCAGCTTTTGCAGATGATTGTGCTACACAATGTTGCTTTTTAGATGACAACAAAAATATACTTGAACCAAGTGAGAAAAACATACTCGGCTTCTACATATGATTGTGCTACAAAATGTTGCTTTTTAGATGACCATGAAAATATACTTAAACCAAGTGAGAATGAGTATCCTGATGTACTCTTTATATCATTGGCTGACTCAGCCCAATTACTATCATTGTAGCCGATCAATCTTGTAGATTCATATAATATTCTGTAATCCTTTGTGCCGGGCAAAATACCTTAATACAAGAAAATATTATTGATGATGTGATTTTAGCTATTAATGTTGGATTTGTGGTATATTTGGTATATCTTCAATCAATAACCAAATTATTTAAACAAATCAATATTCAAATTTGTTGTAGATGTAGTACCTCTAAAATTATGAAAAGTTATCGATAATATTTGATTTGGATTTTTTAAACTAAATTCATACTAAAAAATGAAAATTATAAAGTATCCAAATTTAATATATTATTTATTCAAATCCATCACATATATCAAAATAAAATAAATAATTAAATCCAAAAAAATCTATATTATATCCATAAAATTAAATATCCTACTTTAAATATAATTATTTATTTTTAAAATATATAATATTTGTATCAAATTAAAGATCACAAAAATAATTAATTTGATATATCAAATATTGAATATACAAAATACTACTACTTCTACTACTACTACTACTACTATCTTTATTATTATTATTATTATTATTATTATTATTATTATTATTATTATTATTATTATTAAATTCAAGAACTTTTGAAAGTAATTAAAGCAAAACCGATGAAGAAAGAGGATATTTGTGATTTTATTTTTTGTAAGGATATTAAAGTAATTTTTACCATCATACCAAATGAATACCAATCTAGTAAATGAAGGATAGGATAACATATCCCCTCCTCCAATGTAAACACTGCTTTTATAATTTATCAAATTCTTTATTTTAATACACCTTAATCCTATCACCCCTAATCCTTTTCTTCCAAAGTAAATGCGCCTAAATGAAGGATGCATTTAATTGTGAATGATGTGAACAAAACATTCTGCATATGAAGATTATAAAAATATTATATATTTAAAAAATAAAAATTGAGCTTCTAAATATATATATATATAAAATAATTTCAATGAAGTTTATTAAAGATATGATTGAAGATTCTCAATATACGATTGACGATTCTCAAGATTAGCATTCTCCTAAAATTGATTTGTAAATATCTCTAGATTATTTATTTCCTTTGTAAATATTCTAGGTCCTTTGTACTCTTTATAAGGTTCACGATAGATGTAAATAAAATCAAGGCAAATTTTATTTCCCTTCACATGGTATTAGCCTAACCCTAGGCCTAAAAACCCTTTTCTCCCTTCCCCAGTTCGATCAAGTATGGCGCCCCCTCCACCGCTTTACCGTTCGCTACTCTGCTGTATATGGTTACCATTAAACTCTCTTCTTCCAATTATCTCTTGTGGAAGACACAGATGGTCTCGATTCTTGAGTGTCAAGATTATTTAGGGTTTGTTGATGGCACCAACCCTCCTCCTCTCGCTGTCTCTCGTGATTCTCACGGAAAAGAGATACCAAATCCAGAATTCCAGACCTGGAAGTCCACGGATCAACTGATCCGTACCCTACTCCTCTCATCTCTCACGGAGGAGTCCATGTCCCATGTCCTTGGCTGCGATTCCTCTCGTTCCATTTGGTCATCCCTTGCATCCGTGTTCCAGCAGACGTCCAAATCCAAAGAACTCTGCCTCAAGGATGATCTCCAACTGATGAAGAAAGGTTCCAGATCGGTGTCGGAATACGGCGCAACCTTTCGGAGTTTATGCGATCAGCTTTCGGCGATCGGTCGGCTGGTGGACGAGACTAACATGTCCCATTGGTTCTTACGAGGGCTGGGACCGGAGTATTCTGTCTTCTCTGCCGTCTTCATGGCGCATGCCTCCTTGCCGAACTTGAAGGATTTATTTGCGCAGGCAGAGGCGTTCTCTCTTTTCCAGGAGTCAGTTGCAGCCACTTCACAAACCACTCCCGCCTTTGTCGCGCATGTCCCGCAGAAGACTCGGTCTCCATCTCATGCAGGTTCTTCTTCTGGCTCAGGCAACTCCCGTCGATCGCCCTCGCAGCATCCGTCCCCTCACGGGCAGTCTTCTTCTGCTCAGAAATCCAACAACAAATTTCGGCGTTCCTGTCCCCCTCGTTGCCAACTGTGTAGATCCGAGGGGCATTATGCGGACAATTGCCCCCAATTTTCATGCTCTCCTCGTCCCGCTGCTGCTAACTTAGCCGACACCTTCCATGCGGGTTGTTCGATTGGTCAGTCCACTCCCTCAGATTGGTATGTGGACACGGGTGCTTCGGCCCACATGACGTCTTCTCCTGATGCACTATTGGACGCTCAACCTTACTCAGGTGATGGTCCGGTTATTGTGGGTAACGGTGCACAACTTCCTATTTCTCATATTGGTAATATTAATCTGTCTGACCGTGTTAAATTATTGGACGTACTTGTTGTGCCTCATATCACAAAAAACCTGCTTTCCATTAGTAAGCTCACGTCAGATTTTCCAGTTGATGTCATTTTCACTGATCAATCCTTTGTCATTCAGAATCGCCGAACCAAGGATCTCGTCGCCAAGGGTAGACGTGAAAATGGCCTTTATGTTCTTGAGCGTGGTCATTCCGCATTTGTTACTGCTCTACGATCTACGAAGTTGCGAGCCTCTTTTGAATTTGGCATAGACGCCTCGGACATGTTAATTTTGATGTTATTTCTTTATTGTATAAACTAGGGCACCTATCTGTTACTTCTCTATTGCCAAAGCCTTCGCTTTGTGCTCCTTGTCAATTTGCAAAAAGTAAACGCTTATCTTTTACTCTAAATGATAAACGTGCTAGTCATGTTCTGGATTTGATTCATTGTGATCTTTGGGGACCTGTGCCTGTTGCCTCTTCGGCTGGCTTTCGTTATTATGTTGTGTTTATTGATGACTTCTCACGATTCTCTTGGTTCTATCCTCTGGTTGCTAAATCTGATTTTTACGTTACATTAGTTCGTTTTCTTGCCTTGGTGGAGACGCAGTTTGAACGACATGTAAAAATCTTTCAAAGTGATGGAGGAACAGAATTTCTTAATCACACCGTCAAAATCCTTTTTCACTCTAAAGGGATTCATCACTCTATCTCTTGCCCGTATACTCCGGAGCAAAACGGCCGTGCTGAACGGAAGCACAGACATATCACCGAAACTGGTCTAGCCCTGCTTTTCAATTCAGGTGCTCCGATTAATCTTTGGGTTGAGGCGTTCTCTGCTTCTGTCTACACTATCAACAGGCTGCCATCATCCCTCTTGCACGGAAGGTCTCCTTTTGAGCTACTTTATCACTCTGTTCCGTTCTATGGTAATTTTCATCCCTTTGGATGTCGTGTTTTTCCTTGCTTGCATCATTTTGCAGAAAATAAGTTCTCTGTTCTCAGCAAACCTTGTATTTTTGTGGGATATAGTTCGAATCATAAGGGTTTTCGGTGCCTTGATCCTGCCACTGGTAAAGTCATCATTTCTCGTCATGCTCAGTTTGACGAGGCCTGTTTCCCATTCGTCGGCTCCTCTTCCCAGTCTGCTCTCACTGATGTGGACGAGTTCCTTGAACCCGGTTCTTCAGACATCTCAGGCGGTCCTTCTGCTACCCCACCTGATCCCACTCCTTGTCGGCTTTGTCCTCCTTCACCGAGCTCCGTGGCCTTCCTGCCGCCACCTCCTCCGGTTCCCGCTTCGAGTTCTGCACCGCCACCTGTGCCTACCTCCAGCACTCACCCAATGCAGACTCGCGCTCGCTCTGGGATCTTCAAGCCTCGCCATATTGCTGACTTCGCTGCCACTCCGTTGCTTCATGCTCTTGTGGCTACTTTTGTCCCTAAGGGTTTCAAGAGTGCTGTGAAACACCCGCATTGGGTTGCTGCTATAGATGCCGAGATGGTTGCTCTCCGCTCAAACTCTACTTGGATCCTTGTTCCTCGCCCTGCAGGGGCAAACATTGTTGGCTCGAAGTGGATTTTTCGTACGAAATTTCTTTCGGATGGCTCCGTTGAAAAACACAAAGCCCGCCTCGTTGCTCAAGGCTTCACTCAACTTCCAGGCTTTGACTACTCTCACACCTTCAGTCTGGTTGTTAAAGCCTCCACTGTTCATATTATATTGTCACTTGCTGTTGTTCACAATTGGCCGTTGCATCAACTGGATGTTAAGAATGCCTTTCTTAACGGTTTCTTAACTAAGCCTGTCTTCATGGAGCAACCTCCTGGTTACATTGATCCCCGTTTCCCAGATCATGTGTGCCAACTTAAGAAGGCCCTCTATGGTCTCAAGCAGGCCCCCCGTGCTTGGTACCAGCGTCTTTATGATTTTCTTCTTCATCTTGGCTTCATCAACAGTCGGGCAGACACATCTTTTTTCATCCTTCGTCAAGAAAACTCTATCCTCTATTTGCTCGTGTATGTTGATGATATCATTCTCACAGGGAATGATCCGACTTTGATTCCTCAGTTTATCTCTCGGCTACACAAGGAATTTGCAATCACGGACCTTGGGCGTCTTAGTTACTTCCTTGGCTTAGAAGTAACTTACACGGACGATGGCTTATTTCTCGGTCAAGCTAAGTATGCTCGTGACATTCTTGCTTGGTTTGACATGTTTGATTCCAAGCCTGTTTCCACCTCACTTCCACCGGGCAACGCTCTTACAAAAATCGGTACCGTTTTTTCTGACGTCATTAGATATCGGTTGGTCATTGGTGCTCTTCAATACCTCACAATTACACGTCCTGATCTTTGCTATGCGGTCAATCACCTCAGTCAATTCCTGCAGGCTCCCACCACCGATCATTTCTCTGCAGCAAAACGTGTCCTTCGTTATGTGAAGGGCACCCTCTCCTTCGGCCTTTCTTTTTCTAAAGGGTCCCCTCGTGGTCTTTTGGGATATTCAGACGCCGACTGGGCTCGTTGCCTCGACACTCGTCGATCTACATTTGGTTACTCCATCTTCCTTCATGGCAACCTAGTCTCTTGGAGTGCTCGTAAGCAGCCCACAGTGGCCCGCTCCAGCTGTGAGTCCGAATATCGTGCCATGGCTGCCACTGCTGCTGAACTTGTTTGGATTACTCATCTTCTCAAGGAGCTTTTTGCTTCGCCTTCAGCCCCCCCTTTGCTACTTTGTGACAACAACAGTGCCCTATTTCTCAGTTAAAATCCAGTTGCTCACAAACGTACGAAACATATTGATATAGATTTTCACTTTGTTCGTGAACTGGTTACTTCGGGGAAGCTCCTTACGAAGTTCGTCCCTTCTTCGCTTCAAATTGCGGATGTGTTCACCAAGAGTCTTGCCAAGCCGCAATTTGTTCTTCTTCGGTCCAAGCTTCGTGTTGGTCCCAACCCCACGTTGCGCTTGAAGGGGGGTATTAAAGATAGGATTGAAGATTCTCAAGATACGATTGACGATTCTCAAGATTAGCATTCTCCTAAAATTGATTTGTAAATATCTCTAGATTATTTATTTCCTTTGTAAATATTCTAGGTCCTTCTTTGTACTCTTTATAAGGTTCACGAGAGATGTAAATAAAATCAAGGCAAATTTTATTTCCCTTCACAATGTTAAATTGAATGAAAATATTAAAAATAAATTCAAATATTTAGTTGATAATGAAGATAGCTAGAATTTTTCTGGAAAAAAAAGTGTTAAAGTAGTATTCACAGAAAACATAATAATGGTGCCTGTTTAAAAAACAAACAAAAAAAAGTTTATCATCTAAATATATATTAAAATAATTTTTCTGAATATAAAATGAATGATAATATAAAAATAAAATCAAATAATTATTTGATAATGAAGATAATCAAAAGTATTCTGAAAAAAAAAAAGATATAAAATAGCACTAAAATAAAACAAACCTTTGTATGGTGATGGTGCCCGTTTAATCTGAAAAATTAATAAAAATAAATAAAACAAAGTTTGTGGCAAATATATTCAAGAATAATGAAAAAGTGATGGTAATGATTCCTTGCTCTTATGGTGATAATGAAGAATATTTATGAGGGAGAGGAGAAGATTACACAATAATTAGAGATACATATAAGAATACTTGTAAGGAAAATTTGACCTACTAAATATAAGTATGTGTACAAATATCATAACGCAAAAACTTATGTGCATCAGGTGCACGTGCAACACGATTAAAAGTATTACTTGTTTAACTATAAAGTATTATTTTTTTAACTATAAATTATTACTTTTGCTTAAAATGTATTATTTCTGATTAGTTACGTTAAAAAAATAGTGATACTTTATAATTAAATAAGTAATACTTTATAGTTAAACAAGTAATACTTTAAATCATGTTTCACTTACACATGATGTACAAGAGACTCACTCATATCATACTTCAAATAATTAGAGATTACTGAGATTTTTTGTTATTGATTATATATCTAACTGGAAGCAAAAAAATGGGTCGATAAAAAAATTGTAATTTATGTATGTTAAAAAATTTTGATTTAATAAAAATATATTACAATATTTTTTCCAATTAGTTTGTAATGTACAGTAAATATTATTAAATATGACAATAATAATAAATACTATTTATAATCCTACTTAAAAAATATATTTAAATAAAATAAAATTTATTATGCACATTATTTAGCTTTTATAAAATACAAGTATAATCTCCCTGCGATGCATGTATATATTATTATAGTATAATATTATTATATTTTAGAAATATATAAAATTAATATTAAAAATATATATATAATTATGTTCAATAATTTATATATGTACCATGAGTATAATAATGATATAAATATTATATATGTAATCATATGGGAACATTAATTAATTTTATTTATAAAATACAGTCATCAAATTACCAAATATATAGTATTTTCTTTTGAAATCAATAAAATTGAATAAAATCCGTTATACCTATTTTAACATTTTTTATTATTATACATAGCAACGAATCTGCCACAATAATTAATATATTATATATTATATTACATAATCTAGAAAATTTAAAATACATATGATCTTCAAGAGTTATCTCCATGAGCCTCTTCGGACCATTCCTTATCGACATGGATCTAGGTGGTTGCATTTTATAAATCAACACAAAAAACTAATATATCTGATTAGAATAGTACATAGGAATATTATAAATAATTAAAACTATAATAAATAAAAAATTAAGTGCCAAACAAAAGGGTTTCATCTTTATTCTCTAGAAAGGTATCCAATCGAATGATTCGAAGTTGAATCTGTTCATAAGAAATAACGAGTCCCTAAACTCGTAACCTTTTTTTTTTGCCATAAAAATTGTACTTATATTGCTATTTTAAAATTAAATTCGTTAGTTGACATAATGATATAAGAGTCAATGTATAGTTTTCTCTCAAATAATAGTTTCTTAAAGCTATTGATGTGTGAAATTCTTACTTGACCACGAACATTATCACCCTGCAAAAATAATGAAATTAAATATGTTAAATACTACATGTTTCATATTATCCATTTTATCATGTTTATTACGAAATTTATCTTTTGACATACCTCTTCGGATGGCCATCTTTCACAAAGTTCAAAATGTCGACATTACAGATCAATAAAGTAAGGTCAAAAAGCGTATGATCCCTTCTCTTCGAATGAGCTTGAACATAGTCTACATTCCTTAAAAACACACTCAAACTGAAGATCTACTTTTTGTCCGCAAATGTAGGTACATCGTAAGAGTCTAATCTCTTCTCTTCAGATGAACATCTTTCAAGCAAGGTAAAAAAACATGTGATTCCTTCTCTTTGATGAGTATCTTTCACAAAATTGAAAATAGTCGACATTACAGATCAATAAAGCAAGATAAAAAATATATGGATAGTGAGAGTGCATAGTGTAATTGATATGTTAAAATCAACTTTCCAAATCTTGTAATATTACTAAATCAAATATAATAAAATTTCCTGAAAATCCTGAAAAATATAAATATATTAAAATGAATTCAATAGACCAGTACATGTCGACATTCTATGATGCAGATTATTTATATATGAGATATATTACATATACAAACATTCAGTTTAATAGATAAATATTACTAAAAAATCTAGGAATCAGTTCAACTGATCGGTACATATCGTTATTCTGATATATTATAAACTAGTAAGTTCTCCCGTGCGATGCACGGACATATTATTATTGTATAAAATTATTAAGTTTAAGAGAATAATATTAATCTTTTAAAAAAATATAAAATAGGTAAAATAAAATAAATTTACCTATGGTTTTCCCAAATTTAAAAATTCTCATGTTAAGAAAATAAGAAAATGATACCCTTTATTTTCTTTCAATGTACAATTTGAAACGAAGGAAGGTAATCATATGTTGTTCAATATAAGCAAAATTATATAAAATTTATGATATTTTAAATTTGCATAGGAGCAAAGTCATATAATATTATCGATCAGTCAGCACATCTCAACAGTTGATCATCAACTAAAGATTGCCCTTATTTTACATCCTAAGTTAGCCTCTTTAAGCATCTAAGCCATAAAAAAATATATGAAACAAAATCATCATCCCCTGTTATTATGAAAATTTCAAGATATTAGAACATATTTGGTCTATCTAGAAACATCAATTTTATATTATAGAAAACAATTTTCCATCTTACCTATTTGCCACACTCTCTCAAAATTTTTTTATTCTTATTCTACACGAAAACCTTAAAATATGATGCAAAATATATTCAAATATATATATAATAAATTTATGTTAAATAAATTAAATATTTTTATTATAATTAAAGATACTATTATGGAAAGATAATTACAATCTATATATGATAACTCTATATAATAGAGTTATTTTTGTACCCTTTAACTTAAATTCATGTAGAAAATAGTGATGAATTTAGTGAATTTCAGTACAATATAATATAATTAGATCTTTGTTTTGTTTTGTTTTGTAGTTTGTATAAACTAAATGTGTAATTTTTCTTTAATTTTATGTAAAAAAAATAGGGCTGGAGCTGAATTTGAGGAACCAAAGCTAAAAGTGCAGAATGTCTGAAAAGTCCTCAGTTGCTGGGAGCAATGCTGCAGCAATGCTGGAAGTCAATTTCTTTACCCAAAAAATTCGAATCCAAATTGGTGACTGGACAAATTAAATCTGCCAAGCTGGCGTGGGCCAGTTTTTGAAGTAAAAGAGTGAATGAATCAGCAGGGAAGTAATCATGGGCCAACTAAATGGGCTACCAAAAGTGAAAAAGAGAAGTGGGCCTTGATCCTTAGGGCAGCAAAGGGAGGAAGGCAGGCAACAACAAACAAGGGAGGCAGAGGAGCATGCAGGAAAGAGGGAGAAGGAGAGCTGCTGGACCAGGAACGAATATCCATCATCCTCGGTAGTTTTTCATCTAGAATTCAAGGGGAAGAAGAAGAAAACAACAAGAAGAAAGAGAAGAGGAATGAAGCTCAAAAAACAACACTCCCAACAGCTTAATCCTTTTTTCTTCAATCTCTTTTACTCCCCTGTTTTCTTTTGGAATTTAATTTCAGTTTTCTATGGATGATATATTAGATATTTGGATTGTATTTTCTAAGCTAAGCATGAGCTAAACATATTGAAGACTTGAATTGCTAATGGACTTTGAATCGTTTTATTGAGACTTTTATGCATTGTTGAGTGATTTGTGTTATTGTTCATTCAAGTAGGCATATGATTAATGTTTGTTATTGTTTTGCCAACAATGATGAATTTACAAGTTAAATTTAGTACTGGAAAGGTTAGGTCTAGTGTAAATTGCTTGAATGATGCAAGTGTATAACCAATTATGAGTGGTTGTTGTGAATGGTATATGAATATATTGTTCGCCTTGCATAACTATATGAATTGATTATTACATCGATGTTCCAATTTCTATTAGGCATAAGAATATGTTCAATTAGAAAAAGGAATGTATAAGATAGCATTTGGAATAATTCTATGTGTCAAGAGAGAATTCATGTTAACCTTAGAACATTTCACTCAAAAACAATGTCGTTTAACATTGATCAGTAAAATCCGATTCAAAAGAAAATTAGTAATTCAAATGTAATACATCCATCCTGTGAAATTTCTTGCTGCCATTGATTGTGAATTGAGCAACAAATTGTTGGAAATGTTTTCTTTAATTCTTGCTTAAATTGTAGAAGTAAAACCAAACTATCCACCCAACTTATCATTCATTTCTTTGGTTAAAAATTGCTAGTAATTGGTATTTGCAATTTATTTTAATTTCAATCCCTGTGGTGACGATAAAACTCATCATTATATTACTTGTCGACTACGTGCACTTGCGTATCAACCAACAATATCAATCTTTGACTATTTTAAATTTTAGTATTGAAAATTATGTTAAAGATGATTTGATAATTCAAAGCAATTTTTAAACAAACAAATAATTAAGTAATTAAATATAACACAATTAGTGTTCTCTTATTAGTAAATCGTACAAGACTGTAATTAGATAATAATTGTTAATTTAGTTGATATCATATAATTATATATAAAAAACATCTCTCTCTATATATATATATATATATATATATATATATATATATAAAATTATAAATAATATTATAGATTCAAATCTCTTAATTTTTGAACTTATGTGATATCATATAGTACCAAATATATTATAAATATCATACAATTTTAAAATATCTAACTAAAAATTTGCTAAAAATAATAAATAAATATAATAACTATTAGTACAAATAATTAAGTAATTAAATATAATTCTCCTATTATTAAATTGTATAAGATTGTAAATAGATAATAACTGATAATTTAGTTGATATCATATAATTATATAAAAAACATCTCTCTCTCTATATATAAATAAAATTATAAATAATATTATAGATTTAAATCTCTTAATTTTTTAACTTAGTTGATATCATATAGTACCAGATATATTATATATGATACAATTCTAAAATATCTAACTAAAAATCTGCTAAAAAACAGCATATATATATATAATAACTATTAGTATAAATAATTAAGTAATTAAATATTATACAATTAGTGTTGTCCTATTATTAAATTGTATAAGATTGTAATAAGATTATAATTGATAATTTAGTTGATATCTTATAATTATATAAAAAAAAAACTCTCTCTATATAAATAAAATTATAAATAATATTATAGATACAAATCTCTTAATTTTCAAACTTATTTGATATAATATAGTACTAAATATATTATAGATATCATACAATTCAAAAATATTGAACTAAAAATTTGTTAATAGACAATAAATAAATATAATAACAATTAGTAGAAATAAAATGAGTGACTTCTACAAATAGTTGGTACTTCTGTTATTATATATATATACATATATATATATAGATATAGATTAGATGAAAATAAAATTATACAGATTAATCTCACTTTGTTATGTAAATATTAATTATTTCTATTTTAAATCAAACTGAATTATTGCAATCTAACTTATATATACAGATATATTGGCTATCTATATCTCAAAATTTACGGAATTATATGATCTAAATTAAACTACAATTTATATTTACAAATATTTAGAAGTTTGTTTTGATGTACTCTCATAATAAAATAAAAAAATATATAATTAGTTTTATTGCGATATCAATTAAATTATTTTATTATAGCTCATATATAGATAGATATTGATATATTTATATATATGTATAAAAATTGATATCATAATTAAAAGTAATTTCGGCAGCAATCTCTTTTTTTATATTTAAGACACTATTTCTCTTTATGTATAACACATTTAACTTCAGAAAATGTATTTTATATTTCTTAACTAAATTTCAATGTATGTATATATGTGTATATATATGTGCAATATGGATGTCAAATTAAAGATCGTGATAACATAATTAATTAGACATATATATATATTTTAAAATTGGAGTCAAAACAAAAAAAGGTTATAAGCTTTTGACATTTTTAGTAAAAAATAAAAATAATAAAAAAGATAATTAAATAAACATATTTTGATAAAAAATAACTTGAAAATTAATAAATGTCATAGTTTTATCAATCAAATATATATAGATAGATATTGATATAGATTTTAATTGAAAAATAAATATTATAATATATATTGATAGATATTGATATAGATTTGCTTTGAAAAATTAAATATCATAATATATATACATAGATATGGTATATATTTGCATAGAAAATAGATACCATAATTAGAAATAGTTTAGGCGGAAATTTGATACTTTCTATTTGTGGTGGTATTATATATATATATATATATATATATATATATATATATATATATATATATATTAAAATGAATACTTAGTGGTTAACAATATAACAACATTTCCTAAAAGTTCTCCATTCCATTTATGGAAAGAAAAATGAGCGAAAAAAATGATAATAATAAATATAGTAATAGTATTAAATTAAAAAAAATAAAAAAAATAGTGCATGTAAAAAAAATAAAAAAATATATATATATATGTGTGTGTGTGTGTGTATGTGTGAGAGAGTGTGTGCGTACAAAATTTATATCCCTAATAATTAGGGATATTTGGAAATTTTCTTCCTTGAATATCTTCCTAATTGGAAGCAATAAAATCAAAGAAAAATATTGTAATTTAGGTATGATAAATTAATATCCATATATTTCTTAATTATATAATACTAATTATAATCCTAATTAAATAAAATATATTTTTAAACATCATATAATTTCACATATACATTTTTAATATTTTATTAAAAATATGATTTGAAATATTAAATTAAAAAATTGATAATATTACATACAATAAAAATAAAATTATTTGAACACATATTGTAATCCCAATAATTAGAGATATTTGAAAAGTTTCTTCCTTGATTATCTTGCTGATTGGAAAATTTTAGGTATGATAAATTAATTTAAAAAAATTACTTAATTGTACACATATTAATTATAATTCTAAATAAATTAAAACAAATTGACAAATAATAAATGCAAACAACTTAATTGAACATTTACCTATATTTTAAATGCAATTTATTTTAAATTTGTTATACATATTTGTTGGATTAATTCTATAAAAAGAATTTATAGAAAGTTTGACATTTTAATTAAGTACAAATCCTTATATGATTTAATGCAAACAACTAATCAGAATCGATGAATCAATTAAATGCTGCCAAGTTTGACTTATTAATAAATTCAAAACTATGTTGTATAATAATTAAAAATAAACCAAAATTTTCATGAAACCAATTAATTATTTAAGATGAATAATTACGATGGAAATTTATATAAAAATTGACAAATTATATGTTGCCATATCTAATTCCGAAATTAGTAAGAATTGTGTAAATATTAGCTATAATTATAATAAAATATAATAAAATATTTTTTGAATTATAATATAATTTCACATACATTTTTTAATATTTTATTAAAAATTATGGTCTAAAATATTAAATTAAAAAAAATCAATAATAGTGTGTATGCAATAAAAACAAAATTATATACATATCGTAATCATAATAATTATAAATATTTGAAATTTCTCTTTCTTAATTATCTTGCTAATTAGAAGCAATAAAATCAGAAGAAAATAAAATTAATCTAGGTATGATAAATTAATAAAAAAATATTACCTCTCTTTAACAAATAATAATTATAATCCTAATTAAATTAAAATAAATTGACAATACTGCATGCAAACGACTTCTGTGAACATTTACCTTGATTTTAAATTCAATTTATTTCAATTTTGTTATACATTAATTGGATTCATTCCAAATGTAGGAAAAGTTTGACCTTTTAATTAAGTACAAATCTTAGATGATTTAATACAAACAACTAATCAGAATCTATGAATCTATTAAATGCTACCAAGTTTGACGTATTAATAAATTCGAAGCTAATGTTGTATAATAAATTAAAATAAACCATAATTTTCTTAAAACTAGTTAATTATTTAAGATGAATAATTACAATGGATGATTACTGATATAAAAATTGACCAATTATATGTTGTCATGTGTAATCCCACAATTAGTAAGAATTATATAAATACTAATTATAATCCTAATTAAATTAAATAAGATATATATTTAATTAATATATAATTTTACATACATGTTTTCATCTAAGAACGAGTGGCGTGCATCCAGTAGGAGTTGAATCCCCGCCCTCCGAACCGGACGTGACGGTCTCTCCTCATCCGGCTCTATGCAGGGAAGAGCCGGGGGAGGCCGGGTCATTTGACGGAAATGGAAGGAGCTCTAAGCGAATAGGTTTTTTGCCTGGGTAATAACCGCGCTAAACCAGTGAACAATGTTTTAAAAAGTAACAGTCTAAAATATTAAATTAAAAATTCGATAATAGTGAATGCAATAAAAATAAAAATATGTGTGCAGATATTGTAATCCTAATAATTAAGGATATTTGAAAATTTATTCTGATTATCTTGCTAATTGAAATCAATAAAATTTGAAGAAAATAAAATTAATTTAGGTATGATAAATTAATTAAAAAAATTACTTAATTAAACAAATACTAATTATAGTCCAAATTAAATTATTATAAATTGTTAATAACAAATGAAAAAAAAAAACTTCATTGAACATTTACATAACTAGTATTTCACCCATGCGTTATACGGTTTGTAATGTGCAAATTTTTTTATTATTTATTTTTTAAATTTAATATTATATAATTGTTATTTGGCTATTAATTTTTTTATTTAATAAAATATAATCATTATAGTTTTATTAAAATATTGTACTAATTATATATATATATATATAAAGAACGTATTATTATACATAAATATATTCATAACATTTAATATGATATTTAAAATTATATAAAATATGAATTTTGTATAATTACTTACTTTATAAAATTAAAAAATATGATAGCAGAAATTTATATTAGAATTATTCCTCAATAGGTGAAATAAGCATAACAAAAAGCAAATATAAAAAATATAGAGTAGATATATATATATATATATATATATATATATATATATATATATATATGTATATATAAAGACAAAACATTCACAATTATGTCTGAAAATAAGATCAATGTGAAATCACTAATCCTTATCAATCTTAACATTGATCAACATCTTTAACCTTTTTAAATTCACACTTGAAGATAAAATTATTTTTTAATTCTAATTCTATATAATTAAATTAAGAATTTTGTTTAATTATATTTACATTTGCATAATTATTCTTTTGGATGCACTAAAATTGAATAAATGGGTAAAGTATGTAAAAATATATTCACAACATTTATTATGCAAATTACAAGAGAGATCAAATGAGAACTTTGTATAGTAACTAAGTTTTTTGAAACATATCATTTTTTATTGTATTTTTGTCAATGTTTACATCAAAATAAACCAAAATTTTCAAACTATTTCTGCCGGTAACTCTAGATACAACAACATATAATTGTTTATAACTGAAGACTGACCTTTTAATTAATATTCCAACTGAGATAAAGATTTTATTAGGATTATAGTATTTATTTAATTAAGTAATATTTTTATTAATTTATTACACCTAAATGAAATTATCATACCTAAATTAAATTATTTTTTTCTTCCGATTTTATTGCCTCCAATTAGCAAGGTATGTAAGGAAGAATATTTTAATATCCTTAATTATAAGGATTAGGATATGTGTAGACATAATTTTATTCTTGTTACATGTAGTACTATCGTATTGTTGTAAATATTTCAGACTATATTTTTTAATAATTTATTAAACTATGCATGTGAAATTTTATAATATTAATTTTTATAAAATTTATGTAGGATATAGTTAGTATTTATTTAATGAAGAAATAGTTTTCTATTCATTTATCATACCTAGGTCCTACATTACAATTTCTTTTGTTCCAATTTTATTACTTCATATTAAATAATCAAGGACGAAAATTTTCAAATATCCCTGATTAATAGGAATAGGAATTGTGTACACACATTTTTAGATAGGAATTGTGTACACACATTTTTATTTTTATTGCATGCATTATTTTGAATTATTTTTAATTTAGTATATATATATAATTACAGAATTCGTGAACAGTTTTGATAAAATGTCGTTTTTTTCCACCCAACACTCTTAGTATTATTGAATTTTTGTTACAATATTAATTTATTACTATTATTTGTGTAGTATATGATATATTAATTTTTTTATTATTGATTGATTGATATATAATAAACTAAAAGAATGCACTTAGAGTAATATAGTGAGAAAATTTGTTATATTTATGCGTCAATAATAATAATATAGTAACAATAATAATAATAATAATTATTATTATTGTTATTTTTCAATCCAAAAATATATATGGAAATATATAAATTTTAAAGATTTTCATATCTTTTTTTTTGTAATCTACATCATTTCTGGCAAATCAATATAACTTAGTTATATAAGGAATATGCCAAGAGTCAAATCTTGATGATAGGATCAATTAATTCACCGGCATGAATTCATCAATCAACAATTTATTTGTGAAATCAATTATTGAGAAATTCATACGATTCCATTGCTACTTACCTTTCTTAATATAGATTCTGAATCCATTTATGATAAGGTAAAAAATTTTGGAATTTATTCAAAAATCTAATTAAGGCTTAAATTATGTGCAAGACATGGCATAGATATGGAAATCAAGGAAAGTCAACAAATCAAGAGATACTCAAGGAGAGATGCAAGGAACAAGGAATCGAATTATCAACAACCAAGAGATATTCAAGGAATAAAAATCAGATGGCTGGAGACAATGAAGGAAATAATCTGATCTGCTGAATTCAAGGAAGATATTCGATAAAGAATCAAGGCTGATTTTATTTTGATATCTTGATACTCAAGAAACACAAATATAAGAAGTTACGGGCAGGAGAAGAGAGGTATCTCTGTTACATTCAATTAACTCCATACAAGCAGAGAGTTGTGAAATGGCTGGTGGAAAAACTATCAGATTCGGGAGAATAAGATAGCACAAAAAGTACTCAAAGGCGAACTGACAGTGAACCACGCAAAGACCATTCAATATCATCGACCCACCACTGACTGAACTCGGGAGAGTTCAACAATTTGTAAATGGGAGTTTGCATCAAAATCTATTTAGGGGACTAGATGGTCAAGTAAGGTATTAGAAGATGTGTTTACAAGAGTAGATTAGTATTTTGAGGCAGTCTGATACGAGTAAGTTCTATCTGTAACACTTGTGGGAACAAATTGTTTTTCTAATAAAAATACTTGAGAGGAAGAAGGAATTCTTCCTCGTAAAAATCATATAGTTTTCTTTTAGCTTCCACAAATTCAATTACTGTTCGAACTACTGCTGAACTAATACACACTCGCACAAATTCTGATCTAACAATTTATATTAATCAGGATGACATTGCTCACCTTTTGGTATTCTTGAGATGATTAGTACCCAGTCCACTGTATTTTCTTAGCTGTAACCTTAAAAAAAATACAAAATAAGTAGAAATTAGTAATACATTTGTTATAATGCAAATTAAATTTTTGTGGTCAATTCTCATCCAAACTACATTAATTATTTAACAATCAATTAAATTAGTCTTTCAATGATATAAAAAACTAATGCTTTGAATTTTATATTGAACAATAAATAATATATTTCCATTTAGAGGCAAATCATCTTCAAATATCAATTGTTTGAGAGAAGAAAAATTAATATGATAAGTATCAATTTCTCTCATCTTTTGTAATAGTACTCTCTCTATGTGCGTAGATCTGGTTTGTCTTTTTTGCCTTTGTCCTTTTTCTTTTCTTTTGTAATAACACCACTATCTTGGCATGAAGAGTATTGATGTCTCCACTACGTATGCAAAATATGAAATATAATTGATTTAGTTAAACAAACTTATAAATAATTCTATCCATATAGTTTATATGGATTGATAAAAAAAATACATGAATAATAATGACAATATGCCTGACAAAGTGTACAAGATTAATCTACTTATTACAACAAATTTATAAGAAAAATTACTAATAAAAAATTGATTGTAAATAATTTACACAAACAAATAATTAATTATTATATTTATAAATAAATTGTTCATTAGAAAAGGAGTGGTGCCACTTGAATCTTCATATATAAATTACATAAAAATATAACACAGATGATTTTACATAAATTGAATAATAGCAATTATTATACATTGAATTTATAAACTGGAATGATTAATATTTATGAAAAAATGAAAACAAAAATGTATGTATTAATATTTAATATTATCAATATATATCTTTAAAATAAGTAGAATAAATAATTCTTAATTTTTATTTCTATTTTGTAGAATAATGAATATAATGATACTCCACTTCATTTAGATTTATAACTGATAAAAATTGATTCTAAATACTATAAATAAATATTTAATGTAAATCAAAAACTTAGTAAAATATTACCAAATGGTATTTTTCTCTCTTATGAGTTTGTCACACGCATTTTGAAAAACGTTGACGTAAAGATTCAATTGTTTTTTCAACATTAACAAAGAATATATGTTGGTTACCGGAATATGCCGCACTCATTTAACAATTATAGATCATTTGTGATATCACTTAAAGGTGTAATTGAAGGTAATTGCTTAGACGAATCTACAAAAGTGTCTCCAAAGACATGATCAATACAATAATTAGAAATTGGTCTCATATTCTTAATTAGGATTGACCCATCATTCTCTAAAATGAACACAAAATAACAACAAAGTTTAATATGTCAATATAATCATTAATATAATACATAATACTAAATAAAATATTATGATATTATCCAATTAAATGATTAATCTATGTAACAAATTAAAATTCGATGAATATGTAATATAAAATTTCATTTAAATCATATTAATTTAACAATAATGTATGTATTAAATGCAAATCTTATATAACATAAATATTGATACAAATTATTATATAACAAAAAAATACATAACCGATTATTTTAAAATATTAAATATATGTTGATGTCATTTATTGAATAACAATATAGAGTTAAAAATTGTATTGTTTTTGAAAAACTTCACATAAAATAAACTGACTACCTTTAATTTTAAGAAATATTATAATAATATATAAAATAAAGATTAAAAAATATTTATTTGGAATAAAAATTATATTATAAGTATTGATGAACTATAAATACAATTAATACATTAATAACATATATATTAAGTGAAAATCAACAATAAAAGTTAACAACATTATTTATAATAATTAATTACTGACATTTATTAAAATAAAATTATGTTTTGTTAATTAAAAGAAAAATGATTATAAATATTGTAACATACTGTTATTATTTAAATGAATATATTTAATAATAATATTCTATATATATAATAGCAGAAACAATACATAATTAAAAACCATTGCATTTTCCCGCCTAAAATTATTACTAAATCTAGAAGTACACATGACAGCATCTAATTGGACAAATATATATTATTAAATTTATATTTAAGTCAAACAATAAGCAAATTGTTTGCATTCAATCATAAAGATTGTTTACTTAATTAGTAGGTCAAACTTTCCTTAGATGCTTTTTGTAGGAAATATTCAATGTTAATGTTTTTTTTTGTATGATTTTTAATTAATTTTTTTAAATCATATTTTTAAATACAGTCATCGTTCCTAAATTTTGTAGGATTATTTTTTATGAAATGGTATGTTTTTTGTCCACAATATTTTAAAGGATTTTATATTTACGAGTAATCGAGAAATTTTAGGATTCATTTTGTTCAAAATATTGCGTAGTTACTAACAATGGAACCCTGCCTACATCAACGTGGTCATAATTGTACCATTATGTAGTAGTCTCATGCAGTCATTAATTAAGTTATAATTAATGAATAAATCAACGCAAATAAAGATGAATATTTTAACTGTAAAGAGGGGTTAGTCTGTGATTAATCACATCTTGACCGTAGGTAATGCAATTTTATTAAATTATAAAATTAAATACTTGAAATTATTTATTAAATGTAATGTATTGTATAAATCTTAATTTCTTCAGAAAAAATTATCCATTTAATAGATACGAAGAAATTTGACATTGATTTTCTTAATGAAATTTTTTTCAATTTTGAATACTATTATTAATATTGTATAAGAATTTTTTTTGAATTTAGTATATATAAATAATTTTAATAATTTATTAGAATTAATATAGGATCAAAATTAATGTTTATATATTAACTAATAAATCTCCTAATTATGTTATAATTAGAATAGTTTGATTTAATAATTTTAGTAATATAATTATAGTCTCCTGCCTAATTTTGGTAATTTTGGAATCCTTACAATCCCAACAGCAGTCATTTTCATCTCATCATGATTTGACCACCTAGTTAGAAATACAATAATCCAAGCAGGTAAATGTAAAAGATGTCTCCTCTTTTCCATGATAAATGGTAATATAACTTCAAGGATACAAAAGTTAATTCTTTTTATCTTTTAATTTCTTTTATCAACACAGACACATCGTCATACGAAGGTATGTTTTATGTTAATTTTGATTATCAAACGATATATTTTGCATATGAAATTTTCATTCGTTATTTTTCAGATGTTGATTCATTCATCTAAACATTTATGCCAAGCTTGGGCTCACCATTTTGAGGTTATATTAGGTTTCAACCGAGTGACAAATATATGGTTTTTAAATTCGAAATATAATGTAATAAATTATATTTTAATATATTATTGATCAAAATTTTTTGTATTTTAGATTTTTTCTGAAAAGTTCATGTCAAGTCTATGTGGATTCTTGCCATCAAAGTGTTATTTAAAGAGGTATTATAGTGTTGAATGGTCCATATTCATTCGTAAGGATTTTAATGGCAGTTTCTTTGGACAAGGATGAAATAAATTTTATGATGATAACTCTTTGATCAACGGAGATTTTTTACTTTGTAGATATGATGGATATCAACATTTTTTATAATATTTTCAGATAGTGGTTGCTTTAAGAATTGTATTGCAATGCAATCCAATTTTGTATCTGCTTCATTTCATCCCGAGGGTAAAATAATATGTCATTTAATTTTTAAATATATCATTAATATATGCTTTATATTGCTAACAAAATATTTTGTTTATTTTGAAGGAATTTTCAAACCTTTGGGCATCTTAGGTTTGATATATCGAATCTATATCCGCAAAGAATGTTTTACACAACATCAATCCTGATGTGAAAAATGAAGTTTTAGTAAACTGTTGATCAGTATAGTACAATTAATGAATATTGGTAACTTATTTTATTTTTTGAATTATCATTATTTGTATTTCATGTTATTCCTAAACTTTTTATGGAGTCTGTGTTGTGAAGTTTGCCTTCTCTCTGTGAATTAAGAGGTTTAAGTGGTACTCAGTGGAGTGTTTCTGCTAGAAGTTTTAGGGATGTATGGGTTATTAAAATGGGTTGGAATAAATTTGTGGATGATAATGGGCTCACTAATGGTGAATTAGTTTTTTTTCACTACAATGGCGACAACATTTTTGAGGTTAAAATATTCTCTAATAACTTGATGTATAAAGAAGGGACACCTGCTATGAAGTACATGAAGTGCAAGATTTTGGACACTTGTATGTGGCCGTATCCAGAATTACAAGTAAAAGTGGTTTGAAGATTCTGGTTTCTTCTAAGGATAATATGGAAAAAAGTTCAACAAAAAATGTAGTGTTTCATGAAGTTTTTCGAAATGTGTAATCACTTTATTATTTCAATAAATTGGTTTAATTTTATGTATATATATATATTTTAATTTACGCAAATTATGCATATTAAATTGTTAGATTTAATAAATAATTTACTTATTTTATATTATATTATAGGGGGTATTAAAAAGGAAATTTAACTTATTTTATAAATGATATGTATTATTCATTTTATTTTTATTGTAATATATTATATTAAAATAATATAAATTATTAAACTTATTCGTTTATATAGTTATAGACTAATAATAATATTTTTAATACAAATATGTTGTTTATATTTTAAATTTAGTATAAAAAATACTTAAAAAATATATTAATAAATTATATTTTCATTTTTCATTAATTTTTATTTAATATCCGTGCAACGCACGGGTGCATTACTAGTTTAACTAAATGTTTAATAAAAATAACATACTATAAGCCTTAAAAATATAAATTCGATTCCATATAAATAATAAAATCATTCCTAAAATTATAATTGTAATATTTCTGAAATGCAAAAATAAAAAAATATTTATAATTATGTTATGAACAATAAGATATGTATTAATATTAAAGATGAACAATAGATATCTTTAAAATAAACTGACTATATAATATTGAATTTTTTATTATATTTTTTAGAATAATGAATATTATGATCTTGCACATCATTCATATTTATAATAAAAATTACCAATAGAAAATTAATTGTAAATAATTTACATAAACAAATAACAAATTATTATATTTATAAACAAATTGTTCATTTAAATAAGTGGTACTACTTGTATATTCAAACATGAATTACATAAAAATATAACACAAATGATTTTTACATAAATTGAAAAAAAAGCAAGTATTATACATTGAAATATATAAACTAGAATTATTAATATTTATGGAAAAATAACAACAAAATTTTATGTATTAATATTTATGATTACTAGTATATATCTTTAAAATAAATACAATAAATAATACATTTTTATTATATTTTAAGAATTAATGATAAAAAATTGATTATAAATAATATACACAAACATTTAATGTAAATAAAAAACTTAACAGATATTATCAAGCGGTATTTTGCCTCATATGAGTTAGTTACTTGTATTTCGAAATGTTGACATAAAGCTTAAGTTGTTTCTCCAACATTAACAAAGAATAAATGTTGGTTACTAGAATATGTCCGCACTCATTTAACAATTATAGATAATTAATTAGTTTATAAACAACAAAATTTCAAATGAATCTATAGTTAAGTGTACGTCCATTATTTAACATTGATGTTCTTCTTGTTCCAGAACTTGAAGGTTATCCAACTAAAAACATAAAATAAAATATATTTTTTTAAATTTTGATTTAATTATACTGCCTAAGCAATTAAAACATAATAGATTGCAAAAATATACCTTCTTAAATGATCATTCCAGATTCAGAACTCTCAGAATATCTTGTCTCCAGCTTTCGTTTCCACATTTGCATAGAAAGAGGTCCCTCTTTATACATTAAATTTTAAGAGGATATCTTAAATTTAAAAACTTTGTCATTATTGTAATAAAACATAACAATTTGACCATCAATCAACTCATTTTCTAAATTATAACCTAAGTTATTATATATATATATTATAATCTAATAAAGAAATTATCATTATCTATTAGGGGATTTTAATCATTATTATTTTGAGTAAGTCTAGATATTGATTATATTTTAGAAAAATAAGCTCATGGAGGGTTGAAATTTGTTGATGCACATATCTAAGATTATTATGGATGGTTATTTTTTTTATGTGCACACGGTCAAGAATCTTCAATTAATGATTAATTGACTGTTTAAAATTGATAACGATCTACTAATTGAAATATTAAAAAATCAATTGTTAGTTTAATACCTACTTTATTAACCTTTAGTTACAAATTTATAAATTAAATATATATACATATATTTGTGGTCTAAATTTATTTGATTTTGTCCTCAATATTCTATTTAATATATAAATATATTATATAACTTAAATTAAAGCAGTAACATTACAAATATTTATTGGAAACAAAATTATGATTGTTTATATAAATAAAATTTGTGAATTAATGAATATAGAAATGATATTTTTAATGTCTGTAGTATCCCAAACCGTAATGTGATATACATCTAATTAGGAGATATGCATCAAACTCAATTAACTTTTCTAAACTCCTATAATATTTAATGATAAAACCTCATTATAATATGTTTGGACAAAATCTAAAAAAGTTAACAAAATTTGCGAAAAAAAATAAATTAGAAGATTATAGTGTAATTAATTCGCAACTGAATATGTACTAAAATTTTAAAATACATATGATTTTGATATATAGGCATATTCAATTCATTAATGTAACATATATGGTGATATCCTACAGTGGATACATGACGATCGAGGTAGTCATGGTCGGTGTTGAATTGCAGTAAACCCAGCCCTTCTGCAGACGATAATTGTGGGAGAATGATAACCATAGTATTCATGTTCAAGCAATGACAACACTTACGTAACCAGAAGCAGGTCAGTCTGCTCTACTGCCCATCGAATGTGTATGAAAAATCTACAACTTTCCGTAACCTTCCTGAATGCCATAATATCGTAAAGGTGTCGTGCTTAGGGTGATTTTTCTTCTGCATTCGGGGAATAATAATCCTCAAGTAAAACAGGAGTGACTCGATATTTATGGGATATGATTGAGAATGCGTATTATGTGTACAAGTAGAAGACTATTTTCATTATTCACAAATATTCCTTAAATTTCGGTCTATTACTATACTGACCTCTTTTTATTTTGAATTCAATCATTATTATAAGGAAAGAAAAATCGACAGCCATAAAGATCTCACCCCTAATCATACCAAAATCTTAATAATTAGTACTATTTAATTTTTACTAAAATAATTAGTATCTAATTAAATACTTATTCATTGAATAATATACATATGAAAAGCCAATAACACACTAATATATATAGATATATTTATTAATTAGGTAATACATATAATTAATAATTTCCTCAATATATTTATCATAACCTGCGCATTTATTTAGCTTTGCATATATTAATATATTATTACATATTACATATTACGAAAACATATATATACAAAATGATTAACCAACAAATTTATTAATTTAAAAAGGTTTTTAATATCATTTTGTTTCACATTAAATTGATATATACCTCATAAAATCAAGAACAACTAAATGTATTAAAAAACTATTTTAATAAATTAAATAAATTTTTTTGATAATATTGTATTGTATTTAAAAATAGTATTTCTGCTATATATATATATATATATATATATATATATATATATATATATAGATTTTAAAAATATTTATTTAGTTATACATTAATTAGATTCTTTACATGAAAATAACTAAGGAAAGTTTGACATTTTAATTAAATACAAATCCTATATGATTTAATGCAAACAACCTAATTAGAATCAATGGGTCAATTAATGCTGTCAAGTTTGATTTATTAACAAATTCGTTAAAAACAAATAAAATTTTTCTTAAAATTAGTTAATTATTTATGTCACGTTGATTGTACTGATGGTATACATTGAATTACATATACTACAATTAAAAATACCTACAATATTTATTGATATTTTTTTTATATTTTTCTTTGAAACATGTTGATGAAAACTTATATTTATGTTTATAAAGTTCGAACTTGCTAATATGAAATAACTATCAATAGAAGAATTCAGTTGACTTCCATTTTAATATTTTATTTTTCTGAATTTGATTGTATCAATTAGGGGTCTCGAGTTGGTAATATAATTTAGTGTAAATCAGTCAATTAAATCATATTCTTGATTTGTGTCTCTCTTACTTATGACATTTATTAGAGAACAGTTTCAATATCATTTTCTCTTAAAAACTTCAATATTAACCCCAAGTGCATTTCATCATCATCATCATCAACTTGGGCTTGGATTTTAAATGTGGGCTAATTTTCTTGGTTACAAGAATCTGATTATTGTTACTTTTACTTTTGTGTGGCCCATCAAGGATTTAGACTTGGTTTCACAATTTTATTCTTTTGATATAATATTTTAAAATTTCTCTTTCTGTATATTTAGTGTGTTATGTATTTATTAAAATAAAAAATTCTAACAGAAAAAAAAAAGGATGGCATAATGACCAAAAGATTTGGGCCATTTAAATGAATTATTGAAGCCCACCTTTTCTTTGGGATCTTATATTGCCTTTCGCATTTGTATTTTATTTTCTTTAGTTGTACCCTCCCTATGTTACTAGACATTCAACATTTTATTTTAAAAAATCCATTATAGTATACATAAAATGCTATTTTCTAATGAAAACACCCAAATTCCTTTCCAGAGAAATGTGGTAGAATGCTTTATTCAGTAAACTACTGTTCCTTCCTTGTAGTATAGTTAAATTAACACACATCTTATAGTGATAGAATGCTTTATATATAGATTGTTGACTGATTTATTAACACATATCTACCGTGAATTCGCTGAGCATATGATGGAGGAAGTTGGCAACTCAGACTACACAATTCTGAAAGAAGAACAAATCAAGCAACTCCAAGACTCCATACGTCGGAAGTCTCCACCATCCTCTCTGTTCCGAGAGGCATAGCCAGCAGCCTTTTGGTCCGCCAAAACTGGAATGCCTATGCAGTGTTCCCACTTGTCACAGGGGTAATTCAAGAGATAGAATTTTTCGCCCACTGTGCGGCCTAATTGCCTCAACAATTAGTCAGCCTTTCACTCCCTTACCAAACTCTCGTGTTTAGTAGTGTTTGTTATGTGTTTAAGCAAGCAATCAACCCAATACGTAGCAACAGTAAAGCACACGCAATATACGGGACAATTCCCAACCTTGTATTACTTCCAACAATTCGTACAAGGGACTTGGCTTAGGCTTGCACACAAAATTGCTTAACCTTGTGCAACTCTAGCCACGGACTTAAATAAGCAAGGCGTCCTGATCTAGTGTGGTGGACATCCCCCACCACTAGGAAATAGGGCCAATTAACTTTCAGCAGGTGGCACCGGGGCCAAGTGTAACGTGTACAGGATGTCCACATCATTGGGCAGTTGTTAACTGCCTTCCCTGGATTTCAGGATTTCGGTGAACCGCCCTGCAACCGCCAACGGGACCTTGCACGCGCGCGCCCGGCGCGCGCCTTGTCTTTGCCCGCACTTAGTCCCGCGCGCCCATGCCTGCGCGCGGAATGTGGCCTCCGTCTTTCGGCCATCGTGTGCTCCTTCGCCTGTCGGGCGCCCAGCGTACGCGCACGCCCGGCCAGCGCGCATGTCTCTCGGCCATCGTATGTGCGCTCGGCCCCCATGCGCGCGCCCGGCCAGCGTGCGCGTGCCCATGCCACCTTGCCCAGTCTTGCGTGCCCACGGCGCCAAGTTGCCGTGCCCGCCTATTCCCGACCTTCGTGCTCATGTTCGCAACTCACCAGGGTCCCGACCACTCTTTTGCCAAGTGTTGTGCCCCGGGTCCCTACATTCCGTCGGGCGCTGCAATGTGCCAGCACCCTTTTTATGCCTTGGCACGCGGGATGCGCCATGCCAAGGATTTCAGCATCTTAAGGGGCTAACAAACCGCCCCCACCGGAGCTACTCGACGTCCTCGTCGAGGATGGTGCTCCGCCCTGTGTCTCCCAATAACCTGCAATATGTTTTTCAAATTGCCACAAATTAACATCCCTTTTCCATGTAGCATCTACCTCGGATCCTCCCTTCCAATGCACCAAATAATCAATTCTTCGATTTTTCTTGCTTTGGCCTTGGGTCCGGTGAGCCAAGATCTTGCACACTTCTTTGGAAAATTGTTGCCTAATAATAGGTGGGGCACGCCTGGCCTGTTTTCTTGAGGCATCAAGCAGGTCTTCGTGATATTTCTTCAAAAATGACACATGAAATGTTGGGTGAACTTTCAGCCTATCCGGCAGCTTCAACCGGTATGCCACATTCCCCACTTTCTTGATGATTTCAAAGGGTCCGTCATACTTTGGAATCAATCCCCGATGCACTGTCTTGGAAGAGATTTTCTTCCAAATTTGTGGAGTTAGTTTCAACAAGACTTGCTCCCCAACGGCAAACTCCACATGCCTTCGGCCTTTGTCAGCATATTTCTTCATCCATCTTTGGGCCTTCCCCAAGCTATCTTTGGCCTCATCAAGCCGCTCCTGCTGTGAACGAGCAAAGCGTAGGCAGCCGGGCAATTGCCACTCGTCCGCTGGACCGCAATCTCGTGGGGAGTCATGGGTTGCTGCCCATAAACAATTTCAAACGGACTCATCCCTGTGGCCGAGGCTTTGTGCAGATTGTAACAAAACTATGCCATGTCCAGCAGGCCCGCCCAATCCTTTTGGCTCGCCGAGACATAGTGTCTCAAATATTCCTCCAACAGCTGGTTCATGCGTTCTGTTTGCCCGTCTGTCTGCGGGTGATTGGCTGTGGAGAATTTCAACTCTGTCCCCATCATTTTGAACAAGGTTGTCCAAAAATGTCCCGTAAAACGGGAGTCCCTGTCACTGATTATGTCCTCCGGAATTCCAAAATATTTGATGACATTCCGAAAGAATAAATCCGCAGCAACTGAAGCAGGGCAAGCATTAGGCACAGCAATAAAAATACCATACTTGGAAAACCGATCAACCACCACAAAAATGGACGCCTTACCCTCCACCTTTGGGAATCCCGAAATGAAGTCCATTGACACGGACTGAAATGGCCTTTCGGGAATGGGTAGGGGCTGCAACAATCTGGCTTCCCTTTTCCTCTCAAGTTTGTCTTGTTGGCATACAAGACAAGTGCGAACGTATGCCTCAACATCGTTCTCCATCTTTGGCCAATAATACCGTCAGGACAGCAATGCTAGCATCCTTTCTATTCCCGGATGTCCAGCCCATTGAGGGTCATGAGTTTCCCTCAAGAGTTGCCTCCTTAATGCACTGCCCGGTACACAGGCTCGACCACCCTTCGCATAGAGTAGCCCATCATCTAGCCAATATTTTCGAAGGTGACCAGCTTTCACCTCTTCCACCAATTTTAAGTAAACAGCATCATTGGGAGCCGCATCTCGAATTTTACTCAAGAAGTCTGACTGAATCAGACTTAAGGCAGCAACATATTCTCCCACCACCTTTCGACTCAGGGCATCTGCCACCTCATTGTGCCGGCCTGGTCGGTGCACCCACTCGAAGTCATATTCGCCCAAATACTCCTGCCAACGGGCCTGTTTTGGGGATAACTTCTTTTGAGTCCTGAAATAAGTATTAGCAACATTATCAGTGACAACAATAAATTTTGTGCCGAGTAAATAATGTTTCCAGGCCTCCAAGCAATGAATCACGGCCGTCATCTCTTTTTCATGGGTGTTGTACTGCACTTCGGCATCCTTCAGTTTCCGACTTTCAAAGGCAACAGGATGCTTGTCTTGCACCAACACCCCGCCAAGAGCACGATCAGAGGCATCAACCTGTACTTCAAAAGGTTTATCAAACTCCGGGAGCTTGAGAATGGGTTCCGACGAGATGGCCTGTTTTAAGGTTTCGAAGGCCTTCTCGTAGGAAATAGTCCATTCCCACTTTTGATCCTTCTTCAGCAAGTCCGCAAGGGGCTAACAATTTTAGAATACCCTCGGATGAACCCCCTATAATAATTGGCCAGTCCCAAAAATGAACGCAATTCTGCTACTTTCACAGGCGCCGACCAGTCCAAGACGGCCTTCACCTTCTTTTGATCCATCTTGATCTTTCCTTGGCCAATGATGTGACCTAGGAATGTGATTTCCTCCCGACAGAATTCACACTTTTCTTTCTTTGCATACAACCTGTTTTCCCCCAGCTTCTGGAAAACAGCCTTCAAATGCAACAAATGGTCTTCCAACGATTCTGAATAGATGACTATATCATCTAAGTATACCACCACAAACCGATCCAAGAACTCATATAGCACTTCATTCATCATATTGCAAAATGTAGCAGGTGCATTCGTCAAGCCAAAAGGCATTACCAGAAATTCAAATGACCCGTACCTCGTTACACATGTTGTTTTTGCTTCATCCCCTGGTGCTATACGAACTTGCCAATAGCCCGACCTTAGATCAAGTTTGGTGTAAAATCGAGCCTGTGTCAGCTTGTCAAATAGATCAAGGGCATTTGGAATAGGATACTTATTTTTTATAGTAATCTTATTCAAGGCTCTATAGTCCACGCACATCCGCATTGAGCCATCAGCTTTCTTTTGGAACAAAACGGGAGAGCCATACGGAGCTTTTGAAGGCTGGATCAGCCCACCCTCTAAAAACTCGTCCAATTGCCTCCTCAATTCCACCAACTGTGAAGGTGGCATTCGGTAAGGGGCTTGGGCCGGAGGCCTCGCCCCCGGTTCCAACTCAATTTGATGGTCACATGCACGCCTTGGTGGTAACCCTTTTGGTAACTCGGGAGGCATCACGTCCCCAAATTCCAACAACAATTCAGCCACACGATCCGGTACTTCTTGGTATACATCGGGCTTGATCTCAACCAATGCGGCCAGGTATGTGATTTGTCCCTGCTTCAGCCCGTCATTGACTTGCAAGGCTGAGAGCAATCCCGATCCGTTCCCAGCATCCTTGGGCTCCTTCTCCATGGACCTGCCATGCACAAAACCGGGACAAGTATCATCAGAGATGAGTAGCCCACCTAAGTGAGGTATGACAGCAACTTTGGCAGCAACAAGGAATTCCATCCTAAGGATAATATCAAAATCGTCGAGGGGCACAGCCATAAGGGAACACTTTTCTTTCCACGATCCAACAGCCATTTCAACTGTGGCCACCCCGTTTATGGGATGGGCCTCTGAATTTGCCGCCTTGATTTGACTATCATGTGGAATCAAGTTCAATCCCAACTTCTGGACCATCCGGCCGGCCACAAAGTTGTGAGTGGCCCCGGTGTCAACCATCACCATCGTATCCACTCCATTGACCCACGCCGGAACATACATCAAGCCCTTATGTCTTGAGGGCTTTAATTGGATTGCAGTAAGCAACTGCAAAGGGTTCACTCGAGGGGGCCCCTGCTCATGGTTTCCCTCCTTTTCCTCGGCTACGAGTGCATTCAACTTCCCCCGGTTTGGGCAGTCTCGCATCCGGTGGTCACCGCCGCAAAGGAAACAGCCCTTCTGGGATTTGTCCAACATGTGATGTTGTTGGCCCTCCCTAGACTTGTTCTCATTGCTTGCCGATGGGCCTTCCCTGTTTTTCTTTTTCTTATTTTTCCAATCATTCCCGAACTTGCCACTTTTCCCTTTTTCTTTCCCTGATTCTTTCTTTTTTCCGTCTGGATTGCCGACCGTCTTGAAATCAACTAATCGGTCAGCCGCGGCAATGGCAGAGGGTAAATCTTTGACCCCCTGCCTTCGAAGTTCAGTTTGGGCCCATGTCTGCAACCCTGCCATGAAGTTGAACAGTTTGTCTTCCTCCGACATATCCCTTATATCCAACATCAATGAACTAAATTCCTTGACATACTCACGGACTGACCCATTGTGCTTTAATTTTCGCAATGAGTCCCTTGCAAGCCATGAAGTATTGCAAGGCAGGAACTGGTCTTTTAGTTCATTTTTCAGTACCTCACACGTCTCAATAGGGTCACGATTAGCACTGGCATCGTCCGAGAGGCGCGACCGCCACCATAATTTCGCATCACCGGAAAGGAACATGCTAGTTATGGACACTTTTTCTGAATCCGGGACATGAGATGCCTGGAAGTATGTTTCCATGTCCCATAGGAAATTTTCAAGTTCCTTGGCGTTCCGAGCACCACCAAAAGGCTTGGGGTCCGGGACCTTTACTTTGGACGTGGGTCGGTCTTCGCTATGATTAGCACCGACAGCCTTCTTTAGGACTTTGAGGTCATCCTTCACCGCGTCCATCCGAAGATCTATTGCATCCGTCCATATACTAATATCTTCTTGACAGGATACAACTCGTCCCTCCACAAACTCGGGTAGGTCATCCACCGACTTTCGAATGTCCGTCATAAGTTTTTCGACATCCAGAATTCGCTGGAAAATACCTGCTGTTGTGGGAGATTCAGGGGGCTGTCCAAAGAAATTTTCCATCCTTTGGACCCGGGCCTCTAGGGCCACCACTCGTTCTTGCCAACGACTTGTTTCCGCCATCGTAACAACCAACACCTTGGACCCAGAGTCCGTGATGCAGACAAGATATGGGCAAAATCGTCGAAGGTTTACTGTAAGATTTGCTTGGAAAATATGGATGTCGAGATTATGTTGTGTGCTGCATGTGGCCATCTCTTTTGCGCTCCTTGCTTGAAAACTTACATCAGTACGTTGATCAACGACGGCCCTGGATCCCTAATGTTGCACTGTGCCGAGCCCAATTGCATGCCGCCTGTCGGCGTAGACTTGGTCGACAGATTAGCATCAGCATATCACACTGAAAAGTATAGTCGACATCTTTATCGATCTTATGTAGAGTGCAGCAGTCACAGGCTACCCCTGAATGTGATTTTGGAGTTGAGTTCTATGATTGTACCATCCCCTTGACTGCAAGAAGGTGGCTGAGTGGCTAAAGAAGAAGGATATTTCTCAGATAGAGAACTTGTTTGGATACTGAATCGCACAAAGTCATATCCCAAGTGTGATAAGCAGAATGAAAAAGATAAGGGCTGCAACCATATGGTGTGCCAAGTCCCTGCGGGTTTCACTTCTGTTGGGAGTGCCCTGGGCCCTAGGTGGACCATGAGAATTACTTTTTTTTTTTGTAAAAAGTCCAAAATGTACTAGTTTAATCTTTATTCACATCACTATTTTTGCTATCCTATAGATGTTACGGAATGGATTCTGTACGTATTATAGAATAGATAAACTTGATTATTTACATCAGTATTTCTGTTATCTTGAATGGATAAACAACCACATTCTTTAAATCAGTATCTCTGTTATCCTGTACATATTACAGAATGGATAAACTTGCTTATTTACATCAGTTTCTCTGTTATCCTGTAGATATTATAGAATGGATAAACTTGATTCTTTACATCAGTATCTCTGTTATCCTATAGATATTACAGAATGGATAAACTTACTTTGTGAAACCAGTATCTCTCAGTATCCAGTAGATATTACAGAATAGATAAACTTGCTTATTTACATCAGTTTCTCTGTTATACTGTAGATATTACAGAATGGATAAACTTGAAACTTGATTTTTTACATTAGTATCTCTGTATCCTGTAGATATTATAGAATGGATAAACTTGCTTCTTTAAACCAATATCTCTGTTATCTAGTAAATATTACAGAATGGATAAACTTGCTTATTTACATCAGTATCTCTATTATCCTATAAATATTATAGAATGGATAAACAACCACATTCATGCCCTTTGTAAAGTAGAGAGAGACCCCATGCTGGTCTGCAGTTTGTGACTGAAACCTGGCAACAGATTGTTGAGTGCAGACGCATGCTTGGATGGATTTATGCATATGGATATTTTTTCGAGTTTAGGTCAGGGGAGGCAGAGGCTATCCTGGAGAAGCTCCATGTCTGGATTTCAAGGATTTTCGAGCCAAGCTTATTATTGATCTAACTTGTTTCACAAAGAATTACTTGGAGAGTTTTCTGGCTGTCAACCAAACTAATTTTGTATCTATGAATCAAACCCTCCTTTCGAAAAAGCTTCTCCACAATACATCTCATTATAAGGTCAACTAGAGATACATCAAAACCAAGCACTCTTATCATATCATGTTTAAAAGCTTCAAGAACTAGGGGTGCATTATCAGATTTTCAGTAATGAGCCTACCAGCCCCAGGTACAATCTTAGATTGACTAATAGATGAAACACAAGATTTTATCCTCTGAACAACATTACAAAAACTAATAGGACGAAATAATATTTTTTAATAATAAAAACATACAAAAATAACTTACATGCATCTCACGCATCTCACATTAGTTATATTTGTATAAATATTATACGATTTGATTTTTTTATGCTACATTGCATTGTCCTTCTCTTAAAAGTTATCTATATAAAATATAAAATCACACAACTTTTTGAAGTAAATTTTAGAGTGTTTTCAATTCAACATAAAATTTTCAACTTACTAAAACATATTAAGAAAGAATAATAAATTATAATATCATATAAATTAGTAAAATAATATTTTTTATTAAATAATTTTCCAGTTTTGCTGCATTTTCTTGCGACTATTTTCAATAATACACTCTTTAATTTTTTTTAGTAATTTTTTTTTTTTAGTAAAAACTGTTTGCTATTTGAGTTTATGGGGTTAGTCAATATTGGTTATTTCATCTATATTAAATAAGTACAATGATTTATTCCACTTAAATATGGTTTCCGTTTTACAATATATTTGTTTCCGCTGATTTGAAGGGATAATTGAGAATTTTGAATCTCAACAGCCAAATATAATTTTCGCTTTCTTCGAATTTGGTGCTGAGATCTCATAAATTAGTAAAAATAGTTAAATATTTCATAAATTATGTTATGTTTGTCTACTATGTTGAGTCACTCTACTATTGGACGCTTACTTACTAAAAATATTATTTGATTGCTTGCAAAGTAAAATTATTTTTTTAATGTAATAAATTAGTAATGATACTTTTTATTTATATAAATAATAATTTTAATTAAATAAATAGTATTATAAATTGGGCTGCATGGTGCACCCGATGCACATAAAGTTTTAATCCAATGTCAATTTGATTAGAAATTTTAAAAGATATTTTATGTAGATTTGGTTTGGATTATTATGACTTTTAAGTTGTTTATTATAATTCTTTTCAATCTCTATTTTTCAGGGGGGATCTGCCCTAAATGGGGCAGGAATTCCTGGATTCCTTTTCTCGTAGAGTCGGGGATAGGCTTTTGTTCTGATGGTGGGAACGGATTAGGTTCCCCATCACGTTCTGTGTGGGCCCCAGTAAAAAATATCATATATAATTTATACATTTAAATAAATAATATATATTAAATTCACATCACCCCACAAAAAATCCTAAATGTTTCTTAATTATTAACTAATGACGGGGATAACTTTTTCCTAGCTGCCATTGACGGGGATGGGTTCCCCGCCCCGGCCCGGCCCCGCCCCGCCCAATGAATAATATTAGTTTACACTTATCATCATTATCTCTTACCTTTTTTTTTTTTTTTTTTTTTTTAATTGAAGCTTTTCATTATGTCAAGACTTTAAGAAAGGTAAATATAATTTAGTCTAAATCAGTCAATTAAGCCATATTCTTGATTTGTGTCTATCTTACTTATGACATTTATTAGAGAACGGTTTCAAATTATTTTCTCTTAAAAACTTCATTATTATTATTATTATTATTGTTGTTGTTGTTATTATTATTATTATTATTCTTATTATTATTATTATTATTATTATTATTATTATTAGTTGTCTGCCTGTACGATGGACGGATAGACATTTTTAATAATTTAATATAAATGATATACATATAAAATTTAACTTATAATGTTAATCTTTAAATATTCTATAAGTTTACAAAATTGTTAACAACCAATAAAAGTCAAAGTTTATTTTATTATATATCGAAAAAATAGTAAGTTTCATAAACGTTAAAATGGGGAAAAAATAAATAAATAAATTTATACCCTTTTTAATACAAAGTACTACAAAGTACAAATAATTAAACATTATAAATTCTGAAACACCTCTCGATACACAACATTTATGGTTGAATTACTATGTCGTCCATCTTCATTATATATGAGAATCTTTAAATCAAGACGGTTAGTCATCCTAGACAAAATAACATATAATTGATTGTGATTGGAAACAGGATTTTGTAAGAAGAGTCCAACATTAGCTAGTGATTGACCTTGGCTCTTATTAATTGTCATAGCATATGAAACCATAATGGGAAATTGTCTTTGTTGAAATTTGAAAGGTAGTCTAAGATTAGAAGGAGTCAACAACAATCTTGGATTCAAAACACTTTGGCCTGCACTATTTTTAGTCATAATCTTGCCTTCCAAAACATGTAATCCAAGTTTTGTAATAATCAACCTTGTTTCGTTGCATAGTCCTAAACTCTGATCAATATTCCTTAATACATTACTGGAGTACCGACTTTTAGGATCAACCCATGGTTTGAAGCACTAGAGCTCTTTATTACACTTAAAAATTCAAGTGTAGGCACATTAGCCATAGTGTCAACAGTGAAGTTAGATTTACATGTGGTATCAGAAAACTATAATAATACATCATTGATGGAAAAGATGTCACTATATTGAACAACTTGTGTCTTCTTGATAAATATTAGTTTAAATTTGTTTGGAGTAGTCTTGTAAACAGTTTCTATTTCCACAATTGTTGCATCAACCCAGTACATGGAAAACTTAAATTAATATAATTATTAATTATCATATGAAAACAAATGTATAGATCGAAAACAACCTCAGTAATATTATTAATCCGTGCCAGATTCCTAACTTTAGCAGTACCATTTGAGAACTCATCAAAGATGGAATAATATGATATGTATGAAAACTTGCTTACAGAAGGACTTGACTCACCATCTTGAAGTAATCTTAATACATACATACACAAAAACTGATGTTAATTATAATTGTTCATATAAAAAAAATGATAAATAAAAAATACATAATATAATAAATATACTATACTTCATTTCAAATGCTTTGAACTTCTCTGTATCTCCATTAACAATTACTTTTGTCACATTAAAGTGTTTGAAATCTTGATATCATCTGCACATTGATAGTAGTAAAGTAATCATAAAAAATAAAAAAGTACAATATTTATATAATAAAAAATTAATCTCCATATATATATATATATATATAAATTTATTACCCCCAAGCAGTTTTGCTCGAGCAAACTGCATAATCACAACTACAGGTTTCTCACTCTCACTTTCAAGATACGCCAGTAGACAACTAATGTATTCTTCCCACATAGAACAAGAAATCCTATTCTTCCTAAAATTTAAGATAAAAAAATATATTCAGATAGATATAATAAATAAAATATTAAAAGAAAATATACCTATATTATAGATATTAATAATTGTAAAAAAAAATACTCCAAATCCTCAATGCCAAAATCCATCCTTCGACTTGACAACTCAGACATAATTGGTGGTACAGGAGGCTAATAAGAAACAATCCTCTCTATAATATCTAGAAAGAAAAATCAACAATAGTTAAATAAACAAAAAAACATTAGAAAAGAGCATTAATAATATAAACACTTAAAAAGGCTTACCGAATAACTCAAATTCTTCGACTTCCTTATGAGCAGAAAACGATGAAAAACACTTGAAATTATACATCATTGAAGGAAAAGATGCATCACTATATTGGTCTTGATAAATATTAGTTTAAATTTGTTTGGAAGAGTTTTGTACTTCATTTTATTCTCAGCAACAATAAAAATTTTAACTGCAAAAAGACCAATCTCTATCAACTCCGCTTCTAAACCATCCATTAAAGAAGTCTTCATAGAAGTGTATCCTGTCGCCCTGAAACCAATACAAACATATGTTAGCAAGATAAAATTTTCTATATGCAGTATAAACAAAAAACAATATATACTGAATGTGATGTACACCTCTCGATCATGAAAAACAAACTCAAAGCTTCCTGTCTCAAGCAGTCCGAAGGAGCCATAAAATGCATCCAAAAAGACCTTAGAATCACTGACGTGCTAAAAGAGGTTGTGATGGGAATCCCTAATCTCTACTAGCTGGGTCAAGCAAATTTCGTGTGCAGTTCAACATTTTAATTGTATATTTATGTAACTTAAATTAATTATTTGTACAAAATTTAAGAGAACATCAGATGTCGGAAGAACATGAGGTGCGCAGTTAACAATCAGATGTGTGCAGTTTATCAGTTTAACCCTTATTGATAATTATTAAAAATTTAATAGTTAATATTATAGTTTTGAATTTAATATTTATTATTTATTACATAATTTGTATTTCATTTATTAGAAACCTCCTTTTATATAATATATAGATTATTATTATTATTATTATTATTGTTATCATTATTGTTATTATTATTATTATTTAATAGCTAAAGCATAATATATCATATTTTTTAATAAATATGAATATTAGTTGGACAACAATATTCAAATATGACATTATAATACTTTATTATAATATTTTATTCATATGATAATATTATAATTTGGTGTGCTTATATATGGTTAAACTTATAATTGACCTTATTATAATGGGCCTTATTAATATTACAAATTAGATGAGAGTTTTTATTTATTTATTTATTCATTTTGATCTATAATAACTTTATTTATATAGTGTACATTGATGCCAACATAATGATCATCATTATCATTTTATGTGGAAATTTTTTTAAATTAATTTTTTGACTTGAATGTTACATTATGATGAAATATTATATTACAAGTATTAATGCACTCGGCAACACCTTCAAAATATCATGCAATTGAGCAATTCATTGAATAAAAAGAATTCATTTGGTGTTCAAAAGAGTTGTGTTTGGTGGAAACTCCCGTCAAATATTGTAGGCTGTGAAAAGTGAACGCGGAAAGACATTGTAAATGCAATAATAAATTCATCTAGAATTTGGAGAAATTGCAGGATGCTTGGTTGACAAAAAAATATGAGGCTTTACTGTCTAGATTCTTCCATTAATGAATTCTCTAATCAGAAAGAATTTTCAGAGTAAATTATAACTATTGGAGATGGGACCATCGACATTGAACATGACATATATTCAGATGTGGAAATTCCTGATGATATCCTATTGACGTGTACAATTGATCCACTTGCAACTAGTGTTCAAAATACTTATTCATCAATGTATAATAGTATTGATGACCTAGAGTTTCTAAAAGATTGTGTTGTACTAGTGCCAATCCTTGATGTTGTTGATACTGTAAATGAATACATGACTTGAAAATTTCATCTGATGGAAGAACATATTTGAGTTGAGACATTGTGTGCCAGTTAGATCGAATGTTGATGTTTTGAGTGATGTACACACTACCGAATCTCTAAATAGTATTTGATTTTGCGTTGTTCCGAATGATGAGTTACATTTGAAGGTTGACACTCCGATAATGTTACTATGAAATATTGACCATTTCATTGGACTGTTTAATGGTACTGGATTGGTTATTACAAAGCTTGAAAATCATATTCTATAAGCAAATATTCAAATTGGAACCAACACAAGACACAAGGTCTCAATATTGAGAATGCCATTAACTTCATCTAACCTAAGGTTGCCATTTGATTTTCAAAGAAGACAATTCACTATAATTGTGCCTTATGTCATGATTATAAACAAAAGGCAGGGTCATTCCCCATATCATGCTTGTCTTTTGTTGAAAAAATCAGTGTTTAGTCATGCACAATTATATGTGACAATTTTTGAAGGTCACAAATTGTAAAGGATTAAAGATTTTAATTCGGATCAAAATAATGCGCGGAATAATTCAATTGAGAATGTTTTGTATAAGAAATTTTCCGAAATTTGTAATGTTTTTCAATCAAATTAGTGATATTTTAATTTTTCATATATTTATTAACAAAGTCCTATTTTACACTTTATTTTATACACAGACATTTTTAAGGTTACTATTTCCCATATTCATAACTCATTTAATGTTTTAATATATAACTTTCATACTAATATTGAAAATACATTAAAGGCGGAATTCAATCCTTATATACTTCATAATTATTATTATACATATGACCACCTCAATATTATTAAAAAATATTTTCAAATCGTTCACAGGTGAAATACTAGTTTATATGATCAACACCTTTTCTACCGCGTCATTTTTACAATGTAGTATATATGTGTGCATTAAATTTAAAATTTTAATTTCACTTATTTTTTCGGTTTAAATAATATACTTTTCTATTTGAAAAAAAAGAGGCATATTCCTTTAGAGTATAATATATTTAAGGTCAACGAGTAAGTTCTCCCATGCTATGCATGAACATAATATTATAGTATAATATTATTAAATTTAAGAAATGTAACATTAATATTTTATTAAAAAATATATAATTATGTTCAATTATTTGTATATGTAGCATGATTATGATAAATATATAAATATTATATATAAAAATATATATAATGAGTAAAATGGAATAAATTTACCTACATTTTTCTCTAAGTTGCAGAAATTCCCATGTTAAGGAAATAAGAAAATGTTACCCTATATTTTCTTTTAATTTGCAGTTTTGGGATGAACGAAAGTAACTATATATAGTTCAAATAAAAGTAATAGGTCAATGCATGGATAAGAATAAAGCTATGAATTTAAGCAAAATCAAATGAAATTTATGATAATTTAAAATTGCATATGAGTAAAGTCATATAATATTATTAATGATTCACATGTTAGTAGTATAGGAGATCATTAACTAATCATTTTCCATATCAAATCTCGCTCTCTCTCTCTCTCTCTCTCTATATATATATATATATATATGTAAATATCTAATTATTAATAATATTATAAATTCAATATCGATCGAATCTCTTAATTTTTGAACTTATATGTATGATATAGTCCCAAATATATTATAGATATCATACCGTCCTAAAATATCTAACTGAAAATCTGTTAGAACAATAAATAAATATAATAGCTATTAGTAGAAAGAAAATGAGCGGAAAAATTAGTGCGTTACTAAAAAATAGCTGGTACTTGTGTTATTATATATATATATATACATATATATATATATATATTAATTATTAATTAAGTCTTAATAAATTAGATGACAAACTTATATGTAGTACATATTAATTACTAATTATCAATCTTACAAGTAAAATATTATAGATATCAAAATTATGGGATCTTATTTAACATAAACAAGATAATCATTATTAACAAGCTATCAGCTGTATGATTGAGCATCATGTACAGAAAATGATAGGTCTATGAAAGCTGTCAAAGTGTTCTCTTCTGGTTCGCACAACAGGGGTTATAAGGGACAGTTGTGCTCGTCACACAGGGTTTTCCCAGTGTGGTTCTTACTTGTGTGGTTTGCGAGCTACTACACAAGGTTTCGGCAGAAGGAGTGATAAGGAATATACTCTTAAAATTGTGTTCTTAAAAAGAGAAAAAAAAAAAAAAAAAGAACCAAAGAGACACCTGTGAATTGAGATGTTGGATTTGTCTTAGTGTATCTTCAAATTGTATTGCCTACTGAAAGGGGAATAATGTCTGAATTGAACCCTTATTTTTATTCTTTATATCTTCCTTTTGTAGTAATTCCTAATTATTTTATTATCTCTCTCTCTCTTTTTCTCTCTCTACAAACCGACGGGTAAACCATGAAATTTAGGATATATGAGTAAGTGGGCTTGGTGGCTAGTAATATGAGACTAGTGGCAATTAACCTCTTTCTCATGATCTCTTACGATGTGAACACGTAGTAAAATTTGCATGGAAAATGAAGTGTTTGAGTGGTGTATCTGAACCATATGTAGCAGTACTTATTTTATCACAGATTACAAAGAGGCTTGAATCTTTTCTGCCATAATCATTAATTCATATATGCTGTTTAGTTCCTGTTCGTTTTGATTAAATATATCACTCACATTCACCTTGTGTCAAAAAGACCTTGTGTGTTTGCGATTCTCTCTTCTATTCTCTTTTGCAGGAACACATGACATGAACAGGATAATGAAATTTTGAATCCAGTCCTTCTTATATTTTTGAGTGGTCCACACCACCACTGAAAATGGCTTATACGGTGCTTGAAGTTGTTGTTCAAAAATAGTATTTCACTAACATTCGTAAATCACTAGATATTTCTTTGAATTAGGGCCTTCTATGTTCACCAATCCTTTGTCAAATGGCTCGAAAAAGGGGGAGACAAAAACACTGATAAAATAAGACAGTGAATAGTACAACAATGGAAAAAAAGCTCCAATTAAGGGAGAGTTGGTTGATAGAGAGAGATAATACATATTTTTGAAACTCTATGTGTGATTTTCTTCTAGTTGCTGACTAACTTTTCTATATGCATGATCTAGTTAATTCTGCATTATGTTATATTCATTAGTTTATCTCTATTTAATAACACTGCATACTGAGAGTCCCGAGTTCACTGTTTGTTCAAACTATGATCAGATGTTGTGTTTAAAAATATTTGCATGACAAGAGATTTTCAATCCAAATGACAAAGGGACAGATTGATAAAGTAAATGTGTTAGCATATATTGAAAATCATTATTTAAATGTGTATAATAATCTATGCAAGTTACAAAGGAAAAAATTACTAGAGATATTTAGAATCAAGATAGAAGATATGCATAGTCTAACGAAATCATGAATCAGGAAACTACGGGAGATATTCAAGGAGAGAAGATCTAGCAATAAAGGAAATGATTTGCGAGATCAAACCAAATCAAGAAAGATATGCATAAAGAGATCTAATAACACAAGGACAGATTCATAAAGATCTAGCAATAAAGGAAAGGATTTGCAAAATCAAACAAACAAACAAAGGAGAGATTCAAGAAATAGAGATCAGCTGATGAGAGAAAAAATAAGGAATGAATATCCAAATGGAAGGAAGATCATGAAGATCTTGGAGGATCGAATGAGCCTTTGGATCTATAACTAAGAGTCATATGTGAAGGCTGCAGACATCTCTGTTACATTATATTCATTATCATATATAGAGAATGAGACGTTTTATTTTAGAGAGACGTTTTTATTTGAGAGCTTATATTGTAGTACAGTTCCAACGAAGGGAGAATTGTCCGTGAACTATTTGTTGGTTTCCACTATGCTCGGGAGAGTAAAGCCTGCTGGGCTCGGGAGAGTTCGGAGTTCTTCCGTACAGAAGTCGAAAACCAAATCTATCTAGGGGACTAGATGGTCAAGTAAGTTGTTAGAAGAGAGTGATATAGGGTTGGCTAGTATTAGAGGAAGTCTAATGACGTATAAGTTCGAACTGTACTGTTCGCTATTTTAATTCACTTCAAATACGACTCGCAAGTGCATGAGGTAAATTATAGTAAAACATGGTGAGAACAGGTATCGTATCCACAGGGACTGTACATTGTAAAATCAACTGAGTATTTGTTTATGATATTTTTTCCTTTATCTAAATAATTCAATTAATGGAATGAGTTTCTTAAAATAAACTAAAACAAATAAAGAGAAGAAATAGATAAAAAAAGTAAGTCAAACAACCAAAGATATTCAGAGATTATATGGATTCCAAGGATATGCATTCATATAGCTCATATGAATTCCTTTTAGTATATCAAACGATATTTAATTTCTATATTTGTATGAGCATCACTAAGATATTTGAATCCTCTCTCTCAAGTTAGATCCAAAAGTCGATTAGACAACACCGATCATTCTTAAGATATTATCTAACTCTCAATCGTGCCTGGGATCTATTCTCATCATGATACTTACCAATCTCTCGATCTAGCAAGTTTTATGTTATGCATTCCTAATCCGTTAACCTATTACTCCCTCTAGGGTAATAATGGATTAACTACACATATACAATTATTCGTCACATAATTCCATACAACATTCAAATCAAGGAAGCATAAACAAATATAGGAAGGGAAATAATATCATTAAAGAAAAACATATGAATCCATAATTATGCACTTCTTAGAATCACTAGATATTTAGCCATATATATTCAATACATAATACATGAAAAACATATTGATAATCATGGCTAACATAAAAAGAACAAAAGAAAAGAAGAATATTGAAACCCAAACGATCTTCGTTTCCTTCTCTCTTACTCTCTCTGATGACTTAGTTTGTTAATCCTCCTTTGTATCTTTATTTCTAACCCTAAAATCTATTGTGCATTGTGTTGTATCATGTCTATAATCTAATGTAGCTCCTCCTTTTATAGACAATTACTAGGGTTTTGATAGCTTTCATATCTCTGATTGGAATAGGAAGATATGCTCGAATTACACCAAATCAAGAAGATGTGCCCAAATCACACAAAATCAAGAAGATATGCCCGAATCAGATCGAATCGGGATAGTTAAGATCATATCATGAGGATAAGCACGGTCCAAAGACGAAGTATATACATCCTTAATTATATGTTTTTCTATCAAAACTTCAACAAATACGTGACGTACCAAAATATAACAAAATCATGATGAACTCGTCACTTAAGTACCTACAATTGCCTAAAAACCTATGTATAATAGCCCTGTATTGCACGTAAATCCTATTTTTATAAACCCCTCAAACTTAACCTCTTGTTCATTCTCGAACAATGATAACGAGTCTTCATTTCAGAATGAACGGGTGTTTTGACTGTACACGATGTTTCAAGCAAAAAAAATCATTGTGATTAAATCAAAAATTAATCATATTGCAAATAAACAATTTCATGTCAGGCAACTAGTACTTATTTAACATCTTGAATCATTGATCCTCACTAGGTTTGTGTATCTCTCACACTCAAGTGTATAGGAAAATACAAACGACACTCAAAGTTAAAATAAATGTAGAATTAACCATATGCTTGCCCATGATTTCATCTTGCCTATACATGCAACAAGTGGATTAAGGATCATAAAGGACTTCAAATTTGGTTGTAATGCAGGCTTTTTGGTCAAGGTAAGGAATGTATGGCTAAGTGACTTAATCAACTATGGACTCGTCAAATTTGTTGGTCTTTACGACCTTTCACATTCAACTCATTGCAACAAGCACAACTAGATTCTTGTCTAGTTTTTTTCCTCCTTCATCAACTTTTTTCCAATATTCAATCAACTTTGAATTTTACTTAATGGTTTTATTAGCTATGGGAAGTCACTTCCAATTTTCAACAACTTTTGTTGTTTATTTTTTATTTTTAGAAAGTAACTCATCTCCTAATATTTTTTTTGAGGAGGTGACTCGTCTTCCAATTCATAACTATTTTTCACAATCTTTCAATTCATTCCTCCACATTTGCCAAGTCCACTATATTTATATTACTTTCATGTACGAATAGTGTAACTTTGCTATCAAAGAATGACTTAAGGCTCAAAGGGACTTACTAGGATAATTTTGTGTAAATGGAAAAAATTGAAAGGATAACAGGGCTACCAAAGATGGTCTAAAATCACTTCCATAATCCACATTATTCTGTTAAACTTGAGCAAATCATAGGCAATATCTAGATATTCTAATATTTATCCAACTAAACACACTAGAAAGAATCAATAGGCTCAAAATCTATCATGCTAATCACAATTCAAATATTCAAGTCCTTCATTGCACACATATATAATTTTTTTCACAATATGCTCACTTCATTAATAATCATTATCAAATAAAACATTATCATCATTAACATCAGTGAATACCACAATCATCAAAATAGAGAAACGAATACGATCCCTAGGCACATACTACTAGCAAAACAAAACAAAAAAAGAAATATGTACTAAAAATTCCAAGTAAGAACAGGGATTCATGGTATGACATCCATCCATCCCCCAAACTTATTCTTTAGGAAGAATAAGTTTGAAAAGATAGACAGAAAAGCCATGAATCACTAACCTCCATTGTATTATTTAGAATGTGGGCCGGTGGGAGTTGAACCTCCCAATGTTTCATCGTATTCAATGTGATTGTTATGTTGGCATCAACTCTCTCGACAGTTGAGTTCATTTGGATGAACTCGTTCCTCAATTTCTGCAAACACAACTCATCAAGATTAAAATGGGCTTCCTTTTTAAACAATGGACAAATAAGTTGTTAATTCTAAAAAAAAAATAGCCATGAAATTCTTAGGAAGCTTGGCATGCCCAAGGAGGCTCTTTAATGCCTTCTGTTTTGCATGAGGGTGCTATCCTTTAGTTTCAGCCTCCTTGGTATGATCAAATTCTAAAATTGCACCAAGGTGATCCCCCTTTAGTTCCTCTTTGAAGCTTCCCTTACGAGATGCCTCCGTCTTTGGTTCTATAGAAGAATCCTGCATAACTTTAAAATTGTCAATTAAATTCACACTATCAAAATTAATAGACTTGCAAGGAAGGATGGTGTGGGTTATGCAAGATTTAAGAGACTCTGCCGGCAAACTTTTGGATTTCTTTTGATCGATGGTGTTTTGGACTATATCCCCAACCTTGTAATCTTTAATATCCCCTTGAAACTTCTTTGCATCATACAAGGAATACACCACTTTCTCATTATTTATTCTTAGAGTCAAATCTTCTTTTCTCATGTCAATGATGGCTCCTGCAGTAGCTAAGAATGGTCTACCCAAAATCAATGGCATCTCGTTGTCTTCTTCCATATCCAACACAACATAGTCCATGGGAAATATGAACTTATCTGCTTTCACCGGCACATTTTCTATAATTCCTTTTGTGTACTTTATAGACCTATCAGCAAGTTGTAATGTGATGGATAATGATTTCACCGTTCCTAAACCAACTTTCTTGAATATGGATAATGACATTAATTTATGCTCACCCCCAAATCACACAATACTTTATTAAAGTGAGTGTTGCCAATTTCACATGGAATTGTATAGCTTCCCGGATCCTTCAATTTTTGTGGAAGCTTTCTTTGGAGAATTGCACTACACTCTTTTGTTAAATTGATTGTCTCATGGTCTTCAATTCTCATTTTTTTCGGCAGAATTTTCTTTAAAAATTTAGTATAGTTAGGCATTTGTTCAATAGCTTCAGCAAAGTGAATATTAATTGATAATTTCTTAAAATTTTCTAAGAAATTATTAAATTGTGTCTCCTTCACTTCTTTCCTTAGCCTTTGTGAAAATGGTAATGGTGGAACGTATGCAAGAGGTCGTATATATATGGCTTACTTTGCTTCTTCCCCCGATTCACTTTCTCACTTTTCTTTTCTTCTTTGTGAGGCAGCTCGTCCCTCACATGTATGGCCTTCCATTGCTCATTTGGGTTGATTTCAGTGGTACTTGAAAATTGTCCCTTTTGTTGTATATTTCCCACTATTTTAGCCATTTGACCAACTTGTATCTCCAAAGAATTTATTTGAGCTCCGATATTGGTTGTGAATTTGTTCATCATGATGGCTAAATTCTCAACCTTCGTTGCCTCCGTATCCAGCATTTGCTTTGTGGTCTGCATAAAAGATGCAAGTATATTCTCCAAATCCGGTTCTTTCCATCATTTATAACTCCATTTGTAATAGATAAATCGGGTGGTTGTTGCAAAATATTGTTTGGATTAGAATAATTGAATCCATCTATTTGTCCAAACTGATGTTGTCTGTAATTATCATTATAGCCTCGTTCTTGCATATAATTCACATCCGCCGGTGTGTCTTGGGCTGCAATTGCTTACCCTTGAATATTTTTAGATGGTGACATAGCATTCTTAGTCAACAATTTGACAGTTCGGGCCATGGTTGCCATTTGTGCAGACAACTCTTTCATTCCATCCGTCGTGTTAGAAATTTCAGCTACCTTTCTTACTTAATTCCTTTGTGATGGCCATTGTGCACTGTTTGAGGCCATTTTTTCTAGCAAGTCCACAACCTTATCAATAGTTAATGGCAATAGAGCTCCTCCTGTGGCTACATCAATTTGATTTTGATTCAGCTCTAATAAACCATTATAGAAATGACATCCCTGCTGATCGGTTGCAAAACCATATCAGGAGTACTTTCTTAAGAGATCTTTGTATCGCCTCCCATGCTTTATATAAATGCTATTGATCGAATTATCTAAACGCAGTAATTTGGTTCTTTAATCTCAACGTCATCCCAGGTGGATAATAATTGTTGAGGAATTTCTTGCATAAATCTGATCATGTTCGAACTGATTCCTTATCCAGTAAATGGTACCACTGCTTTACTTTATCCCTTAAAGAGAACGAGAACAATCGAAGTCTTATCACATCAGTTCCCACGATGCTCATTTTGATGGTGTCACTAATCTCCAAAAATTGTGCGAGATGTGCATTGAGATCTTCTAGTGCACCACCACCAAATTGATTTTGTTGTACCATAGATATTAAGGCAGGTTTAAGCTCAAAATTATTTGCACACTACAAGAAAAATGCTAATAGACAATACTATAATGACAACGGTTTTAGTAATTTGTGTTGTCGTTTAATGTTTTACAACACTTTTTCATAAAAGCGTTGTCTTTTTGCTTAATTTTATGCACAACGACAACGGTTTATCTCTTAAAGACAACACTTTTATATGCCTGTTGTCTTTATGCATTTTTTCGCATAACGACAACACTTTTGTTACAACAGTTATGTTTTTTGAGTTGTCTATCAGCGTGAGAAGCGCTAAAAGACAATACTTTTGGACAACACTTTTTGGTAGTGTTGTCGTTCACTTTTTATGTAATGAAAATACAACAATTTTTACAACATTTTTGTAAACCGTTGATATTTTTAATAATTTTGTTATTTTATTAGTTTATATAATTTATTAAATATTATACATTTAGTAATATTTAAATTTTAGTATTTTATAAACTTCAATTAAATAAACTTACTTTATTAAGAAATTTTTGAATTATAATAAAATTTATAAAAAGTTAAATAATAATATTATCTATAAATAATAATATATCAAAAATAAATTTAAATAAGTTAATAAAATAAAATTGTAAAACTTATTTAATAATTTAAAAATGTAGTTGCTTTTATTTGGGGTTAATAAGCTAATATTTTTGCTTTTAATTCTTTTAAAAATGTAGTTGCTTTTAGTTGCTTTTAAATAAATAAATAAGTTAATAAGCTAAATGCTGTTCCTGAGAAATACAGAGCCTCCCACCCAAACAGAAAATGGGGTTAAGCCCGCACCAGTTTCGAGCCCTTGTTTGTTTGTGTGCCAAAGAACACCGTAGGTACCTCCGCACCGCACTCTCTCTCTGAATCGTACTTCACTCTCGCTCTTCTCAGGTAAAATCTCTCTCACCTCAATTCACCTCCTTCGTGTTAATCATTGATGATTACTTTGTATTTCTTCAACCGTCTTCTCTACTGTTTTCTGCTATTTTTAATGTCGCTAAACTTATTTACCTAGTTGAGTTCATAAGTCCTGATTCTAGAGCTTCTGTACTGCTGCAGTGCCGATTGAGTATTTTTTTCGATGAATTTTTGTGTTTTGATTTGAACAATTGCTTTTATACCTTGGGTGGAGGGTTTAGTATGGTATGCTGGCTCGGGAAATTTGAATTGAAATGGCGCTGTTATTTACTTCGGGCTGCAAAACTTCTTGAAATAAATTTTGGCCTAAACATCTAAATCATCGATTAGGTTGCCAACTTCATTGAAGATTTCAGCATTTCAACCAGAACTTCTGCTGGTGGGAAGAAGAGCACCCTAAGTGAATCACAAATATGTGTTCCCACTTTTACAGACAATTCTCATGTATTGTTCTCAATGTAGAGCACTGAATCATCTGGATCCTTTATCAGCCCAAATTATTGGAGTTGGATGGTGATGAATTAATGATTAATAGTTACATTATTCACAAGAAATAGCAGTTTTTATTTATAGTTACATTATTCACAAAGAAATGAATTAATTCTCATCTGGATCCTTTATTCACTTTTCACAATAAGCAGATGATTCGGTGGATGGTGATGAATTCCGGTCGTGATGGTGGGGATTTTTCTATAATTTCTAGGGATTTGGATGGGAAGTTTTCGGAGATGGAGAAGTTCATTAAAACGAAAGTCAAGGCAATGCAAGTGCAGGTGAATGCAATAGATAAAAAAAACTTGAGGATGGTATTAGTTCGGTGAAAAAGGAGTTTGACGAAAAAATGGAAAAGAAGGGGGACGAAGTTGAAGGCTCTTGACGCGAGGAGCGATGCTTTTGAGAAGTTTATGGATGGTTTTGAAAGTAGGAGTTTGATAACAAAGGAAGAGTTTAGTGAGTTTTTTGAGGAAATCAAGAGATCAAGTGATAAGGTCAGTGTAGATGAGATAAGGGATTATACAAGGGACATTGTGTTGAACGAAATCGAGAAGCATGCAGCTGATGGATTGGGTATGGTGGACTATGCATTGGCATCGGGTGGGGGAAGGGTGCTCAGGCATTCGGAGCCATATGTGAAACTGGGTATTGGTGGGATTTTGGTGAATAGAAACAGGGTTTGTGCCGAAGCTGAGAAGATAATTAGACCAAGTTTTGGAGAGCCTGGTCAGTGCATTCCTCTCAAAGGGAGAAGCGGTTTTGTTGAGATCAAGCTCAGGGCTGCCATTGTGCTAGAAGCTGTGACTCTTGAACATGTTGCTAAGGTGATCTCTGACTTCTCATTCTTAATTTCTTTTATCATTGTTGTTTGTTGTTGGGAATCAGATTGAATGAACATAGCAGGGTATATGCACTTTTTATGTACTGCATCATTGCTTATCATTATTTTGATGGGGGGCATATTTGCTTCTGCTTTATTGGTGTTTGGTTTTGGATCTTCTTTCCTCTTCGTGATTTTTGGTGTGCTCAATTGATTATGTCCTAGATTAAATGACTGCTGATAAAAATGACCATTTTGACAACTGCATCTCCCCACACTTGGAACTGGAAACATATAAATGGGGAGCTTAAATGACTGCTCATAAACTGCATCATCTCCCCACAAATAAAATAAAATAAAATGAAAATTGTATTTTATGACTAAATATATAGTGAATATTTTCGCCCGAAAATAAATAATAAAGCTGAAGATGTCATTGTACATGTTATCTTGATTAATATTAATGAAAGATTGAACTCATTGCAGTGTATGACAAGATTAAGTTGTTTGTTCCTTTCTCTTAAACTGTGATTGTCGAAACCTTATCACTTTATCTACTAATATTTCTATTACCAAAATTGCAGTCACAACAATACGACTTGTTGTCCTGAGATTAGTAGCAGAGTTTTTCCAAAACTATTTTTGCTGAATGATTAATTTTTTGAACATTATCTTGATGTAGGGTAAGTAGAGATTGTGCTCATCTTTATACTCCTTCCATTTTCAACTTTAAATTGAATTTCTTCGGATACTGATTGTGCTCATCTTTCTTATCCTTGGCAAACATCAAACTCAGTTAACTGTCTACGAGAAATGGAGGAAACCGAAAATCCCGCTCAGCCCATTAATCCTTCATGGAAGATCATTTTTGTAGCCGCTGAAGAAGCTCATACTCTTGCTCTAACAGGTCCTTCTCTCTCTCTATCTCTATCTCTCACACACACATAATAAGTTTCCAACTTTTTTCTATTAACCATTAATTTTTATGTCTCCAATGTACATCCCAGTGCAACCTGATTCCAAACAATGTGGTTTTTTTGTAATGCAGTACATGAGACAATTACTTGATGAAGATCATTTTTGTAGCCGCTGAAGAAGCTCATACTCTTGCTCTAACAGGTTCTCCTCTCTCTCTATCTCTATCTCTCACACACACATAATAAGTGTTCCAACTTTTTTCTATTAACCATTAATTTTTATGTCTCCAATGTACATCCCAATGCAACCTGATTCCAAACAATGTGGTTTTTATGTAATGCAGTACATGAGACAATTACTTGATGAAGATGCAAATGCAGATATGATTTCGTTTCGGCCAATTGTAATAATTTTCTATTTATTTACAAATTTTAATATTTCAGGATTAGTCATCAGTTTAGTTATAATTAATATCTTTTGTCACACAGTTCGCACAAACGAAGGCGTACTCTCTAATTGATATTGATGAAGTCCGTACGGAATGGGCAAAATGTGTTCAAGAACATATATATGAGTAGTTAAAGGTATCACTTTACATGGATCATTTGTTGTTATTTAGTAGTTTACTTATAATTAATATATGATTTGTTTTATACATTTGACAGGTTGTGATGTGGTGGTAGCTATATGGAGTAGTAGATCATAATTTGCAGTGGCATTTATCTTTAGTTAGTTTGTGACTTTTAGAAATGACTATTGTAACCGTTAATTGGATACTTTGTTTTTATTTTTTTGGATTATGTTGATATTTTTTGTGGACTAAATTTTTTGTAGCAATGATTATTAGTTTATTCGTTTTGTTTTAAAAGTTTGGATATATAATAATTACAATAAAAAAGACTCAAAATAAAAAAAAATTGTAAAAAACAAAAAAAAAAAGCAAACAATAGTTTTGAAAGACAACAGTTACAAACCGTTGTGTTTATTCGTTTATTCGTTTTGTTTTAAAAGTTTGGATATATAATAATTACAATAAAAAAGACTCAAAATAAAAAAAAATTGTAAAAAACAAAAAAAAAAGCAAACAACAGTTTTGAAAGACAACAGTTACAAACCGTTGTGTTTTAAGTGTTCTCTTAATGGGTATAAATTGTAAAAGACAACGGTTATAATAACCGTTGTCTTTTTTAAAAAAAAAAGACAACAAGACAACGGTATAAAGACAACGGTTATAAACCGTTGTCTTTTTAAAAAAAAAGACAACAGCTATAAACAGTTGTCTTTTTAAAAAAGACAACGGTATAAACCGTTGTCTTTTATACAAAAAAGACAACGAAAAAAATCCGTTGTCTTTTAGCGCCACCTTTAACAACGGTGGATTTAACAACAGTAATAAGTTTTAAAAGACAACGGAAAAAATCCGTTGTCTATTAGCATTTTTGTTGTAGTGGCACCTATGGTTTACAGTCGTCTTCCTCCATAATTTGCACTAATTAGATGTTCTGAAGACTTTTGAATTGGTGGGGCTGGAGGTTGTTGTTGTTGTTGTTGTTGTTGTTGTTGTTGCTGTCTTATCAATGCCCGCAACTCCTCCATCTCTCTACGCATTGCTTCTATTCCATCCATCCTGTTTACTTACGTTCTTGAAGTTTTTCTGTGTCAGGTAGTTGCTTCGATCTCTAGATCAATTGGTATCAAATGCCTTGTACTTTGGATCGAATGTTCATAAAGTACCTGGAAACACCACACGTATCAAATAAATAAATAAAAACTATATACTAAACTATGATATGCACTTTAAATTAAAGTATAATATCTAAAACGAATATCAGTTGTAAATTACGCCAGTCCCTGGCAACGACTCCATAAACTTGTTCGCTATTTTATTTCACTTAAAACACAACTCGTAAGTGCACGAGGTAAATTATAGTAAAATATGGTTAGAACAGGTATCGTATCCACAGGAACTGTATATTGTAAAATCAACTGAGTGTTTATTTATGATATTTTCCTTTGTCTAAAGAATTCAATTAATGAAATGAGTTTCATAAAATAAACTAAAACAAATAAAGAAAAGAAATAGATAACAAAGCAAGTCAAACAACTAAAGATATTCAAAGATTATATGGATTATAGTAAAATACAACTTGAAAGTGCACGAGGTAAATTATAGTAAAATATGGTGAGATCAGGTATTGTATCCACAGAGACTGTATTTTGTAAAATCAACTGAGTGTTTGTTTATAATATTTTCCTTTATCTAAAGAATTCAATTAATGGAATGAGTTTCATAAAATAAAATAAAACAAATAAAGAGAAGAAATAGATAACAAAGCAAGTCAAACAACTAAAGATATTCAAAGATTATATGGATTCCAGGGACATGCATTCATATGGCTCATATGAGTTCCTTTTAATGTATCAAACCATATTTAGTCCCTATATTTGTATAAGGATCACCAAGGTATTTGAATCCTCTCTCTTGAGTTAGATCCAAAAGTAGATTAGACAACATTGATTATTCTCAAGATATTATCTAACTCTCAATCGTGCCTAGGATCTATCATGATACTTACCAATCTCTCGATCTAGCAAGTTTTATGTTATGCATTTCTAATTTGTTAACCAATTACTCCCTCTCAAGTAATAATGGATTAACTACACATATGCAATTAGTCGTCACATAATTCCATACGACATTCAAATCAAGGAAGCATAAACAAATATAGGAAGATAAATAATATCATTAAAGAAAAACATATCAATCCATAATTATGCATTCCTTAAAATCACTAGATGTTTAGGCACACATATTCAATAAATAATCCATGAGAAATATATTGATAATCATTGCTAACATAAAAAAAGAAAAAAAGAAAAAAAGACTATTGAAGCCCAAACTATCTTCATTTCTCTTTCTCTCTCTCTCTCTGATGACTTGGTTGGTTGATCCTCCTTTGTATCTTGTTTCTAACCCTATAATCTGTTGTATATTGTGTTGTATCATGTCTATAATCTAATGTAGCTTCTCCTTTTATAGATAATTACTAGGGTTTTGATAGCCTCTGTGTTTCTGATTGGAATGGAAAGATATGATTGAATCACACCAAATCCAGAAGATATGCCCGAATCACACCAAATTAAGATATGCCCGAATCACACCAAATTGTGACAGTTAAGATCATATCACGAGGATATGCATGATCCATATGACTTCAGACGTAGTCTATACATCCTTAATTATTAGTTTTTCTGTCAAAACTTCAACAAACACGTGATGTAACAAAATATAACAAAATCATGATGAACTCGTCACTTAACTACATGCAATTGCCTAAAAACCTATACATAATAGTCCCGAATTGCACGTAAATCCTATGTTTATCATGTATAATTGTGGGAACAAACACTCTTTCAATAAAGATACTTGAGAGGAAGAAGAGATTCTTCCTTATAATTGTTGTAATTACTATTTTGCTTCCGCATATTTCAATTATAGTTCGAATTAGAACCGAACAAAACACGCGTGCACGAATTCTGATCTTCCACATGTTATATAATACTTGAATTTATAATATTATATAACTAAATTAAAATAAAGAATCCACACAAATAATATGTTTGTGAATCGCACGAGAGCTTAACTTGTAGAAATAATAATAATAATAGTTAAGTTTTACAATTTGTGTTTATTTTTTCTTCCTAACAGCAAATGAATATGAAGACTTCGATGCGTGTGATCAAAACCCTTCATACCAGTTTAAATAAATGTGGAACTTAACGAATACTTTGTGACGTTTTTTTCTTTCTTTAATTCAAACCACGTTGTATGATGTGAAATTATAATTGGATTTTTATTTTTTTAATTCTAAATTAGAGTTTTATATTTTGAAATTGTTCTTTTCTTATTCTATCCATCTTTCAAATATTAGAACTAGTAATTTGCAAGGAAGAATATTTTTGCAAGCAGTAAAATATATAATCTTATTAGTACATCGTGGTTTTATGATTTCATTAATTACATTACATACATTTGAGTAATTACTTACTAATACCAAATCTGGGGATGCTTTCTTTATGTTTAAAGTTGATGTTATTTAACAAATACTAGTTATGATCCCGTGTTATCTACGAAAATATTATTTGTGTAAATTTCTCTAATTATATTTAGTTATTTAATATATATATATATATATATATATATATATATATATATATAAATATGTATATGAAATAGGAGAAGTAGAATATTTTTAGTAACCTATTCATTTTCCCGCTAAAATTTTTTACTACTTTTGGCACACCATGTGACATTATTTTATTGGTTGCCAACTTAAATTTTAGGCATAGTTTAGCTGTATCAAAGAATATATATTAATAATGACATTAAGGTATTAAGGATAAAAAAGAATGCTGATATGTTTACTAATAAATCACACTAATTATGTTGTAATATTGGTGGATTGACTTAATAATTTATTATATAGTAATGGTCTCACGCAGACATCACTAAATTTCTTCTTTTGCTAATTGTCATAGCGCAATTATTGTGTTTATATTTAATTTTAAGATTTATTTTTGGAATTAGATTTGGCTTATTATAGCAATTAATAATAATAATAAGAAGAAGGAGGAGGAGAAGAAGAATATTTCTAGCACCAACTTCCAAAAATTACACAATTCATTATCTTTATCATAAATATTAAATATATTTATATATTTAACAAATCATATGTTTACAAATCATGCAAGCACATATAAAATAAAGTGCAATTAAATACCTTATTCAAGATCCTCCAAGATTTCGTGCGGCCAATATTTGCTTTCATCATTGTTGATATTTCAATAAAATTGATTTCTTTTTTAATAACGGAATCTGGATCAATTAATATTTTGTCATATTTTCAACTATTAATTTTAGTCACATGTCATTGCATATAACAAGCACATCGCTAGAAATTAAATTGCCCACATTTCGGATAAATTAACAAATATTATCCGCCAGAAATTAAAATTACATTTATTTACATTTAGTATTTGTGCTTCTAGTGATTCACAAAGAATTAATTACTGCACAATAATATACTAATCAATCATCTTAATTTATACACAAGATAATTAATTAATAATTACTTAATAATTAATAAGTTATAATTAGAACCGAACTGTTTCTACTCAATGCCCCTAATTTATATATAATCAACAAAGTGGGTAATTAATTAATAATTAATAGATTATAATTTCCTTATATGAGCTCTTATGTTGATATAAAATAAAAACATGTAAATTTTAATTCCTATACCACATTTGATCAAGAACCTTAGATTAGTTTTTCTTCGTAACTCTAATGTTTTTTAATTTTTTTTTTGTTAATTTTAGTTTATCAAATGATTTATTTTGTATATGAAATTCTCATTCATTATTTTTCAGATGTTGATTTATCCACACCTTTATGCCAAGTTTGTGGACTCATCATTTTGAGCTTATATTTAAGTGTCAACAAAGTAGCAAAGATATGATTAGTGAATACGTTTATTAAATTTGAAATATAATGTAATAAATTATATTTTAATATATCACTGATCAAATTGTTTTGTATGTTAGTTTTTTTTCCCGAACAGTTCGTGTCAAGTGTAGGTGGATCCTTTCCATCAAAATGTTATTTAAAGGGGTATTATGGTGTTCAATGGTCTATATTCATTCGGAAGGATTTCAATGGCAATTCCTTGGGACAAGGATGGAATAAATTTTATGATGATAACTCTTTGATTAACGGAGATTTTGTACTTTGTAGATATGATGGATATCTACATTTTTCTTTTATTATTTTTTCAGATAGCAGTTACTTTAAGAATTGTGTTGCAATGCAATCCAATTCTGCTTCGTTTTATCCCAAAGGTAAAGTATTATATGTCATTTAATTTTTAAGTATATCATTAGTATATGCTTTATTGAGATTATATTGCTAACAAAAATTTTCGTTTATTTTGAAGGAATTTTCAAACCTTTGGGCAATTCTAGATTTGGTATATCGAATTTGTGTCTGCAAAGAATGTTCTACACAACAATCAATCTTGACGTGAATAACAAAGTTTTGGTAAATTATTGATTTTAGATTATTATTATTATCAATATAGTTAATTTAAGGAATACTTTTTTATATTTTATTTTTTGAATTATCATTATTTGCATTTCATGTTATTCCCAAACTTTTTATAGAGTTTGTATCATGGAGTTTGCCTTCTCTCTGTGTATTAAGAGATTTAAGTGAATTCACCAATATAATACAAGAATTCCTTTCTGATACTACTACTATTAATTATGCCCCATTCAAATTTTATTATTATTATTAATGTTCTAGTTTGAGCATAAGTATGGTATGCTCTTATTTCTTTAAATATAATTAATCATTTTTAAAATTTATGTTTATATTTCCATGATCAAAATAATTTAATTATATTTTATCTAAGTGGTATTTTCTGTTTTACTTATCTTTAAATATAAAGTTTTTCTTATCATGAAAGCTCTAAGCTTAACTGACGTAGCGGATGCGTAACACGATAGAGATTAGCCTTGATACTACGTATACTAGGCGTCTCTCAAAAGTTTCATTCAATCATCAAAAGTTCAACAACCCTAAAACAATACTGAAAACTCAAATAAATAGAGTTCAAGGCCCGTGCAAGGGTCCAACAAGAATAAAATAGATGGGCTTATTAACAAATAAACAAATGAATAAATAAATGAATAAATAAATCATATCTTCGGCTTGAAGATACGATCATGGGTCTCGATATACTTCAATGCATCGTCGTCCACATCATTCTCCCCCACCAAAAGAAGGTTCGCCCTCGAACCGGCGTCGTCCACAGCATCGTCATCATTATCCCCAGTGTAGGGAATCAAATGCTTCACGTTGAAGACATCCGAAGTACGAATGCGAGAAGGGAGCTTCAAACGATAAGCATTCGGGTTGATTTTCTCAAGGATCTCCAAAGGACCTATCTTCCGGGCTGCAAGCTTGTTGTATTCGTGTGCAGGATATCGGTCACGAGTCAACACAGCCCACACAAAGTCTCCAGGCTCGAACTCAACATGGCGACGATGACGGTCCGCAGCCTCCTTATACGACGCTGAAGCTGCGACAAGCTGATCATGTGTAGCACGGTGTGTGGTGCGGAGGGCCTCAATCAACTCCACGGCTCGAGCTTCCGCCCGCACAGGGGACGGTAAAGCTATCAAGTCCAACGGGCCACGAGGAAGCGTGGCATAAACGACCTGAAAGGGGGCAAGACCAGTGGATCGATTAACAGCAGAGTTGTGAGCGAACTCCGCCTGACCAAGGTGGGTGTCCCAAGAACGCAAATGCTCCCCCACTAAGCAACGCAATAAGTTCCCCAAAGATCGATTGACCACCTCCGTCTGCCCATCAGTCTGAGGGTGGTAAGCACTGCTAAAATCCAAACGAGTATGAGTCATACGCCACAAACTCTTCCAGAAGAAACTCAAGAAGCGTGTGTCCCGATCAGACACAATGGACGAAGGGAGACCATGTAAACGATATACCTCACGAAAGAATAGCTTAGCCACATTCACAGCGTCCGCTGTCTTCCGACAAGGAATGAAATGCACCATCTTAGAGAATCGGTCCACGACCACAAAGATGGAATCATGACCGCGCTGAGTCCGCGGTAAACCCACCACAAAATCCATGCTAATAGCCACCCAAGGAGAAGAGGGAACAGGTAAAGGGCGGTAGAGGCCAGCATTGGTCGAAGTACCCTTCGACACCTGACAAATACGACACCGAGAGACATACCGAGTCACATCACGACGGATGGTAGGCCAAAAGTACGAACGCTGAACAAGCTCAATAGAACGATCGCGACCCACATGGCCCGCACCATGCAGCTCCGAGATAAGCTGAAGCCGAAGGCTTGTATCCGGGATACAAAGGCGGGTGCCCTTGAACAGAAAACCATCAACTAACACAAAATCAGAAGCATCACCAGCCCGAAGACGAGCCAAAATCAAACTGAAGAAGCGGTCATCAGCATAGGACTCCCCCAATAAGTCCAGGCCCGGTACTGAAATACGGAGATCAGACAGGACCAAAGTTCGGCGACTCAAAGCATCAGCAACCCTGTTCGACGACCCTGACCGGTGCTTCAAGACAAACGTAAACTGCTGCAGAAAGGCCACCCAAGAAGCATGCCGAGCAGAAAGATTATCCTGCGTGGCCAAGTGACGAAGAGCCTCGTGATCAGAATAGAGGACAAACTCTTGATGAAATAGATAGTGTCGCCAATGGCGAACCGCCCGAACCACAGCATAGAACTCCACGTCATAAGTGCTGTACCGACAACGGGGACCTGATAATTTCTCACTGAAGAAAGCCACAGGACGGCCACGCTGACTCAAAACCGCACCAATACCAGCCTTGGAAGCATCACAAGGCAACTCAAAAGGCTGATCAAAATCAGGCAATAGTAACACCGGAGCAGAAACAAGGCGGTCTTTGATCTGTGCAAAAGCGACCTCTGCCTCAGGAGACCACACAAACGGCTTAGAGCCAATACAGTCAGTGACAGGGGCCATGATAGCACTGAAGTGGGCGATGAAGCGACGGTAGAACGAAGCAAGACCATGGAAGCTACGGGCCTCAGTCACAGTAGTGGGAGGAGGCCAATCACGTATCACGGCAATCTTAGCATCATCCACACGAATCCCTGCCGCTGAAATCACATACCCCAGGAAAAGAACAGAGTCCACCCCAAAGACACACTTCTTCGGAGAAGCGTAGAACTTCTCAGTCCGAAGAATAGTGAGAACTGCACGTAAGTGCTCTACATGCTCATCAAAAGAACGGCTGTAAACCAAGATATCATCGAAATAGACGACAACACAGGAACCAATCAAAGCTCGAAGTGACTGGTTCATAATGCGCATAAAGGTACTCGGCGCATTAGAGAGGCCAAAAGGCATCACTAACCACTCATACAGGCCTTCACGGGTCTTAAACGCTGTCTTCCACTCGTCACCAGGGCGGATGCGAATCTGGTGATACCCACTACGAAGATCAAGCTTACTGAATATAACAGCACCACTCAGCTGATCCAACAGATCATCCAAACGAGGGATCGGAAAACGGTAGCGAACAGTAATTTTGTTGATAGCACGACTATCAACACACATCCTCCAAGAAGCATCCTTCTTGGGAATAAGGAGAGCAGGCACGGCACATGGACTCAAACTCTGTCGGACCGAACCCCTCTGAAGTAATTCCTCAACCTGACGTCGCAATTCCTCATGCTCAATAGGACTCATGCGGTAATGGGGACGATTAGGGAGAGAAGCTCCCGGAACCAGATCAATGTGATGCTGAATATCACGTAGAGGCGGCAAACCCGGGGGCAACTCAGCAGGAAAGACATCAGCAAAATCAGCAAGCAGTGAAATAATAACAGGATGAGTAACAGACTGCGGATCAACACGCTCAACACCCAAGAGGAGAACCAAAAATGAGACAGACTCAACTGCACGCATACACTCCGGCCGAGAGAGTAATAACATGGGGTCAGACTGAGGAGAGGGTTTAGGAACCACCGAATGCAACACAATTTTAGAGCCCTCAAAAATAAAACTGTAAGTGTTCCGACGTCCATCATGCATGACTGACCTATCAAACTGCCAGGGACGACCTAAAAGCAAATGACATGCATCCATAGGCACTACATCACACCAAATAGCATCCCTATACTTTGACCCAACAGAAAAAGACACATGCACACGACGATCAACCGTCACAGAATTGCCACGTTGAATCCAAGCCAGAGTGTAAGGGAAGGGGTGTGGTTCGGTGGATAAATTCAGTTTAGTAACAGCATCAACAGAAATCACGTTCTCACAGGAACCAGAATCAACAATAAAACGACAAACCTTACCACCAATAGTGCATGTGGACTCAAAAATATGTGTGCGTTGCTCCTCGTTCGCAATAGGGATCTTTGGCGTCAAACAAGAGCGCCGCAGGACAAGAAGAGGGCCAATATCTCCCTCTACGTGCTCTTCCGGCAAATCCTCCACAATATCAGAAGTAGAGGGCGAATGGGAGGGAAACGGAGCGGTTTCCCACTCGTCAATCAACAACGCACGGTGGCGTGCGCGAGGGCAGGAGGCTCGGCGGTGGCCCACCTCGCCACAGCCAAAGCAACGGACACTAGATGAACCGCGGTCGCCAACCGGAGTGGCAGAAGCTAGCGGAGGACGCGCTGCGGGCGCCGAGGAGGAGGCGACTGGTGCAGGCCGCGCTGGGGGGAATGGCGCTGAAGATGCACGGCGTGCGGTCTGGTTCTCGAGAAGAACCGCACGCTGGTGGGCTTCTGATACGGAAACGGGGCCGAGGAGTGTGAGGGTGTCCTGGAGATGCGGTTTGAGACCGCTAATATAGCGGGAAACAAGCTGGGAGGCAGAATCGCGAATGTCCAACCGCGACAAAAACTGGTAGAACTCCTCTGTATAGGAGTCAATCGATTTTGATCCCTGGCGCAAGGTATGAAATTTCTGGAAAAGAGAGCTCTCGAAATTGTAGGGCAAGAATTCGCGCCGCAAATGCTTAACAAACTTCACCCATGAAGCAATGCGTGGCTTACCTTGACGAAGGCGAGTTTGTTTCAGCTGCTGCCACCACGAGGCGGCACGATTCCGAAAACGCGTGGCCACAAGCGGGACTCGACGATGATCAGGTACGGCTTTAAATTCCAGTACGTCCTCCACCGTACCGATCCAATCCAGAAAATCACAAGGATCTAGACCTCCCGTGAATTCCCGGATCTCCAACTTGAATCCGTTTTCCCACCTGCGATCTTCCTCCCGGTGATTCACAGCGGGCGGCGCTAACGGGGCAAAAGGATTGTAATTGGAGAAAGTTTCCGCCTCTTCCGATGCAGAATCCGGCGAAGGAGAACGGGCGCGGGGATCTTCACGACGCGGCCGGGGTCCTTGATGACGATTCTGTTGCGGGAGAGGGCCGTGATGAGCGCCCGGTAGGGCAGCGGTAACAGCCAGGAGTAACTCCTCCAGGCCTGCCGTGAGGGCGGCAACCTGACGGCTCAAAGCGGCGACGTCGGCGTCGCGATGGGCGTCTGCATTAACAGGCGGGTCAACAGCGGGTTGACGACGAGGAGGCATCGTACCTAGGCTCTGATACCAACTGACGTAGCGGATGCGTAACACGATAACGATTAGCCTTGATACTACGTATACTAGGCGTCTCTCAAAAGTTTCATTCAATCATCAAAAGTTCAACAACCCTAAAACAATACTGAAAACTCAAATAAATAGAGTTCAAGGCCCGTGCACGGGTCCAACAAGAATAAAATAGATGGGCTTATTAACAAATAAACAAATGAATAAATAAATGAATAAATAAATCATATCTTCGGCTTGAAGATACGATCATGGGTCTCGATATACTTCAATGCATCGTCGTCCACATCATTAACATTTTTTAAAAATTGAAAAATTCAATTTTTATAATATATTATGATTGTGAAAATTTCGGATTCGATTTTATTATAACCCACTGTGCTAAATAACATAAATATTTAATAAATAATAAATAACTTGATTATCAAAATAGTTTACCTATATTTGTTAATTGCATATATTAATTGTAATCATTGCTTATAAAAAAAAGTAATAATCCTTTAACATTTTATACTAGGGTAATTTCATTCTATTAGATATTATTATTAAAATACATTAACAATCAACTTAATTAGTGAAAAGGTCTAAATTAATTATAGCAACTATTAATTATATATCATAATGGTCGCCGTTAGACACTTATTGTAAAATTATGCCATTAATGCATACATTTATTTTAAGATAACTAAATTGAAATATATTTATTTTATTATTCATCACATATATCAATATCCGGGGAAAAAAATGTTCCCAAAAGAAATTTTCATCCATAGGCATCAACATGAGAAAGCTTGAAGGTTATACCATTATCAATAATAAATGTTCAAGACCTTAATCAAATCTCTAAGGTAGGTACAATTTTTATTTATATTTCTTATTTGTTATAGTTTTTATTATTAAAAAAAATATACAATTGTTAATGAATACTTTCTGTCCTTCTTAATATTCATAATTTCAGGTAATAAATTTAAATGGTTGTTTAGTAGATAATTCGTTCGTTTTTTAAACATAAATAAATTGTGCCAATAGTTAATAATAATTCATTTATGAATATTCTAAACACTGAATTGTATTATTTGTGAAGACTTTATTTATATTTTTTAATATGATGTTTGTTTATATTACTTAATTACAATACTTTTTCATAAAGTAATAATCATATAATGTTCTATTTTTTGTTTGTGTATGTTTATCCAGATTATGTAATAAATATTAATTTTATGTATATAATTAATTTGTTAAACAATTCTTAAGTTCAAATGTTATTATTTCTTCATGTTGGTTTATTTAAAAGAATGTATGCATATATACATATTTTGTAAGGAAATTTACGTAGATTGTTAAATTTTGTATTATGTTCAAATTGTATAGGTTTCATTATGATTATGTAAATATTAGATTAAAAATAATATAGCACAATAATTTTTTTTATCGATAAAATTCTGATAAATAAAATTAATATGAATTTTTATTTGTTAAATATTTATAGTTTTAGTTAGTTAAGTAATTTCTGCTTTTAATTTTTACTTTAGCGGGATCAATAATATGTATAAGTATATACACAAATTAGTAAATCTAATAAATTAATAGTAATTTGTACTAAAAGTTTATGTATGTATATTAAATCAAATAGTATTGATAAATTTTGTTTTTTACATATTATAAATTAACATAACATATATTCATACATTATTTAATTTAAAATAAATAGTTTGATTACTGATAGTAAATATTAATGTGATCAAATTTCAAAATTCTTTAAGTGATTTAGATAGATTATTAAACTCGTATTTATTACTAAATTTTATTTTTTATTTTGTTAAAATTGTCCATTAATTCCTTAAATCAACAATATAATAATCTTAATTACTACTTAATTAAATCTACTCATTCGCAAATTATTTGCAACTCTGAGATACTTAACTATAATATTAATGTTAAATATGCATTTAATATTTTAAGAGCAATTCATACATAATATAATATTATTAATCTTTCTAACTAATTAGTATAACTATAAGTTCATTTTAGTAGGTAAAATGAAATCATCATTATATAAAAATGTACAAAATTAAAAATTATACGTATTTATAGTTTTTTAGAATTATTTACCATAATTATGTATACTATTTAAGAGATAATAATATTTTTATCAATTATTAAATTTTAGGGAATTCTATTTTAATTTTAAAAATGGATAAATTAGATTTAACAATCCTGTACAAATGTTATAAGTTTGTTAGAGAATTTTGACTAGTTATATTACATAAGTTGCTATTCAATTAGTATATTTTATTTTAATAAAAATTTCAGTTAAAATTTTTTAATATTTTTATAGAAATTACCGTGATATAGATACAACATTTTTATCAAATCATACTAAATAAACGAATAGGAAAAAAATTGAAAGAACATGGATGAAGGATTTCGGTAGAATCACATTGGAAAAAGTATGAATGACATTGAAATCCATGTAGTAGTTAGATTGTTGTGAGGAATATTTAAATACAAAAAATAATGGTGCAAGGAAATAATGTCCAAAGAAAAATAAAAAATCTAACCTTCCCAACAATAAAAATGTTTTACCAAACAAAAAAATAAACCTAAAAAATGAGTGATATCCTACAACAATTTTGACTTTTATCGAAATATAGGTAAATTTGATGTGACTATATTGACTATTATAAATTAATATTTTACCTTAATTAACAAAATCATTAAATTTGATAAACTAATTAATACACACATATATATATATATGTGCCTATGTTAATATTGATATAGATAGTGTATTCAAATATTTAGTAAATAAGTAAACTTATGTAAAACTATTTAGATTATATTATTTAAACCAAGTACAGGTTTTAATTATTGATTAGCTACCTAATATATAAACTTAAAAATATAATACTGCCTAATATAAAATATAAACTTAAAATATAAAATAATTTTACCCCTACTATATATTTATATATACAGAAAGACGGAGGCGCATATATAATCTTAATATGAATTATGATTTATTAATAATAAATTTAAATCAATGATTAATTTAATCAATCATTAATTATAAAATGTTGAATCTAAAATTTTTAAGTTTTTATTCAATACTCCCCAACGTCATCTACTAACAAGTATCATATTATATATATAGTAAATATATAATATATTCATAGTGTACATAAAATGTATAGCAATACTTATGCAAATGGTATGAAATTTTGAACGGAAAAGTTAAACTCTCTTATTTTTATATGAATGTTTTGCATATTTTCTGATTCGGTAACTAATTTTGCCGGAAAATATATTGTTGCTAACTTTAGGGTGATTTCAATTTTTATATATACTAGTTAAGCTACTACGTAATGCACGGACATACTATTTGTGTGAATTTTTCTATGTTAATTTAGTTATATAATATTATAAAATTCAAGTATTATATAACATTCTTACGTATTTCTCTCTCTCTCTCTCTCTCTTTTATTTTCATATCAAAGTATGTTCAATCGTTAGCCTCACATATGTGCAGTGCAAATTATTACAATTATTAATATGATATGATAATTTTATTCACATTGCCCTGCCCCACCCATCCCCACATATACATATATGAATTTATTATATTTTTAAAGAGTAAGTAAATATAATATTTTCAACACAACATAAATATGTGTATTTACATTAAGCATAAAAATATTGCATAATAGTTTTTATGATTGTGAAAATGCATTGGTTTAAAAAAAAAAAACTATTTTATTGAGATCGTAGTAAAACTTATATGTTTAACAATATATATATATATATATATATATATATTTTTTTTTTTTTTTTTTACATACCTTAGAAGAGTTTTTAGTGGAATATCTCTAAATGATTAGAATTTCTTTAAAACTTTCACTAATAAAAATAAATTATTTATGAAACATGTATATGTTGAAACAATATAGCAATAATAAAATAAATAAATAAATATACATTAACATAATAATATTAAAAACAATATTGTCAAATAATTAGAAATTATAATCATATTCTTCAATTTTGTTAAACACGCAAATTTTAATTTTTTTAACAAAAATTATTAGTAAAGAACAAAAAAATCACAACATTAGGATATTATTGTTTGTATTTTTTATGTCTTGGATGGATGGATATCAAAATATATACATAATCTTATAATATTGATTTCTTGCTTTGATATATAGAGAATGACTTGTTCAATATCAACATAGTTATTTTAGTTAAATATAAAAATATATAACAATTAATTTAAGAAAAAGTATCTTATATTTAATAATTAAAATTTTTATGTATATATATGTCTATATGCAATATGGATGTCTACTTAAAGATTGTTAAAATAGAATTAATTACATATATTTTTCATAAAAAATAGAGTTGAAACAAAACTTTATAAGCTTTTAAATTTTTTATTGAAAAATAAAAAAATAATAAAAATATAATCAAATACATATATTTTGATTGATAATAATACAAAATAATTTTAGTATTTCTTGAAAATAATAAGTGTAATTTCAACATTGAAAATCCTCGCTCTATTAATCAAATTGTATTATTATATTTTATATAAAGATAAATATTGATATAGGTATAAAAAAAATATAATTAGAAAGTAGTTTACATAGGAAAATTTCATGTTTTTTAGGCAATACTTCTCTTTTATATATACATACATATAGTGCTAGTGTATAGGCTATTTAGACGGAAAAATGCTTTATATTTTATTTATAAAGTAACTGATATATATATATATATATATATATATATATATATATATATATTAGAATCAATAAAAAAATAATAAATACAATTATGTCAAAAAAATATATGAAGATCATGATTCAAAGAAAATCAAATATTTTAATATAGAAATATTATGATTCTAAATACAAGTTTGGCGAAATTTTTGTATTGTAATCTTCATAATTTATTTTTTATGGAAATATTTATTTGATTTAATGAATGTAAAAGGAATATTATTTATAACATTATAATTGTGCTGACTTTTTTTTTAATTAGATATTTTCCCGATTTAAAAATTAATTTAGGCAGAAAAAATTGTTGTTGCTATTTTTAACTGTTTATATATATTATAATTTTAAATCTTTTTTGTACTTTTTTTGAGTTGTTTTAATCTAAACAAATTAATAACAAAATTGGTGATCAATTAAAATTTGATTATAATAAGATAATAGATTCCTTGTTTTTTCATACCATATCAAACTTAATTACGATTTCTATATTAGTTTAATGAACCATATTAATGTATAATTCTCTAGGCTAAGAAGTCAATATAAATAAAAATTATTGTCAGACCCCGTGTGATGCACAAAAATTATGTTTGTATTCTTTTTACTTCTAAAATAATATATTATTTATTACCGAAAAAATATTAGTACAACAATAATAATTATACTTAATCTAAATTTATAATTTTCATATTTGAGGATAAATTTATTTTAAAAATTCAAATCAAATATTATTCATAATTTTTCATGATTTTAGATGTAGTAAATCTATTGGAATGTTCATTTGTTCAAAGAATTTGGATACTAAAAGATTAAGGCCAAATGTGCTGCAATCTAATATTAGTACCTAAAATCACGGAATAAATTTTCATTATCCAAAATAATCAATTATTTTAATAATGATAGAATTGATGGTTTTTAAATCAGCAAGAATATTTATTTAAAATATTTGTTCATATTATTAACAAAATCAAATCCCACATTTTTATTTGTAATTAGTCTCAATTCGAATACTGCACAAAAATATTGGAGACACAATTTCAAAAATATTATTTTTATTTATAAATTATAAACAAGTTATGCAAATATTAAGATTTTTTTATTAGATATTTATCGACGCTCTAAGATTTGGTCAAACACATCTCATATCTACAATATTATATATATATATTTATATATATATATATATATATAGGAAGTAACATGGAATGAAAAAAAATATTTTATTATATATATGTATATATATTACATCATACTTACAATATTAAATATTGGAGACACATTTTTTAAAATATTATTTTTTTTTATAAATTATAAACAAGTTATGCAAATATTAAGATTTTTTTATTAGATATTTATCGACACTCTAAGATTTGGTCAAACACATCTCATATCTACAATATTATATATATATATATATATATATATATATAGGAAGTAACATGGAATGAAAAAAAACAATAATATTTTATTATATATGTAGATATATTAAATGATACTTACAATATTAAATTTGTACAAATTTTGAATTTCTATTGCTCATGGTATATTATTGAATTTAAATCATTAATATAGTTTGTTATATACATTTTTATGTCACTAATGTTAATAAATTTTGATGAAGATATTAATATACTTTTATTAATATACCAATAAATCTGCTCCAAATATAAATATTATTTTATAATTTGAAAAAATATAGATATTCCAAATATATCTAACCCAAATCTAAATTTTATTGAATAAAAGTAATACCTTTATTTTATATATACAAAAATAAAAATCACATTTGGGTGGGAAACAAAAATGAAAACATTCATTTTAGTATTATATATATTAGTGTGAGACCCGTGCAATACATGAAAGTCATTTTTGTATGTTTTATTATTAAAAATATGTTAATATTACTAAAAATATTAGCAGAATAATAATAATATACATAATATTTGAATTTATAATTTTCATATTTGAGTATGAATTTATTTTAAAAATTTAAATAAAATATCATAGATAATTTTCATGATTTTAAATATACTAAATATACTGTAAATCGGGATATTGAGTTGTTTAAAGTATTTTGATATTAATTAGAAACATACATATGTGCAAATCCAATATTAATACATAAAAAAACATGGAGTATCTTCATTATCCAAATTAATCTATTTTATTCACTCAAACTCACTTGTGGAAATGAGTTGTTAACATGATTGTTGCTATTTATACTTAGTTGCAAACGTGGGCCAAGGAATTGGGCTTGGAGATTGAGGTAAACCTCTAAAATCCAAGTGAAAAAATGGCCCAAAAGGTCCAATTTCGTGACAACACGCCTCCAACGAAGATAAGTTGTTGGTCAATCACTTTTTTTTACTTTTTTTATCTCTATTTTTTTCAATTTTTTCAACTCAAATTTCTCATTTTTCATAAAAAAATATATCAAATTAATTCTTTTTTCAAAATCTTTAATTTAATACTAGTGTGGGACTTGTTCAATGTTTTCCTTATATTTGTAATATAAGCATATATTCAAGTTATATGATGTATTGTAGAATGTGGGGATTTTTAATTCAGTTATTATTTTTTTGTATAATCAATAGAAATTTGTTGTAATTTAATTTTTCTTCTATTAGAATTATTTCCGTTCGCAGATTGATAAACATGATATTCACGATTTATAGAAGGTTGAATCAAATTTAATTTAAAAAAATAGAGATATCAGCCAATTATAGAAAATAAAGATTTGTACCGATCTCGTAAAAATTGCCAATTACACAGTCAAATTAGGAATCAAAATATTTTGCAAATCACCAATTAAATATAATAATATCACAAAATTTGAAATTAGATAGAAACAAATATTTTGAAAGCTAATGAAAAATCACATGGTGGTGAAGATGGACAAACTTTTTGTTAAAAAATAAGAAAGAAAAATAGTTAACAAAATAAAATATGTTTATGATAAATTGAAAGCAACATATGAATAAAAACAATTAAAAATAAAATAAAACTGAAAATACTGTTTTTGAAGAGTGTAGGCTTTGGCGATACCTGAAATAAAGCACATATTATCATATATGTCTTATCATTTATTTTCTTAAGAAAAAACACACAATTAACTTCAAGGGGAGGGAGGAAGAAAAAGAGATACTTTAGCATATTTATCTTAATAAAATATATAGGAAGAAGAGAGAAAAAAATGAGAAATAATTTTGAATTTTAATAAGATCAGTGAAAATTTAATTTCATATTTGACAAGATTATATTCTATTCTTGGGTGATTATAAATAATTGATAGCTTAATTATAAGAAAATTGTTAATGGCTCTCTATGCTACAATGAAACTACAATGATTTACGGATCCTAACAAATATTCTAATATTTATTTCTTATTTTGAATATATTATGAGTTAACAAAATTTTCTTAAAATTCTAATTTATTTATTTTAAACAATAGAAATTAAGCAAAATCCTAAAGCTTCTTGATATTCATATATTCAATTAAATTGTAATAATTTATGTAATAATTTATCTAAAAAGAGTTTCATAAATAAATATAGTTTTACATTTATAGGGCGGAAATATAGGCGGGAAAACAAAATATTAAAAAACTATTTTACTTATATATATATATATAGATATAGATTATTGTTTCACATATTTGATAACATTATGCGATTTTAGTTAGTTTGATGAAATGATTCGAGAAAATCGAATAATATATTTATTAGAATTCATATATTTCTTGAATTTCAAAATTTAGTGATTTGATTAATATTCAATAAAATATCTACATTTCGAATCATATATTAAATTCAACATTATATTCATGTTGATATTATCTCATTTTGAAATACGTAAATTTGTGAAATACTTTAGATCTCGAAATCGAATCAAAATTTGTAGAATAAAAACTTCTATTAATTTAATAATAATATAGTTATTCTACATTTAATAAAATTTAGACGGAAAAACAAAATTGAAAAAAAAATCATCTATATATATAAATATAGATATAGATTCATATTGCATATATAAAGATAATTTTTTAAAAATATAATTTTTTTATTTTAATTTTAATATATATTTTGTATTAAGAATATTTTTACATAAAATAAAATTATGAATTTGTTTTATACAAAATAAAATTATATTGAACCTTATTCTATATATCATGAGTTTTATTTTATAAAAATATATTAGTATTTTATAAATTTATTTATTTATTTTATAAAAGTAACAAAACAATAAAATACATAATTTAATAATTATATTATTAGATGCCACACATGATCAAAAATACTAGTTTTTCCACAAAGGCCAAAGCCAAGCGGAAGAGATGACGCCAGTGGTCACGTGTAACAACTCGCAAATTTAACATAAGCATTCATAACTAGTCCGGTGAGTTTATATATTGACCAATATACTCCTCCAGCCCCTTTCCCGAATCTTCGAGACTTTTCAAATTCTTTCTTCCCTCCTGCCCCTTCCCTACCATATAATTGTGAACAAACTCAACAAACGAATTTTCCTCCAAAAATATCTGAACTCCATTACACAAGACTTTGATTCGATATGGAGAGTCCATTTTTCAGAAACCGCTGCTGCTATCAGCAACCTGGTCCGATGGGCCATCCTTCCTCTCATTCCCCTTCACTTCGTGGCGTGCCTGTTCACCATGTCGACCCGGCCTCTGAACCACATCGGCCCGTCCAACACCCGTCAGAGAGAAGTTCAGGCCCGAAAGTTGTTCAGATTCCGGTTCATTTTGTCGGATCCGAACAGATAGACCGTACGGGGTCTGCTGTGATGATACAGAAGGTTTTCAGGGGCTTTTTGGTTCGTAAATGTTTGAAGAAGATCAAGGATATCAAAGTTCAGGTCGATGGGATTGAGGAGAGGCTGTCGAAGAGAGAAGTTGTGGAGTTGGTTCGAAGGAATGAGAAAGAGAGGCTGAAGATGAACGAGACTTTGATGTCTCGGCTGTTTAAACTAGATTCAATATACGGGTTGGATTTTGGAGTTAGGGTGATTCGGAAGGCTGTGATTCGGAAGGCCATTGCGTTGCAGGAGAGGATGGATTGATGCTATTGTCTCCGCTGATATGGAACACAATGGTGAAAATGATGATCACGCGACTGGAAGTAGGGTTTCTGAGGGGACTGATAATTCAAATACGCATGACCATGTGGTGAGTCCTACGAATTCATCTGAGGATTTAGAGGACAATGGTGAATGTGGAGAAAATTTGGAGGTTGTAAGTTGTGTGGAAGGAAATAAGAAGAGTATGGAGTCCAAGGGGAGTGATGCGGAAGCTGGCATAATTGATGCTGGGGTTGATTGTGAGGTTAAGGTGGATGAATCAAACGCCAGTGGTATTTGTGAGAATTTTGATGTAGTTGCAGAAGGTGTGAGGGAGAGCTTCAGAGAAGGGTAAGATTGGTACTCGGGTTGATGCAGACAAGGGAGGGAGGGCAATGAGGTGGATGATAACAAGAGAAATAGGGAGCTGCTGGAGAAGATGATGGAGGACAATGAGAAGTTGATGAGTTCGATGACGCAGCTGTTTGAGAGAAACGAGATGCAGACGAGGATGTTGAATGCATTGACACACAGGGGTGGAGCTGCTGGAGAAGGCTGTCGTGAGTGATAGGCTGAGGAAGAAGAAGAAAACAATGGCCACGCCTCAATGTAAAGACACTTGAGATACGTATTTCTTTTTGTTTCTGTGTTACAGTCTTAATTCTGACTTTTGACACTTGATGTAAATGAAGTTTGCTAGAAGAAATGGGTTTTACTTTCAGGAGCTTTCAGTTGAAATAATTTCTCTAGTGTTTCTTGAGAAAATTTTGATTATGGGCTTCAATTCAAGTCATTAGTAATGGATATTGATGGGAGAGGTAACCTTCATTTACCACTCTGCTGTAACAGCATTGGGGAAGGGGTCTCTTATCAATAAGGGAGATGTTAGGATAAAGTTAAGAGCATTTTAATATGATATTCAGGTAATCACGATTCATTTAAGTCCATTTGGAATAATTTGATCTTGATATTGAGATACAGGGCCTTCCACTACGTCATTTTTGTGTCGAAGTTCATTTCTTTTGCAATTTCAAAGCAAATCAAACAAAAATACAAAACAAAGATTACACTTGTCCTATTTTTTTGTAAAAATTAATACTTTTATAAATTGTTGAAAAAGATATTACATTTTATTTTAAAATAAATTACTTTTATGAAAAATTAATATTTTTTAATAATCTAAAATCATATTATATTTTATCTAGAAAATATTAGTTTTTGTCCAAAAAATATCATGTCAAGTCGTATAGCAGGTTTGGTTAATGTTTTTGCACGGATTTAGATAGAGTTGGTTAAGATCCACATATTTTTGTTATTTTTTTAGTAGGAAACCACAAATTAATTTAGATTGCAAAATTAATTTCTATAATTCAAATATGTCGTCATAGGATCATGTATTATAATATGTATTCGTTAGATTGATTAATTTTACTTATAGAAATAATTGGATTACCTCTTTAAGGTATTTAACGAATATTTATTTTGTATTCTTATACACTTCAATTCTCATTCTATAAGATCAAATCATTGACATCCAATCATTCTATCATGTATAACCAAATTGTCAAATTTTCTTCGGTGTTTTTCATGACTCTCAATTTCATTACTAAAGTCAAAGAAAATTGAAAATAAGATGAAATTATCAAAATAAAATTTTCAAATTTATAACTATTTACATCTAAGATAGATGGAAAAATTATAAAAAAGGCATTTTTCCGCTAAAAATTGTCTTTTATTTTTAGAAATTACTAGATGTCTGCTCGTGCGATGCACGTGATATAATATATTTGTTAATTAATAAATTATAATAAAATTATGCTATTATTATTAAAAAATACATAACCTATTATTTATATCAATTATATTTTTATATGTATTATTCAATTTGAAATATACTTTTATATATTAAATTGCTTAGTTTTATTAAATAATAAATTGTTCAACATTTTGAAGTGAATTTTGAATTTCCCTCAACCGAATATAAATATTTTAATATTTAAGTTAAACAATAAATTAAAAGTATAATATTTTTTTATAAAAATATATTTATATTTTTAGGTTAAATCCATATAAAAATTTTATATACTATTTATTCAAATTCATCACATATATCAAAATTTTAAAATTAATAATTAATGCATAAAATTTTTATTTATCATGCATGAAAGTTATATTTCATAATTTTTTAAGATAATTATTTATTTCAATATATACAATATTGCTGTCAAATTAAAGATCACAAAAAGAAGAATAATTTGATATATCATATATTAAAAACATAATTAAAACAAAAAAGTTACTTGCATTTTTAAATTTTAGTGAAAAATAAAAGTAGGACAGAGAAAAAAAATGAGGAACTTGACACATGTCAATTAATTGGAAAGAGACATGTAATGAGAAAAGAAAAACTCTTAAGATCCTTCTTTCATATTAGTACTAGATGTCCATGTCGCACGTGATTTAATTTTTTATTATAGTAGGTGTTGCTCTCCTGCGATCCACGGATATATTATTTCTTGTAAATATTTTCTAATTTAGTTTATTCGTATGATATTTTATTTTATATTATTTAACATTTATAAACTTTTTTTGATAATCACATGCATAATGGGTGGGTCTAAAAAATGCACGGTTCTTTTAATATAAACTATAGATAACAGGCCCAGTCAAGTCAAGTTAAGTTTGTGTTTAAATATATTTGATTTTAAGTTAATTAAAACTTGAGAAATTTAAATACATTAAAAAATTTAAATATAAATTATTTGATTTTATTACACAATCTCTAATTTTTTGCTGCTGTATCGTACTAGTACATGACCCGTGGGATGCACGGAAGATATTATGTATAATATTTTATATATTTAGTTTTTTTTTTAGCTTAGTGTTATATGTTTTATTTTGTTATATTATATTATTTTGGATAATCTGAATATATGAATTAGTATAACATTTTTTTTATGAATAATTTATATAAGTGAAGTAAATTTCTATATTTAAATTTTAATATTTCGTGAAGCTTAGTATAAAATACATATAAAATTTAATAAAACATATGAAGAACTACTATTATATTTGAAAAAAATATGAACATCTATAACAACAAAACAATCAACATGAAATAAATTTAAAATATTACAAAATGAGAAATGTAAAACAAAAAAATTGTGTTACTTCAAAAAAAATTGTTAACAAATTTTGAAATACTTCTTTATAAACTACATTCGTAAAAGTTCTCATATCAAGATCCTCATCATCAAAAATCAAAATCTTCAATCCTTTACGATTTGTAACTCTAGAAACAGCAATATATAATTGGTCATGACTGAAGACAGGTTTCTTCAATAATAGTTCAACATGATTTAATGATTTAGCTTCAGAACCACCAGAGATATCAGATATGATCGAAATAGAACTTGGCCGGAGATGGTCTATGGGTATCATACAAAATTTAATAATAAATTTAGTAATCGAACACAGTAGAAAAAATTATATAACTATAATTACCTTGACCTAAAGTCAGTTATCTCCAACATATTTTCATTCATAAACATTTGTGGAACATTGTAGGTGTTGGAGACCTTAACAATGTCTGCATTTATTCAAAAAAAAAAAAAAAAAACAAATATATAATAATGAAACAATATTGATAAAAATCTATGTAAATACATTAAGTTATATAATTCATGCAATTGAACACTTTTGGTCGACAAAATTGCAAAACAACAATAATTGGCTCAGTATCGCCAACACTCAGATAAGGCAACAGTTTCTCAATAAACTCATCCCATAAGGTCATTGTCAGTTTATTATTCCTTCAACACAATAGAAAATATACCACTATTAATAATAATTTTGAATCTTACATTTAAATTTAAGTTGAAAAAATTAATATATTACAAATTATATTATATACTTTAGAAAATTTAAAATACATGTGATCTTCAAGAGTTATCTCCATGAGCCTCTTCGAACCATCCTTCGTCGCCATGGATCTACGTGGCTGCATCCCATAAACTCGACCTATCACATCTTAATCAACACAAAAAATTAATAAATCTGATTAGAATAGCACATAGGAAAATTATAAATAAATAAAACTATAATAAATAAAAAATAGAGTACCAAACAAAAGGGTTTCATATTTTTTCTCTAGACCAGATATCCAATCGAATGATTTGAAATTGAATCTGTTCATAGGAAACATCGAGTCTTTAAACTCGTTAACTTTTGTTCTGCCATAAAAATTGAACTTATATCCATGGCTTGCTGTTTTGAATTTAAATTCGTCAGTTAGCACCATGATATCAGAGATAATATATAGTTTTCCCTCAAATAATAGTTTTTTTAAAACTATGAATGTGTGAATTTCTTGCTTGAGCACGAATAGTATCACTCTACAAAAATAGTGAAATTAAATACGTTAAATACTGCATATTTCATACTACCCATTTTATCATGTTTATTATAAAACTTATTTTTTTACCATACCTTTTCATCCTTAAAAATACACTCAAAACTGAACTAATTTTTGTCCGCAAATTTAGGTACATCGTAAGCGCAAATCAGATGAAGTCTAAGAGTCCAATCCCTTCTCTTCGGATGAACATCTTTCACAAAATTAAAAATAGTCGATATTACAAATCAATAAAGCAAGATAAAAAAAGTATATGAATAGTGAGAGTGCACAATGTAGACCACACAAAATGATACACTATTTTTTATAAAAATTAAGTTCAATATATAGTTAGGTATTGCTGAAAAATTTAAGAATCAGTTAACCGTATTTATCAACATTCTATGGTGCAGATTATTTAGATATGAGATATATTTTTTCAAATCTTGTCATATTACTAAATCAAATATTATTGTTACGAACATTCAGTTTCATAAATATATATTCCTAAAACATTTATGAATCAGTTCAATAGATTAGTATATATTCATATTTAAATATATTATTAATATATCAAAATAAATGTTTAATGGTTAGCAAATTATTAAATTAAATATAAAATTTTATTTACAGTTCTAAATTTTGTTGATACATATAAAGCTCTTATATTTCTTAAACGAGAAATTATATGTTATTAAAATATAATGCAAAGAAAATATAGTAACAAATTTAATAATGTGTCAAATTGATATCAGATAGATCTATTTAGTAATTGAATAATTGTAATGACGTGTATTTTGTAGTATTATAGTAAATTAATTTACATTCGTTTGTTGTATTATATTAAATTATTATTTTTACTCTAAAATATAATACAGTTCCTTTATTTAAGGAAATTAAAAAGATTAGATATATTATTAAAAAAAATTAATGAGGTGTAATATGATGTAGAGATAAACTATAACATTTATATATTCAGTTTAACAGATATGTATGAGATATATTTTTTAAAATCTTGTAATATTACTAAATCAAATATTGCAGTTACGAACATTGAGTTTAATAGATAGGTATTGCTGAAAAATCTAGGAATCAGTTCAACAGGTTGGTACATATTTGTATTCTAAATATATTATAAATATATTAAAATGAATGTTTATAGGTTAATAATATAACAATATTTCCTAAAAATACGCTTTTCCATTTGTGGAAAAAAATGGGCGGGAAAAATGATAATAACAAATATAAAAACCATCTGCTATTATATATATATATATATATATTGACTATAAATCTCACAGAAAATTACATATATTTAGTTGTATTTTCATATTATTTTCACTCATATAATGCACGATAATATATATTTTATTGATCATTTTGTTCAAATTCATTTATTTTTATTTTACTATTATTAACATTTATTAATTTTTATTGAAATTTATATTATTAATCTAATTTATTTACAGCGAGATTTGTGACATAAATGTAGGATAGTTTAAAGATTTGCATATATCATGTATTTGAACTTATGATTCATATGTGTCCTAGAAAGATTTGGTCAATAACTCAAGATTCTCACATATTCTAGTTAATATTAAAACCAAATAATTTTAAAGTTCAAGCTAATTTAATATTAATTTGAGAGTAATTTTGGATCTTCCAATTTTAGTAAGAATATTTAGACAGGAAAATATGTTGCTTACTATTTTTTGTGGTACTTCTGTTATTATATATATAGGTTAAGCTCCCGTGCGATTACGGACATATTACTTATGTGAATTTCTCTAATTTAATTTAGTAATATAATATTATGAAATTGAAGTATTATATAACATTCATATGTATTTCTTTCTTTCTCTTATTTTCTAATCAAAGTATGTTCAATAGTTAGCATCAAATATATGCGGTGCTTATTATTACAATGATTAATATGATACGATAATTTTATTCACATCGCCCCACCCCCCCCCCACACACACACACACACACATATATATATATATATATATATGAATTTAATTTTAAAGAGTAAGTAAATATAATATTTTCAACATATTTTCAACACAACATAAATATGTATATTTACAGTAAGCATATAAAAATATTGTATAATAGTTTTTATGATTGTTAAAATACATTGGTTTAAAAAGAACTATTTTTTGTGTTCGTAATAAAACATATATGTTTGACATATATATATATATATATATATATATATATTCACATACCTTAGAAGATTTTTTAATGGATATCTCTAAAAGATAAGAATTTCTTTCAAAATTTCACTGATAAAATAAATTGTTTCAACAAAAAATGTATATGCTTAAACAATACATCATGATAAAATAAATAAATAAATATACATTAAAGTTACAATATTGAAAAAGAGTCAATACAGTCAAACAATTAGAAATTATAATCATATTCTTCAAGTTCATTAAAAACAAAAATAATAATAATAAATATAATCCAAATAAATATATTGTGATAGATAATAATATTACAACATAATTTTAGTATCTCTTGAAAATAATAAATGTAATTTCAACATTGAAAATTGTGGCTCTATTTATCAAATTGTATTATTATATCTTATATAGAGATAAATATTGATATAGATATATAGAAAAATAAATAACATAATTTAGAAAATAGTTTATGTAAAAAAATTTAATATGTTCTAGATGATACTTTAGTTTTTATATATACATACAGATTGTGGTAGTCTATAGACAACTTAAAATTAATTATATTTTTTATTCCACATAAGAAATAAAAACAATCAAATTTAGTAAGAAAGTTACGACTAAAAAATGCTATAAATTTCATTTATAGAGGTACTAATATATATATATATATATTTATATATGTATATATATTATATGTTAGTATCAATAAATATAATAAACACAATGGTGTGAAAGAAATATATGAAGATCTAATATAGAAAGATGATGATTCTAAATAAAAGTTCGACAAAATTATCGTATTGTAATCTTCATAATTTATTGTTTATGAAAATACTTATTAGTTTAATGAATGTAAAAGTAATATTATTTCTAACATTATAATTGTGCTGACTTTTTTTTTTTTAATTAAATTAGACATTTTCTTGATTTAGAAATCAATTTAGGTGGAAAAAAATGATGTTGTGTGTGTGTGTGTGTATATATATATATATATATATATATATTAGATGAAGTTACTCTCCTTTTAAAACTATAAATCCGCACTTATAAATTCTTTTATTATATGATTTGATATATTCAATTATATAAATATCTGTTTAAAACATATTTTTAATTTTTGGGATGGTGGGATTAGTTTGTATCTAATTTTTACTATTGTGAGAATTGTGCAATACACAAAATATATTTTTCATTATATTTTGTAATGTGAGTATATACTAATTTATATGATTTTTTTTATTAGAGTGAGTCTCTTGTGAGATGGTTGCACGTGTGATATGATTTAAAATATTACGTGGTAACTATAAAACATCACTTGTTTATCTATAAAGTATCACTATTTTTTAAACTAACTAATCATAAGTAATACATTTAAAAAGATAGTCATACTTTATTGTTAAATAAGTAATAATTTATAGTTAAAAAAGTAATATCTTAAATAGTGTCACACGTCAACTGTTTCACATGAGTTTTTGCGTTTTCATTATATTTTGTAATGTAAGTATGTACTCAAGTTTGATATATTGTAGAAGGTGTAGATTTGTAATTTATGACTTTTTTTTTTTTAATTAGAATTGATAAACATGATGTCCATAATTTATGAAAGATTGTATCAAATTAAATTAAATTAAATTATAAAAATTAGAGATATCAATATATTTAAAAAAATTAAAGATTCGTAGAGATCTGTTAAAAAATGACTAAAAACTGAATTTGCATAATACATCACTGAAAATATATTTTCCGCACATGACATATCTACCACAAGTTTTAAATCCTTCAACAGAAGATATTTGAAGTTATTTTTGTGTGTATTTATCATTAAAAAATATGTTATTTAGTACTAAAATATTAACAAAAAAATAATGATTATACTTAATATGTTACTTAATATCATTTTTTTAGCTATTAGAAAAAAAAATTAATTAATCACTTAATGATATGATTTACACATATCCGATAACTAAGCGAATTTTTTATTTATGATATTATAGGAAACATTAATCAAGTCAATGATATTAATTATTCTTATGCTTTTACGAGTTAAATATAAGAAAGTAATTTTAATTACAATATTAAAATTAATCATAAAAATGAACAATTTATTCAGTAAAAAATATTAATTCTTTTGGATTTAATAAAATCATTGTCTTTACAGATATAATTTATAGTTTTTAAGTTTTCATATCTAAAACGTTTGTGTTTTCCTAATTAATAGGATTCCTTTTGATTTGCTATTTTTTGGCCAATCATAAAGATATTTCTATCTATAATTGTAAGTGAAATTTAGGAGGGAAAGAAAAGTAAAAAATATCATTTTACTTATACATATATATAGATATATAGATATAAATATAGATGTAGAATTATATATATATATATATATATATATATATATATATATGCTTCCAAGTTTCATGTGAAATCTGAACAGACAAGTAAATTTTTTTTATTTTTTTTTTGGGAAAAATTTAATGTAATGAAATTAAATCTAAATATTGTGCTCTAGTATTTTAATCTCGAATTTAATTTTTTTATATTTCAATTTAAATTAGTAATATTTGTTTAGTCTTTAATTTATATATGATTTTGATTAGGAATCAGACGTGTTTTAAAATTTTCAGAAATTTGTGTCATGACTTATATATTAAAAATAATATTTTTCAATGGCCAAAAAATTTGGTTTTTGAATGTACAATTACTCTCAATAAAATATATATTTATAATTCAATTAAATTGTGTACATTCTCAAGATATGTCATCCCGACAAACTTATCCAAAAATTTCTCTTTCAAAAATATTTTATGTGGTTTGACATATACATTCCCGATTCAATCTACTAATTTGAATTTTTAATTATTATTTTTTATTATTTATTTAAATATAAAAAACTTTTTTTATCTCTGTCTGAATATATCTTGGATATTATCCTCACTAAAAGATAACGATATATTCTGGGATTTTAAATAAATTCCTAAAAGAAAAAGAAGTCTGACTACTTTTTTCTTTCTTGTATAAAATATTACCACGTTCATTATTTTTCTTGATATTTTTCTGTCATCAGAGCAAGAATTCTTATATTAAGAAAAAGTTCATTGTTTTTTTTGATATTTTTCAGTCGATTTCTCAGAGAGCACAATGGCTTTTCTTTGTGAATTGGCTGAGCATATGATGGAGGAAGTTGCAGATGTTGTCAGTTCGGACTACACAATTATGAAAGAAGAACAAATCAAGCAACTCCAAGACTCCGATCTGTCGGAAGTCTCCAGCGTCCTCTCTGTTCCGAGAGGCGTAGCCAGCAGCCTTTTGGTCCGCCAAAACTGGGATGCATATGCAGTGTTCGACAAATGGTTCACCGATGAAGAGAGAGTCCGTGATGCAGACGAGATATCCGCGAAATCGTCGGAGGTTTACTGTAAGATTTGCTTGGAAAATATGGATGTCGAGATTATGTTGGGTGCTCCATGTGGCCATCTCTTTTGCGCTCCTTGCTTGAAAACTTACGTCAGTACATCGATCAACGACGGCCCTGGATGCCTAATGTTGCACTGTCCCGAGCCCAATTGCATGTCACCTGTGGGTGTAGACTTGGTCGACAGGCTAGCATCAGCACATCACACTGAAAAGTATAGTCGACATCTTTACCGATCTTATATAGAGTGCAGCAGGCACAGGAAGTGGTGCCCTGCCCCTGAATGTGATTTTGGAGTTGAATTCTATGGTTGTAACTGCAAAAGCTATGAAGTGACTTGTGATTGTTCTTATAAGTTCTGTTGGATTTGCGGGAACGAGAGCCACCGTCCCCTTGACTGCAAGAAGGTGGCTGAGTGGCTAAAGAAGAAGGATATTTCTCAGGTAGAGAACCTTCTTTGGATACTGAATAGCACAAAGTCGTGTCCCGAGTGTGATCGCTGGATTGAAAAAGACGAGGGCTGCAACCATATGGTGTGTCCGAGTCCCTGCGGGTTTCACTTCTGTTGGGAGTGCCTTGGGCCCTGGGTGGACCATGAGAATTACTTTTCTTGTAACAAGTCCAAAGAGAGAACAAAGAGAAGTAACTGGAGGACGGAAAAACAACCCTTTGATGAGTACACATATCACTACAAGAGATGGGATTTGAATGACACGGCCAGAAAGAGTGCTCTGGATAACCTGGTCTGGGCTAAAAACAATCACATTGATGTCCTTTGTAAGGTGCAGGGAGAACCCTATGCTGGTCTTCAGTTTGTGACTGAAACCTGGGAACAGATTGTTGAGTGCAGGCGCGTGCTTGGATGGATTTATGCATATGGATATTTTTTGTCATCCGTGCAGAAGGATTCGAGGAAGATGAATTTTTTCGAGTTTAGGTTAGGGGAGGCAGAGGCTATCCTGGAGAAGCTCCATCGTTGTGCTCATAGGGAGATGGAAAATTACTTGTATTTCCACCGTCTGGATTTCAAGGATTTTCGAGCCAAGCTTATTGATCTAACTTCGTTCACAAAGAATTACTTTGAGAATTTTGTTAAAGCATTGGAGAATAATCTTTGTGAAGTGGAGAGTGGTTAGCAAGCCTTTGATCCGATCCTAAACTTCAGTTTCATTTTTCATTATAGATTGAGATAGGAAGAATGTTGATTTAGACAGAACCTTAGCATATCTACTCTACTATGTTTTGTTAATTTGTTTTCTTTGGGTAACTTGAGGATTCAACTTTTGACCGAGACTTATACCATTATGTGGTGAGGTGATGCACTATGCCATCAAGTTTTCACTTTTAGCATTTATCTTCACAAAACGAATTATGTGATTTTGTATTCTGGACCATATGGCTTGTTCATATGAAGTTTAAAAGCACATCCATCCCACAAAATGAATTGTGTGATTTTGTATTGGCACCATATGGCTTGCTCATATAAAGATTAAAACACATGCACCCCTCTTTTTTGACACTAGGGGTGCATTGTCAGATTTCTGGTAGGCCTAGGAATCACAGAGCAAGGACTATAAATGGTCGGGCCATTTCCTTGGTCCAAGCTGATTCAACATCATCCCACAGATCTGTCCTCTTGTAACCACATTGTCTCAAAATTTTCAAACTAATAATATTTTGTAGAAGAAAGTTTTCAAAATTTGTAATGTTTTTCAATCAAATCAGGGTTGTTCTAAATTTTGATAGTTTTATTAACAAATCCATATTTTATACTTTAACTTATACATAAAGATTTTTAAGATCATTACTTCCCATATTTTATGGAAGGATACATATGGCATGTATATGGAGTACGATTTAGGTTGAATGTATTTTTCGTTTTAAGTTAGTTGCTATTGAAGATGACGGAGATTCTTAAATTATGTTAGTTTCCAAGTTTTATGTGAAATCTGAATAGACAAGTAAATATTTTTTTGGCGAAAGTTTAATGTGATGAAATTATATCTAATATTATGTTTGAGCATTCTAATTTCGAATTTAATTTTTTTACATTTCAATTTAAATTAGTAATATTTGTTCAGTCTTTAATTTATGTACGCTTTTGCCTAGGAATCAGATGTGTTTTCAAAATTTCAAAAATTCATATATATTATAACTATGACATGTAAAAATTTAATTGTAGAGCAGAGAGATTTTCATAAATATTTCTAATTTTTCTGCCTGACTTATATTAAAAAATAATGTTCTTTAATGATATTTTGTGCAAAAATCACTGCCTTTGTAATATTTAATTATACTATACATATATATAATTCAATTTATTGTGTAAATTATTAGGGTATGTGTTCCGTATGATCTTATTTAAAAATATCTCATTTCATTCCATTCAATTAAAATTAAACTTATCTAATAAGAATAAATTGATTTGACATATATATTCTTGATTGAATCTACTAATATAATTTTTTCCTACTCACAGTACAAATATATATTTTTATTCTTTATTTAAATGTAAAGATCTTTTTCATCTCTATCCATCTTTTTGATCTCTATCAAATTTATAACACATACATTCCACCATAACCATACCCCTAAAAGTGAACGAGATATTGTTGGTTTATATTCTTAGATTATAAATAAATTCGTAAATAAGAAGAAGTCTTGATTATGTTTTTTTGCTTTCTCTCGTATAAAAAATTACAAGACAATGGCTTTTGTAAATTCCCTGAGCACATATGATGGAGGAAGTTGAGGACGGTGGTTAAAACAAAAAAAAATATTTAAATTTTTTAATTTAAATAAAATATAGAAAATAGAAGAGAGAGGAATAAAATAAGATTTCAATTTTATAATTGAATTAATTTTTATTTGTTTTTAATGAAATCAGAGCTAACATTAAGGTATAAATGGAAATTCGGTAATCGGAAAAAGATAATAATGAGGATAATTAAGTTATAAACTAGTTAGGAACAAATCTTGAATCTTGGAAGAGAACACTCTGAAAGATTTGTTCCTCCCTCAAAAATACTAACAAACCATAATCTGCTTCCTACGGGAGTACTATTATTATTTAATTTGATATTTCCATTTTCATAAATAGTTTTGAAACTTATTCTGCAATCAAATGTTTATAATTTTTAAATTATCATATTCTATTTATTATCAATCTTTGACCATTTTTTATGTAAATTATGTATTTAAATTTTAATACTTCAGATTTTATAATTAATTTTACATTATGTTTTCTATAAATAATGCATTACAAAAATAATTATCAGCTTTTAATAATTGTTAAAATCATACTCCGGAAAAGCATAAAGATTTGAAAACAAAGAGAAGTCAAAGTTGACCATGTTTTCTCCTTTTTTTAAGGGAAAACATATATTTTGAAAATTTGGTGAGTATGGTAAGATAATGACAGCGGTCAAAAAATAGCAAAGTTTGTTAAAATAGGTAGATCTTTATCATTCGGATCCTTCTCAATAATTACAGAAAATTATCAATTACATATATATATATATATATATATATATTTAATTATTTATTTCTTAATTTTACACTTAAAAATAAATTCGTCGGAAAGTCTAACCTAATATCTTTATTCTTCATTCATCATAGTATATAATAAAGTGATAATAACATTGAATTTTAGCTTTTACATATTTCGATATTTTAAAAAGACATTTTTTAATAGTTAATAATAACAACACATATTTCTCTAAAAAACCAGAGAGAGAGAGAGAGAGAGCGCCGGGGGTTATAAGCCCTCAAAACAATTATTATTCTGCCCTTCATGTCATTGATTGATTTTGAAGAGGAGTATCTCAATAGCAGTGATACGGTTATGTATGTATTGGAAGGAGTATGCATCGAAATAGGATTTCGACTACAGCAGTGGAGTAAGGGTTGAAGAAGGATTACTTAACTAAACTCCAGAGATTATTGGAATAAGGGAATATTTGGTTAAGGAAAATATAAAATATTTTAGATTATTGGAGCAAGAGAAAATTTGCATATAAAATAAGGAAAATAAGAAAAATAGAAAAATATTTGTAGTTTTGAAAGAAAGGGAAAATGCTCACAATATTCAAAGATAAAAATGTTTTTTCTTTTTATAATTATTTTTACATGCATAAATTTGCATAACAAACCTCTATATATAGTTGTCATGAGAAGTTTTATGACTTTCTTTCTATTTCTAAAACTTTTTAGGCTTAGTATATTCTACATATTTTTAGAATCCCAACTACATATTTCTAGAACTTAGTACATTAACATTTATAATATCATTCCTAGATTATTTTAAAATGTGCATTAAATTCTAATTCTCCTCCTTGGTGCTTATTTGGATAATTTTAAGTTTTTCTAGTAATGTCTCCAATTATGTGGCCTTCTGTCCCTATATACTAGAGCTCTATTTCTTTATTATTTGTGGCCTACTGTGAAAATTAATATTTGATAGCAATATGTTTAGTCCTATCTTAGTAATGATTTTCCCGTTTGGATTTTAATGATTTTCAAGCCAAGCTTAGTAATCTAACTTCTTTCGCAAAGAATTACTTTGAGAATTTTTTTTAAAGCATTGGAGAATAATCTTTGTGAAGTGGAGTGTGGTTAGCAGTCATTGATCTGATCCTAAACTTCAGTTTCATTTTTCATAGTATATCTACTCTTCATGTTTTGTTAATTGGTTTATTGATATTTCCACTTTATCATTTATTTTTCCAAAATGAATTATGTGATTATCAAGTTTAAAAGAACATGCACCCGTGTTTTTAAACTTATAGAATGAAACTTTTCAAGAGATAGGGGTGCATTATCAGATTCAGTAATTCATTAACACCATTATTATCAAGAAGAACACGAACAATATGAATAGACAGAGCATACCAGAATTTGTGATAGAAAAGAGCAGGCATATCATCCGGCCTTAGTAGGGTGCATCTCTGATAGAGCATGCCTCTTGTAACCACATTGTCTCAAATTCAAATTTTTTCTTTCTTTTTTCTTCTTTTCTGGCGCTCCTTAATTTATAATATATTATTATATAAATATTATTTCTTGAAATAAAAATTTGGTACTATTTTTTTGTCCAATGATCCTTCCATATATAGGCTTAACTATATTAATAGTAATGAGTGTGTGACCTCATGCAATGTACCGAGTTATTTTTGTATGTTTTTTTACTAAAAAATAATAATTGTACTTAATACCTTAATTTATAATTTTTGTATTTTAGTATGAATTGATTTAAAATCAAATCTCATTGTTAATTTTTAATGATTTTAAATGTATTAAATCTAATGTAAAATGTAGATATTGATTTGTTTAAAGGATGTGTATATTGATAGAAAACATACCAAATTTGCGGCATAACAAGTATTAATAGTTAAAATTTATAGTCAATCTTCATTATCTAGAAAAAATGTATTTTTTAATAATGATAAAATTGATAATTTTTGCATATATAAAAATGTTAATTTGAAATATTTTTTGCATTACTAACAAAATCAAATATATTTTTGTTTAAAAATTATAAATAGACTATGCAAATATTAATTTTTTAAAAATAATTAATATATTTTGTTATACACGTTTTTTATGTCTTTAATGTTAGTAGATTTTGATGAAAACATTAATATAGTTTTACATATATACTAATAAATCTGCTATAAATATAAATATTATTATTATAATTTTTAAAAAAAATCTAAATCTTACAAACATATCTAGTGTAAATCTAAATTTTATTGAATAAAGTTAATAAAGTTATTTAATATATATACAAAAATAAAAAAATAAATTTAGATGGAATAACAAAAACTGAAAACATTCATTTTATTATATATAGATTGTTGACTGATTTATTATTAATACACATCTACAGTGATATATCTTCATATGATAGCTGCATTATGGCTATTGTTAAAAATTCCCCTAAATTAATTATTTATTTTAAAATAATACAATATTTGTAGCAAATTAAAGGTCACAAAAAGATGATTAATTTGATGTATCAAATATTAAAAATAAATTTATAACAAAATGTTATTTGAATATTTAAATTTTAGTAAAACATAAAAAGAGAGGAATACAATTCTCAGGATTTCAATTTTATAATTGAATTAAATTTCTTTTACACAATTCAAACTAGACCTAATCTAATTATGAACAAATTTGCCGAAAACACTAACTAACCATAATTTGCTTCCCAAATTTTCGAACGTTATATTAGAACAATAATTATAATAAACAGGTTCATATTTTATATTAATTATTATACGTAATATCTGAATTTATTATTTTTTATATTTGAATATGACTTTATTTAAAAAATTCTTGTTTTTTATATTTTTATTATTAATATATATATATATATATATATATATATATATGTGTGTGTGTGTGTGTTATTTATTATTAAAAATATTAACAAAAAATAATTATTATAGGTAATATTTGAATTTATTATTTTTATATTTAAATATGAATTTTTTTAAAAAAATCAGTCAGTTTTATATATTCTTATTTTTCAAATATATGTTATTTAATATTAAAAATGTTAGCAAAAAAATAATTATTATACGTAATATCTGAATTTATTATTTTCATATTTTCATATTAATTTACTTAAATAATTCAAATCAAATATCATTGATAATATTTCATGGTTTTAAACGTACCAAATCTACTACAAATCCGGATATTGATTTAAAAATTTTGAATATTGATCAAACTATCAAATGTGTATCAAATCCAATATTAAGCTAAAATCAAGAGTGAATCTTCAATATCTAAATTATTCTTTTTTTTTAATGATAATAAATTTATGGGTGTTTCTATTTACACCACAATAACCTCTTTTCACACCACAAATATTTTTTAAACAAAAATAACTTTATATTAAATGTCTAATTTATCCTTCTTCTCAAATCAAGAGAATTTTCCATTTTTTCATTAACCTTCTACATTTGTTTTTTCAATCCTTCCACACAAATTTGCTGCCAACATCACCTTCACCAATCCATGAAATTACGAATAACTCTCAACAAAAAGTTATCATAAATTTGTGTGGAAGAAGATTGAGAAAACAAATGTAGAAGGTTAATGAAAAAATAGATAATTCTCTTGATTTGAAAAGAAGGATAAATTAGATATTTAATATAAGGCTATTTTTGTTTAAAAAATATTTGTGGTGTGAAAAGAGGTTATTGTGGTGTAAATAGAAACACCCTAAATTTATTTATATATATACACACACATAAATCGAAACTACATTTAGGAGAAAAACAAAACTGAATGTATTCATTTAACATATATATATATATATATATATATATATATATATATATTTATGTATATGTATGTGTGTATTTTTGTTTTGTTACTTTCCACGTTTAACGTGAAATCTTATCAGACAAGCAATTTTTTTTTTTATTTTTTTTTATGAAAGTTCAAGAAATTATATCTAAATATTGGGCTCCAGTATTTTAATTTTGAATTTAATTTTTTTATATTTTTAATTTCTTAAAAAATTTTAGGTCATGACTTGTATTAAAAAAATTATGCCATAACCTATATATTAAAAATAATGATTTTGGAATATACAACAGATGAGGTTATACAAGAATATCTCTTCCGAATCTTTTCACTTCAAATAAAAAATAGAATTAGCTTTAGGAACAAATCTTGAATCCGGGGACGGATGACTGAAAGATTTGTTCCTCCCTGAAAATACTAACAAACTATTGTAAATGCTACAAGAAACAATATTATATTAACATACTTAACACGTTACAGTGGAAAACTTAAGTGGCTCTCTCAAAACAATCTTGTCGAATTTTCAGGCCCTTCATCTCATTGATTCCATGGATTTTGAAGAGGACCATTTCAATAGCGGTGATATGGTGGAGTATGCATCGGAAGAGGATACGGCGGACTATGCTATGGAAGAAGATTTCGACTACTGCAGTGGCGGTGGTGGTGATACGGAGGAGGATTCAAGGAGAGACGACGGCGAGAAAAAGTACAAGATCCTGAATGAAGATGACATCAGACAACTCCAAGAAAATCATATCTCGACAGTTTCCAGTCTTCTCTGGCTGTCGAGAGGCTCTGCCTGTGCCCTCTTGTGCCGGAAAAATTGGAGTCTAAGCTTCTTTGTTGATGAATGGTTTGCCAATGATACGGTGGAGTATGCATCAGAAGAGGATTTCGACTACAATAGCCTCCATGATGAGGAGGATACAGCAAGAGACGATACGATGGAGTATGCATCAGAAGAGGATTTCGACTACAGCAGCGGTTATCCAGTGGACTATGCATCAGAAGAGGATTTCGACTATCCGATGGAGTATGCATCTGAAGAGGATTTCGACTATCCGATGGAGTATGCATCTGAAGAGGATTTCGACTACCGCAGCGGCCATGGTGATACTGAGGATACAGCACGAGACGATGAAAGGTTTGCCGATGATGACACTACTCGTGAACATGTCGTGAAACAATCACAGAAAAACCAAGTTTGCAAGATTTGCTATGATGAAATGGATGACGAAAACATGGTCTCCGTTGCTGCTTGCGGGCATCCCTTCTGCGCTGACTGTTGGAAAACTTACATAACCACGTCGATCAACGACGGTCCAGGTTGCTTGGCCCTGCGTTGTCCCATGCCCAGATGCAAATCGCATGTAGGCTTAGACATAGTTGACATGTTGGTATCAGGGGATGATAGGGATAAGTATTATCAATATCTTGTTCGATCTTATGTGGAGCTGAATAGGAGGACGAAGTGGTGCCCTGCCCCTGGATGTAATTTAGCAATCGAGTTTGATGATGGGGACTACACTATATACGATGTGACGTGTGGTTGTTCTCATAGATTCTGCTGGAACTGCACGGAGGAGAGCCACCGTCCCGTCTCCTGCGAAGTGGTGGCCAAGTGGACTGAGAAGAACAATTCGGAGGAAGAGAACAAGAATTGGATACTGGCGTACACCAAGCCCTGCCCCAAGTGCAAAACTCCAATCGAAAAGAACCAGGGGTGCAGCCATATGACTTGCAAGAGTCCTTGTTGGTTCGACTTTTGTTGGGAATGTCTTGGAGCCTGGAAAACTCACACGTCTTTGTATGATTGCAACATGTATAAGGAATGGAATGGGAAGAATGATGAAAAGAGTAGAATGAATGCCAAGGAACACTTGGAAAGATACACACATTACTACGAGAGATGGGATTCAAATGCCAAATCAAGGAGGATGGCTCTTCTTCATCTAAATCGAGTGATAAATGAGCACATCCCTATCCTTTGTGACATGCAGGAAAGTACGTATAGTCAGCTGAAGTTTGTGATTGAGGCCTGGGAGCAGATTGTGGAATGCAAACGAGTGTTGAAATGGACTTATGCCTATGGATATTATCTGTGCATTGAAGAGGATTCGCTGAACAAAACACATCTTTTTGAGTACTTGCAGGGGGAGGCAGAGGCTGCCCTAGAGAGGCTCCACCGTTGTGCAGAGAAGGATATAGAAAAATATCTACATTCGTTTCAGAAAGATTTCAGTGACTACCAATCAAACCTTTCGTCTATTACTGCAGCAACGAAGAATTACTTTAAAAATTTTGTTGAAGCATTGGAGAATAACCTTTCTGAAGTTCAGAGCGGACCTTCCATATAGACTTTCTTATTTTTTTTATTAAATATTTAGACTTTCTTATTTTTTTTATGAAATACTTTTGCTGTTTTCCTGCATTTTCTTGCGACTATTTTGAAGAATACACTGGAATTCTTTTTAGTAAAAATTGTTTGGTATTTGAGTTTATGGGGTCTGTCAGTATTGGTGTATTTCATCTATATCTTCATAACTAAATAAATAAGTTGAATGATTTATTCCAGTTATTTGAGCCTATGATGTTGATGCATTTTAAAGTGAAGATATATTATCAACTTTAATTATGTTTATCAAATATTAATACAATGTTTTTTTGTGAGTTGATTATCATACATACAATTTAGCATTATGTAAATGTTAATGGAATAAAGAGATATGCTAATTATATAATCTATTGAAAATATATTTGCTTTTCGGCCAAAATGCTATTTTCAAAAAAGGTAATTCTGATTAACAAGTAAATGCTAAATTATTTACTAATTTTCAGAATAAATAATAAGGTGCCTATTCTTGACTTTTAATAAGAATATGTTACTCAGTGAATAACTGAAGATATGATATCTTAAATTAACCAATTTTTCTCCTTAAATATTAGAATTAAGATAAGTTAAAATCAATACCACAATACGATCACTGAGGCTTCTTCAAAAAAGTCATCACCTAATCATTTTATATATATATATATCTATATGTAATATATAATTAAATAATTTACTTGATAGAGCCACCATTTCAGTTCTAAAATTACACGTATATTTTTTCAAGATATACTAAATATAATTATTATCTATTAAAATATATTTTTTTGATATTTTTTACTTAAATTTTAAAAAATTACAACTTTGTAAGTAATAATTTGTACCGTATATATTTGATGCTAAAAATTGAATATACTTCAATTTTTTATACCAAAGAAGAGAAAAAAAAATACATTTTAAATATTGTATAATACAAACTTTATAATATTATATAAAAAATCAAATAAAAAAATTCACACAAAAATAAATGACTTCAGACTGGTTCATCCCACAAATATAAATGCATCGAATTCATCACTGAGTCAAAATTGTGTTTAGTATTCCTGCTGATTCAGTTACACCTCCATCCATTTTCCTTTTTCAATATATTTAACAAAGATCGAGTTTGCACGTCTTGTTTTTTCGATGGAAGAAGAAAATTTCTACTGTAGCAGCGGTGAAGACATGATGGAGGAAGCGGCGGAGGATGGTGGCGACACGCAAAAACATTGCAAGATCCTTAACCATGCACCTCCAAGAAAACTATATCTCGGAAGTTTGAATCCAAGCTTTTCCCATATTACTGGTGTAACTAGGAAGTAGTTTGAGAATTTTGTGGAAGATGACCTTTCTGAAGTTAATGAGAGGCATTGATGTTAGATGTTGTGATAAATGGAATGGATTAGAAAATTCAAAATAACATACAATTTTATTAATATCAATATTTTAAAATTACTAAAATACCTATGTCCCTGCTTGCTGTAGATGGACTTATGCAGTTAATGCTCGATGAACATTAAAACAAATTGTTATATAATACAAATTTGACTGTACAGAAATAATTTTATTTCCACCTCATCGAATTAATGAATATTACTATTTGTAATTGTACAACAATTACTTAGAAGCATTTGAACCCTTTGTAACCTGATCCCCTTGGCCACCATCTTCTTCAGCTACTATCACATTTGGTGTCCTAACTTTAAACCTCTCAAGTTTGGTTCCATCGGATCCACTTTCTCCTTCAATCCCTCTTTCTCTGATTCCCCTCATGCTCGAGCTCCTCTTCAAGCTCCCACTTTTCTTCATCTGTTTCTTCTTCTTTAAGACGTCACCGATTTTCTTGAACGCTTCTTCATGATCTCCATGAAAGATTTTGTCGAAAAACTCGCGTCGGTCGACATAGATTTCCCCGAACGATTCTAGCAGGGACAGAAGCCTTGGGTCGACCCTTCTACCGGACTTCCACCGTATTGTGGGATCTTGATTGTTTGATGGCTCCATGTTATAAAGAGGTAATGACCTGGATAAGGGTTTATAGATGGATAAAGAGGAAACGTTTGATTGTGTGCTTGTAAGTTTATTCTGGGAAGAACTATTATGTCGTAGATGACAGACAAGTTGGAGTTTTGTAGTAATCTGATTCCTGGGAATATAAATATATATATATCTATATGTGTGTGTGTGGGTGTGTGTGTGTGTGTGTTTTGAAATGAAGTAGCAATTTCGAGGCAGTAGTTTAGTTTGGGATGCATGGTTAAAGAGAATAAGTCATGCTTAGCTGTGGATAACGCGGAGGCTGGCTGCCTTGTCTTACAATTAACTTTTCTAAGACTACATTTGTTCTGTTCCAACATTATGCTGACGTGTAAGAAAGTAGAGCAGTTTTGAACGAAAAGTCAAGTTTGAAACTTTCCTTTTCCCCCTCCTCAGTTTTAGTAACTTAATTCTTCTTCTACATATCTTAACGCAATAAGATGGAGCAGATTTGTAACTGGATAATGTGTGTTTTAACTCAAATAAGTCTCTACTTATAATAAATACAATTACTTAGAATATAATGATTCATCAAATATTAACACCTATAAAAATGAAATCCTAGAAGCCGTAAAATGAAGGAGTTTGCACTAATAAAGTCAGGGTTTAAAAGAGTAGAATTGGTATAACCATTGAATACGTGAGGTCCTATTTTATGACACAATTCCACTAATTATTCCTATTTCACTTTTATTTTTTTAATTTTTTTCCCTTTCTACTTCTATTGTTCGACATTACCTTAATGACTTCACATATAAGACTCAATCGTACTCCTCACTCAACTTGCTGATACTATTCATTCAACCCAAGTTAACATAACTTGACTATTATATTTACAGGTCTATCACTATCCAGCCTTCTCAATTCACTAGCACAAAATGAGTTATTTTATTATTCCTCAATACTAGAAAAAACAAATAATTGAATTTTAAAGGGGTATAAAAATTAAGCTCTTATAAAATGTGGTAGAAAAATAGGATATCTTTTATAATAATAATAATAATAACAATAACATTAACATTATTGTGGCACACGTTAAGAATATTTATAGTTTCAAATAACTCAGACAGAAAAGTTGGGGGTGTAGCTCATATGGTAGAGCGCTCGCTTCGCATGCGAGAGGCACGGGGTTCGATTCCCCGCACCTCCATTTTTCTTTTTAGGCTCTGCTCAACTTCGTCTAAGAGTCAATACTGTACTGTACTAAAAGAAATCGTGCTCTTGCCCCAATACTGTACTCTACTAAAACAAATCGTGGAAATAAGAAATATATATATCATTTCAAACAAAAGAGAAGTTAATAATTTATTCGAAAACAGGAGTTTTCCAACTTTCTTCGCTAATTATTTAGTAGTGTGTGAGTATGTACATTAATCTAATTATTTTTATCCAATTAATTGTTTAGTGTCTGTTGATCTTGAAAATTAGGTTTCTGGTGTCATAAAAGATTTTAGAAAACAAAATTTATAAGTTTAAAAAAATTACTCGAACACAATTCGTTCACAGTTTTGAGAACTAAAATATTAACTAAAATTTTCAATAGTTTATCTCAATTAAAATATGTATAACGTCACTGATTACAAATTTCAAATATAAAAGACGAAATGAAAGTTTCTAATACCACCACAAATAGTATTTTGCACACCAATTTTATTATCACATCACATCAATTATATTTAAAAACACAATTTTACTAAACCCATCTTCAAAATACTTATTCTACTCATTTAAAAACCGAAAAAAAAAAAAAAAAACTCTCCTCCAATTTGTGAACCCTACCCCTTCGGCACCCCTTCCTGTTCCTTCCTACCAAAAAATCTTTGGCCCTCACACCTCTCCTCCTCTTTTTCAAACAACGAGTAATGAATGCAAAATGTGATAATTTCTCGAGTTCTCCTGGTAATAATTTCATTCTGTAATACGTCGAAAAAACAAAATGAAGAGCAAGAACGTTCAGTACTGGTTCACTGAACGCTTCACCAAGCGTTCGGCTAGGGCTGGCTGAAAGCTTCTAAGCGTTTGGTTTGTTTTGGCCGAACGCTTATTTTTGTGCTTTTATACATTAAAACTATATTTTTTGGTTAGACGTATTTTGTTTCTTCAAAGAGTATGCTGAAACTTTTTGAATGAATTTATGTTATATGTTTAATTTTTTGTACTTTTTAAATTAATTTTTTTAATTTAAAGTAAAGATATATATGTCATTTACATCTTGTTTAATTCTTTTTGAAATATTAATATGGTGTGCAAATATTTTTGGTGTCATTAGAAATAGCCAAACAAAATTCATGAAAAAAGAGTTCATTCAATTTCAGACAAAAGTATTGTTTCTCATATGTATGACAGTTTGATTAAGATATAAACCTTCTAAAATAATTTTTGTATTCGTTAATCTAACTTATTCAAAAAAAAAAAAAAAAATATATATATATATATATATATATATATCAATATACATTATGCTTGTTTTTCAAATGGTTCCCGAACTATGAAGTTTACCTATATTATACTAAAAAGAATTCAAGTTATTGTATATTTAAATACTATACTATATTTTATTTCGGAAGACTTTTAATATAAACACTTATTTTCATAATTTAGTAACATTTTTAAATATTTGTTAATAATATTTGTGAATAATTTAATAATCTGTTTAAGCATTAAGCAATATTCTAGAGATCTTTACAAACATTTTAATAATTTAGGAACTTTTATTTGCAACATTGATGGACAGTTTGACAACTTTGAAAAAGATTTTGGATTATGAAATATGTGGATTTTAGTTTTCCTCAAACTTTTCCAATGATGATTATTTTCTTTCTCAGAAAAAGTGGTCAATTAAGTTTAGATGTAATGTTATTTACATAAATATCAAACCAAATAATTTTGTAATGAGTGCGTTTTTCTTAATGGAAATTTTCTGTTTACCAATGACCCATGGGTCTGGCTTTTTCGCATATTTACTTTTTGAAACCCTAATTTTGGACAATTTTTCTTTTTTAATTTCGTCAATTAAGAGAAATTTGAGGATAAATGGTCCAATGGGGCCAAGATTGTTGATGTGAACTATAAGCATGTATTCTTTTGTCACATACCTTTACTATGATATGTAAATTGTTTTATATGACATCAAAATTTACAAAATTATAAAAAAATATATTTCAAATTTTGAAAATCTAATAATCATTTAAATATAAAATTTCAAAAAAAATATAATTTAAAAAAATCCAAATCTGAACATTAAAAATAAAACTTGATTGTTTTTATACATCTAAATATTATAGAAAATCTTAAATGTAAAACATATTTGGAATAATAAAGAAATGTTTAAAAGATTATTTTAAAATTTTAAACATTGAAAGTAAAATCTGTAAATTATATTTAAACATCTGAATCTTAAAGAAAATCTAAAAGAATCAATTTAAATATCTTAAATTAAAGAAAAAAACTTTAAAAATCAAGAAATTATAAAAATATTTTTAAATCTGAATATTAAAATTAGTATCAGTAAATTATATTTAAAAATACTAATATTAAAGAAAAATCTTTAAAATAGTTTCAAAATTTGAATATTAAAGAAAATCAAATCTGAAAATAAAAAAATAATAATTTAAACTTCTGAATATTAAAGAAAATCATTACAAATCAGATTTTATTTTTTAATGATTTAATTTAATATTCAGACTTCGAAAATAACCTTTTATTTTAAGATTTTCTTTAGTATTTATATAATTAATATAATTTACATATTTTTATTTTAAAATTTGTTATTGATTTTTTTGATAAAAAACTTTATATATATATATATATATATATATATATATTCAAATTTTGTTGTTTCATACAACGATTATATGACATAAAGATAGCATGTGACGATTTCAGCCTAACTTGAGTGATTCGGACCAAAATTATGTTGAATCGGTGAAACTAAAGAAGCTGTTCTAAATTTTCAAACCAACAAATTGATGTCTGAAAAAGTAAAAGGGTGGTTGCTTAAAAGAATAATTATCCTTTTTCTTAGTGAAGAATGAAGATGGTTCAAACTCAGCAAACTACCAAGTAACATCTCACTTTGTCTGTTTGTAAGGGAAGACTTATGTGTCAAAGTCCTAATGCACCGTAAACCAAGCTGATCCTGAACACAAACAAACTCTACTATAAATACTCACACCACAGATTAACCCTTTCACCAACCAAACATCAGATCGCTTCTTTCTTTTTTTGCAAGAATCTACCCTTGTTTAATTTTACCCAATTCTTTGAGTTTCCTCAAACATAAAATGACAAACAACACCAGCTATATCTGCAACAAAAAGGACGACCAAATATTGAAACAGAAGATGAAACACTTGCCAAAGCGCATCATACTGGTGCGCCACGGTGAAAGTGAGGGGAACGAGGATGAGACCGCTCTTCAATGCGTTCCCAATTACAAGATCAAACTAAGCAAGAAGGGCAGCCATCAGGCTCAAATGACAGGCTCAAAAATCAGGGAGATCGTCTCCGAAAATGGGGCATGCGGAAACTGGAAGGTTTTCTTCTACGTTTCGCCTTCGAGTCGAACCAGGGAAACAATGGAAGAGATCATCCGTCGAGGAGAAACGTTCCCGACAGACAAAATCGTGGGGGTTCGTGAAGAGTGCAGGCTTAGGGAACAACATTTTGGAAATTTCCAGGAGGTGGAGAGTAGGAGGAAGATCAAGAGAAGCAGGGTTGGGTATGGAAAATTCTTCTACAGAGTGCCAGATGGTGAATCCAGTGCTGATGTCTGCGACAGGGTTTCCAGTAAGTTTCCTCTCTTCATTCTAGGATTTCTTGCTTGTTTCACAGATTACTCTTTTCGACATGTAAAAATTGCGAAATTAGGACACTAACGTGGCAAAATGGGACCCCACAACAATGTTTAATTAATTTAACCTCAAAATCTACACTTTTCAGCTTTCCTTGAAAGGCTATGGAGAGACATGGAATCCGACAAATATCGGGCCGGGCCGTCAGACGAGGTGGACTTGATAGTAGTCTCCCATGGACTCACAATTCTTCTCTTCCTCATGAAATGGTTCAACTGGACTGTTGATCAATTTGAGGGCCTAACAAATCCGGGAAACTGTGAATACAGAATCCTACAGCTCGGTCCGTATGGCGAATACAGTCTGGCTCTTCATCACCAGGTTGAGGAGCTTGAAAAATGGGGACTCTCTGATGAAATGATTGCGGACCAGATTCATAGAGGTTGTGGCATGGAATAGGATGACAACGTTGAGGAATACCAGGCTGCTAGGATTTGGTCCTAAGCTGAAGTTCTTATGATTCAATATGTTCTTTCTCTTTTTTGCGTTCTTTTACTGTGGGGTCTGTTAATTATATTTTTTGCATGATGTCAATAAATCAGTTTAATAATGTATTGTTGTTCCTCCAAATCAGATTACAATCACATTTTATTGATTCGAACATAATCATCGTACTAGTTTTACCATTGATGACCCATCAACCTCACCATAATGTCACAAAGAAAATCTCAAGATATGCTAATTTATTTATAGGGTCTAGCATAGAAGAATGAAGATCATCATATTTGTTTTCTCAATCTTCCCATAATATTTATCAAATTTAAGCTTCATCATGTTTGCCATGTCCACCAGACCAACATCATCAGTTTCATTGAGACATTTTGTTCAAAACCACATGAATGCAAGTTGTGTCATCTAAAGAAGTATGTGGACTTTTTTGGTAAGTTCATAAAAATGCACAGTTATGACATCTTCTTTCAATTACCGAATCTAATGACTAGGCACCCTAGTCTTCTCAAGATCATCCCTAAATTGTCAGTCATTATTCATGAAGTGTTTGTGAGACACATATTATTAGGTTTTTGCAAAGACGTCCAAGTGTATGTAGTTAAACAGATTCTACCAATGTTATTATTCAATATAGTCCTAATCTTTTTCTTTTCCTCCAGTTACAATAAGTAAAGAACCCTAGTAGAAGTGATTCTAGAAATGGACTGAAATGAAGGTTGACTAACAGTCATAAAATGTGTTGACCCCCTTCCCTCAACAAAACCTAAATGGAAGCTCATCTACGATTATCATATAACTTAGTGCCTTCCTTACGACTTTAGCATCAAACTTCCAACCGATTAAAGTAGCCCACCAAATTGCACAATTAGTTCCTTAACTATAGAACATATATAATTTTAGTCCCGTTCAAATTTAAATTCACAATTATGTTCCATAACAATTTTAATTTTGTGAATTTAGTCCTAATTTTAATGGAACTTGAGAATTTTATAGGAATTTGACATATGAATTTTACGCGTCTTTTTCCGGCAAATTTTTTTTGACGTTACTTTTGAATTTTCACACAATCTGCAAAAAATAAATAAATAAATAAAGCCACACAATAAAAGAAAATGACAGAAGAAGTTTAAAATAATTTTTAAGAAAATGATTGTCTTCTTTAGACAACAACCCTTAAGTAATAAAAAACCCGAACTTTTTTTTTTTCTTTTTGCAAGTGTATGGAAATTTAAAAGACATGTCAAAAAACAATTTGCCGGAAAAAGCACATGAGGTGCACATATCAAATTCCAGCAAAATTATTAATTTCCACCCAAATCAAGACTAAATTCACAAAATTAAAATTGTTATGAGATATAATTGCAAATTTACATTTGAACATGACTAAATTGCAAATGTTCTGTAGTTATGAAACTAAGTTTGCAATACATAGCACGGACCATCTACATAATTTGCCATGAATTCAGCTATACAATGAAGGAAGGAGTGGGGTTGCAATTTTGGCACATGCACATACCCACTTAATAATCACATCATGTCTGTAAGTGGAAAAATGCAAAAGCCGTGTTTTAAGGCTGTGGATGATGCCAAACTAAGTGGAAGTAGAATTAGGGTTTAAAAGATAGACGGAAACTTTATATTTGAATTTGAATATGAAATTTCATTACTATTACCAAAAGACTAAGAATGGTTGAAGTCCAAAAGACACAAAATTACATATATTTGTGTTTTATATGACAGAGTCAAGGGTCATACTTCAATGATCTTGAAATAGTCAAGGCTTCTCAACTCCTTTTTACTCCAACGCTTCACTATCACAAAAATTGCAAATTACATATTTTATTTTTTTATTATCTTTTTAATTATGTTCATTTATGTATAATTTAAATTGTAGCTTCATCAAATTGAGAAAAAAATAATGTACTCTTACAAAAATTAATTTTTATTTTTAATGGAGAAAATAGTACTTGATAAACTAAAGTGCAGAAACATTGACATGAGAAATCTATTTTGAGTTAAAATGGTGTCACGAAACGTTTATTTGTCTTTATAAAATAATTTATTTTCATTGTCTCTTCATGAAATACAAATATCGCGCTAACTTAAAACTCTTTTTAGATTTTGCAAAGCTTAAGAATCATCTGGGGGTGTAGCTCATATGGTAGAGCGCTCGCTTCGCATGCGAGAGGCACGGGGTTCGATTCCCCGCACCTCCATCCCTATTTTATAGTTTGTAAATTTATATTTTCCCTTTTTAAGTTCATATTTATTTTTTTGATTTTTCCTTTCTCTTGACTTTATAAATTAGACTCTGCCTGAGCTCTTCATCCTTTCTCTTTCTAATTATAAGAAATTTATGTCATTTAAAAAATAAAAAAATTTAATGTTATTTTTCTAATTTATCCTTAATTTTTCTTGTAAAGAGTATTTTTTTTTTGCCACTAATCATTAATATTTTTGTTGAAAAATACTAAAAAAAATCCTCATTTTATAATATGAATATAACAGAATATGGGTATTTCTGCTCAAACTCAGTAAATTACTTAGTAATGTATCACTATTTTACGAAGAAGAAGTCAAAGCCGGGCATTGGGTTATTACCGAAAGTCTTGTTTGCAAACAAATATAGTAGTTCCCGCGTACTGCATGCACCGTAAAACAAGCCAATTTGCTCTCACCTCTTTCTTTATAAATACACACATTCCATGCACTAATTCTTCAATCAACCAACAATATATTCACTAATAGAAAACCTAACCCCGGTGCACTAATAATAATTTCTTCTCAAACGAACACATGTTGAAACGGGAGATGAAACAACTGCCGAAGCGCATCATACTGGTGCGCCACGGCGAAAGTGAAGGGAATGAGGACGAGTCCGTTCTCAAATACGTTCCCAATTACAAGATCAAACTAAGCAAGAAAGGCAGCCATCAGGCTCAAATGACAGGCTCAAAAATCAGGGAAATCATCTCCGAAAACGGGGAATGCTTGAACTGGAAGACCTTCTTCTTCGTTTCCCCGTTGAGTCGAACCAGGGAAACGATGGAAGAGATCATCCGTAGAGGGGAAACGTTCCCGGCGGACAAAATCGTGGGAATTCGCGAAGAGTGCAGGCTAAGGGAACAGCATTTTGGGAATTTCCAGGAGGTGGAGAGTAGGAGGAAGATCAAGAGAAGCAGGGTTGGGTATGGGAAATTCTTCTACAGAGTGCCTGATGGTGAATCCAGTGCTGATGTCTACGACAGGGTTTCCAGTAAGTTTCCTCTCGTCATTCTAGGATTTCTTACTTGTTTCACAGATTACTGTTTCCGACATCGTAAAAATTGCAAAACTAGTACACTAACTTCGCGAAAGGGATACCAAGCAAATTAAGACACTAATGTTTAACTTTAACCAAAAAAATCTACATTTCTCAGCTTTCCTTGAAGGGCTATGGATCGACATGGAATCCAACAAATATGGGGCCGGGCCGTCAGACGAGGTGAACTTGATAGTAGTCTCCCATGGACTCACCATTCTTCTCTTCCTCATGAAATGGTTCAACTGGACCGTTGATCAATTTGAAGGCCTAACAAATCCAGGAAACTGTGAACTCAGAGTCCTCCAGCTCGGGGCAGATGGCGAATACAGCCTGGCTCTTCATCACCAAGTTGATGAGCTTCAAAAATGGGGACTCTCTGATGAAATGATTGAGGACCAGATCATTCGAGCCCACGGCCTGGATCACAAAGACGTCGACGTGTGCTCCGGCAGTTCGGCTTCTTCAGACATCAGTGTTGAAGATGACAGTGACGAGAAGTGAAAGTACTCGGTTGGATCATGTGGATGCATGTTCTTTTGATTTAATGCTTGATTCTTTATTTTATTATGTTTGCATGTATTTATCTTTTTATGTCTTAGGTTTATTATTTATTTATTTGATCTTAAATTGCGCTCGCACATATTCTTGTTAATTATTTGTCACACTATATGAAAATTGCATTGCCAATACTTCATCTTCGATTATATCAGTTTCTTTGATACTATTTTTGAATCTGACCTCTACTATAATTGATGCAAAAAGGTTATGTTAAAGTTGCATCAATATATAATTATTGATGATGCATTACATATTTATTATTTTATAAATATGTCATACTAGTACAAGTATGATAAAAAATGTTACATCGGTCAAAGTAAATTTACTACTCTATAGGAACCCACCATAGATTTTGAATTTATTCAAAATAAAGGAAATTTGAAATCCATCTAAAACCCTATAAACTTAGTACAAAATGAAATATATTTGAAGTCAATGTGAACTACTTCTCAAATTCCTTTTTTATTTTTTTAGTTTTATAATTTATTTATTTAATCACTTAAATTTCCGACTATTTTTACTCAAAATTTTAAATTCTTATTGGATATTTACAAGTGCATTACATTTGACCGTGTCAAATTGCAATTTTCATTTTTTCGACACTAAATGATATGAATATATTATCCTAATAAATAACATATCATCAAACACATACCAACATTTACCATAGAGACAACAAATTCACTAGAAAAATATAAAATTTCCATGTGTTGTAATTATGTGATGTAAAAGTGCAATTATCAATTAAAAATAACAAAATTCGATCAATTAAAATGATAAAAAAAACTGATTTGAGACCATCCACAATTAAAAAAATAATTTTGCAATTTTTCCTCCTACACTTTTTTTAACATGAAATGTAAGAAGGTTCGAACGATATACTAATTGATAACTCTATATAATAGAGTTATTTTCATACACTTTAATTTGGAATCATGTAGGAAAAAGTGATGAATTTGGTGAATTTTAATATAATGTGACATAATTAGATCTTTATTTTATTTTGTAGATCATGTGAATTAAATGTGTAATTTTTCTTTGATTTTGTGTAAAAAATAGGAATGGAGCTGAAATTGAGGAATTAAAACTAAAATTGCAGAAAGTCTGGAAAATCCCCAGTTGCTGTACGAGATGCTGCAGCATGCTGGAAGTCAAGTTCCCTCACCAGAAAATGCGAAATTTGATTTGCTGACTGGTCACTTTAAATTATCCAGCTGGGAAGTCAACATGGACAAATTGACTGGGCTGCCAAAAGAAGAAGTGGGTCGTGGGCCTTGAGCAAGAGGGCAGTCCCAAAAATAAAACAGAAACTAGGGCAAAGAAGGAAAGGAGGAGATCAGCAGCAGCCCCAGCAGAAGACAGAATCCCAGCAGCAGAAAAGGAGACACGCAGACAGCAAGAGAAGAAGGAAAAGGAGGACAGATTCCATCATTCTCATCAGTTTTCCACGGAGATTTCACGGAGAGAAGGAAGGAATCATCTCAAGGGAAAAGAGGAGGAAAAGAGCTCGAAAAATCAGTCATCCGAACAGCTTATCTCTCCTCTCTTTAACTCCCTTTATTTCCTTATTTCTCTTGAAATTATACTTTGGATTTTGTATGGATATTATGTTAGCTTTGTGGATCGAATTTCCAGAATTAAGTATGAGCTAAACATTACTTAGACTTGAATTGCTAATGGATTTTGAATCGAATTATTGAGACTTTATTGCATTGTTGGGTGATTGGTGCTATTGTTCATTCAAGTAGGAAGATGATGAATGTTTGTTGTTGTTTGGCCAACAATGGTGAATTTACAAGCTAGATTTTAATACCGGAAGGGTTAAGTCTAGTGGAAATTGCTTGAATGATGCAAGTGAATAACCGTTTTTAGGTTGTTGTCGTGAATGGTATAGGGATATATTATTCGCCTTGCATAATTGTATGAATTGGTTTTTGCATCGATGTTCCAATTTCAATTAGGCATAGGAATATGTTCAATTAGAAAAAGGAATATAAGACATAGTATTTGGAAAAATCCTATGAATCGAAAGGGAATTCATGTTAACTTTAGCATCTTTCACTTAAAAACAATGCCGCTTATCATTGCTCAATAAACTTCGATTCAAATGACAATTAGTAATTCAAGTCTAATACATCCATCTTGTGAATTTCGTGCTGGTATTTAGTGTGATTTGATCAACCACGTGCTAGAAATAGTTTCTTTAATTTTTGTTTAATTAATAGACGTAAAACCAAACCATCCAATCCATTTATTATGTATTTTTTTATTACAAATTGTGAGTAATTGATAGTTGCAAATCATTTTAATTTCAATTCCTGTGGAGACGATCTACTCATCATTGTATTACTTGGGGACTACGTACACTTGCGTATTTAAAAATCCACCAACAAGTTTTTGGCGCCGTTGCCGGGGATTGTAAATTAAATTTTTTGTGATATCAATAACCTTGCAATTTATTTCTTTTATTTTATCTAATCTTGATTGTTGTTCTTGTGCTTAATAGGTTGATTTTGTGTATGAACGAGCAACAAGATTTTGTATTAGCTCTTTTTGACCCCGAGATTGAACGTACATTTAGAAGAGGAAGAAGGGAACAAAGAGGACAGCGGACTCAACATCAAGGTAGCATGGCCGAAGAGGAATTAAATGTGGCTACTAATGCAATTGTGATGGCCGATGACCGAGAGAGAGCCATACGAGAGTATGCTGCCCCAATGTTCAATGACCTTAATCCGGGCATCATTCGACCTGAAATTCAAGCACCTCAATTCGAGTTGAAGCCGGTGATGTTCCAAATGTTGCAAACTGTGGGTCAATTTAGCGGGCTAGCCACTGAAGATCCTCACCTTCATCTTCGATCATTTTTAGAGGTGAGTGACTCTTTCAAGCTTCAAGGTGTCACGGAGGAAGCCTTGAGGCTGAAATTATTTCCTTTCTCATTGAGGGATCGAGCTAGAGCTTGGCTTAACACTCTTCCACCGGATTCTATTGCTTCTTGGAATGATCTTGCCGAGAAATTCTTGATGAAGTACTTTCCTCCAACAAAAAATGCCAAGTACCGGAATGAGATTATTTCTTTCCAACAAACGGAGGATGAGTCCGTATGTGAAGCTTGGGAGAGATTCAAGGAGTTGTTGAGAAAGTGCCCCCACCATGGTATCCCTCATTGTATCCAAATGGAGACCTTCTACAATGGTCTTAATGCCTCTACCCGCATGGTGTTGGATGCTTCGGCAAATGGAGCTATTCTTTCTAAATCATATAATGATGCCTATGAGATATTGGAAAGGATTGCCAACAACAACTACCAATGGTCCAATTCAAGAGCACCAACCGGTAAGAAAACAGCCGGAGTTTATGAAGTAGATGCATTGACAACTTTCACAGCCCAAGTCTCTTCCATGAGCAACATTTTGAAGAATTTAAGTTTGGGGGGAATGGCACCAACAGCCCCTATGGAACAAGCAGCGGCTATTTCATGTGTTTATTGTGGAGATAGCCACACATTTGATTGTTGTCCTTCCAATCCAGCCTCGGTTTGCTATATGGGAAATCAAAGCTCCAACCGCAACAATCCATATTCCAATTCTTATAATCCGGGGTGGAGGCAACATCCAAATTTCTCTTGGGGAGGTCAAGGCAACAATTCGAACAATGCACCAATGCAAAGCAAGCCTAACTTCCCACCGGGATTCTCCAATCAACAACAACAACAAAGATTTCCTCCAAAAGCCACCCAAACTAACTCTCTTGAAAATTTGATGAAGGAGTACATGGCTAAGAACGATGCATTGATTCAAAGTCAAGCAACTTCGTTGAGAAATCTTGAGGTTCAAGTGGGGCAATTAGCAAATGAGTTAAGAAATCGACCTCAAGGTGCCTTACCAAGTGACACCGAAAATCCGAGAAGAGAGGGCAAGGAACATTGCAAGGCCGTCACATTGAGGAATGGTAAGGATTTAGAGCCGAATACTGTGGAAAAAGAGCAGAAAAATGAGCCCACTTCAATCCAAAGAAATGCTGAAACAGAAAAAGAAGCTGGAAATTCGAATTTAAATTCCACAGAATCTGCCCAGAATGCTACAGCATCAATTCAGCAAACTGCAGAACAGAAAGTTGCTGAGAGACTGCCACCTCCATTTCCTCAACGTTTCCAAAAGCAGCAACAAGATGTCCAATTTCGAAGATTTTTAGATGTTTTAAAGCAGCTCCATATCAACATTCCATTGGTGGAGGCTTTGGAACAAATGCCCAATAAGATTCCTCCAAAATTAAAGGATCCAGGGAGTTTTACTATCCCTTGTTCTATTGGTGGTAGAGATGTTGGTAGAGCTTTATGCGATTTAGGGGCAAGTATTAATTTGATGCCTATGTCTATTTTCAGGAAACTCGGAATTGGAGAAGCTAGACCAACCACCGTAACATTGCAATTGGCCGATCGATCCATGGCACATCCGGAGGGTAAGATTGAAGATGTCTTGGTGCAAGTGGACAAGTTTATCTTCCCGGCAGATTTTATTATTCTTGATTATGAGGCGGATCGTGAGGTTCCAATTATTTTGGGGAGACCATTTCTTGCCACCGGAAGAACGTTGATTGATGTTCAAAATGGAGAGCTCACAATGAGGGTCAATGACCAACAAGTGACGTTTAATGTGTTCAATGCTATGAAGTTCCCGGATGAAATCGAAGAGTGCTCATTTGTGAATGTTATTGACACTCTTGTGGCTGAAAAAGTGCAAAAAGAAACATGTGAAGATATTGTGGGGATGATCACTCTTGATGAAAATGACGAGACAAGTGATGATGATGAAGAAGCACAAGTCAAATGGGTGGAGCCCAAGCAACCATACACCAAATTTGGAAGATATTTTGAATCTTTGGATTTATCGGAAAGGAACTTCACACCCTCCAAACCATCCATTGAAGAACCACCAAGGTTAGAATTAAAAACTTTGCCTAATCATTTGAAGTATGCTTATTTGGGAAAAGAAGAGACTCTACCTGTGATAATTTCTGCATCTTTGAGTCTAAAAAAGGAAAGTTTGCTACTCAACGTGTTGAGGAAATACAAAAAGGCAATAGGGTGGACAATGGCGGACATCAAGGGAATAAGCCCCTCCTTTTGTATGCATAAAATTTTGCTAGAAGAAAGATGCAGCAAATCTGTCGAACATCAAAGAAGGCTCAATCCTATCATGAAGGAAGTTGTGAAAAAGGAAGTGATCAAATGGCTCGATGCCGGTATTATTTACCCAATCTCGGATAGCTCTTGGGTCAGCCCGGTACAATGTGTTCCAAAGAAAGGTGGAGTCACTGTGGTGGCAAATGAAAACAATGAGTTAATTCCCACAAGAACGGTGACGGGATGGCGAGTGTGTATGGATTACCGAAAGCTAAACAAGGCCACAAGAAAAGATCATTTCCCGCTGCCATTTATTGATCAAATGTTGGACCGATTAGCAGGGAAGGAATACTATTGTTTTCTTGATGGGTATTCGGGTTACAACCAAATCTCTATTGCTCCGGAAGATCAAGAGAAGACCACTTTCACATGCCCTTATGGTACATTTGCTTTCCGGAGAATGCCATTTGGATTGTGCAATGCCCCTGCCACTTTTCAGCGATGCATGATGGCCATTTTTTCAGACATGGTGGAGAGATCTCTCGAGGTATTTATGGATGATTTTTCGGTATTTGGCGAAACTTTTGATGCTTGTTTGGCTAACTTGGAACAGGTACTTGAGAGATGTGAAGAAACCAACTTGGTCCTAAATTGGGAAAAATGCCATTTCATGGTACAAGAGGGAATTGTCTTGGGACATCGGATTTCTCATCATGGAATTGAAGTGGATAGAGCAAAAATTGAGATAATTGAGAAGCTACCACCTCCTACCACAGTTAAGGGTATTCGAAGCTTTTTGGGGCATGCGGGGTTCTACCGGAGGTTCATCAAAGATTTTTCAAAAATATCCAAGCCTCTTTGTTCTCTACTTGAACACAACCGGTCCTTCGAATTCACAAAGGAGTGTCACGAAGCATTTTTGACATTGAAGAAAGCACTTGTGTCCACCCCGATTATTGTCCCACCGGATTGGTCTCTTCCCTTTGAACTAATGTGTGATGCTAGTGATTTTGCTATTGGTGCTGTGCTCGGGCAAAGGAGGAATAAGGTATTCCACTCCATTTATTATGCTAGCAAGACTTTGACGGATGCCCAATTGAACTACACAACAACCGAAAAAGAACTTTTGGCCGTAGTCTTTGCATTTGACAAATTCCGAGCTTATTTGGTGGGAACCAAGGTGGTAGTATACACGGATCATTCGGCCATAAAGTATCTTGTTGCCAAGAAGGATGCCAAACCAAGACTTATTCGATGGGTATTACTTCTTCAAGAATTTGACTTGGAAATTCGAGATAGGAGAGGAACCGAGAACCAAGTAGCCGATCATTTATCTCGGCTTGAAGGTGGAGGTGGAGAGAAGAGTGAAGGGCCTATTAAGGAGACATTTCCCGATGAACAAATCTTGGAGGTTAGTCAAATTTCAACACCATGGTATGCTGATTTTGTGAATTATTTAGTGAGTGGGTTGATTCCTCCCGATTTAAATAGCCAACAACGCAAGAAATTCTTCCATGATGTAAAGTCATATTATTGGGATGATCCTTATCTTTACAAGCAATGCCCCGATCATGTGTTGAGACGATGTGTATCCGAGGAAGAAATACCAAGCATTTTGGATCATTGCCATTCTTATGCATATGGAGGTCATTTTGGGGGACAAAGGACAGCAGCTAAGGTTTTTCAATCGGGATATTTTTGGCCTTCTATTTTCAAAGATTCTCACAAATTTGCAAAGAATTGTGATAGGTGTCAACGGGTAGGAAATATTTCGGCAAGGAATGAGATGCCGTTGAACAACATTCTTGAAGTGGAACTTTTTGATGTGTGGGGAATTGATTTCATGGGACCATTTCCTCCCTCTTTTGGAAATTTGTACATATTGGTGGCTGTCGATTACGTGTCCAAATGGGTTGAAGCTGTGGCAAGTCCTAAGAATGATGCCAAGGTGGTCATGAAATTTTTACACAAGCATGTGTTCACTCGTTTTGGTACTCCAAGATCCCTTATAAGTGATGAAGGCACCCACTTTGTGAACAAACTCTTGGCTACATTTTTAGCTAAATATGATGTGAGACACAAGATTGCTACAGCTTATCATCCCCAAACAAATGGTCAAGCCGAGCTCTCCAATAGAGAAATCAAAAGCATACTTGAGAAGGTGGTGAATCCTAATCGAAAAGATTGGTCTCAAAGATTGGAGGATGCTTTATGGGCATATAGGACAGCTTTTAAGGCACCTTTAGGCATGTCTCCATATCGATTGGTGTTCGGGAAGGCATGTCATTTACCCGTGGAATTAGAACATAAAGCATATTGGGCCATCAAGAAGCTCAACATGGACCTTCAAGTTGCCGGTACACTCCGAAAACTGCAATTAAATGAGTTGGAGGAAATGAGGTTGTTCTCCTATGAAAATGCTAAACTATCTGGAAAATTGAAGTCTAGATGGTCCGGACCATTTATTGTGACAAAGGTGTACCCTTATGGAGCAGTTGATTTAAGGGAGGAGCACTCGGGAAGAGAATTTAAAGTGAACGGGCAACGAATCAAGCATTATTGGGGAGGAGAGGTCGATCGAATGAAGACCTCTATCACTTTGGAAGAACCATGACAAGGGAGGTGATTTTGGGTTGCTTATGATATTACAATGATTTAAATATTTTTTGTTAGCAATCCAAAAATACATTTTTGTATATATGTACATATATATGTAAATATATATATATCGTATGTAAATACTATTGCTTTTACTTGATAGATTATTAAGCTTTAAATCACTAACCCTCACTCTCATTCTAATTGGCACAAGGTGAGCCCGAGGAAAGGAAGCATGGATTTTGAAGAGAGAGGCTGCCATGTTGATGTTACATTAGAGCTGATTGGAAAAAAAAGAGGAGGAGCAACCAGAATATAGTGGTGGAAGGAACTCTCAGCAGGAATTAAATTTTTCGCCCAGTTGCTGCAGCATGTCATGTAGCAAATTGGCAAAAATCGGAGTTTCTGCCCAAAAATTTTCAGCGCCCAGTTGTTGCAGCATGTCATGTAGCAAATTGGCAAGAATCGGAGTTTCTGCCCAAAAATTTTCAGCGCCCAGTTGCTGCAGCATGCTATACAGCAAATTGAAAAAAAAAAAAAATTGCCCAATTTCGAAAAAAAAAAAAAAGAAAAAGAGCTGTATTCATGAAGGGCAAATTGGGGATTTCTAAATTTTATATATATAAAAAAAAAAAAAAAGGGAAGTAGCCGTAGAAGGGCAAAATGGGGAATTCCCCATTTAAAACCCTAGACCCACACGAGCCCCACCACTCCTCCCCACCAACCAGAAACCCCCCCACCAAACAGAAAATCTCCAGCCCGCCCTGCCGCACCGCGCCGCGCCGCACCGCGCCGAGCCGCGTCGCGCCGCCCCCGTCGCCTCGCTCCTCCATCTGCGACCCGAGTCGCACAATTCCCAGTCCACCAGCGACCCGCGTCGCGCCGCACCCGTCCACCCGAGTCGCCCCGTCGCTGCTCCGCGACTCTCGCCGCTCCAGCCCGCTCTGCCGCGCCGCGCCGCATCGCACCGAGCCGCGTCGCGCCGCACCCGTCGACCCCCGTCGCCTCTCTCCTCCATCTGCGACCCGAGTCGCGCAATTCCCAGTCCACCAGCGACCCGCGTCGCGCCGCACCCGTCCACCCAAGTCGCCCCATCGCTGCTCCGCGACTCTCGCCGCTCCAGCCCGCCGTGCCGCACCGCGCCGTGCCACGTCGCCCCATCCCTGCCCCGCAGTTGTCCGCAGCGCCCAGCCACCGTCGCTGTTCGCGCTGAGTCGTGCCACCAGCCCTCCATCCGCGACCCGCGTCGCCCCGCCTCCAGTCGCGTCGCTGCTCTCCCCTCGCGACCCCAGTCGTGCCGTCTCCCGTCACCCAGGCGACCTCCATCGTTGTCACTCTGTTCACCATGCCGAGGGTCAAGGAAGCTGCAAAGAGACTTCATACAATGGACCCATTTCCCTCAGTCGAAGCCCAGGCGAGATATGACTCATTCATCTCCAAGAAAGACATCTTCCCCGAACGAGGGTTCCTCGCCCAACCGAATTCATATGCCGGCATTCCGGAGTGGCTCGCTGATAACATCAAACAGCGAAAATGGGAAACCCTCTGCCTTCACTCGACAGACGCCGTAAGTACTCTGGTCAGGGAGTTCTACTCCAATATCACCAACTTCGAAGTGGAGCATGTTCATGTTCGGGAGACAAATATCATGTTTTCACCCGCCGCCATCAACAAGTTCCTCAAGCTCCCAAACATTCAATGCCAATATGCTGCAATGGTTGAAAGCACCACTGATGAGCAGCTAGACGAAATTGTGCGGGCTGTGGCTCGAGAAGGAGCTACTTGGACTATCAGTTCGGGGACCTTCACATTTCAGCGAACAAATCTACAGCCTCAGGCCCGAATTTGGTACAGTTTTGTGAAAACGAGCCTCATGCCTACATCTCACGATTATTCGGTTAATCGGGAACGGCTGCTACTTGTCTACTGCATTATGACAGGGAAAGAAATTAATGTGGGTCGAATAATCTCCAAGGAGATTCGAGATTGTGCTGCCAAAACTACCGGGAAGCTGTTCTTTCCTTCGCTCATCACACGGCTTTGTGAAGCCCGGGGGGTACCTAAGGCTGAACATGAAGATATGCTTATCAACAAAGGCGTGCTACCCACCCGTGATTCGACCCATCAACAAGCAGCATCATCCTCTTCCAGCATGCTCGCTGTAATAGAACGACTTGATAGGCAGGAAGCTCGGCAGACCCAACTATGCAACCGTCTCCAAGAGTATTGGGCGTATGAGCAGCACCGAGACGGCGTACTGCATCAGGCACTCCAGCAGATTCTGCCCAGGACAGCCCCCCCGTTCCCTACCTTCCCGGACACCATTCTCGGACCCTGGACTGACCACCCAAACCAAGCAGAGGATTCCGACTAGACCATCAGGGAGTTCTCCAATTCCAGCTCTTGTGTTGTTTTGTATTTTCATGTTGTGCCGTGCAAGTTGTTTTTGAGTCGTAGTGAAGTATTTGATCTTGCTGTTATTAGTAGTAGGAATGTGTGTGGCATATTGTCTAATGATGTGTATTTGTTGTGTTATGTGATGTTAAGAAGTCTATGTGTTTTCCTAACATGGCTAATCTATGTGTGTTGCTTGATGACGATGTTTGAAGTATTTTATATTGTTTGTGGGAATTAGCCTAGTATGTTTGCATTAGTCTTAGTTGTTTCTTGTGTTGTGGATTGAGAAGGATTGCAATAATAGTATCATTTCTATCATGTGTGCATAGCTTGACCAATGAAAACTTGAATCCCTATGAACCGGTTAGATCCTTTGGAGAGCCTAAGTCCTCAAACATGTTGCTTAGTGTTCCCTTCGAAACGAATTGTAGATGACACTTATTCGAGGATATGATTTAGGCCATTTTTGGACCGTTTGAGCCTTTATAGCCTACCGTACATATTTTTCCCTAGTCACCCCATTTGAGCTTAATTGACAATTTTTCTTCTTAGCCACTAATTAGCTTTGCCCTTAAACATAATCCTCCGATTTACCCCCCTTCGGCATCTCGACATTCTTTGGACTTATATTTAGGGCTGCATTCCGAGGGGAAGTGACGCGTTCTCATGTTGTGGTATGCACTATATTTGGAAGAATAGCTTATATTCGACTACTTTTTATATACCACATTGGGGACAATGTGCTCCTAAGTTTGGGGGTGAATGCATTACATTCGTAGAGCCAGTAAAAAAAAAAAAATGCCCAGTTTGCTTCAGCAATACGTGTAGCAACTGGGCACTCAAAAAAAAAAAAAAAAAAAAAAAAGAGCTGGTCTCGAAATATTTTTTGTGTGGCAAGAGTATACTTTAATAAATTGTGGGATGCACGTGTAAAAATAAGGGGAGTGCTTGAAAGAGTTAGTGTGGGTCCTAAAAAGTCGAGATGTGAAGGTATTTTGAGCCAAAAATTTCCTCCATTACCCTACCTTCACCTAAGCCTAACATTACAAGCTTAATGAAGTCCTATTGATCCTCGTTTGGGTGTAATTCTACTTAAGTGGAAAAAGGTTCATCAAGTTGACTGATGGAGACACAATATTAGGCTTTAGGATGGAGGTCTATCTTGTTCTAGGGAAATCGAGGCTATTTTGGGAAGAGCTATGAACATAATGTGGAAAGACACATGCATTGTGATTTTATCATTCCATCAGCACTTGAGGAACTAAGTTGACAGCAAACGCATGAAGGCATCATTCTCATCATTTTGAAATAAATTTCTGAAAGCATGCGCCATTGTCAAGCCATGATTTGGACTCACATATTTTCTTGTTGTGTAGTATTTGTAGATACTCAATATTTTTGTTTTTGTTTTGGTGTATCTAGATTCATCACTCGAGGACGAGCAATGACCTAAGTTTGGGGGTGTGATAACTCTATATAATAGAGTTATTTTCATACACTTTAATTTGGAATCATGTAGGAAAAAGTGATGAATTTGGTGAATTTTAATATAATGTGACATAATTAGATCTTTATTTTATTTTGTAGATCATGTGAATTAAATGTGTAATTTTTTTTTGATTTTGTGTAAAAAATAGGAATGGAGCTGAAATTGAGGAATTAAAACTAAAATTGCAGAAAGTCTGGAAAATCCCCAGTTGCTGTACGAGATGCTGCAGCATGCTGGAAGTCAAGTTCCCTAACCAGAAAATGCGAAATTTGATTTGCTGACTGGTCACTTTAAATTATCCAGCTGGGAAGTCAACATGGACAAATTGACTGGGCTGCCAAAAGAAGAAGTGGGTCGTGGGCCTTGAGCAAGAGGGCAGTCCCAAAAATAAAACAGAAACTAGGGCAAAGAAGGAAAGGAGGAGATCAGCAGCAGCCCCAGCAGAAGACAGAATCCCAGCAGCAGAAAAGGAGACACGCAGACAGCAAGAGAAGAAGGAAAAGGAGGACAGATTCCATCATTCTCATCAGTTTTCCACGGAGATTTCAAGGAGAGAAGGAAGGAATCATCTCAAGGGAAAAGAGGAGGAAAAGAGCTCGAAAAATCAGTCATCCGAACAGCTTATCTCTCCTCTCTTTAACTCCCTTTATTTCCTTATTTCTCTTGAAATTATACTTTGGATTTTGTATGGATATTATGTTAGCTTTGTGGATTGAATTTCCAGAATTAAGTATGAGCTAAACATTACTTAGACTTGAATTGCTAATGGATTTTGAATCGAATTATTGAGACTTTATTGCATTGTTGGGTGATTGGTGCTATTGTTCATTCAAGTAGGAAGATGATGAATGTTTGTTGTTGTTTGGCCAACAATGGTGAATTTACAAGCTAGATTTTAATACCGGAAGGGTTAAGTCTAGTGGAAATTGCTTGAATGATGCAAGTGAATAACCGTTTTTAGGTTGTTGTCGTGAATGGTATAGGGATATATTATTCGCCTTGCATAATTGTATGAATTGGTTTTTGCATCGATGTTCCAATTTCAATTAGGCATAGAAATATGTTCAATTAGAAAAAGGAATATAAGACATAGTATTTGGAAAAATCCTATGTATCGAAAGGGAATTCATGTTAACTTTAGCATCTTTCACTTAAAAACAATGCCGCTTATCATTGCTCAATAAACTTCGATTCAAATGACAATTAGTAATTCAAGTCTAATACATCCATCTTGTGAATTTCGTGCTGCTATTTAGTGTGATTTGATCAACCACGTGCTAGAAATAGTTTCTTTAATTTTTGTTTAATTAATAGACGTAAAACCAAACCATCCAATCCATTTATTATGTATTTTTTTATTACAAATTGTGAGTAACTGATAGTTGCAAATCATTTTAATTTCAATCCCTGTGAAGACGATCTACTCATCATTGTATTACTTGGGGATTACGTACACTTGCGTATTTAAAAATCCACCAACACTAATACATATATATATATATATTATATAGTGCGTTGTACATTAATAATACTAGTCTTCATCAAAATTAATAACCCTCGGCTCTTTTTTGTAGCAAAATTATTCTTCAGAATTCACTTATTATTGTATTTTTCTTGTTTATTGTTTTATTTTTAGAGGAATATGTTTGAAATATGATACTTATTTTTTCACATATATGTGTGTGTGTGTGTGTGAGAGAGAGAGAGAGAGAGAGAGAGAGAGAGAGTTTTTCAGACCAGTTTCTCATTTGTTTTCTTCTTAAGCGTGACTTCTGAGTTAAGGTAAGAAACGAAAGGAAAAAAGAACATTTTATGAGACAAAATCCCATGTTACTCTGACCGAACTTATGCCCCTCAAAAGCTGGTCGGGTTTTATTTCCGGAGTAACCTACACTTGAATGTGTCCTACCAACAAACTTCCCCATATTTCAAGCAAAATGTCAACTATAGTTAACATTAATCACTTTATTTGCTCATTTTAATTTATAACATATTCCACTCTCATTTTATTTATTTTACCAAATAACGCCATAAATAGAATGGATACTATATCATACACTAACTAATTCAAAAAAACAAAAAGAAAAAAAGCAAAAGATTGTGTTGTAAACAAGTCGAGTCGAATCAGATCAAACATACTATTATTCAAGTTTATTTTAAATTTTATCTAATTTTCAATGTTATATATTTAATTATTAATTGAACCGAACTTTAAAGATATTTAACTGAGTTGAACACTTGTCGAGTTTAAATAGTTTGATATTTTTACACTTGTTTTGTCGATTTAACTTATCACATTCGTCTCGATCTTTAAATTTTATAAAACATAAAACTATGTTCAAACCAGCATGTTTGATCATGATTTCAAAGGAAAAATTGCAAAATTGACATCGGTAGAATGCTACCTTCAATTCCCATCACAACGTCTCACAACAGGTTAAGTGGGATTCGATTATTCCGCTTTTCACTATTCTAGAAGTGCTCTAACTTGTGGGTAGTCACAAAATCAGTCATTTATCTTTTAATTGCTCGAATTTGGTCTTCTTTTAATCAAAATTCAAAAAATTTGCCTGATAATTACACTTATACACCGCATAATCACGTCACATTATGGATTTACATTGCTCTTACCAATATGTGGCCTCTATAGTCAATTTTGATGTGTCTGATTTCATATTATTTATTACGAATGACATATCCATTTCACTTATTATGCAACAAAAATGAAAATCATTATTTAACACAGTAATGTTTAATGCATGTGCAAATATCCAACTAAAATTTCCAATTTCGACTAAAATAATATGTAAACTGAAGAAATTAAATAGAAAAAGGACAAAAATTGTATAATTAATAAGATAAAAGAACAAATAATTTTGAATTAAGTGTCTATCAGTTTAGTTTATTTTTGGGCCCTAATTTATGAAAATTTTTATAAAGCTCCAACGTACTATCTGTCATATTGTTTAGGAACAACCAAAGTGGGGATAGTGGTGAATATGTTTGAAGCAAAAGCAAGAAAAACAGTACTGTGGAAAAAGTAGAATGAGGGCAATATTTATATATATAAAGGCATGTGATAACTACTGTACGATGTGGCATAGAAACTGCATAACTTGTGCAAAAACGATGAGTCTTGCAAGTATGGGGGGCAGCGGCCGGGCGTCGACAGATGGAAACGACGAATGTGAGGCAACGAAAGCAGCGATTGCATCGTATCAAGCCAGGGAAGAAGAGATCGAGAGGCGGAAAATGGAGGTGAAGGAGAGGGTGGAGTCTCAGCTCAGCCGCGCCGAGGAGGAAACCAGACGATTAGCACAAGTCTGGGAAGTAAGTGTATTTATTATAACTTTTATTTAATATGATTAATAATAATAGTAGTAATCAATAAAGATGTCAAATTTTATTGTATAGGAATTGGAAGTGCTAACTGATCCAATGAGAAAGGAGGTTGCTGCTGTGCGTAAAAGGATAGACTTAACTAACCGCGACCTAAAATCTCTTGGCCAGATCTGCCAGAAAAAGGTAAGAATTCTCTTTATATATATGCGCAAAGATTGAGGGGAAATTTGTAAATTTAGGATAATGATCTGAGGGGATTCACAAAAATTGCATACTATATTTTTAGTTTCCGAATTAAAATAATAACTATTTTATTTTCATCATTTTAGAACAACTTGGCCTAAAACTACAAGTTTGGACCATTAAGTAAATTTATTTTATATTTTGCCATATTTTAACTTGATAATTTCGTACAACATGACTATTATTTTGAATGGAATGTCCACCATATTTTAATATTGTTTTAAAATACTTTCAACCATTTATCGTTATATAATGGTTTATACACCAATGATTTTTAGGTCAAAATAAAATATTCTGAAGAAACAATAAAAATGATCTTTGAATAATATATAGAGCATTTATTTTTTCAAAAAATCTGCCCACACAATTTCTTCAACTATGCTGGCTAGAAACATAACAAAGAATTAAAGTTCAAAAAGAGAAAGTATGTTGTTTGTTTTATGTTCTTTGATAAAATTTTAGTTTATAAAATAGCAGAAAAATTCCACTCAAAAAACATTGTTAATTTTGTACACTCACATCATACAAATTTTAAATCAAGATCAACATAAAGTTTGCATTAAACTTGTCATCTACTAAACACATAATAAAACTTCTGGGCCAATTTGTCCTAAAATCCAAAAAATTACATAATTATTATATTTTAATTAGCAAGCCCAAAAATTAGTGCCCTAATCTTATCAAATTTCTAAACTTATTGTCCTAATTTTGCCATTGTTTCAAGAATGATATATATATATATATATATATATATATATATATATATATATTAGTTATAATTTCTCCATTATTTTTGTACCTTGCAAATGCACCAATTAGAAGAAAATATTTCATAAACATAGACACAAATTTCTAGTTAGGTGGGCTAATTGCAGAAAAATGCATGCCTAATTTTATTGTATTTGTAATTTAATCATATGTATTTAAAAAGTGTCAAATAATATATTAATATCATATTTACAATTCTATATGCCATCAGTAAACACTTATTTTATAATCTATTATATTGTTTTTTAGCTCTTAACTGCTCTCGTATCCAAAGATTTAAGTCAGGTGTCAAGTTATGTCATTAAAAAAATCATACATTTTCTTGTGTATTATTGAACAGGAGAAAGAGTATAAAGAAGCGATGGAGGTTTTCCAAGAAAAAAGCAATGAGAAAGCTCAATTAACCGCTAACCTCGTGGAGGTGACGTCATTTTTACCCAAATAATTTAACCTTTGGAACATGGTAAATAGCAACTCCTTAATTGTGTGTTATGTTTTACAGTTGGTGAATCAGAGTGAAAAGTTCAGAATGAGAAAGCTGGAAGAGCTCAGCAACATTGTCACCTCAAACATACACTAATTCTTACACACCTTTGAATGTAACTAAGCCAAAACTTTTGTTAATTCTTTTTTTTTTTTTTTGTCTTTTTTCTCTGCCTTTTGATGACTAATGTTTTATTTTGTGAATACGACAAATAATAAGTATATTATGGAGTTTACTTTCATTATAATTAATACACGGTTTGTAAATATTATTCGAGCATATAGTAAAAATAGACAATATTATTTATAGGGTTGAAAATATAATAAAAATAGATATATATATATATATATATATAAATAGTTTGCTCACAAAAATAAGATAATAAAAAGAACCTAAAAAACTATATACATATATATATATATATATATTTATATATAAGTAAGTTGTGAAATAGTTTTAATAATATTTCATTCTCAACTTATGAATAAGTATGGAGAATATATATTTTAAATCAAAACAAATGAGCGCGATCGTGCGCGCATTTTACAGATGTAATAATAATTACTTAAATAATTATTAGTTATTTTAAGATTTAATGGGATTCACAGTCTATAAAAAACATTAATTTTAGCTAATAATTTTTGAATTTACAGCATATTTGTTGGTTATAATTATGAAGTGATTTAATATTATAATTAGAAAAGTTTCAATTTATAATTTTGTCCAATAGTATCCGAATGTGCAACAGATTTGTTGGATACGAAAGTTAATTGGTTGTAAATCTTCTTCAAAATTCATGATCATTATTGTATATGCAAATATGTAATTTTTTGGATTGGTGTCATTTCAGATTTTGTTGAATCTTAATATTGCATAATCAGTACTAAATAATATTTCAAATTTGGCAGAATCTTAATATTCCGGATTTAGTGAAATCTAAATAATGAAATTGATTTACATATATATGTATAAATAAGTATATATTTAATATGTGCTTCTCAAAGGAAGCAATACTAGTTAACCCTAAATAAACAAATAAAATATTTGATGATTTAATTAATAAAAGAGTGATTAAAATGTCCCAAGTAACTTTGTCTATATCTATATTATATATAATGAATGCTACGATTATGAAAATATTAAAACATTACCACCTGAATACACATTCTGAAGAATAAAAATGAGGTAATAAATTTGGATAAGATCATTTTTAATATAAAATAAGCTAAGAAGTGGAAACTAATCACTATACCTACTTAAAATAAGAAAAATTCTTATGTGCCCAAAATTTAATAATATAATTTTTTTACCACATATATGGTTTATAAAATGAATGTACCCTTATTTGTTCATCTCTCTCCTCTCTCTTTCATTTCTCAATTTTCTCGTAAATATGGCTTTATCTCGTGAAACTCAATCGTGAAAGCAAGAAGTAGAGAAGGAGAGAAGAAAGAGGATGAAAGCAAGAAGTAAAGAGAGCATAGAGAAAAGAGAGGAGAGAAGAAAGAGGAGAGAAAAGAGGAAAACCACAACTCAAAAGGGAAGAGAGAAGGAGAAGAAAAATGGAGAGATGAGTTTCACGATATGGATAACTGTGAAAGGCTTTCACGATGATTTTCACAATTATCTTTAATCGTAAAAGACTAAAAGACAGAAAGGTTTTCACGATTATCGTTAATTATGAAAGGGAGAAAGACTTTCACGATTATATTAATTGATAAGTAGGAAATTGTGCGTATTTTTAATTGATAAATTGTATTTTTAATACAACTAATTCTTGTACACCCTCTATTTCCTACTTATTTAATCTTTCGACGAGAACTACTTCATTTTACCTTGAACTACAACCACATTATACCTCGAAAAGACCTTTTGATTTTGTGGAAACTCAATTAACATGTAGAAGAAATTAGATATCCGAGCAAGCTTATGGTAGATGACATACTCTGTGTTCATATGAGTGGTTTTAAATTTATAATCCTGATATACACTTGAATGAAATGAGTTATCCTTTTGCGAGGGTATTAAATCATTGCATGTCTGAGATTAACTTAATTGTTTGGTGATGATGAGGCACTTTAGGAACAATATCTTTTATAAAACACTTGTCGGTTGAGTTAAATTTGTTTTGTGAAAAGTGCATGAATTGAGATATCTTGAGACTGAGTATAGCATTCTCCGTTTAACCATGTGTAAGCATTTGTTCTATGTTTGTTTGACGACAAGCAAATGTTTGAGTTGGGGGATTTAATATGTAGGAAATTGTGCGTTTTTTTAATTGATAAAATTATATTTTTAATACAATTAATTATTGTCTACCCTATATTTTCCACTTATTTAATCTTTCAATGAGAACTACTTTTTTTGTGTGGTTATTTGCAACATTTTATGAACAATCTATATATATAATAGCACAAGTAGTACAGTTTTAGAAACCATTGCATTTTTCCACCTAAAATACTTATTAATTCTGGGAATACGAAAATACTTATTAATTCTGGGAATACACATGGCAGCATGTAATTGGACAATTGATACAGGTAACTGTCTATTGTAATTAAACATCTTAAATAATTAAGTGATTAAGGAAATTTTAGTTTATTTTCATTGCATTATACAACTATCATTATTCGATTTTTAATTAATTTTTAGAGTATATTTTTTAATACAATCTAAATAATATGTAGGTGAAATTATATAATATTTAAATATATTTTTTTAATTAGGATTATAATTAGTATTTGGATGAATTCTATTTATTGGTATTGTAATATTTTTAAATCAATAATAATAATTATATGAATATATAAAATTATTGTTGATCTCTCCTTTAATTGTCTTGTGTTGCATATACAGATTTCGAAAAAAATTAAAATCATTTTCAAATGTATCTAATTGCTGGCATTTTATTGTATAAGAGAGTTATTTTTCAAATCTTCAATTGTTTTTCGTGATTATCTACATATTAGTAGTAGTGGTGGTGGTGGTGGTGGTGGTGGTGGTGGTGGTAGTAGTACTAGTAGTAGGCGATGTTTCAAAACTTTCCGTTTTTGTAAGGAGCTATTTACGCCCTTATATCTCTTCTTTCATTTTTATTTAGCATTAAATTTTTTTTATTATAAAACAAATTTGATTTTTTTTTTCTAATCACTGCTCTCTTTCTACGCATTGCTTTTTACATAGTTTGAATCACAATTGTTTTAGCACAATCTCATTTCAGAATGCGAGGCTACATAATCTCTTTATTTTTGTAAGAATTAACAATTAATTGCAAATATGTTTCCCATTTCTTTTCTCAATACCATCCCTATTTTTATGAGATTTGATTAATTATTTATCCTATTTTTTCTGTTAAATTGTTGGCGGAGGTAAAGATGAAAAGGGACAGACCAGTCGTCGGAAGTGTTCGGTTGGGAGTGATGGGTTTTTTCGTCTGTAAATGACAAATTCCATGCCCATTCATCCATCACCAAAGGTTTTCGATCTATCCACCCCTTTCCTTCCTTTATTTTTTGTTGTGATTCATGGTGATTGCTCTTTAATGTTGTTGTAACATGTTTCAATGGTTTGTTATATATTCTTATTGTGACTGATAGGATGATTGTTTGTGAAATCATGCCTTTGGAATTGTGAGATTTGATTATTTTTCCTATTTTATGATAGAGAAATGAGATTTGATTAATGATGCTTTGTTTCAATTCATTTATTTCCAATTCGTCATTCTAATTTTTTGGCATATAGTTAGATCATCTACAATATTTGTCTGATATTGCAAAAGTATCAGGGGATTCTCTGATTTATTAGTAGCATATCCAATATCTTACTCTCTTATCATGAGATTTCTTGTTATTTTGAATGTGACGATGTATTTTCGTAAACTAGCATGCTCACAATACCAGATTCGAGCCAGGAAGAACATTGTTTCTTTGTGATTTTTGTTTTTAATGTAGCCATGGCCTAATGGAGCATCAAACTATGCCCACAACTGGATGAAGTTGTCTACAATCTAACACAATTTTTTTGCTAAATAGTGATTTTCATTTGTCAAGAAGCAATGAGAGAAAGTAAGTTTATCCTAGTATGAACTACAATTTCTTTTCAGGTTTCTGAAATTATCCTGAATTGAAGTGCAATAGTTTGATGACAAATCTTGGACACAAATGTATTTAGCTTTGTACAGTGACTAACTGTAAATATTGAAGTGAAAAACTTGATTGGTTCAATGGAGAAGAAGCTCGATGATCAATTGTTGATATTATCTGCTTCTTAAACAGATAATGCAATTGATGTTGCTGAGCAGCTCGACTGCAAAGCCAAGTACCATAGCTATCGCTTTGTTTCTTTTCTCTCCATGGATAAATTTCAACCTTCATGTTCATTTTTTTGATTAATTAGAACTACTAAGGCTATGTAAGCTTATCATTTTTGCCATTTTATGAAATTATTGAAAAACAAAAACTGAAAATGGATAATAAATTATTCATATGATATTTTATTTGATTCAGTGGTTTCTAAAATAGTGTAAAATTCACAAATCAAACATTTAGCATGCAAGCGTATTTTTTTCTTCATCAAGCTGGATCAGAATTAAGTAATTAGTTCACCCTGTAGGACTATTTTTTCTCTTGGAAATTTCTAATATTTTTTATTTGTTAATTCAGAGATATTTGTCAAGTAAGAAAGTAGTGATATTGGAGTTGTCAACTACAGGTCAAAGGGAAAATTCAGATTCCAATAAGTTCTTATGATATAAAATATTTCATTATGTTATTGAATTTATTCTGCTACGTTCGTATTAGATCTTGGTTCAATTTTTATCCCAAAAGAATTTGACAAAAGAGTGGCTTAAAGAAGTTAACTCTATGTTGTGTTTGGATTGGGTGATTCGAGCTTCCAAATGTATAATTTAATGGCTTGATTTTAGGATTGATGTAATCAAGCTAACTTATTAAATGAGGAAAATTTGGCAAGTTATTTCTCTTCAATATCATTACATTATTTACATTATTTTGATATTTCATATAATTAATGATGATATATTGCCATCCCATAGATACAATAGATCAACTCTTACTATTTTAATGTTGTATTGCTTGTGGTAGGATTGGTATAATATCATGCAATTATTTGATTGATGCTATATATATGTGGATATACATATATGTACAAATATCTGTATATTTTTCAATATATCATAATATTGGGTTATTGGTTTGTAGAGATTGATGCGTTAATGAGAATAAGTGTCAGTTTGGCAAATATGAGGTCATATTACTCTTATGAAATCTTGATTGTAAACTCACTTGGCATAGAGAAGACTACAAATATGTTTGTGTAAAAAGGAGGGCTTGATATGTGGGCTTTCATAACATTCTTGATTTTTTCTTCCTAGGATCAACTTCAAGTCTACAGTAAGTATAAAATATATCACGTGTTTCCAGTTTTTTTCCTACAAACAAGTTGTTGGTTATTTTCTTTTTTATTGTCCTGTATTTTTTTTTTTTATGTTGTTTGTCCTTCTGCATGTTGTGACAATTTGCAAAGCTATCGCTACCACATTCTTATTGTGTTTTAACATAATAAATATGTTTGATTGTTAAGGGTTCGATGTCAATTGTAACGTATGAAAGAATAACTCAACTAAAAACTTATTAAGTTCTTAATTGAATAAATTAGTGGTTGATGTGGGAACAATCAGCAGCAGCATGAGGAGGTTATTTTTTCTTAACGTTTAGCTCTTTGCTCTTAAAACCACGATGCACCCCTCCCCCCATCTAACTATGAATCTTCTCTCTATTTTAAATTTATTGAATATATAACTTTTTTTCTGTCATCCTCCAGTAACTTGTGGTTGATTTTCAATGAGTTGACTCCCTCCATCAATCATATCCTTCATCATCATTGTCTTTTTATTGTCAGCACCACTATCCACCAAATGGTATCTCCATTTGGATTGCTTTACCCAACTGTCTAGCCCAAAAATTCTAGCAGGAAAACTATTTGGTTTGGAAAAAATTGAACCAAATGAAATGGATATTTTCTTTTGCAACCAGCTTAGTATTGCTTAACTATATTGTATAATTATTTTTATTTATTTTTTTGTCCAAAATTGTAAGTATTTTATTTTTGATTTTGGAAGAAAGTAGAGACATTTGCAAGTAAGAAGAATATAATGTATGTAATTTTCTTTGTCCAAACTTATAAGTTTTTTGTTTTTGAATTTGGAAGAAAGCAGGGACATTTGCAAGTAAGAAGAATATGGTATAAGTTGTCGCAAACAAAATTGGAAGTCACTAACACTAGATTATTTGAAGAAGTTCCCAAATCACAACTTTTAGCTATTAAAAAGATTTTGTGTTTCCTATTTTTCACTAAAGTATTAAGTTCAATTTCCTTCTTTTTTTGTTTGGAAGAAAAGTTGCATACACTAAATTATGTCTATTTTTTATATTATTATTATTACCTTTTTTTTCTTTGTATTTGTAGTAAACACTCATAATTTTGCAACAGATGATTATTAAATGGGGGAGAAAGCAAGACTTCTTTATAAATGATGGCGAGATGGATGTACTTGTGATTTTTTCTTCTTCTTTGTAAGAAGATGTACCATTGAATTGTTGTAAGTACTTGTAGGATATTTACACCTACGTTTGAACAATTTAATAATTTCAGAAGTGTGAATAATGTCATATATAGCAAGTGCAATTAGAATAAATTTTTCTTCAAGCATAACCAATCTCCTTTTAATTTTAATAAATATCTACATTGTGATATCTTCACCTACCGTCTTATATGAAATTGAAATGTTCTTAAAACATAGTATGCTCATCACCAATAAAAAAAAATGGAAAATTGTTTATTGAAAAAGTATGTTCATGAGACAAAATTATTAGAAAATAAATGTTAATAAAAAAATTGTCAAATGTATGTATATGTATTGCACTATTATATTTATAAATATATATGTGTATATATATAATCTCTAAATTAAGTATTTTTAACACATATTAAGATAAAAATACATTATAATTTTTTATATATGAGATTATATATGCAAACTTTTAATCTATCTATCTATCTATATATAATAGTAGAAGTATAACATTTTTAGTAATTCTCTTATTTTCCTCCTTAAAATCCTTACTATTTTTAGTTTTACAAGTGGCTTAATACAATTGATTATGATGTATCTGCCTATATATATGGAAATTTGTTATATAAATTTATTATTCAACTAATAGGCATAATGTATGGAAATTTGTTTAATAATGATGAATTTAAACATGGTATTAAATTAATCGGCTAATCAACTGTGTTTTCTGGGAGTGTATACGATTTGTAATATTAAACAATCTCTACTTTATCAGAGCATATATATTGTATGTTGTATTTTTATATTTTATAATAATAATAATAATAATAATTGATTGAATATTTCATGGCCAATATGTCACATGTAAAATAAATTTAGATAATATATAATCAAATTTAGAAAAACAGTTTTAATATACAAAAGAATTTTAGTGACAACATAAATTAAAATTTGCAAACAAAAATAAATGCCCAACCAAAATCAACATCTGCAAAAGTAAAAAGTATTAAATAAGTATTCATATTTAATCAACATAAAAAATAAATTTTAGGGCAATAAATATGAAACTCAATCTTTTGCAAACCATGATCAATTTCGAAAATAAACCCTAATTAGTTGGGGCGGCAATGCCCAATGGAAATCAACCTCCGCAAAAGTCAAAATGTATTAAATAAGTATCCATATTTAATTTAATTAAAGACAAAATTTTAGACAACATATATGAAACCTCAATCTTTTGTAAATTGTGATCAATTTCGAAAATAAACACTAATTAGTTGGGGCGCCTTATATGATATCTTATATGGATATAAAGCTATTCAATCATATCATCATAATCCTCACAAATTTTAGTAATCTTCTCATTTGAATCATCCTATAATCCACATGCACCATCACCCTAAAAATGGTAATTGATCATTTAGATTTATCTTTTTATTTCCATTTGCTTCAAGTTCGTGAATGCTTAATGTATTCATATAATCCATTTACAGATGTTGATTTCTTTGTCTATATGTTTATGTTAAGCTTGAGTTCACCATTTTGAACTTATATTTATATGTCAACCGATTGCCAAAGATATGGTTAGTGAGTTTTTTTTTTTTTTATTCAATTTCAATTATAGTAAATATCTTTTTTCAAATAATCCATTTTTTTATATCAGATTATTCATCTGAGTAGTAAATATTGCGTGACCTTTCATGTTTATAATATATATTATATTTAAATCTTTATTGATATTTTTGCTAACAAATTTTGTTTTAATTTTGTATGAATTTCTAAACCTTTGGGGAATCCTAGGTTTGATATAACGTCTGCAAAAAATGTTCTACACAACTATCAGTCTTAATTTGAATAATGAAGTTTTGGTAAATTTTCAATTTCAAATTATTATCATAAATGTCGAATTAATATATATAGATATATTTTAATTATTAATTATGTTACTTATCATATTTTTATTTTGTAGCTTATTCCTGAACATTTGATGGAATCTATAGCTTGGAATTTGCCTCCTTTCTGTATTTTAAGATATTTAAGAGAATTTAAATGAAGTATTTCTCATAGAATTTTTAGGGTTGTATGGGTTATTAAAATGAGTTGGAATGAATTCGTACATGATAATGAGTTGACTAATTGTGAAATTTTTATGTTTCATTACAATGGTGACAATGTTTTCAAGGTTAAGATATTCTCTTAAAATTTGATGTATAAAGAAGGAACTCTTGCTATGAAGATGACGAAGTAGAAGTTGGATTCAAGATATGAATCTCGAATCATTATTCAAAATGGTATGTTTAAAATTAGTGAATATAATTTTTATTTCTTTATGAAGTATAGCTAATTCAAGTTTTTAATAATTCAATATAGTTGATAATTAAGAATTTACTATTATGCATTATTTATGTTAGCATTTATGTGATGATTTTTCTTAAATGAATGCATTTGAATGTATATGTAATTATAAGTTAGCATGAGAGATCATATCCATATTGATCATGAAAATTAATTTAAATGTACAATTAATCTTTATGTATTGTCAACATATTATTTTTGAATTAAAATTATAGTTCACAAATATCGAATATTAAATAAATAATAAAGCATATATATCATATATATATATATATATATATAATTAGTATGTCGTGTATTACGACATATTATTTTGATATACATAATTATGAATATATATACCATATATCATAAAGATATGGGTAGATTTTTATTTATACATTTCTAAATATTATTTAATATGCATATTGAAACGTTAAAATAATTTGAATATCCTCATGTTTTGGTTATTTTATAAACTAATGCATTTTCTACTGTGGTTAATTTGAACAAAAAAAATTATACAAATCTTCATAAACGGTATTTTCCAAACAAAATTGTATGCAATATTGAATTTAAACATTATACTTTAATTATCTGTAAACTATTGACATTAATGAACAATGATGCACATATAACTATATACATCCTCATAATAAAATTTTAAACTTTATAAGTATGTAACAAAATTAATTTAATGATCTAAGACTATAGATATTTTTTATACATAGTAAAAAATATAATGAAGTTTTCCATTTTCTTGGAGAAAATAAATAATTAAATTAGTATTTGACTTAATAGTAAATATATCATTACAACTAATATTTAATAATATCCAAAATAATCCAAATATCTATATATAATGCTATAATAAACAATTTTCTTGTATAGTAGGTTATTTCCTTAAACTATAAGATTCCAATATTTAAAGAAGATATTGACAATTTTATACAAGATAGATTTATATTCAATTACGTAAATCTATATTTGGTTTTGATATGTCCGATTTTTTATAAATATTAACGATTTTCAAGATATATTTATATTCAATTACGTAAATTTATATTTGGTTGTGATTTGTTCGATTTTCTGTAGATATTAGCTATTTTATACAATATATATTTCTATTCAATTATGTGAATCTATATTTTTTTTATTTGTCCATTTTTCTGTAAATATCAACAATTTCATGTAAGATATATTTATATTCAAATATGTAAATATATATTTGGCTGTGATTAAATTCTTTGAATCACAAATTTACGAAATAATGATGTTCAAAGCTTATTTGTCGGTACTGGGTTTTGTTAATCCTAATCTTAAAAAAAAAAAAAAAAAAAAAAAAAAAAAAAAAAAAGAGCAGGTCAATATAAATGGCACATATAATAGCTATTTAAAATTAATTGGCTACTTTTAACAAAGCCCATTAATTGGAAAATTTGTTATATTTCTACTGATTTTTTAACTAATATTATTTCTGATTAACATAAAATGTCTAACTTGCTTCTATTTTTAATTGATTTCACATGTTTACTTAATTTAAATTTTCAGATTTAAAAGTTAGATATATTATTAATATTTTGGTAAGATAATAATAAACAAAAAAAAATTATATACACAATATATTTATATTCAATTATGTAAATTTATATTTGGTTGTGATTTATATGCTTGAATCACAAAATATTAACGATTTAGGATTTTATTACCTTTAATCATAATAAAAAAAATTGGTTTGCTAAGTACAAATGACAACATCTAATTGGACATGTATAATTAATTGGATACTTTTAATGAGACTTATTATTTTGGAAATTTTATTATATTTTCATTGAATTTTTATGCATCATTTACGATCGCAATTAAAATTTTCAGATGTTTTTGTAAGATATTGTATTAAGATTTTGATAATATAATCATATAATTAAAAAATTGTTACCCGATATATTTATTTTCAGTTTATATTAATCTATATTTGGTTATGATTTATATGTTAAATTAATTATATTACTATGTACTTATTTTTTTTCAGATTGAAGATTTATATTTTTTAAATTTAATATTATTGTGTATAATTATTAATAAAATATATGTAATATATTGTATTACTCTTAAACCGCGTCATTTTAAAATACAAATATGGTTTAATAAAAAATTTCAAACATATAGTTTTCAAATAAATAGTGTTTTATCTTGTTGGGCCTTAATCTATTAAATTTGTTTTGGACCATGAGTAATGAAGATTATATATTTTACTAATGACCCATAATATATTAAGTATGTCAATGGCCCATCAACATATAATATATCATATTTGTCTTGCTTATGGAAATAGCAACAACTTTTGTTTTGGCCCACCTGAATAGCAATGAGAATTAAAACTTGAAGAAATGGGGAATATGAGCCCATTTTAGAGGGGACTCCACATAGATTTATACTTTGGCATAATATTCTGAGTTAAATTAATTATTTTAGTTGCCATTGACATGATTTTACCAATGGAAGTTTCAATTTACAGTTCTTGATTTTTTATTTTTGCATATCCTCAATACACATTCCCAACTGAATAGTAATATTGTGATTATGAAACTTTTAAAATGTTTCTGTATATTATTACATGTTTTCCCTAGCTCTAGAGATGAGTGTTATACAGATGAATGTCATTGCACTGTCGAAAAACTATAGTGAACAAAAAGGTAGGTATCAACAATTGAGGAATATTTGATATGTTTTGGCTGCATTGAGATTCTTTAATATGGTCCCGAAAATTGTTATATAACTTACTATGTTATACAAATTCTTCTAGTTCTTTAATATGGTCTGGAAAATTGTTGTCCACCTTACTATGTCATATTGGTTCATTATGCTATAATCTGATCCATAAAAATCATAATGATATTATGACTGATTAAGAATTAGTTAAATGAATTGGCTTGTAACACCTTATGTATTCTGATGTTTGAATTTCTACTATATATTCAATACTCTTGCATATTGAGATAATATTAGTTTATCATAAAGTTTATAGTCTATGATTCTCGACTATGATATAGTTGCTTCGCACTTCTCTTTAGCTAGAATTTATATGATTATCGACAAGCAAGACTCTGAAACACTTTGCATTTTGAATCTTGGTTCATTCTTCAGTGGGAACACACATTTACATATGGTGTAGTACCATGTGCTGACTTTACTGGTAATGTTCATATATTTCCGGACAAGTGAGATCTTAGCGATGCACTTTGTTGGAACAATTGTGTTTTACTATTTAATTATGTTGTTATTTTTATATTGATTTTTATGTGCATTCTGATAATCTATATTTTTACACCAATCAATTATCCTAATATATATAGTAATAAATATTGTATTTTACTAATCTATATGTTAATTAACAGAGATAATGGATCATACTGGACATATGAAGTTCCTCAAGATATGTTACGATAAATTTATTTTTAACTCGAATGAATTGGTTAGTTTTTAACAGGTGTTTTAGTAAATTTGTAATGTAGCTGTTATTTTTCATAACATAAATTAGTTGCCAATATAACTAATTTTATTTGTAATATTGTAGAGGATTCCACCATAATTTATTAGAAAATTTGTGGTATAATTCTCAATAATGTAATTCTTGTGAATGCTCAAGGTTTTGAGTGGATTGTTTCCACTGGGTCAACGACATTGGAAATATTTGGCTTAAAGATGGATGGCATGAATTTTGTGATCAAAATAACATTAAGCATCAAGACATGCATTTTTTTATTTTTTTTATTATGATTGTTCTTCTAAATTTGAAGTTATTGATTTCAAAGTTGATGCATGTGAGAAAATTTCCACACATGATCGTGGTTAGTATTATCTTACAAAATTTATTTTTTTATATAAAATATATTTATAGTTTTGTAAATGTAAATATTATGCATATTTATAGACAATTTTTGTATGTTTTGTATGGGTACCAAGTTCAAGAAGTTTTTCAAGATTCATTTTCCAAGTTGCAAATGGCTTATTGTAGTTGGAATGGTATGTCTAATAAAATTTTAATGTTCATTTTCCCTTCATTATTATGCTCTAAATTATTCTCTCTTTATATTTAGAATTGAATACCAATAATAATTAAAATATATTAATAAATTATATATATAACTTTGAATTATTTCTATATTACAAACCGTGCAAGGGTGCATTACTAGTTCCATATAATAATCCATATAAAAAATTGGCCACCTTTGGTCCATCCGAGCAAGCAAAACTATAAGAAAATTTGTGGACTATTAAAGATTTAATTAATTCCATAATCTGAATTAGGGCAAAATGGTAAGAGGAAGAGGTCAGCCACAAAAGGGGGACGGACGAAATTGGGCAGCCACTGGGAGAGAAATGGGCAGCCATTCATTTGGGAGAAAAGGAATAAAAACAGAGTGACATTGTTTTGCTTCGCAGCGGCCAGGGAGAGAGGAGGGCAACATTCTTTAGACAAAAGAAAAGGGAGCCATCCATCGGGAGAGTCACGCACATCACGTAAAAGGCTGGAGAGAGAATGATTAGTCATAACTTTCTGCTTAAATAATTCAATTTCTCTTCTGCGGCTGTTAAGAAATTGCAACCTTCTAAATAGGAACTAACCAATCCATGAGCATACCATAAAGTTACAAAGGATCGCCAAAGATTCCTATTTTCCATTATACCAAGCAAATCCATTGGAAAGATTTGAAATCAACAAAAGAAAAAGTAAGTGGACCTGCCTCTTCATAGTCCAAAAATAATAACCAAAAAACGAATTTAATGCAAAACCAAAATACTTAGAGGACTCTTCTGACAAAATAAGAAATATGTAATTGTCAGCAAAGTTGTTTTTTTTTTTTCAGTTCAAATCCTATGATTATAGATTTTATTTTGAATATGTGTAACTAATTTCATATTCCGACTTATGAGATATGTTTGAACTCTATTTCGATGTTATGTGATTTATATTTTCTTGACACGTATTGATTTAATATGTGCGAATTTATTATGTTGATTGTTTGAATTGATTTAATATATATATATATATATATATATATATATATATATATATATATATATATATATATATATATATATAGTGATTGATCAACTCAATTGATTTATATATTTAGGGCTAGGGTTTAAATTGCAATTCGTGATTGTTGTGATGTTGAACCCGTTTGTAGTGACTAATAATATTTATTATTATAATCAACGTAATTCAAGATTAATTGAATCAAGCGTGTGAATTCAATAACATGCCTACTATTATCCTAATTGATAATGCGTTTAAGGAATTAAATCCAAATAACGTATTTTGAACTGTTCGATTAAATAGGTTAATTAGAGAGCTTATTCTAATTAACTACACTTAAATGATAAAATGAATCAACAGAGATTTGTGTTTGGTTTAGGGGTAGGAATTCCACAATTAAATTGATAAAGTATCACATAATTATATAATTTGGAATAGGGGGAAAACTGAACCGTGAACCAAAATTGCTTCTTGTATATTACTGTTTGTCATTTGTTTATTTGTTTAACTTTATTTATTAGAGTAGATTTGATTTTATTAGTTTAGTAGAAAAATCCATCAACAACCACTCTTTCATTTACATTCGTAAATTGACATTAAAAAATATACAAATAATTCGATCGTTCTCTGTGGGATCGACCATTACTTCCTACTACTACAAAATAGTTGAGGAAAGCGAGGAAAATAAAATATAATTAATTTTGATGTGCTCCGACAGCACGGTCATTAATCGTGAAAGGCTTTTACAATTATGTTAATCATGAAAGGCTATCGTTAATCGTGAAAGATAGAAAGACTTTCACGATTATGTTAATCATGAAAGACTATCCTTAATCGTGAAAGGCATAAAGACTTTTACGATTATGTTGATCATGAAAGGCTATTGTTAATCGTAAAAGGCACAAAGGCTTTCACGATTATGTTAATCGTGAAAGCCTTTCACGATTATGTTAATCGTGAAAGCCTTTCACGATTATGTCAATTGTGAAAGGCTTTTACGATGGTTTTGACGATTATTGTTAATCGTGAAGGTAGAAAGGATTTCCCGATTATGTTAATCGTGAATGGCAGAATCGTAAGAGTCTTTCACGATTATCGTTGATTGTAAAAGATAGAAAAGCTTTCATGATTGACTTAAAATAAGGAAGGTGGCTCTTAAATTGATATATTGGGTATAAAACATAATTTTGTTATATTTTAAACACAAAAGAGTTTTCTTTTATTTTATATGGGTGAAATAAATTTACCTCTACCAAAAAATCTGCAAATTTTAAATTTCTCGTATTTCATGCATATTAAATTAGATTACATATATAAGTAATTGAATTTGTTTTTGTTTAATTGTGAAATTTTAGTTGAGAGATTTTCTTTATGAGATAATAATTTATGAATATCTAATGCAATAAATCTTATGAATTAAATATAATTGATAAATAGATATGTGATAGATGTATAAAATTTTAATTGTAGCAAATATATAATGAATTTGATGATTGTATATTTTAAATTATTTACTTTTCTGAAGTAATTAAAAACAATTATTAATTTTGATAAAGTAAATTTAGAAATCTCTTAACCACAAATAGAAATCCCTCACAAAAAGTCTTTCAGCTCTCTATCATATCATAATCATCTCTAAAAGCTCAAACTTTTCATTTGATGATATTTTATTTATTTTTCTCATGTTCAATCCATTTTATTTATTTGTAGATTAAATCATTCATCACCGATTCATGTCTTTGGTCAAAAAACTTTATAATTTTGAGAATTTAAATAAAATAATGTATGAAATCTACTGTAAAAATTTCAAGAAAAAACAAATTTCTTTAAGAATTATGATTTTGTCAGGATAAACAATTGGGTATTTGTTAAAAAATTTCAAATTTCATCAAACAGTTGATTACAATGGTATAAATTAATAAAGTTAATATTAAATGATCTAGTTGAAGTTATCTTAAATTAGTGAAAAACCCAGCTCTCCTTCAAAACTTGTAAATGCCACCTTCGACATTGGTTTCACACCTGACAAAATAGGGAATTTTTTTGTACCAGTTGGGGGTAACTGTAAGAAAAATACAAACCTGACATGGAGGAAATTAAATTTTTTAAAATTATTTTCTATACTCAGTTTTGTCCACGTATTTTATGACTTGCATCACTTCTTTTCAAAAAATAATTAAAATACTATTTTGAAAAATTGAAAAATAGTCAAAAAAAAAACATTTATGCAATTTTCCCTTTTATATTATTTACTGGTAAATGTTTGGTTGCATGTGTTTATTATTACATATAACAAATGTAGTTTATATCCATGCACAAATGTAATAAAGTATATATATAGCAATTTGAATGATCCCAAAAAGGATAAAATATCACAGGGAAACAAAACTGAGTGTAGAAAGTAATTTTTTTTAAACTTTATATCTTGAAATTTCAATAAATTTGTATTTTAAATATTATAAAATAAAATGAAATAATTTTATTATAGATTTATTTTTTGAAATTTTATTCTTATATAAAAAAATTGAGTATTTATTACACTTTATAATATTTCATCAAACATTAGACTACAGATTGATTAAATTGATAAATTTATTAGTAAATGATCTAATTCTAAGCAATGTATGCATCAGAAATATGATTTTTGAACCACATTACACGTAAAGAAATTTCAGATTATCTATATAAATTAATAGATATATAAATGATAGTCCCTCTCACTTATGAAACAATGATTTACCTTTTGGATTTATGAATCACAAATCATGCAATATTTATTTTACCTTTAAAAACCAATGGTCTAGATGCCGGCTTGGGACCCTAAAGTGTTTTATTTAAGTTACAATTAAGTTTCATATAGAAGTACTATTATTATAAATAAAAAGGAAGGAATTTGATTTAAATTTTTTAAAAATTTGATTATTTCTTTTTCTTTAAATATTTTTTGTTGTACTCCTAAGTTAAATACTCTTGAAAAATATTTCTATAAGCTAAAACATTACTTTTGTAAAGTCATAATAATTTTTCAAAACACTGTGATGGTATCTCTTTGAAAATTGTCCAAAAATGAAGTCTATAAAAGTATATGTTAATCCTTTTTTCTTTAACTTTAAATATTTTTTTTTGTACTCCCAAGTTCAATACTCTTACAAAATGTTTTTATAAGCTAAAACATCACTTTTGTCAAGTCTTAAGAATTTTTCAAAAACTGTGATGGTACCTCTTAGAAAATTCTCAAAAATGGAGTCTATAAAATTATATGTTAATCCTTTATTTCCTTAACTTTAAATATTTTTTTTGTAGTCCCTTGTAAAATACTCTTGATAAATGTTTATGTAGGCTAAAACTTTACTTTTATCAAGTTTTAAGAATTTTTCAGAAATTGTGATGGTGTACCCCTTTGAAAATTTAAAAAAAAATGGAGTCTGTAAAATTATATATTAATTATTTATTTCTTTAACTTTGAATTTTTTTTGTCGTACTAACCACGAAAATATCCATATATACTCAAAATAACAAGAAAGGCTAAGTGCAATATTAGCCTTTTTTTGCTAGTTTTTTAACTTTGCTAGATAGCAACTTTTTTTTTTGCTTATTGGAACTGGACGAAGTAGATGGATGTCGATGTGATGGTGAATCAACTTCAACTTCATTGTTGTTAGTGGTGCTATCATCAGTAGTAGACCTTTGAGTGCAACTACTAATGGTAAATAATTATTAATAAGCACCCTCTTTTTAAAATATAAAAAAATATTTGTTTTTAATAGTTTTATTTTTCTTTCCTAATTTCCCAAATGCTTATAAGTTGTTTTGCTAGAAATGTTGGACCCAACAGTGACTTTGATTATTGTCTATGAAATTGTATCTAAACTAACTAATTCCAAATATGTTGGTAATAGTAAAATTAAATGTCCTTTTTTTTTTTTTTTTTTACATTTCACTAATTTAAATGCAATTGAATACATTTTTTATGAAAATATTGTAATGATATGCTTTATTTATTTTATTTATTTCATTGGTGTTCAGCTTCAAATTGGTGAATGATGTTGATTAGATAATCACGTTATAGTGTTCTCAAACTTTGATTGAATAGAGCATATAATATTTCTGTGTCTAGAAAATAAAATGTTCTTCAATTTCAATTGCATTTTCAGGGATCGTAAGATATTGCACGCCAATTTTAAGAAACAAAATTAATTCATTAATTTTGCAAATATATTTTTCTGATCATGTAGTTTATTGTTTTATTAAGTATTAGAGAAATCAGAGAAATTTTAGTGAAGTTATGGTAAAAGTTTTCATGATTATTATCCTCTGCCAGTTTTCAATTGTAATCATTTATTGAGTTATCAAAACATATTATTCAATTCATAACAAGCAAAAAAAGAATAAAAAATTCCACAATTAATGTTCTTAAGAACAAAACTACTAAAACACAAAGCAAAATAAATAATTATTCATATAAAGAAATTAAAAGAAAAAATTGTGCGGTGGGATCAGTGCTTAGTGCGGTCTAAGGATCTGTGAATTCGTCACTTTAAGCGCCCTTTTAGTCAGACTTTCTCATTCCTTCGGGTCAGAGGGCCCGGCATTTATTTGCAAATTCTATAGTGAAATTGAGACTTGGTCAAAGTCTCGATCTGATGAAGCCCCCTTCGGAATAGACTATGTGAAGGAATAATCAAACCTCAACTTCTTCACCGCTCAAGAACTGCACCAGTCCTCACACTAGTTATTTAGTAATAACATGAATTGTATTATTATTGCACTTAGAATAAACAAATAAAAAACTATCCTCATCCCACAAAAAAAAAAAAAAAACTTATTTCAGTAATTTAAACTTTTTGTTTTTAATCAATCAAATAAAAGTATATGCCATCAATTATCAATTATATCTATTCATGTATTTGTTATTTACAATTACTAGTTGTCCGCCAATGCAATGCACAAGATAAAATATATTTTATTACATGCATAATAAAATATATTTTATTACATGAATAATATGTTATAAAATTATATTGTTGTTGTTGTTATTATTATTATTATTATTATTATAAAAGATTATAAAATATATAAATGATATGAAAAAATTTGAAAACATATAATTATAACAAAGCAAGTGGTCATAGAGCAAACAAAGTACTTATGAAATATTTTTAAAAAATTAACTTTTGCATGTGTCGTTATTGTGTTTAACACGCATTGTAGACTATTCTTTTTAAATGATAAAAAAATTAAAATATTGCATTTTCTAATTATATTTTGTGTGTCTTTGTTTTTTTATATATTTTTCCTGCTTATAAAATTAAATATCAAATAACATTTTTAATATGTTGTAGATATAAGAAATAAAAAATCTTAAAGTTTCACTCAAATAAATTTAAAGTATAGTTTCATATGTCTAGTGTGTCATTCTTTTAAAAAGAAATCTCTAATAAATAATAAATTACACGACGGAGTGAATTTTAAAATTTAAACTCAATCCAACCCATTATAATTTCTCAAAGTTTATACAAATATTTAAAAACAGTTAAAAATATCAAAATGAAACAACTAATTATATACTTGATTGGTGTAAATAAATTATTTTATAAGGATATTTATTATTTTTATTCTATACAAAATATTTACTATTTTTTTTACATTGTCTCAAATTCTTATAAGAATTTAATCTAATTTTTATTCAAACTAACACATATTTTAACTAAAAACGTAAATAATTTATTTCATATTTTAAATATAATATTTTATTTTGATATATACAACATTGGTATCAAATTAAAGATCATGAAAAGATGATTACTATAATATATCACATTTAAAAACCGAATTTGTAACAAAAAAGTTATTTGAATTTTAAAATTTTAGTTAGAAAAAAAAACTTTTTTTTCTATATATAATTTTTTTAAAGATATTTTTTGAGTAAAAAATGCAGAACATTTCTTGAATTGACATGTGTGCTTTTAGCATATTTTTATAGGTTTTTCTTATTAAATATAGATATATATATATATATATATATAATATATATATATATATATATTATGACGACACATGGCAGAATTCATGTTTTCAGCATTTCTACTTTTATATTAAGTAAAGATAAGATTATTCAATCAAAAAGTTTACTGTCATCTAATAACTAACTTTGATTTTTCAAACATAACTCTTTTTCTTAGGACAAAAAAAACAAAAACATGATATTTTTAGAACCAATTTTATTTTAAGAAAACATATATTTTTATGAAAGAAATACAATACATACATTTTTGAAGAATATTTATATATTTTTAATTTTGAGTAAATTATCAATAATTTAAATAAAATCAATTAACTTCTATATGCAAACTCATTTCATGAAGATATTTTGTTAATAATTTCTTTAGGGGCTTAATTTGAACTAACTTTTATCTTTTAATTCAAATCAGTTTCTTTAGCCACAAATGTCACACATTCCATAATAAAATTCTTTTTACCTTTTCTGTTCAATATATATGGCCAATTTTTATTCTGCTTCACAAGTTAGATTTGGTCACCTCAGTTACCGACACTTTCTAACTTTGTTGTAGTCTTTATGTTTTTGGTCACTCACAATTTTAATTAAATTACTTTTTGTAATTTATATTCTTCAATAATGCAAAAATAATAGAGTATGTCCCTCTTACATTACATGCATAAACAAAATTAGATCAAATATACTTTATTAAGAAAGTTCAAATACCCCACCTAACGGCCCATCCCCCAGCCTCCAATCTCAACCCATGCCCAATGTTTTAATATAATTTTTTTTAGAAGGAATAAAAATTAAATAAATATAAAATAGATTAATAATAAATTAAGCTATAAAAAATAGACTTCATATAAAAAGCGAAAATATTTCTTTTTCAATTTATATTAAAAAGTTGTCTGCATTTTACCTAGAAAAATATTACTTTAAACTGAAAATTTATTACTTGTAAAATAAAAAATATAATATTTTTAATTAAAAAATAATAATTTTTTAACGATCATAACTAATATTATCTCTTACATAGAAAATATTACTTTTTTCACCAAAAAAATTCATATCCAAATATATAAGCAAGCTGCGAAAAGAATATGCGTGAGCACAACAGGGTGTGAGATTCACGTATTTTTTGTTGATCTGATCGAGTCGATTAAAACCTCTTTACTTTTATTATTTTTGAGTTATAATATAACCTGTTGCATAAAATATTTTTTCATATTCTGATCAAGTTGATCAAAATCTCTTTACTTTTATTATTTTTGAGTTATAATATAACTTGTTGCATAAAATATTTTTTGCATATTCTGATCGAGTTGATTAAAATCTCTTTACTTATATTATTTTTATTTATAATATAACTTGTTGCATAAAATATTTTTTGCATCTGATCGAGTTGATTAAAATTTCTATACTTTTATTATATTTGAGTTAGAATGTAACCCTATGCAAAAATTGTTGCATAGAATCTCAATGAAGTGCATAACATAATCACAACGGAACACTCGTGAGTTGTGATTTTCCCTATTACTTTTGAGGGTATAAATTTTAACGGTAAAATTATCTCCTTTCATTTTTTATTTTTTAAATAATTGAATTATAATAAAACTATCAAACTTATATATATCAAATAAACCACCTCTTATAATTATTTATAAATTCTACTTTCCTTTAATTACATATCTTGTGCATCTACATATATTATTTTATTTACAATTCATAGATGATGAAATATGACATATAATGTGTAATAGTAAACTTAACAAGAATAAAGTTAAAATTCAAATTTATCATTTACATGAGGCAAAATCCCAAATGTAGTCTTCTTGTTCCCCGACTCAACACATTCTCTTCTCTGCCCGGTATTGTCCCACACGAAAATAAAGAATCCCAAAATAAGATATTAAGATTAAGAGGGAGTAGACACCTGAGACTTTTGATGAACTACGTCTTATTTGGAGGTTACTTCATAAAGTTCTTTCGTATATAGTAACATATTTATAATAACATGGATATGAATATAAATACATAAGGTTTTGTTTGAATTGTAGATCAATAATAGTACTATTAGTTGATTTAATCATAAAGATACCATTTCAAGCTCTAATTTCCGGACCTTAATATCCTAGAACCTTTTTGCGAAGTAATGATATAGGATAGAGATTCAATTTAGAAATCAGTCACAAAATCAAAGTAGAGATGCTGTAGTACTAATGATTACTTTAAAAGTTGCAATGGTGAGTACTATACACATCCAATCGGATATTTTATTTCTTTTTCAATCGAAAAACATTATTGTACAACCATTTCTTTATCAAGTAAACAATCCAAAAAAAAAAAAAATGGTGTTTCTTGACTTCCAAACCAGCTTATCTCCTCTGAAAGTTCAAAACCTTGATACCATACACAAAGACACAGAAGAAAAGTAGTGCCCACCCAACATGTGCCAATGCAACATATCCAAGAAAGTCTTTTTCATAACCTAGAAACTGTTTAAGGTAGTCCTTGATCTGGATATCACCATGATCGGGTACATGAACATTGTCTGTCTTCTCTCCCAACTGCGACGTCACCAACCCGTAGATAGTCCAGGCAACGGGCGAACCCCAGTAGTACCATCTCCACCACACCGGAATTTGCTGCATCATTGTATATAATACATGCTTAAAGAATATGCTCGAGAGAGAGAGAGAGAGAGAGAGGAGGGAGAGAGAAATATTCCGTTTTCTTACCATTCTTGGAATGAGAAAGCCCGAAAAGAGATTCCAGAAGCTGAGGAAGAAGGACATGAGAATGGCAGCTATCTGGTAACTTGGTGTGAGAGCCACAAGCATCATTCCATAGAGTGTGAAGTAGACAAAGCACATGAATACATAGTAATAGAACCATAGGAACTTCGTTGCGCCCCACTCGAAGCCGATCATTGAGTATAGGAGAAGGCTGTAGACAAAGGTTTGGATTGCTACATAGATGGTTTCTACTGATACCTGTCCAAGAACAGAGAAATTCAGATAATGTTTCAATGGGAATATCGAGTTTTCGTTAAGTTTGTTTTAGTACTACCTGTGCAAATGCATAAGGCAAAGCTGAAAACATCCCGGCTGCTCTTTCACGGTAGAAGACCGTCCTTTCTATTGCGACCACAGATTGAACAGCAGAAGTGTTTGTTCCTCCGAGGAAGAGAACTGCAGCGTACATGGCGCCTAGGAGATTCGACAGGTCTTGTTGTTTATGTCTAGTGAAGACAGCAGCTGGTGTCAGATGAATGCAGATTTTTAGATCTTAAATTATGAATGTAAACGCGAATTTACTTACATTTTGCTTCCTTTGTTCCAGAAGATGACGCCGAATATGAGTCCAATAACTGTTGTCATAAAGAATCGAATGACATTGTACTGTGGATTCCTCCAATAAGACCAGTGTTGTTTCCAGAAACACGCGTTGAATTGGACGAGGAAAGGCTGAGAGTATTTGGTGGGGAAGTATAGGTCCTGAGATTCTTGTTCTGGTTTGCTCAACTTCTGATTAAGTTCTTGATTCTTCCTGTAATTACGCGTGCAGAACAAAGACATTAACTCGTAATCTACTTGAACAACGTATGAAAGAGACCGGATTAGAAACATCCGAGTACCTATGAAGATCAGAGCTAGAGTAGATATCAGCAAAGTCAACATCAAGTTGAGCTTCGACCGCTGAAGAACTAACTTCAAGCATCCATGTAGCAGGGTTGTATCCATGTTTGATTTGAGGCACCCCGGGAATAGACTGTGAAATACGATTAGTATTACACCTAAATTCATTATCTGGAACTACCAATATGGTCTTTACAGTGATCCATAGAGAAAATGGAGACGAAAATTACCTCAAAGTATTCAACTAGAAGCTGAGAGTTGCTGCCTAGAGCTCCTGCATATATAACTTGTCCCCCTCTCTTCATCAAGAACAGCTGCAGGAAAAAACATGATTAGCCAAAAACAGAATGGATCTTGGCAAGAAAATTTGGGTTTTGAATCCAAAAGTACCTCATCAAATGATTCAAAAATGTCGATGCTAGGTTGGTGGATCGTGCAGACAACAGTTCTCCCAGTATCGACTGTGTTCCTCACCGCACGCATGACTATGGCAGCAGCTCTAGCATCCAAACCAGAAGTTGGTTCATCCATGAAAATGATAGATGGATTCGCAACGAGTTCTACAGCAATTGTGAGACGTTTCCTCTGTTCCGTTGATAAACCGTCCACACCGGGAAGCCCAACCAGAGAGTTTCTCAGTGAGTTCAACTCAACCAAGTCCATCACCTCCTCCACAAACATCTGTAACAAGCAGTCTTATCATTGTCACAAAAAATATTGTAATATAAATTCATATGCCTTTGTTTATGCTTCGGAAGATGGGAAAACTTGCCTGTCTTGTCGCCTTGGTTACGTCTGATGGAAGACGAAGCCAAGCCGAGTAGAGGAGAGACTCATAGACTGTGACGTGTGGAGAATGGATGTCGTTCTGCTCACAGTAGCCGCTTATACGTGCAAATGTTTCTTGATTCTTTGGGTAACCGGAAACTCTGATGTCTCCTTCAATGTATCCACCGGTTTTTCTACCAGCTAGAACATCCATTAATGTGGTTTTTCCGGCACCACTGACTCCCATTAGTGCTGTTAGAACTCCAGGTCTGAAAGCACCACTAACATCCCTCAATAACTGCAGCCGCGTCTCTTCAACACCTTGGTTTCTCATTTCCTGATGAAGATAGTTACTTCTGTCATCATCAGAGAGCGAGACAGAGAGAGAGAGAGAGAGAGAGAGAGAGAGAGAGAGAGAGTAGGATGGCAGGAGATGGGAAATATGAGTCACTTACTGCTGGCATATCGACATAGTAATTGACATGATCGAATGAAAGTGACAAGGGCTTGAATGGAAGCACCATTCCCCGTTTGTTATCTTGTTCTTGAGTATTTCTTTCTGTATTATCAGTAGGGATTAGTCATGACCTCAAACCAGAGAGAGAGAGAGAGAGAGAGAGAGCAATGGAAAACTTAAACTCAAGTTTCAAACCTTCATATGTTAATGAGTCTGAAGCAATAGAGATTTGCTTTTTGTTTTTCTTGGCTCCATCCTCCAAGTCTGAACTAACTGATTTAGAATCTCCCAATGCTGCAGCAGATATAATTCAAAAATCAGTGTCTTTATAACACTAGAAACTACTGATCAACACGAGAAATCCGCATCTTACGTTTTAAGTATGTCAGTGCTGCAACAAAGCAGAGATTGAAGAACAGAGAGAATCCAAACAGTGCAATAACACAAGTCCAATACCAATGTTCTTCTGTAAACATTCCTCTGGCAGCCAGAAGCTCCTTCCCTGTTGTGCTTCCGGGAAATCTCAAATCGTCGTTATCCTGTAAATCAGATCATGCATCATAAGAATATCCCATTTTCAATAAAATAAAAAAAATAAAAAAAAAATAAAAAAACTTTATGAAACATGGAACTGAAATATTGTTTGCAGACTATCTATTAAGCTCACCGATGACCATCTTGGATCGAGAAACTCAACGAGGACAATTGCGTTCTGCCCGTAGGACATTGGCGAAAGATAATAGGCCCATTTCATCCATGGCTGAAGGTCATCTGCATTAAAAGATGAGACACTTTAGACTTAGCGTGCATGCGTATAGCATCAAAATTATGTAACAAAACAATTTTTACTAACCTTTGGCGATAATAAATCCACCGAGTACAAAAACCAGCAGCAATGTGAAGGTTCCAAGTGTATTTGCAACAACCTGAGTTCTTCCAAGGGCCGCGATGAAACGAAAGAGACCTAACGCCATCTGATGAATGCCCACAAATGCCAAGAACTGTTGGAAGAATCTGTAATTTTTTTTTTTTTTTTTGGTTTGATTGTGAATGTCAAAAAGCATATATTGGGATTAAAAATACACTCATTTTAGTATCAAAGACAAGCCCTTAAATGCTTACCTATTGGCACCGGGAGCATAGCCAACTGTATAATATGTGAGGATGATCCATATTCCTGACTCCATAATGGAGATGGGAATCCTGAGAAGCCAAATTGGTAGAGCAAAAGCCCAAGCCGGGTAAAATAAGGCGTCCCGTTGTTTGAAGAACACGGGAAGCCTAAAAATGGTCATTGCAAGCTCCGCCATCCCATTGAACATAACATTAATAAGGCTGAAGAAAAGGGCACCATAGAATTTTCCTCCATCATCTATGTGACCATGCTTCATCTCTGTTCTAAAGAAAACGGTGAAGGTGAAAAGAGCCATGATGGTTATCTGTGTTGTCTTGAAAATGTACACAAATGAGTTTCGTTTCATTAGCAACCATTCCCTTGACAGACATGCCTTGAATAGATCCTTGTTGGAAATACCGTATTTGTCCTTCACCAGTGCAGCTGGATGAACTCTACTCTTGTCGTAAGGGACTGCCAATTCGCCAAACATCTTCTGGCCAATGTGGAAGGACTCGAAGTGATGGACAAAATCAGTTACTGATACATACTCATAAGGTACATTTTTTCTGGACCAGTACTGTTCTTGATCCTTTTTAGAAGTAACTTCTTGAAGAAAATCTGCGACTCCTTTCCTCTCTGGGCATTTGAATCCCACACTCTCAAAGAAATCAAGAACATATTCGCGTGGACCTTGATAGATGATCCTCCCTTCTGAAAGCAAGATGATGTCATCAAAGAGATCGAAGGTTTCAGGGGCCGGTTGGAGAAGGGAGATGATCATGGTTATATCCATAATGTGAACCATTTGCCTCATGTACTTGATGATCTGAAATGTGGTGGAACTGTCTAAACCAGTCGAAATTTCGTCCATGAAGAAAACCTTTGCAGGCCCAACCAACATCTCTCCTGCATTGAGATAAAAACAGATGAACATACATTAGCTTTTCTCTCGAAGAAGTCCAAGAAATGAGAAGAGAAATCGAGCTTTTTTTGCGTACCAGTTGTAACGCGCTTCTTCTGTCCTCCGGAAATCCCCCTCCTCATTTCATCACCCACCATTGTATCAGAACAAATATCAATCCCAAGTATCTGTTTATCATCAAATAATGTCATCAGTTGTTTAAAATGTATAATCCTTTCGATTAGTTAGCTATACATGGAATCGAAAAAAGAAGTAACCTTGAGCACATAGTCTGTGACAAGACTAGTTTTCTGTCCAGCTACAGCTATAGCTTTCATGAAAGCATCAATTTCAGGGTCTGGTTTAATACCAGCATCCTTTTCCCTTCTTGATAATTCGGCAAGCAGTTCGTATCTTGCTCCAACACCAAAACAACGGCCTGAAAAATCCAAGGTTTCCTTAACTGTCATCTCTCCATGGTGAAGATCATTCTGGCTTATGTATGCACAAGTTCTCTGAGGAATGAATTCCCTCAATTCATGGCCACAATAAGTGATCTTCCCACTTTCCTGGGATCATAACCAAAATTAAATTGCTTAAACCAAAAAGAACAAGAAAAAAAAAGCAGCAAAGATCACACATTATCAAGAGTTGATCAATTTGATTAATTTGAAAAATATCCTTACTCTAAGATCTTGCTCCAGCTTTCCAGCAAGTGCCTTCAGTAATGTAGTTTTTCCTGAGCTCGGAGGTCCCAAAAGAAGCGTCATCCTGAATAAAAATTAAATTATTACAAGGAAACCACAAAGGAAACTTCAGAGAAACATAGGTACTAAGTAATAGAAATGTGATACAGTAACCTCAAAACTCACTAAATTCTCAAAAAGCACTCAATGCTTCATTTAGAAATGAAGTAAACTTACCTTGATGGTTTCACTATTCCTGAAACTTCGTTCAGTATCTTGACGGTCTTCTTTTTCGAAGGGAAGAGCCTTAGGAAACCAAGAATTCCCTATTCATCAGTAAAAGAAAAATGTCATTACCGATCATTTTAGGAAATTATTTACAAAATATCACTGAAAACAATCAAGAAGACTGTGATGTTACCTCAATTGAATTAATCGTCGAGTTGAACAGCGTTGGAAGGGCTCTGCTCCCAGAAAATGCATCACCTTCAACTGATAAGTCTTCAAACCTTACTTCACATTTTGGAATATCAATCCCAACCCTGTTCGACAAATTTATCAACGATCATGAAAATCTTCACCATTTTCCTAAGAAACTGACCAAATTAACAATAAAAATGTAAAGAGAGAGAGAAATAGGTCGTAAGATATTTGTTGAGATACCTATCAATCCTGTCTCTAAGCCTCATAAGCAACCTCTCATTATCATCTTCAAAAGCTTTAAGCATACTATCCATGATCTGTTTCTTGTTCTGAAATCCAAGATTAGCAAAATCAACTTCTTCATGGATCACATTTCCATTGTCAAGAACTTGCTTCAGTATCCCTTTCCTCATTCGATCATAAGTTGGAAGCCTTTCAATGGCAGCCCACTTGAGGTCTTCTTCATCATCTCGTCTCCCACTCTTCTGGAATACATCGCCTCCTTGACCTCCAAACGCCTCTCGTATGCTGGCCGACGCCCAACTTCCTCTCATGCTGGGCGATGCAAAGCTCGCCCTACGGCTCATGGACCTAGTCAAGTCGTCTCGTGTCACTGGAGTAGCCATTTTAGCCTGCTACAAAGCCTTGTAACAGCTAAAACGACGTATTCGATCTTTCGTACTAGAACTAAAAAACTAAAGCAAGAATGAAAGAATGTTGGATTGCAGGAAGTTAGAAGAGCTTTCTGTAAATTATGGTTTGCAGGTTACTGAACTGGAAGGTTTTGGGAGACGATTATATAGGAAAGGAAGAAAAGGAGAGATGAGAAGAGCTCCAAAAATGGCATAAGGGGATTTTTCAGATAAAATCTTATACCATCCATTTGTATATTCTGTGTTTTGTCAGCGAACGGCAGTATCAATGTAATACAGTTTTTGCCTGAAATATTCATGTTTTTGTCTTGACTATGTTCTTACAATATAGTTAGTTTATGATCCAGACTTTGAGATTCTGGAAGGATAATCTATGTCCTTCCACTTAGGATTTTGTTAGGCACGTTTTTCATTCGCGTTGGGCACCCAGCCCAATTTCAAAGGCATGATATTGTTCATTTTGAGCTCTACTCTACGACCTCATATAATTTTGTTTTTTTAGCATCATAGACTAACTGTTGTTGTTGATATGTCTTGAATCACACACTTCGCAGAGCTATATATATCAAGGAAGAAAAGGGATGGCTAAAAATAAGGAGAATCAAGAGTAAATCTGGGAACAAATCTTAGAAAGATATGATGAAGATATAAGATATGCATATCCAGGACAAAGATATGCATATCACCAATTTCGGTGTTTTAGATTTTCCTCAGTACTATATATATGGTCCTTGAGATCTGTAATCTGTAACACACATACCACATAATAAAATCCGTTCTCCTCTCTGCCCGTGGACGTAGCCAATTTATTGGTGAACCACGTAAATCTTGTGTCTTCTTTACGTTTCTTGTTTCTTGTTCATGCTCTATAATCCTATTCTGTCACAACAAACTGGTATCAGAGTCTGGTCGTTTCGATCAGGGTATTTTCCGCACTGTTAGGGTTTTTGGAGCCGATCAAGAATGTCTGCTTTCAACGTAAAGGTTGACAAATTCACCGGGAGAAATAGTTTTGGCTTATGGCATATCAAGATGCGATCTCTGCTGAAGCAGCAGGGTGTGTGTGCGCCGCTATCAGGAAAACCTAAATCTGAGGATGTAGATGAAGAAGAGTGGAATACCCTAGAAGAAAAGGCCCACTCGACTATCATGCTATGTCTGTCTGACGATGTTATCATCGAGGTTGCGGATCAGGAAACTGCCGATGGTCTCTGGAAGAAGTTAGAGAGTCTCTACATGACGAAGTCTCTATGCTTCTGAAGCAACGTCTGTTCTGTTTACGCATGCAGGAAGGTTCACCTCTTCAGGATCATCTAGATAAATTAAACAAAATTTTACTAGATTTGCGTAATATTGATGTTAAAGTAGAAGATGAGGACGCTGCTTTAATTCTGTTAGTATCTTTGCCTGAATCGTATGAGAATTTTGTTGAATCGTTTATTACTAGGAAAGATACTCTGTCTCTGGAAGATGTTCGATCTGCCCTCCACAGCAGAGAAGACCGTCAACAGGCAACTGGCTCGGCCACAGAAAATCAGGCATCGGGGTTGCTTGTCACGGGTAAGGGACAAAAGAAATCTGGGAAGAAAAGTGGGAAGCCAATTCAGAAAGGTTCAAAAGGTCCTAAACCCGATGACATCTGCAATTACTGTAAAGAACCAGGGCACTGGAAGAATGATTGTCCTAGGAAGAAGAGGAAACAGGAGAAGAAAGAGGGTGTCGGCGGTTCTGCAGCTGTTGCAGAAACTGATACAAATTCTGAAGATGATCTGGCCTTGGTTGCAGCTGGACATTCACATCGTAATGATGTGTGGGTTCTTGATTCTGGGGCATCATATCATATTTGTCCTAACAGGGAGTTCTTCTCGACCTATGAGCAGATAGATGGAGGAAATGTTACCATGGCTAACAGTGCTGCCTGCAAAGTGGTTGGGATTGGCTCAGTCAGGATACGGACACATGATGGGGTATTCTGCACCTTGAATGAAGTCAGGCATGTTCCACAGATGACGAAAAATCTGATATCATTGAGTCTCCTTGACAGCAAGGGTTTCAGTTTCAAAGGTGAAGGTGGAGTTATGTATGTCTGTCAAGGTTCAAAGGTGGTTCTGACAGGCTTGAAACGTGGTACCTTATATTATCTGCGAGGTTCCACTGTGATAGGTTCTGCTGATGATCCTGCTGACATGTTCACCAAGCCGGTCCCGCATAGCAAGTTTCGACATTGTTTGGACTTGCTAAATGTCACAAGCTGTTAGATGCCCAAGGAGGGCAAATCTGAGGCAGAAAGGAGGAGTCTGTTCATCTAGCATTGTAATGATGCATCTGCAAGGAAGATTCAAGTCAAGGTGGAGATTTGTTGATATGTCTTGAATCACACACTTCGCAGAGCTATATATATCAAGGAAGAAAAGGCATGGCTAAAAATAAGGAGAATCAAGAGTAAATCTGGGAACAAATCTTAGAAAGATATGATGAAGATATAAGATATGCATATCCAGGACAAAGATATGCATATCACCAATTTCGGTGTTTTAGATTTTCCTCAGTACTATATATATGGTCCTTGAGATCTGTAATCTGTAACACACATACCACATAATAAAATCCGTTCTCCTCTCTGCCCGTAGACGTAGCCAATTTATTGGTGAACCACGTAAATATTGTGTCTTCTTTATGTTTCTTGTTTCTTGTTCATGCTCTATAATCCTATTCTGTCACAACAGTTGTCTTATATACATATATATATATATATATATGTGTGTGTGTGTGTGTGTGTGTGTGTGTGTATACACACACACACACTATGAGAAAACAACCACAAAAAATAGTAAGTTATAATTTTCTGGCCAAATTACTTGCTTTTTTTTTTTTCTTTGCTTTTCGACTCAATTTTTAAAAGTTTATAATTTTTCGTTTAACATACAAATAAAATCTTATTTTCTAAATATAAAATATTTTTTTATATTGATTGTTCTATATTTCTATTTACGAAATATTTTTATATAAAATAAAATTATGAGAGAATTTTTTAAAATAAAATATTATTAGAAATTATATTTTATATATTATATATTTTATTGAAATTATATTATTATATTTCAAATCGTGCAACGAATCGTAGAAATACTAGTCTTATTTCATAATTGCACGATCCCAATCCAAAAGGAAACAATAAAGAATCTTCTATATTATTGTATTTTATTTTATTTTATGTTATAGAATAACATCATAGGTAAACACATGAGGTGTACCGATGAAATTCAGACATGAGATTAATACAAAATAAAATAGAGGATCACACATGATGCAAATTATGTATTTATTTTTCAGTTGTACTAGAGTTCTCATGGTGTGATGCAGGATTTGTAATATAGTTATTTATATATTAAAAATTACAAATTTAATAAAACAATTAGAATAAGTGTTTTTAAATAATAAATAGTTAGTTATCAAATACATTTTAAATAAAAAATAATTAAGTTAATTTTTATACGGAGCCGAAATTGTATACAAATAGTCCATCTTATAGCAATTAATCAAATATAGCCAAAATAATGAATTAACGCAAAATAGATCAAATCTTTTATTTCAATATATGAAATATTAGTTTTAATCTATATATATAAAAAAACAAAATGACTTTTTTCCAATTTCGTTTTCCGCCTAAACTTCATTACTTATTTAGAATAATTATATTATTATTAAATTAAAATTAGACATTTTTATTTTGGAGATTTTGATTTGATTTCAAAATCTAAATTATTCCACAAATTTAGGTGTTTCAAAATTAGATGATATCAAGATGAATATACTGCAATATTTGATACATGATTCGAAATTTAGATATTTTTTTGAATATTAATCAAATCACTGAAATATGAAATTCAAAAAATATATGAAATCTAACAAATATATGACTCAATTTTTTTGATTCATTTTATCAAACAAAAAAAAAATATATATATATAATTAAAATGACTTTTTTAAATTTTATTTTTTTAGGCCTAAATTTCAACCATATAAATGTAAAATTATATATATTTATGGAACTCTTTTAAGATACATTATCAAAACTTAATTGAAGAGATTAATATAAAAAGTCTTCGGAATTCGCTTAGTTTCTGTTGTTCAACATAAATAAATTCGAATTTTAAATTTTTTTAATATATTTAAAATAAGAAATAAATTTTTTAGGGACGTGAAATCATTGTAGTTTCATTATATTATGAAAAATCATTAACAATTTTCCTATAATTAAGCTATCAATTATTTAAAATCACCTAATCAAATGGATAACATCCTGTTTTGTCAAATATGAAATTAAGTTTTCAACAATCTTACCATAATTCAAAATCATTTCTCATTATTATCTCTCTCTTCTTTTTATATATTTTATCAAGATTATTACTAAATATTTTAAGGTCTCTCTTTTTTGTTCTCCCTCCTTTTGAAGTCTTTTGTATTTTCTGTTTTGAGAAAATAAATGGTAAGACAGGTATGATAATATGTGTCATATGTCAATAGTCACAAATGTCTGCACTCTTCAAAATATTATTTTTAGGTTTATTTTATTTTTAGATTTTTTTATTCACCTGTTGCTTTTAATTTATCATAAACATATTTAATTTTCTTAACTATTTTTCTTTCTTATTTTTAAACTAAAAGTTTGTCTATCTCTTTCATGTTTCGTTTGATTATTCTTGTGATTTTCTGTTGGGATCTGCTAATTATTTCGACGTATAAGCATCGTGCGATTTTTCATTAGCTTTCAAAGTATTTGTTTCTATCAAATTTTAAAGTTTTGTAATATAATTACATTTAATTAGCAATTTGCAAAATATTTTTGTCCTTAATTTGACTATGTAATTGACAAATTTTACGAGATCTGTACAAATATTTATTTTCTTTAATCTGCTGATATCGCTATTTTTTTAAAATTTAATTTGATTCAACCTTCTATAAATTATGGATATCATACTTATCAATTTGTGAACGAGCCTAATTCTAATAGAAGAAAAGACAAAACATAAACTTACAATAAAATTCTACTCATTACATAAAAAAATAATCACTGAATTACAAATTTACACCTTCTACAATATACCATATAACTTGAATATATGATTATATTATAAAATATAAGAAAAAAATATTTTATGTGCATTGCACAGGTCCCACACTAATTCAAAGATTATGATAAGATGATTAATTCAATATATTATATATAAAATATAAATTAAGTAACGAAAAGCTTTCTACAATGGAAAAAGTTTTTTTTTTTGAAAACCCAGAAAGAAAGAAAAGGTTAAAGTTGCAATATTTCAGCAAAAAGAATGTAAAATTTATAAATTAAAAATATGTTGGAATTTAATAATTAATTTAGTAAAACTGCTGTGGGACTAAAAATAGTGAGCAAAAAGAAAAGTCTGATTAAGATATTATTAATTGGGTACTTCCCAATCATGAACTCTTACTCTCATAACCATAAAAAATAAAGATAGAGAATAAAAGGGTCCCACCAGAAGGTGGAGAGGTATATAGATAATTAATTTATTATTTTCTAATTTTGTGTTGGGGATAATTAGAACCACAAATAATGAATGATGTGGATAATGTAAGTTTGGAGCCAATAAATACACCCAACCACCATTCCCTAACTTCCTCATCTCATTTGGATCAAAATAAGTTCCAATATATTTTTCCATCATAAAACACAAATTCTTACATGCAAAATATGCCAAAATAAAAACAAATTAATATATTTCATATATATATATATATATATATTAAATAAGAGAACCACTGTTAAAAATAGAAATCAAGAAATTTTCAATATAAAATTCTTAATATTTTTTAAATTTTGATAATTGTGGCCAATTTATCGAAACAGCTTATTTATTATTATTATTTTTACTCTTTCACCTAAAAATTATAAAATCTCTAAACTTAATTTTTTTGAGAAATATATCAAATTAATCATCTTTTATAGATTTTCAATTTGGTATTATCTATATTAATATAATACTAACATAGTTCAAATAAAGTTTTTCGCTTATTTTCAATTTCTAAAATACAACTATTTTTGAAATTGTGTATCAACTTTTGATTAATTAAATTTTATTGTTCTTCTTTTTTGAGAATGTTTTTTTTTTTGTAATTTGTTAAAATACAAATAACTTTTTCATTCCTACTATGATTTTTATATATTAAACAATATTGTCACAATATTTAATTTTACACCCATATCACATATATTAAAATCAAAATTAGACGCAAAAAAAATATATTGTTAGTTGATTAGTTGAGTTAAATTTTAATAATTATTGTGTATTTTATTATTAGTATTGAATTTGGTCATCAAATATATATTACCAAATATTTTTTTTAAAAATTAGTATAATTTAATTTTATATAATTCATAAATCTATTAAAGGAACAAGACCTTACGATGGGCAAAAGGAATATAATTAATAAAAAATTATATTTACATGATTTTTGCTATTAAAATAATAAAATATTTATGATATTCTTAAATACTAATAACTCAAAATTATATAATAAATATAATTTATTTTATTTTAATATTTTACAAATTGTGTATCGAATTGGAATAACACTAATTATATATATAACATTAAATTTAAATAAAAAATATATTTTTAAGTTAATTGTGATATCTATTATATTTAAATATTTTTAAACAAAATAGATGTGCGATATTTTTATTTAAAATAAAATATTATTTAAATAAAAATTTATATTGCTATTTTTACAAAACAATATATTACATAGAGTAACAGTATCATATGATATCAAGAGTAACACAAAATTTAACGTAAACGTTAGTTAATAATTATATTGCTATCAGTAATAATTCACTATTATATTATTACAAATATTACAAAATGTTACATACAAATAAAAAATATGACTAAAAAAGTATTAAAATATATTCACTCCATAGATATCTTTGGCTTACCAGTTGACAACCCCTCAGCCATATGGACACTCAATCGAATTTTCACCTTTGTGTCAAATTAGTTCCGAAATACTGATATAAAACATTGATCTTTCAAACAGATTTTTGTGCTGTGAGTGGAAAACTGATTTATTTCACCATTTTCATCTTGAATTAGGAGGGAAATTGATCTTTTTTATTTTAATCCTTTAAAAATATTCAACATGTCATTTTCAAAAAATAAAATAAATACACATTTCCCGATTTTGATGATATATAAAGTGGCAATTTTCCCCAATAAACCACTCACCCCAGCATAGATTTTTTTAATTAATATAAAATTGATGGAGCTGAAACAGATTGAAGCCAGTCTGTGATTGTAAAGCTGCCATAACATAGATTTTGTTGCATTTTCAAGAATCCCCTGATATTACCTCTCCCGACTAAAACCTTACAATTCTCGACGGCCCGCTAGACCCTTGTCCAGCTATTATCAGGTAACCTTCTATCATTCTTCTTGCTTCTACTTTTTTCTCTTGAATTATTTGATTTTTGTTTTCTTGATTCTGCTATCTGAAAGGCTTAATTGCTTTCTGGTCGTACACTGTGTGTGTGATTTGTATGTCGGATCCAAGAAAAGAAAAGGAAATAGTTTATAGGAATGTTTTGGAGAAAAAAGTATGCTGATTTATTCTTGCATCAATTGCTAATATTTGTTCTGTTTTTCGTTTCCTGATGTTGTCGAGAACTTGGGGAATAAAACCCTAAAACAATTTTATGTTTAACTAATGTGAAAGCTTTTGTTGGGTGTGTGCAAGTTCTGTTATAGTTTGTACCTTGATGGATTTCTGAAAGCTGGTTGAAATTTTCTTTTCTTGATTTTCCCATTCTCTTTTTTCCTTTACTGTAATGGGTTTCAAATAATTTAATCAGGCAATTAATTTTGTTCTGTGTTTAATTGTGCGGGCGACTATTGGAATTTTGTGTACCTTTTGAATCTGCTGGTATCAGCTGTGGATTTTATGCAAGACAACACATCCATTTTAAGAGAAGCTTAGCGTTAAAATGGCCCTAATGGTGAAGAATGCTAGAAATATGTAGCAGACTGCAACACTTCAGGGTGCATCCCTTGATGCTTTCTGCGGTGAAGTTTAATTTAGAAAGTCTTGCTCCTCACAATTGTTGTGGCTTTTTCTTAGTTTGCTTAAAGACCTTTCTGATCACACATATGTATTCTGATTATATGTTTTATCTGTTTTATTAGGCATCGTCTCTTGAAGTGGAGTGCATGGATTTGCTTTTTGTAAAGGGAGAATTGAGTTTATGAACTGTTCCTCAACTTTGCAGTGTGTTAATGGCTACTGCCCAAACAGTAGTACAAATTTGTGGTGGGACTTTACCTTACCTTTTAAGTTCTAAAAGTTATGTCAGCCTATCACGGTCTGGGTCTCTTTCTCCGTCTTTTAAAAAACACAAGAGAAGAAGGGTTGCAGCCCAGTTCCAAGTTATCAACCACTCCAATAAATTGTGCAATGGTATTTCTTGTCAGTTTCCTCATGTTATTGTTCCCTCCAACCCTTTAGGGCCCATCAAATGCAACTGCCAAAGATCTGAGAGTGCGAGTGGCTTAACATCTGAGGATAGTAATGGGGTATGGTTCGTGGATAATGCAATTAATGGTAGTAAACCAAATGCTATAGAATTCGAGGCAACCAAAGAGTCTAGCTCGGAAAGAGTGGTTTTTTCATCCAATGGTGGTGTACTTCATAATGGAACTCTACAGGACTTGCAAAAGGACTTTGTTCAATCTGTTGAGGATGAAGCATGGGAACTATTAAAGGAATCTGTTGTGAACTATTGTGGTAGCCCTGTAGGTACAATTGCTGCAAAGGACCCAAATGATTCCAATGTTCTCAACTATGACCAGGTTTTCATCCGGGATTTCATACCTTCTGGTGTAGCATTCCTTCTGAAGGGGGAGTATGATATTGTTCGTAATTTTATTCTTCACACGCTTCAGCTTCAGGTGAATTCATTGTTCTGGTTACAGTGTTTGTTGTATTGTGTCAATCTTTTTGGGGTTTTATCATGAAACACTTGGATTGTTGCCTACCATTTTTAAGATATATTTTTTTATATCTGTCACTGGCACACTGGATGGTTTTTGTTTATTAGATGCTCATACTGCTGTCATTTTGGAACACAGAAATAGATAATCCTCTTGATTTTCCTTAGCAGAATAAGTTGATATTCCTGTTTATTGACAGTAGAAGGGAGACTTTTCTACTGCATTACCAGGAATTTTCATTCACGGTTCTTTTCAGAATCATTTTGTGACAGTTCGGTAAAAACGTCAGATGGAAGCACATATGTATTTCTTAATCATATTATGTCAGTTTCAGGTATATACAAACATTATAATTGAATCAGGAGCCCAAAATTTCTCAATCTCTCCCTGGATTGTGATAAACGTTCTCACTCAATATTGTAATTCACACACACGCTCAACACAATGCAGCAATGGAACAGGGAATATTGAATATATTATGGAAGGTTTGCTGAACAGGGAAAATAAATGGCTAGCAAAACAGGAAGATTTCCTGTCCTATGGCCGCAGCCAAAATTCCTCAATTCTCTGATAACCTAATGATCTTAAAAAAACATAATAAATACTAAGTAAACGGGCTTAGTTATGACAAGCCCATAACTTAAGCCTTTATTGAAAGATCAATTTCTGCTACTCCAGTCTAGCCCCTATGTTCTTCACGCCTTGGTTGCTGCAACACTCTTGCCTCTCCTCTTGTAAATTCGATCGCCATCAATTCCCTCCCTGTTGAGAACAGCCTTGTCCTCAAGGCTGAAATGGGGAAACTGAGTGCGAAATTGAATTTCGTCAACCCATGTAGCCTCATCCGTTGGCTGGTTCTTCCACGTGACTAGAACTTGGCGAACTCGGTCATCGCCTCGCCAGATTTCTCGACGAGCCGCCACAGTTTTTGGCTCAAATGCTGGTGCATCCCACAAAAATTCTTGGGGAAAATTAGGCTCGGGAATTTGCCCCCCCGACATCGCCTTCAACTGCGAAACATGGAACACCGGGTGGATGCGCGTGTCCGGAGGAAGGGCGAGCTTATAGGCAGTTGGTCCCACCCTTTCCAGTATCTCAAATGGGCCAAAAAATCGAGGAGCCAACTTGACGTTGAGCTTTCGGAACAAGGTAGCTTGGCGGTAAGGACGAAATTTTAAAAACACACGATCTCCTACTTCAAAACTCACGTCGCGACGATGCTTATTCGCTGCTCTCACCATTCGCTGTTGAGCCTGTTCTAAGTGGTAGCGCAACTGTCCCAGTATAATATTACGACTCCTCAAGTCGTCTGCCACCGCTTTTACTCGCACCTCCCCTGGCAGAAATTGAGAGAGAACTGGTGGTGGCCGGCCATAGACGGCCTCAAAGGGAGTCGTACCCGTCGCAGAGTGATGGCTGGTATTAAAACAATATTCTGCCCAAGCCAACCACTGAGCCCATTGTCGTGGGTGATCCGACACAAAACAACGCAAGTAAGTTTCCAAACATCGGTTCATCACTTCTGATTGACCGTCAGTTTCGGGGTGGTAAGCCGAGCTCATCTTTAGTTTGGTACCCAAAACTCGGAACAACTCCTTCCAAAAGGAGCTGAGGAAGACAGGGTCGCGATCTGAGACAATCGAGCGAGGGATCCCATGGAGGCGAACGATCTCCCTTGCAAAACAATCCGCCACCTGTCTCGCAGTAAATGGGTGTCGCATCCCGATGAAATGTGCAAACTTGGATAATCGATCAACCACTACAAATATGCAGTCAAATTGGTTGGAACGGGGCAAACCTGAAATGAAATCCATACTGATGTCCTCCCAGACCCGATCCGGAATTGGCAGCGGCTGAAGGAGGCCTGCCGGTGTTCGAGCATCATATTTATTCCGCTGGCACGTTACACACTCCGCCACGAACTGCTTCACACGGCGCAACATTCCTGGCCAGTAAACATTGGCTGCAAGACGCCGATAGGTACGAAAGGCACCTGCGTGACCCCCTGCTGGAGTGGCATGGAACTCGACCAGCAGTTTCTGAATTAGTGGTGAAGAGGGTGCAATAACGATGCGATCTTTGAAGTACAACGTGCCGTGACAGAGCACAAAAGGGCGAGAGACCGCCCGGCCAGCCTCTAGTTCACGAACAATAGGACCCAGCGTGGCATCTTGTTGGACAGCCTTCTTCAACTCCGAACTCTCCACCCAACGTGGAAGTGACAAGGCCTGGATTTCAGGTTCTGCATCGCATCGAGATAACGCATCTGCTGCCCAATTTGAAGCCCCTGTACGATACTCAATGGAGAAATTGTAGCCCATTAATTTTGCCACCCAAAATTGTTGTGCTGGGGATTGGATGGGTTGGCTGAGAAGGTGACGTAGGCTACGATGATCAGTCCGCACCACAAAATGACGTCCTATCAAGTATTGGCGGCAATTTTGAACGGCATGAACCAATGCTATAAGCTCCTTCTCATATGTGGATTTTGCTGCTGTCCGAGGACCTAAAGCCTTACTAAAGTAAGCAAGAGGCCGACCTTGTTGCATCAACACAGCCCCTAATCCGTGATTTGATGCGTCACACTCCACACAAAATGGTAACTCAAAGTTAGGCATCGCAAGCACTGGAGCGGTTGTGATCGCTCGCTGCAACGCACTAAAAGCAGAATGTGCGTCGGTTGACCACCGAAAATGTTCAATTTCCTCCTTGCGAAGAAGACGGGTCAGTGGTTGGGCTAATATACCATAATCTTTGATAAACCGTCGGTAATAACCTGTGAGCCCCAAAAACCCGCGGACCCCTTTTGCTGACCTTGGAATTGGCCATTGTAGGACGGCTGAAACCTTGTCGGGGTCCATAGAAACCCCTTGTGCTGAAATCACATGGCCCAGGTAGTCGATAGATTGTTGAGCCCACGAGCATTTCTTGGGATTAACTACAAAACTTTCTTTTGCAAGTCTACCCATGACATCCTCAAGATGTTGCATATGTAAGTCCCAATAAGTGCTATAGATCAAAATATCATCAAAAAAAACAAGCACAAACTTACGGAGCAAGGGTCGAAATAAATCGTTCATAGTAGACTGGAAGGTAGCTGGCGCATTCATCAGTCCAAAAGGCATGACAACAAACTCATAGTGACCCGAGTGAGTGCAAAATCCAGTTTTTGAAATGTCCTCCTCCGCAATACGAATCTGATGATATCCGGCTCGAAGGTCCAGGTGGGTAAACCAAGAAGCGCCATGAAGTTCGTCCAACAGTTCTTGAATAACTGGAATAGGATATTTGTCTGGAACAGTGATTTTGTTGAGTGCTCGATAGTCAACACAAAACCTCCAACTGTCGTCTTTTTTTCGTACCAATAACACAGGACTGGAGTATGGTCCCGTGCTTGGTTGGATCAGACCTGCGGCCAGCATGTCGGCAACCAATTTTTCAATCTCATTCTTTTGTGCGGGACTGGTACGATAAGGGCGAACTGAGACCGGAGCTGATCCTGGAATTAAAGTGATGCGATGGTCACACGCGCGACGTGGGGGCAGGTCTGTCGGGGCTGCCAGAACTTGGGAAAACTGATCGAAAAGCCGTTGCAATGTTGTATTAGGCACGGATGGTGCATTCATTGTTTCTGGTGTGGGAGCAGACTCAAGAGAAGCCCAAACAACCCAACAGTCTTCCACATCCCGGAGTTTAGCGCAGCTGAGGGCTGAAATTTCTCTGCGTTCAAGGGATGGGTTTCCGTGCAAGGATACTGCTTTTCCATTCGCAACAAAGTCCATGGATAACTGGGCCCAGTTAGCCCGCACATCACCAAGCAATGCCAACCACGACACTCCCAAAATAATGTCGACCTGCCCCAAAGGAAAAACAAAGCAAGATATATTGAACTGTGTACCACCCAAGGAAAGAGGAACCTGATGGCAAACACCGAGAGTGGAGATGCGTTGCCCGTTCCCCAGGCGAACAGGGACTTGCGAGGTGTTGTCCACAGGTAATGACAACTCACGTGAAATGCGGTCGGAGATGAAGCAATGGGTCGCACTGCTATCAATTAGGACGACCACATGTGCAGTGCCCACCTGTCCGAACAATTTCATTGTTCGGGGGCCATCGAAACCTCCTGCTGCCAAACGAGAGAGGCCCACGTCCTGAGGTGGAGGATCGTTTAACCCATCAGTCCCAACTGTGTCCTCCCCGTCCATACCTTCATCAATCAATAAGACGCGCAGGGATTGATTTTGGCATTGATGTGTCGGCGAATACGGCTCGCGACACTTGAAGCATAAACCCTTGGCCCTGAGATCCGCATATTCTTGGTTTGACAAGTTGCGAACCCCGGATGGGCGAGAAGCTGCCGAAGAACCCATGGACTCTGCTGGTTTTGCTTGAGGGTTGCCCGACAGCCTACTGTAATTGGGATCCGTAGTTCGTATAGGAGCAGCAGGAGAGACATGTGGCATACCTACAGATCCGGCGCTGTGCCTAGATATTTCTGAACATGGTGCCGCCAGTCGTTGGGGTCCAGGAGGAACGCGATATGCTCTGGAACCGTGTAGTTCGCGTTCAATCTCACGGGCCAGATGCATCGTGGAGAAGATGTCGATAGCGTCCTTTGAACGGATGCGAATCCGGATATCCTCCCGTAGTCCGTGAAGAAATAACCCTAAGCAATGGCTCTCATCAAGTCCCGGAACATGCGAAACTCGAGTGATGAATTTCTCAATATAATTATCAACAGACGAGGTCTGGCGGTTATTTGCCAATGTCTCAAAGGGGTTTGCCAGTGGATCGTCGCCAGAGCGACGTAATAATTCAAACGTAAGTTTCGCCCAAGTCAGCGTGGGAAAACGACGCATCATCCACTGGAGCCAGTGTAGCGCTGATCCTTCCATGGCCACTAAAGCCAATCCAATTCGAGATTCGCTCGCGGTGTTGTGAATCACGAAATACTGTTCTGCTCGAGAGATCCAAGAGGCAGGATCCTCCCCTCGAAAAACAGGAAAGTCAACCTTCGTGAAGGTTGGGGCGACTACCGCTGGGGTTGAAACACCCGGTTGGGATTCCGAGATAGGTTGATGGCTTGTGGAAGTCTCTGGCGTTTTGGTGGCCAAGAGTTGACGCAGGAGGGATTGCGTCTCTAAATCCCGCGTTCGTGTTTCAGTTGCATGAACCTGCAAGGATTCCATCGATTTCTCCAAGGTTTCCAAACGGGATTCCAAAGCCTCGATACGTGCGTCTGCACGTGTCATGGTGATGGGTGTTCGAGATCCGGCAGGTCGGACCAATTGATAAACGTTCTCACTCAATATTGTAATTCACACACACGCTCAACACAATGCAGCAATGGAACAGGGAATATTGAATATATTATGGAAGGTTTGCTGAACAGGGAAAATAAATGGCTAGCAAAACAGGAAGATTTCCTGTCCTATGGCCGCAGCCAAAATTCCTCAATTCTCTGATAACCTAATGATCTTAAAAAAACATAATAAATACTAAGTAAACGGGCTTAGTTATGACAAGCCCATAACTTAAGCCTTTATTGAAAGATCAATTTCTGCTACTCCAGTCTAGCCCCTATGTTCTTCACGCCTTGGTTGCTGCAACACTCTTGCCTCTCCTCTTGTAAATTCGATCGCCATCAGATTGCAGCTCACAGTTGCTCAGGATTACTGCATATATGCAAGATTACAAATTAAACTTTTAAAATTGACAGTGAGGCTGTTGATATCACTTAAATATATGATTGAAAATGTCTGGAAATCATAGTCATAAAGATGCGTCTGATATTGCTACAGGTAGTGTCTATCATGCTGTTGTCTTCATCTGATGGTAATTCATCGAAGCAAAATGCAGGATTGTATAAAGATTGTCTTATTTTGCAGAGTTGGGAGAAAACCATGGACTGCCATAGCCCTGGACAAGGGTTGATGCCTGCTAGTTTCAAGGTGCGGACAGTACCTCTAGATGGGGATGACTCTGCAACTGAAGAGATTCTTGATCCGGACTTTGGAGAAGCAGCGATTGGCCGTGTTGCACCAGTTGATTCTGGTACATAAGAGACATATGCTTTTGTTTCGCTTTTGGGAATGTGTAAGTGCAGTCATTAATTGTATGCATGGATCATTATTCTTTGTCAATTCCAGGGCTCTGGTGGATTATTTTGTTACGGGCATATGGAAAATGCTCCGGAGATTTGTCTGTTCAGGAGAGGATAGATGTTCAAACTGGAATAAAGATGATCCTTAGGCTATGTCTTGCTGATGGTTTTGACATGTTCCCTACGTTATTGGTGACAGATGGTTCTTGCATGATCGATCGTCGGATGGGAATACATGGTCACCCCTTGGAGATCCAGGCAAGTAATTCTTTCAACTTCTGAGTATTGATTGATACGAGTTTGTACCAGGAATGTTGAGAGGTTTTGTTGGTGCAAAATTTATCCAAGCACACTTAAGAACAGGAAAGTTGATAGATACATTTTCATAGTCTGATTGCTTGTTGAATGTCGTTTTTCTGATAGTTTCCTAATTCAATGAGTGGATCATTTTTTTACCTGAGTATTGTACAGTCTTGTATCACTTCATCTCATGTGAATGTAGTCATGTGATTGCAGGCATTATTCTATTCTGCATTACTATCTGCACGCGAAATGCTTGCTCCGGAGGATGGATCAGCTGACCTTATCCGAGCATTAAACAATCGTCTTGTTGCTCTGTCGTTTCATATAAGAGAATACTATTGGATTGACATGAAAAAACTTAATGAGATATACCGTTACAAGACTGAAGAATACTCGTATGATGCTGTCAACAAATTTAATATCTACCCAGATCAAATTCCTCCTTGGCTAGTAGAATGGATGCCTAATACGGGAGGGTATCTAATTGGAAATTTGCAGCCTGCTCACATGGACTTCCGGTTTTTCTCTCTGGGAAATTTGTGGTCTATTGTGAGTAGCCTTGCAAATGTGGATCAATCACACGCAATATTGGATCTTATTGAAACCAAATGGTTGGATGTGGTAGCAGATATGCCGTTTAAAATATGCTATCCTGCTCTTGAAAACAAGGAGTGGCAGATCATAACCGGATGTGATCCCAAGAACACGTATGTTTTTTTTGTTGATAACCCTCATTTGAAATTGTTTCCTTCCCTTTCCTTTGTCATTATTTTATAATGTTCTCTTCGATTCTTCTGCAGGCCTTGGTCCTATCACAATGGTGGTTCCTGGCCAACCCTTCTCTGGCAGGTAAACGTCCTTTTTCTTCACCTCAACTGCTATATCACCTTAAATTTCGAAATCTTCTTCCCAATGTTTGAAAAAACTTGAGTTTTAAGTTTTTCTGCCAGTGGGCTTTCTGTCATTACATAGCAAATTCAAATTGAATTGGGAGCTGAAAACTTCTGAATCATTCCCCTTTTTTGCTTGACTGCAGCTCACAGTTGCTTGCATCAAAATGAATAGACCGGAGATTGCTGAAAGAGCAGTCAACATTGCGGAGAAGCGCATATCCGAAGATAAATGGCCTGAATATTATGACACTAAAAAAGCAAGGTTTATAGGAAAGCAAGCACGCCTATTCCAGACTTGGTCTATTGCGGGATACCTTGTCTCAAAACTTCTACTCTCCAACCCTAGTGCAGCTAAGATCTTGATTATCGAAGAGGACCCAGAGCTCGTTAATGCCTTCTCCTGTGCCATCAGCTCCACTCCTAGGAGAAAACGGGGCCCAAAGAGCTCCCCGAACCCAAAGACCTTCATTATTTAAGGACACTGGTAAGTGTGATGTTAGCATAGTCTATTGATATTTGTTTTGATTCTTTAATATAGTTAGTGAGCTGATATTCACTGAAGTTTTTGGCCCATACACATGAAACCAATGTAAAGAACATGCCTCACATTCCCTGTAGAAAGATCGATGCAAAGGAACATTATTATCTTGTGTATAATTGTATTTGTATCAACTCATGTGGTACTTACTCTCCACACATTGTTATTTATATGGATTTACTTTGTGCGACACCTGATATAGCGGGTGGTTCTTTTTTCTCTTTTCAAGAAGAACTCAGAGAAAAGAACTGCCATGGCTTGTAAGGGTGGCCCTAAAAGAGGCTGGTCTGGGGGGATTTCGACTTCTTTGTAGTAAATCAGGTGTTCCATTTTGAAATATGAGATAAATCAAAGAATGCAATGGAGTATAGAAATGTGGATGTTCAGTAATCATCTCACCTTTTTTGCCTTCAGCCGTCTTTGATGTACTTGTCCATCTTCTTCTCTGCACAATGATGCAGCCTCTCCTGACCTACCCCTGCCTCCCCCTGCAAATAGTCTGAAAACCACCTTCTTCTCAACTTATCTACCCCCATGTAATATCCTTAAGTGTAATTCCATTTCTATACACGCCTGCATTCAACAATCTGTTCCCACGTTTCCATCATAAACTGTAATTGGCAACCGGGCTCCTCTTGCACCTGAGAAAGCATTGGAATGTGCTCATTCCTGGCCCAACCCATATCACCCCAAGCAATGTCCCTGGATTTATGATTCGAATCCCATCTTTCGTAGTAATTTGCATATCTTTCCAAGTATTTCCTGGTGTCTTCCAAGCAATGTCCACTTCGACACCGTTTGACGTCTGCAGGACGATGGCACTCCTCTGCCTTTCCAACAGAACTTGTAAGAACAATAACAGGTCACTGTCATAGCTTTTGGGCATCTAACTCATCTGCGAATTCGCATTGAGGGGGCAGGACACAACTTCCTGTTCATTGCTTCCTTAGTCCTTGCTGGTCAGAAGCATTAGTAGATTCTTGAAATATACAATCGCCATCTCAAGAGTGATCCTAATTTTCCCATATCCATTTTGGTGTTTATGGGATCATATATCTTTCTCTAATTTAAATAAATTATTTTACCGTGGACACAAATTAATGTGTCCAACATAATGGACGCTTTAATTTGAAACTTATAAGAGATTGTATATTTTTCTTGCAAAATAAATTAATGCAAGTACCTATGAAATTGCAAGTCCATAAATTCAAACATCTCAACTACTCATTTAAAGATACAGAATTTATAGCCTGTGAAAGAGATTAGGCCAAATACCCTCTATTTTTATTTCTTTTTTCTATCCTTTTAGTAGTTTTTAATTTTTTTTTCCATTTAATATTTTTTAGCTCATTTTTTCAAAAGCTCCAAATTCATTTTCTAATCTACTGATTACTTGATGAAACCTTCAACTAAACCTACCATTTCCGAAAGTCAAACAAATTAGTTCGAAGAGGCAATACGAATAGCATCTTTTTTGTACAAGGTAAGATGTTTTTTCACTACTTCTCGAAGCTTATATACATCTAAGATTCAAGATATTTTGTCCACTTGATACTTATGAGTCAAACAATCAACAATTTCATGAGCTTCAAAAATTGTTGAAGAAGCTTCGAGACATACACCAACATATCTTAAATCTCATATGCTTTGAGATATATTGCAAACTTCGAGAAGTAGGTAAAAATGTGGTTTATGAGGTGGTAGAAATATCTTCCCCTTTATGAAAAGGATATGCTTGCCCTCTAGCACTTAATAAGAAAAAAATAAAATGATCGCTGCTAGTCTGTCAAGGCGCGTACCAAAATGACCAATATATGTGTATATGCTTGTATCATCCCACATAGACTGCTTGTATCATACCAGAGGATGAAACCTTTCCATCATTCTCCAACTATGTCCAGCTATACCCAATTTCCTTCTTCATTGTCTTCTCTTTCATCAGTTTTCTGACTTGGGAAGCTTCATTCCACAAATTCAAATCAGCATATGCATTTGATAGCATCACAAGAGCAGACGTATCCTTCGGATCAATACTTGAAATTTGTTGAGCAGCCAATATAGCCAAATCCAAATCTTTGTTAATCACACAACTTGATAAAAGACTTCGCCAAACTGCTTTATTTGGCGTACAAGGAAAATTCCTTACAAAATCATAAGCTTCTTTTGTTTGACCTTTACGGCCGAATAGACTGACTATACACGCTAGATGATCCACCCTTGGAGTAATTCCAAAGTCTTTGGCCATTGAACTAAGATGATGCAATGCCTCCTCCAAAGCTCCCACATGCCCACAGGATGACAATACTGCGAGAAATGTGACATCATTTGGTTTAACTCCATTTCTTTGCATGATGTCATAAATCTCTAATGCTTCTTTTCCACAGCCATGCTGGGCGTAACCTCCAATCATGGCATTCCATGAAACCAGATTCTTTCTTGGAAGAATGTCGAAAACTTTTCTAGCATCATTCAATCTTCCACATTTGGCATACATATCCACCAGAGCACTTCCAACCACAACATTAGAATCTAATCCAGGTTTTATGATGCAGCAATGAGTTTGCTTGCCCCATTCAGTTGCCGGTAAATCACCACAAATGCTTAAAAGACTTGAATACGTGTAAAAATCAGGTTCAAACCCCTCCAAAAACATATTCCGGATAAATCTAATAGCTACTTCATAACGGCCTGAGTTAATACAGCCGGCTATTAAAGCATTCCAACTAACAGTATCATGTATATCCATTTCAAGGAAAATTTCGAAGGAGTCATCTAGACAATCAGTTTTAGCATAAAAATCCAACAGTGCATTGGAAACAAAAGCAAATGATTGGACTCCCGTTTTTATAATCAAACAATGGAGTTGTATACCAGCCTGAGTTTCCTCACCCCTACTAAAGGCTCCAAGCACAGAAGCCAATGTCTTCTCGCCTGGTTTCAAGCCAGCAGAAAGCATCTCTTGAAAAAGACCAATGGCTTCTCTGCATTTCCCTAGATGCACATAACCTCCAATCAATGCAGTCCAAGCTGTAATATTCGGCTTATCTGCCTCTCTCAAGGCCCTATTCGCTGATTCCAATTCACCACATTTTGCATAAAAGTTAACTAAGCAAGTCACAACAAATTGATCCATCCTAACACCAGACTTAAGAGCTAGGCATTGGACTTGCCTTCCAAATTCCAGGATCTCCATTGCAGCACAAGCAACTAACATGCTCCCATACATAAAATCATTAACCTTCACTCCCATCCTCAACGAGCTCAAGAAAATTGTCAACCCTTCCTCATTCTCCCCACACTGCAGGTAATTAGAAATAAGTGAAACACAACTAACAGCATTGAGCTCAGGAATGGCATCAAACACCAGTCTTGCTGACTTCAACAGTCCACATTTCCCATAAAAGTTAACCAAGCTATTATTCACAAAACAGGTAACGGTTTCTTCCATCCTATATATTCTTGCATGTATCTCTTTTCCATTTCTCGAAGCCCTAATTTGAGCACAAGCTGAAAGAGCCGCAACATAACTATAATCATTTGGAGAAATCCCATCATCAAGAACCATTGATCTGAAGCAATTCAAGGCTTTATCCGACAGCCGCATCTGAGAATACGCGGAAATAAGTGACGTCCAAGAGACGAGGTTCCTCACACGCATTCTGTCGAACAATTTCTGGGCATAATCAATATGACCGAGTTTTGTGTACATCGTGAGCAAATGATTTCCAGTCTGAACATCTGGATCAGACCCAGATATGATGAGGCGGGCGTGAATTGCTTTTCCATTGATGATTGATTGATTTTCAGCGGCTGATCGAATGAGGCGAGACAAGGACATGCGGTGAGATGTTTCTTGTACATAAGTGGTCTCTTTGTTCAAATTTGGTAACCGTTCAGATAATATATAACTGACCGCTAAGAACAAAATAACTTTTTTTATTTTAAAAGAAAAAAGTAATAACAATAATAAATTCTGCACCCAAAAATTCGACCCTGCGTGGGTATATGCATAATTACAGTCTCTAGTAAGAGTAAGTGCAACTTTTAATTAAAGTACATTGGATTCCTCTTTTATGAAAAATAGTTAATTCAAATCATCAGGAGATGATTGTGATTACACATTAACATTGATCCACATGTCTAAATTTTTTATGATTTGTTTAAAATGGCTCTAGAAATAATTCAAAAGAAATACTAGCAAAATACTAGATTGATCTTGGACTTGCCATGTATGAGGTACTTGATTTATTATTTTTAAAACAATACTTACTTATACAGGAAGTATAAAAAAATTCTCTATTCCGACTCAAACATCTTCGCAATACAGTAATTTTTTATTTTTAAATTAATACCTTAGGGACAAGTGAAATTTATTAATTAAAAAATGTTAAAGAATATTGCATCCACTTAATAATACATTCAATTTTACTTCCTACAATAAAAGCCATATCTCCACCCTTTCTCTTCTATGTCCAAATTCAAAGAGAAACAACTCCTCTTTACAGACAATAAAAAACAAAGCACATCCAATTATACAACTCAACAAATTATTTCCATTATTATTTTAAGCATAAGAAGCAACAGCAGCCTAAGTAGGCTTTGATCCAGTCTCGGCGGCTTCCCAGAAGGAAGTTGGCTTCCCAGTCTTCGAAACAGCCTGGAGAACTGCTTCGGGCTGGATATTGCCTTTCACTATCACCTTCTGCTTTTCCAGATCAATGTCGAATGATTCAACACCTGCTAAACAACATCATTCATTACAAGCTGATACCTAGGTTACTCAGAAAATTTCCTGGTTGATTATGGATGAATTATTATTCTAACAAAATGAAGCAACAAAATCATAGGATCAATTATGCTTCCTAAATGCACCTTTTGCCGAGTAGTCATCATCAACACTTACTTCCAAACAAGGCAGAAGAAGAAAACATCATTTATCTATGTTAAGACATGTTCCAATCACTGCTCTATTTTAGAATACATATACTCGAGAGGAAATAGCTTCACTGTGACAAAGAAGAAAGATGGAATCCCCTCTTTGTAGCAAGCATCTGAGAGAATTAAAAGTGTATTTCCAACAAAAAACGGAAGAAAGACAATCTAGAAAAAATAAAAATAAAAATATTCTTAAGAATCATGTAAACTGAAGTTAGCCAGAAAATTGATTGGACACTCTTGGTTGCATGAATGTATCTCCAAGACCAAACAAAGAAATAAGCCTACTGAAACTTAATAATAAATTCATTAGATGCTAAACAATCTACAAAAAAACAATAGCTAGTTGAAAATCACACTTCAGGCAGGAAAGACTGATTAATTGAGGTACCATACTTGGCATACCCAAAAAATGATTTAACTCATTATAAAATTTCGATCAACACAACCAAATTGGTGATTTGTATGTAGATCCAAGAAATTATACAATGTTTGCTCGATAATAAAGGGAAAAAATCTGTTGATAAGGCTACAAACCTTCCGTCTTTCCAAGAACCCTCTTCACTGCTCCAACACAGCCCTGGCAGGACATGCCAACCTTAAGTTCAACTATCTGCAATCCAACTCAATTATGTCACAATTAACAGTGGACTAATTCATCAATCCAAAATCTAAATTTCACCATTTTGGTACAGGCTTCATCAAGCCTTCAGATAATGTTCAACTAACTTATAAATAAAGCCTTTTCAAGGCCTAATTACATTAGATTACCCCAAAAGAGATTACAAGAACATGATTTTAAGACCAAAAAGTTGAAGGAAAATCACTAGCTGCAAAGGTTTTGTGTGTGTGTGTGTAACTGCAAAGAATTGATAACCTACAACACATGTTAATTTATTTTCCTGCTTTTTATAGCATAAATTAACTGTAATTCAGTAATATCATAAACTACTAGAAATCAAACCATGGTCCTTCCTCACAAAGAAAATGAAAAATTAATGCAAGAATTAAAACCAGGGATATAATTTCATGAAATAAATAAGGCATATTTAATACATAAATCAAATTTGATACATTTCCTCAATTTTCAGCCACAAGATCCAAACCCCAGTTCGATTCTCGATCAAAACACCAAAAATTCACCAGAGTTTTACAGAAGATACGAAACGGCAACCACTGTCATCACAAAATCACAAGAAAAATCTAGCAATTTCGTAAGAATGTAATATTTTACCTGAGACATGATTATAATAAATGTACAGATGAAACGCTGGAGAGTATTTAGCAAGAACTTATCGGGAATGGTGATAATGGAATGAAATTTGAGAATGGGGCTGAAAGCGATATTTAAAGAGACGGGACCAAAAATCTGAAAGCAGAATATGAACAGTGCTGAAGAAAAGTCACAGAAATCTAGAGGCAGTTTGATTTTGCTCAAAATGATTTGATTTTTGAATTTTTTTTTTCTTTTTTTGGGTGAATTTATATTTACAATTTTCTTTAGAAGGAAAAGGTTGGGTTCGGCTTATAAGGTTGTCTGCTGGTGCTGGGGGCAGGAGGACCCCACGCCGGTTATTTTACATCTACGTGGGTAAATGTTTTGGAATGTGAATTTAATGGTGTTTTTATATTATTATGATGGTAGATGTGATTGAATGAATAATTAATTTATTAAATAATAATTAAAAATTTGTTAGAATTTGTAGAGTTAATGATTGGATTATTGTTGTGTTGAGAGTTGTGAGCTATTTTGATTTTTCTTAATATTATTGTTTAATTTATTTTGTTATTGAAAAAAATTTAATTATCGAAATTGAATTTTAATGTTATAAATCAAATTTTATTAAATAAATTGAAAATTAAAATATTTATTTATTATGTATAATTTTTGAATTTTTAAAAAAAATTAGAGTACATTTTTTAAAGCACCTCTATTTAAACGGATATATTTCTATATTATTTTTAAAATTTTGTGATACAAATTTTTTTGTATAATTTTTAAATATTTTTCTTCTCTGTATAAAAGAAGGAAGCCTCGTGCCACGTGTCACTCCACAAACTTTTGTACAGTTATTTTATTAAATAAATTAAAAATTAAACTATAATTCTTCTTTTATAAAGAAGGACAACATATGATTTATGAGAATTATTCTCATTTCTTTGACACGTATCTTCACTGTTTATTGACACATGTATTCCCCATCTCTATTTTATTTTTATTGTTTACCAAAATTTAAAAACTCAAATAGTTTTTTCATTGTTAATCTGTTTTTGACGTATCATATATCAAATAAATTATCTTTCCATGATTAAGTTGGAAATGCTGTAAAATTCACTTTAAAAAAATCGTGTATGTTATTATTTAATAAAGATAACTTTTAAGAGAATGACAATTCAATATAATATAATAAAAAAATTAAAATGCATAATATTTATATCAATATAATTGACATAGATATTTATTATGTAAATTTTTATAATAATATGATTTTATCATATATTATTAATATAATAAAATATATTATATCCGTGCATTGCACGGGCAACCATCTAGTTGTTATTAAAATGAAGTTCAATTTTTGTTGGTAATATAGTAGAATAAATAACTTCAACATATAAAATAGTGAATTGTCAACTAAAATTAGTAGGCAGCCGTATTTCAAATACAATAGAAGTTTATCCAAATATTTTTTTCAAAATTCCCTAAGCAAACAACATTTAATAAACACTGCCAACACTAGCACGTACACGGGAAGCGCAAGTAAGATATAAATGGTGCCAGAAAGCCTTGGGATGCACCCGGTTCACTCGGTCCAACAATGACAGAGCTAGAAATATCACTGTGGAGCCGTTTTGGAACTATGCGTAGCAGTGTCATGATAAGTCGGCTCATGTGATTGGTTGGCGTGCTCAATCATGAATTGTTTGTATCTAACCTAAAAGTCAGCCCAGAAAAACACACATGAATGGTCAACATCGGTCGAAGATTAGTAGAAAAGCCTTCCCTTGTTCTTCCTCGTATTTGCCATGCAGAAACCATCAGATTAGCACTACATCTGCAGGAGGGATGATCGGGTATTGTATCCATAGTATGTTTCCTATAAATTATCATGAACATCAAATTTAACCAACCAATCATACAATTGAATCGTACATTTAAATAAAAGCGGGCAAACATAGGTTTTATGTAATACAACAATAAATAGTCAAGACACATGCATTACATTCAATACACATAATAAGCATTGTCCCAATGCATACTAAACGTCTCTATTCACCCACATGACGTTGGAAATATCGTCTATCATCTCTCTTTGTCCTCAATTAGAGGTGCGTCTGAAAACATCCTCTTGAGAAATGAGATCGTCATCCATATACTGTGAATGAGCACCATTAAAAAAATGGATCGTGTTATGGTATAAATTGTGTATAACATAACATGCCATGATGAGTGACACCTGATTGTCTATCAAGTAGCTTGGCATACCCCACCTCAGTATCGAAAAATAACTTTTCAGCACCATGAATGCACGCTCTATGCAATTCCTTAATCTAGTGTGCTGGTGGTTGAATAACTCTTGTGGATTCTACACTTGGACACGACTGTTATTCCACTCAGGCAGATGGTAACGAATGCTATGATAAGGTTTAAAAAAGGGTTCGTTGTTTGTGTACCCAACATCAACGAATAATATCAACTTACCATTAATCTAGTGTGCCGGTGGTTGAATAACTCTTGTGGATTCTACACTTGGACATAACTGTTATTCCACTCAGGCAGATGGTAACGAGTGCTATGATAAGGTTCCAAAAAGGGTTTGTCGTTTGTGTACCCAACATCAACGAGATAATATCGACCTGCCATTAAGAAATAATAAAACAAGATATTATCCTTTTCTTCTTTAATTGATTAAACAAAAATTATGTTTTATTACCATCTAGAGGACATGGAAAAAATTGACCATTCCTCACAGCCTTTGCCAAGATATGAGCATCATTCGCATTGCCCTCTCACCAGCCAATACATACATGAACTTCAAGTCAAAATCACAAATGGCCAACACATTTTGCACAAGTGTGTGTTTGCGAGACCTAAATACATTTTGTCGTCTCATTGGAATCCAAGCTGGCACAAGTGTTCCATTCATCGCTCCAACATCACCCTACTTAAACCATCATAAATTTTTTTATTTTTGAAATGAAAAATTACCAAATATATATATATATATATACTAAATAATAGTCGATTGTACCTTGAAATAAGGGTAAAAGTGATTATTGTTAAGCACAATAGGATGGATAAATGTGAAATTCGGAGGACTGATGAACTTAGGAGCAAGTGCCAATAAAGCATGCATAATACATCTTACATGAGGATTAATTATCTCCAATGAATGCTAGAATCATTCCATACTATCCCTTTGATGATGATGCATCGAAACTGTCCTCAAGAATATCGCCAAAGACTCTAAACAAGACACCTGAGTTTGTGGGCAATCGTGGATTAAGCCTCTAGATTCCAATAATCAAACAAGCTTGTAGAAGGACTGGTGTGTCAGCCTCTTATTATCGAAGAAGCGCTCGTCGATAACCATAATAATCTCCCCAAGCCAATCATTTTCGGGTAAGCGAGATGTATGCATAGGAGCCCTTTCCACTTCAATTAAATCAGCATCACTATTTCTCCAATGAATTGTGTAATTAACTCCTTGTCTGATGATGCTTCTTCATCAGTATCTTGTTCAATTTTATGTTTGTTTTCTTCACTGTCAGACCCATCATCATTGTGAAGGGAAATAAAATTTGCCTTAATTTTATTTACATCTCTCGTGAACCTTATAAAGAGTACAAAGAAGGACCTAGAATATTTACAAAGGAAATAAATAATCTAGAGATATTTACAAATCAATTTTAGGAGAATCCTAATCTTGAGAATCGTCAATCGTATCTTGAGAATCGTCAATCGTATCTTTAATAATCATCCATAGTACGATTCATGTTTCTTGTTGATATAGAGTAAAAATAGTAGATTATTACTGCTAATCAAAAAATTATTTGAATGAGACATGAATGCAACATAATTCAAATATTAGCGCAAAAAAAAAAAAAAGAACAACATTCAGGCAAGTTCATAGAAAATTTAGGGCCCTGCACCCTTAATATCTATTGCATCATAGTTTGGCATAAGACCAAATTACTTTGAGTTAACAATGAGAAAACGAAAAAAAAAACCCCAATGTATAACAAGTACATAGTACACGATACACATAAAATAAGACATAACACTCAGTAATAGGGAAAATGGGGGCAATCAGGCTAGTGTAGACATGGGCACGGTTTTGGTTTCGAACTAGAACCAACGGTCAACGGTTTGCTTTAACCGGTGATCCAATTTTGTTTGGAATCGGAACCTAGCTGGTTTGGTTCTGGTTCCAGGATACACGGTTCCTAGAACCAGTGGTTTCAGTTCCAAAACTGGCAGTTTCAATTCCAAAACCACCGAATTTGGTTAAAATTGGCGGTTTCGATTCCAAACCGATGGTTCCAATTTTGAATTTGTAAAAAAACAAAAAAGGAACCAAAAACCGGAATCGTGGAACCAGGACCATAGAACCAGCAGTTCCAGAATCAGAACCAGAACCGGCTATATGCTGGTTTGGTTTTGGTTCCACCCCTCCCGGTTCTAGAAATCGATAGTTCGAAAAATAAAACCGGAACCAGTGGAACTGTTCCATGTTTAGGCTAGTGATTCAATCCAAGCTTGTTGCTCCTCCTTTGACATGCCCATGAACATGCAACGAGTGGAATTCATCTTTAGCCATTCAGCCGCCTTCAACATCTAGCCCATCTCCAAGCTATCCATTCCACGGACCACTTTGAAGCACAATTCAAACTCGCTTAGCTCTCTTTGGAACGCGCACATTTTTTAATGAGATAGGAATCTAAATTCAAAAGGGCATGTGTGATGACTAAAGTCTTCTCGAACATAGTGTCTGAATTACTACGAGGGGAAGATGAGTGCCTCCAATTTCTTCTTGGTTGACGATCTCAGGGTCATCGGTGGCAACGACATTGCTATGTTCAGCCACGTCTCCATCCATTTTTGAAGGGTTTTCATCATCATTTTCATCATCAGAGATGGCCACTTGGCTGCTACAACAAGCTTTTGCACCAGAGACATTATTTTTCTTGAAGAGATTAGTGCAAAGCTCGAAATGAGGAAGTCCACGTCTTATGATGGCTCAATTGTCTTGATGCTCTTACATTTTAATGGTCAAATTTTTATCCTATATTTTAAGAATTTATTGTCACATATTTTTCATCTTCAACTAAACTGATCACATTACCTTGTAGATTAGTTGTAAGACATTGTAAGGCCAATGATTGTCTCCTTCATGTATGACCAAGTCCACCCTGATCCCCGCTTGTACCCAAGATCTATAACAACCTCCACGCACGTTTTAAATTTTTTTAATTTCACTTTACAATGGTGAACCGTAAACACGATAGGGTTAAAGAACATAGCATTAAGCTTCAGAGAGATCACATTCAGGGTTTGAGTAGTAAAGGTCCTAGTGAGGAGTTGGCCGTTTAGGTACTTGGTGTGACAGAGGAAAATGAAGTTGGCATCGTTTTCACGGGACCATGTCATCTTTTCAACATTGTTGTTTGCTCTATACATCTATATTAAAATAAGAAGCTAAACAAATTGGTTCACAAGCAACTAGCCGTAGAGATTCGCCTTTGAATATGCTTCTCTTAAGATAGAAGGAATACATCTTTTCCTAGGGAACCCTATGGCTTCCGCTTTCAATGCAACATATCTGGGCTTTCACCGACCGAGAAAAAAAGAGTTCTAAAAAACCGTACCCACTGGACTAGAATTGGTTTTTCTGTAATTAACACATAAAAAATTTGATCAAGTTTTATCTTATTCATACAAAAAATAAGGTAAATTGAAATCATTTATTTTATTTATAAAAGTCATTTTTTTTATAAATCTATAATTTTTTAAAATACAACATAAAAACCAGTAATTATTACTTCGTTTAAAAACAAAGACAAGAGCTTTTGTTTAATTTTCCAATTTCAAAATTTCGGTTCAAAACAATTATTATATTTTCGATAGGATCTCGAAAGTTTTTTTTAAAAAGTATTTGATTATACTTTGAATACCAAAACAAGTTGATTCATTTGTTAAGAATATTTTTTTTATGTAAATAGAAATTTACAATATTTCATTTTTTTAATTTTTATCACAATTATGAAATAACAATTGTTTTTTTTTTTTAATTTTACTTATGAAAACAAATTACATATAAAAACTTATCCTAGTGACTTGGGTGAAATAATATTGATTTATACATATATACGGCACTTTTGAAATTCTATTTTTTGTTTCAAATAAATTGAATTCATCAATATAATTTTGTGCATTATGAATTTTTAACCATTGTTCGATTGACAATGAAGAAAAATGGAATCATAATAGATAATCAATAGTAATGCAATTGCAATATAAAAAAAATAGGATAAGCATTCATACAAAATTGTTTATTTATTATTATTTCCTATAATACATACAATTTTGGGTAATTCACATTTTACAATCAATAATACAAGATTCTATTAATCAAAGAAAAATATTAATTTTTTTCATCATTATGAAAGCAATTATTTTGCTTCATAATAAAAAGATAAAAAATTCATTTTCATGTAAGTGACCAAAGACAACAAGCCCCTAGACCAAAATACCAAACACACAAGAAAACACATTAAATTAGTATACACATACCACAAAATAGAACAAAAGAAAAAACAGGGGCTTGCAAATCAATAATATAATCACTTTTAAACTAAATGTTCCCATCTACTTCAATTACACAACTCATGTCATAGATTCATCAAAAGAAAATGACTTACTCCCCACACAAGAGGTGGAAGAACCCTAATCATGATGAATTGACTCTAGAAATGATGCAGAATTATATTACAATATAATGTTACTCAACTAAAAAATAATAGCATATAAACTGATTCTTCAAAACAATTCAAGAATAAATAACAAGATGATATGACATTCTTGATCCAAATATGCTTTCTTATAAACATGTACAACATGGTCAAAAGTTCAAGCTTCAGAATACATAAGACAACATGAAGTTGAAATCAGAAACACATCTAAACCCAACACATACGAAGAAACACGGTTGTTGTTAAAGTCAAATGACAAGCAGTAGCATATGACATTGATAACTTAAAAGAATACAAATATAAATAACATGATCATATAATATTTTGTTAAAATTAAGATGTTGAAATAAAAGGTAGGCATGCTCAAAACAATTCAAGCAAAATAGATGATAATAGATAAATCTGAATCCAGAATAAATGATAATCATAGAACAACATAAATATTTTTTGAAAAAAAAAACTTGTCAGGGTACAAGTTATACTGAATATTCAACAAAATACAAAGATAACTAACGTTATCACAAGAGATTTTGTTCAAAACATCAATTCAGGAAAATATGGAATCATGCTCAAAATAGTTTAGAACTTTAGAATACAAGGTAAAAGATGATTATGAAGATAGAAATAACATAACGAAAACCATAATTAGAGTGTCATAATCAAGCAAAACAAACAACAACATATGACGTTGAATAACATAATGCAAAGATAAATAAGACATTAAAGAGGTATTGTTCAAAATAACTTTTATGATAAACATAATAACATTCTAAAAATAATCTGAAGTATGTCGAATCTAAACAGATTACAGAAGTCACATGACCAGAAACAGAACTCATAACCAAGAAACATAGGCTCATAACTAGTGAAAAATATAAAGATATTAATACATAATCTAAAGAAAGAAGCCACATAACTAGAAACAGTCTCTCATAACCAATGAAATTAAGCAAATATCAAACGCAACACATAAACAAGTATAATCAAGCAATAATAAACATGAATCATGCCAGATCTGAACAGAATAAGTACCTTTAGATGAAAAATTGAAACAAGAGACTCAACAAATGAACTCGAACTCGAAATTTTCCATTTCCTTGAATAAAAAAGGCAAGATGTGCACATTGTGTGAGGTAAGTGTGAATCAGTAAACCATTATCAACAAATCTATAAATAGACAACATAAATATCACATACATCACAAATAAATACAAATTGAGCAACAAATCGCAAAAAAATCACAGCTTTTCGAAAGCAAAAGTAAAACAAACACAGAGTAGAGTGAGCTTTGCATGAAGAATCAAATATGCAAATAGGTCAAGATTCTCACGCAAAAATGAATGAAGTAGCAGGGAAGCGTTAGGGTACATTAACACCTCTTAAAAGGAACGATCATTCAATGCGAGGTGGCACCATTTATGATCGTTTTGGAGACAACCATGGATGGACAACAAATGAAAGAAAACAAATGGACAAACCCCCTAGATTTCATCCAAGATATAGATGATTAAACGTGTGAAATGCATACTGATACACAAAGAAGATAGACGAAGAAAAAAAGAGAGCAATATAGATCATAGATAGATAGATAGATAGATAGATAGAGAGAGAGAGAGAGAGAGAGAGAGAGAGAGAGAGAGAGAAGTCGACAGAGTGCAAAGAGAGAGGAGAGCATTGCAAAATGAGATTAGACATGAGAGAGGCTAGGGTTGGATGGACAAGGTGGGGCATCCCCCATCCCACATCCCACATCCCACATCCCACATCCCACTTCTTATAACAAACATAATATTGCGTTGGCCCATTTTCCATCCAGAGTGGCCCAACCTAGTACAAACATAGCCTAATAGTGAGTTTCTTGTGCATTAGGTGCACCAGTAACCGATCTACAATATTACTTTTTTAACTAAAAAATATTACTTGTTTGCTTGAAAAATATTACTATTTTTTAAAGTAACAAATCAATAGTAATAATTTCCAAGTGACAATTTAAACAAGTAATACTCTACATCGGGTTGTACGATGCACACAATGTATAAATTTTGCGAAATACTAATGCAACATCGGAGCTTTATACAAGATATTTTTTGTTATATTCATTAATTATTGATTGATTTTATTAGTATATGTGCTAAATAATAAATATTGTGTTAGCTATATTAAAACATTATGATTAAAATAATTCAAAATAATGAATTTTATATTCTAAGGTATGAAAATATAATCCATGTAATCCAATTTTAATTTTTAATGGGCAATAATATGGTTCATATGAGTTCCTTTAATGTATCAAATCATATTTAATTCATATATTTGTAAGAAAATCACTAATATATCTAAACCATCTCTTCCGAGTTAGATCTAAATGTAGATTAGATAACACTGATCATTCTCAAGATATTATGTAACTTCCAATCGTGCCTATGACCTATTCTCATCATGATACTTACCAATCTCCCGATCTAGCAAGTTCATGTTATGCATTTCTAATTTGTTAATCAATTACTCCCTCCTGGGCAATAATGGATTAACTACACATATGCAGTTATTCGTCACATAATTTCACACAACATTCAAATCAAGGAAGCATAGCGAAATATATGAACGGAAATAAGATCATTAAAGAAAAACATATGAATCCATAATCATGCAATCCCTTGAATTACTAAATGTTTGGCCAACCATATTCAATATATAATCCACAGGAAACATACTGAAACTCATAGCTAACATATAAAAACAAAAGAAAAGAAGATTAATTGAAGCCAAACGATCTCTCTCTCTCTCTAATGACTTGGTTGGTTGATTCTCCTTTGTATGCTTATTTCTAACCCAAATCTGTTGTAAAATATAATATAAACTCTGAGGTATATATTCAATACATAATCTACAGGAAATATATTAAAACTCATAGCTAACATATAAGAACAAAAGAAAAGAAGATTAATTGAAGCCAAACGATCTTCATTACTCTCTCTCTCTCTCTCTCTCTGATGACTTGATTCTCCTTTATATGCTTATTTCTAACCATCAAATCTGTTGTAAAATATAATATAAAATTTGATTTATATATTATGATGATCCTTTTCTAGTTCTCAGCTCCTCCTTTTATAGACAATTACTAGGTTTTTTAATAGCCATCGTATCTGTTTTTTGGAATGCAAAGATATGGACAAATCACACCAAATCCCAACGGTTAGGGGCATATTGAGACCAAGCACGATCTGTACAAGACAAGCACGATCTGTGCCTCAAGACTCCAAAATCGAGGCCCTTTGCTCTGGAGCATGGGCCGTGCATGGACATGCATGGGCCGTGCGTTGGGTTGCGTCTTCGGGGGTCTATCCTCGATTTGCGTTAACAGTTCGTGTGACTTGAGACATGGTCTATACACCCTTAATCATCTGCGTTATGTCAAAACTTCAACAAATATGTGACGTAGCAAAATATAACAAAATTATCATGAAATCGTCACTTAAGTACGTGCAATTGCCTACAAACTATACATTATAATCTCGAATTGCACATAAATCCTATGTTTATCAACCCCCCAAAACTTAAGCTATTGTTCGTCCTTGAACAATGATAACAAATTTTCATTTCAGAATGAAGGGGTGTTTTGATAGTATACAATGTTTTAAACACAACAACCATTATGATTATATCAAAATCAACCATATTGCAAATAAAACAATTTCATGTCATGCAACTAGTACTTATTTAATAACCCTCACTAGGTTCTTGTATCTCTCACACCCAAGTGTATAGGCAAATATAAATGACACTCAAAGTTAAAAAAATGTATAATTAACCATATGTTTGCCCATTATTTAATCTCGCCTTTATATGCAATAGGTAGATTAAGGATGAGAAAAGACTTTTAATTCAGTTGTAATATAGGCTTTTGGTCAAGGTGAGGAATGTATGGCTAATTGACTTAATTAACATGGGACTCATCGAATTGGTTGGTCTTTATGACCTTTCACATTCAACTCATGGCCAACGAGCACAATTCAAGATATTTAAGTCATTCATTGCAAACACAAATGTCATTTTTCCACAACATCAATAATCATTATCAAATAAAGCATTATTATCATTAGCATAAGTCAATACTACAATCACCAAGAATAAAGAAACGAATCGTTGTTAGGCATACATTACATATTCTACACTAGGAATTTGAAAAAAAAATAATTGAAAAGAAAAAGAAAGAAAAAAGAAGAATATTTAGAAAATACCATATTGGGGCCAAATACACGATTTATGGGCACGTCCATCCAGCCCCCTCCCCCCCAAACTAAGTTTTTGAGAAGACTAAGTTTGGTAAAATGGACAGGATGTCCCTAAATCACGTATTTGCCCTCACTGAGGTGGTGGTGTTGGTGGATAGTTGAGCCTCCAACGTTGCATCATTTTCTTCCTATGTATGAAATATAGATAACATATGTGACAATGAATGTGACATATATTGCACATAAGTGTATCCCTAGACTACAATATCCAATGTAGATTTATGCCTGCTCTAAACATGATATGTAATGTATAGTATACTTCCATTGTTTTTCTCAAGTCAAATTCATACTTGCATCCTATATCAAATATGATAAACATAATATACATTTACCTCAAAATTGATGTTATTCTCATCAAAACATATTGGAGACCCTTATTCATCAAAGTTCACCAAGATATATCAAGGGTCCTCTTCCTACCATATATATTTCATTATGCACATAATATGTTTGATAATAGGCCCAAATGGAATTGCTATTTGTGATGACAAAGATTGATGAAATCAAGCAACTTATGAATCAAACATGATATATGTGAATACCCATTCAACACCTTCAAATATAGTCTATTCGAACCATAGTAGGTTTACATATTTCATGAAATCAAACACATTACACAAATATCCATCATTCAAAACTTAAATTTCACCATAAACTAGCATGCACCCCAAGTGTTTGATAAAATATTTCGAAAACATTATCACACCAATGGCAAAACTGACTTGAAATTAAGCTTTCCCATCAACATATACTCATATATTTCAAGCTTATCAAAATTTAAGAAGAAATTACACACCTTTTTTCTTGAGTTAGAGTTTTAGAAAAAAAGGTGAAGATTTGGGGATAAATCCTTCAACGAGTTTTGTGGGGTGTTTCGAAGGGGAAAATTAAGGGAAGAAGAAGATAAAAAAGTCGAAGAAAAAGTGAGAAAGACTTACCTTTAACTTGAGTTCCTGAAGTGAAGCACGATCCATGCAAGGCCTAGCACGGGCCGTGCTTCATCACATTGATTTCTAGGGACTCTGGTTTGCAGCACGAGCCAGGCAGAGGCAAGCACAATCCATTGCTTGATTTTATTTTATATATAGATATATTACGATTTCCATTTAACAAACATGATTCATAGTAAAACGCCTGTCTACCCCCAAACTAAGCTTCAAAAAGATAGACGGGAAAGCTATGAATCATTAACCTCTATTGTATCATTGAGAAGGTGGGCCCGATGGGAGTTGAAACCATCAATGTTCCATTGTGTCCTGTGTGATTACTACATTGACATTTATTTTGTCAACATTGAGTTCATGTTGTTGAACTTGTTTCTCAATTCCTGCAAACACAACTTATCAAGATTAAAAGGGGTTTCTATTTTAAATAAGGGACACATAAGTTGTGTAATTCTAGAGCAGCCAAGGAAACTCCTTTGTGCCTTCTCTTTTGCACGAGGATGCCATCCTTTAGTTTTAGCCTCCTTGGCATGATCGACCTCTAAACTTGCACCAAGGTGATCCTTCTTTATTTCCTCTTTGATACTTCCATTGTGAGGTGCCTTCTTCTTTGGTTCTATAAAATCCTGCACAACTTTAAAATTGTTAATTAAATTCACATAATCAAAATTAATAGACCTGCAAGGAAGGATATTGTGGCTTATGCAAGATTCAAGGGACTCTAGCGGAAAACTTTTGGATTTCTTTTGATCTATGGTGTTTTGGATTACATCCACAACCTTGCAATCTTAAACATCTCCTTGAAATATATTTGCATCATAAAAGGAATACACAACTTTCTCCTTATTTACTCGTAGAATCAAATTTCCATTTTCATATCAATAAATGCTCCTGTGGTGGCTAATAATGGTCTATCCAAAATTAATGGCATCTCGTGGTCTTTTTCCATATCCAACACAACAAAGTCCACGGGAAATATGAACTTGTCCACTTTCACGACACATTTTCTATGCTTCCTTTTAGGTATTTTATAGACCTATTAGCAAGTTGTAATGTGATGGAGGGTGATTTCACTGTTCCTAAGCCCAACTTCTTGAATATGGATAACGACGTTAAATTGATGCTTGCCCCAAAATCACACAACACTTTATTAAAGTGAGTGATGCCAATTTCAAATGAAATTGTATAGCTTCCGGATCCGTCAACTTTTGAGGAAACATCCTTTGGAGAATTGTACTACACTCTTCTGTTAGATTGACCGTCTCATGCTCTTCAATTATTCTTTTCTTTGCCATAATTTTCTTAAAAAATTTAGCATAGTTAAGCATTTGTTCAATAGCTTCAGGAAAGGGAATATTTTAATTGATAGTTTCTTAAATATTTCTAAGAAATTAGTAGATTGTTTCTTCTTCGCTTGCTCCCTTAGGCTTTGTGGAAATGCTAATGGTGAAACATATGTAGGGGGTGACAGAGATTTGAGTTCCTTTGTTTTTTCCCCCTAATCCACTCTCTCACTTTTCTTTTCTTCTTTGTTAGGCAGCTCGTTCCTCACATGTATATCATGACATTGCTTCTTTGGGTTGACTTCAGTAGTGCTTGAAAATTGACCTTTTTTTGTTGACTACCCATTACTTTAGCATATTGATCCACTTGCATCTCCAATGATTTAAATTGGGCTCTTATATTGGTTGTGAACTTTTTCACCATGATGGCTAAATTGTCAACATTTTCTCTCTCTGTATTCATTCTTTGTTTTGTAGTCTGCATAAAGGATGCAAGTATATTCTCCAAATTTGATTTATTTCCATCATTTATAACTCCATTTGTAACAAAGAAACCAGGTGGTGCCTGCATAAAATTGTTTTGATTTGAATAATTGAGTCTATCTCTTTGTCCAAACTGATTTTGTCTATAACTATTATTGTAGCATTGGACTTGCATAGAATTTACATCCTCCAACGCATCTTGGATTTTAACTGCTTGACTGTGAACATTCTCAGAGGATGGCATAGCTTTCTTCATCAACAATGTAATTGCTCGGGCCATTACAGACATTTTTTACTTCAGTTCGTTCAGATTGTCCGAGTTTCTTGAAATTTCAGCCACCTTCTATACTGCATTCCTTTGTGATGGCCATTGTGCACTGCTTGAGGCTATTTTTTCTATCAAGTCTATGGCCTGATCAACAGTTAATGCTAATAGACCTCCTCCTGCGGCTGAATCAATTTGATTTCAAGTTAGTTCTAATAAACCGTTATAGAAATGACATACCTACTGATTAGTTACAAATTCATGTTGGGGGCACTTTCGTAAAAGATATCTAATTTGCTCCCACACTTCATACAAAGACTCTTGATTGAATTGTCTAAACAAAGTGATCTCGTTCTTTAATCTTAGTGTCATACTGAGTAGATAATATTAGTCGAGGAATTTCTTGTATAAATCTGACTATGTTTGGACTGATTTCTCATCTAGTGATTGGTACCACTTCTCTTTATCCCCTAAAGAGAATGAAAACAACCGAAGTCGTATCATATCGGTTCCCACAGCATTCATCTTGATGGTGTCAATAATCTCCAAAAATTGTGCCAGATGTGCGTTGGGATCTTCAAGTGCACCACCACCAAATTGATTCTGTTGTACATAGATATTAAAGAAGGTTTAAGTTCAAAATTATTTGCACCTATGGCTTGCAGTCGTCCTCCATAATTTCCAGCAATTAGAGGTTCTAAAGCCTTTTAATGGGTGGAGCACCAATTGGTGGGGCTGGAGGTTATTATTGTCGCCTCATAAAAGCTAACACTCCTCCATCTCTTTACGCATTACTTATATTTCATTCATTCTATTTTCTGTCATCCTATTGATTTGCGTTCTTGAAGTGCTTCTTTGTCAGGCAGTTGCTTCGATCTTTAGATCAGTTGATATCAAATTCCTTACACCTTTGGATCAAGTGTTCATAAACTTCTTGCAAAAAGACAACATAAATCATACATAAAAAAACTATGAACTAAACCAATATACACTTTCAATTAAAGTCGAGTATCTAAAATGAATATTAGTTGTAAATTATGCCAGTCCCTGGCAACGGCGCCATAAACTTGTTCGCTCTTTTATTTAACTTAAAAACGACTTGTAAAAGTACGAGTTAATTGTAGTAAAATATTGGAGAGAACATGTATCGTATCAACACGGACTGCCTATGGTAAATTCAACTAAGTATTCTTTTAGGATATTATCTTTTATCTAAAGAATCAAATATTTGGGATTTGTTTTTATAAACTATAATAAAACAAATAAAGAAGTAGAAATAGATATCAAAATCAAATTCAACAACTAAAGAGATTCAGAGATTATCTGGATACCATGTATATGCATTCATATGGTGCATATGAGCTCCTTTAATGTAACAAACGATATTTACTTCATATATTTGTAGGAGAATCACTAATATATCTAGATCATCTCTTTCGAGTTAGATCTAAATGTATATTAGATAACACTGATCATGCTCAATATATTATCTAACTCCCAATCGTGCATAGGATCTATTCTAATCACGATACTTACCAATCTCCCGATCTAGCAAGTTCGTGTTATGCATTCCTAATCTGTTAATCAATTACTCCTTCCCGGGCAATAATAGATTGACTACACATATGCAATTATTCGTCACATAATTTCATACGACATTCAAATTAAGAAAGCAAAAACAAATATATTAACGAAAATAAGATCATTAAAGAAAAATATATGAATCCATAATCACGCAATCCCTAGAATCACTAAATGTTTTAGCCACTCATAATCCACAAGAAACATTGAAACTCATAGCTAACATATAAGAACAATCGAAAAGAAGACTGATTGAAGCTAAATGATCTTCGTCTCTCTCTCTCTCTCTCTCTCTCTCTCTCTCTCTCTCTCTGATGACTTGGTTAGTTGATTTTCCTTTGTATCCTTATTTCTAACCCTCAAATATGTTGTAGAATATAATATAAAATTTGATGTATATATTCTGATGATCCTTTTGTAGTTCCAAGCTCCACCTTTTATAGACAATCTCTAGGGTTTTGATAGTTGTCGTATCTCCGTTTTGAAATGTGAAGATATGCACGAATCACGTTAGACCACGACGGTTAGGAGCATATCGGGAGGACAAGCACGGTTCGTGCAAGGCAAGCACAGTCTGTGCTATAAGACCAAGCACGGTTTATGCAAGGCAAGCACGGCCATGCCTCAAGATTCCAAAATCGAGGCTCTCTGCTTTGGAGCACTGGCCGTGTATGGCCATGCACGGGCCGTGTCTCTAGGGGTCTGTCCTCAGTTTACGTGCACGGTTCGTGTGACTTGAGACGTGGTCTATACACCCTCAATTGTCTATTTTTTGTTTCAAAACTTCAACAAACACGTGATGTAACAAAATATAACAAAATCATCATAAACTCGTCATTTAGGTACGTGTAATTGCTCAAAAACTATTTATTATAATCCCGAATTGCACGTAAATTCTATATTTATTAATAGAATTATTAATTTTTAACATTATAATAATAAAATATAAGAAAAGTTTTAATTGTTGGAATTTCATCTTTTGTTAGTTATACTTGTATTAATTAGAAGGTTGATATTCTACAATTATAATTGTCCTTTTGATTGTAAAATATGTTTGCATGTATGAGATAAATATAATAGGTAAGTGTATATTAATTAGTGTATTAAAAAAATAATTAAACTATTATTTATTTATGGCTATTTTATATACTTCTTGGGTTGTAATGATTGATAATTGGTTCGCTGTACTTAAAATTTAATTTTGTATTTTCTCATAAAAATTATAAACGAAGATTATGTAACAAATTTAGTAAGTTACCATTTTGTTGAATTATATATATATATATATTTCGGTGTCCACTAGCCGCACCCCCAAAAACTCAAAATACATCCTAAAATAATTAATTCAAAAACAAATATAATTAAATTAACTAAATACCTTTATATATAATAGAATTTTATTATATAAATAGATCCAAAATTTGTAAAATAGTCATAAGTAAGATTGTGTAGACATTCATTTTTGTTTTCTTTTTCTGTTCTTTTTTTTTTTTTCGTTAAACTTGCACGAAATTTCTTATCTTCCCCCTTTGAAAAATGAAAGAAAATTACAATCTTCATTTCGAAATGTTCAATGACACATCCCGACTGCACACATTGCAGACTGAAAAAATAACAACTAGAATTACTTGCACCTCAACATTCAATATCCAGCACTCTTAGACATAAAGCATGAATAAATGAGGGCAGCTGTCCCAATAAGGAAGGGGGTGAAGTAGATGAACTCCCATTTTCAACCTGCTCTGAAGACCTCCATTCTGCTAATGCTTCCCCATATTGGCATCGCAGCTGTCGTTGCCCATTCGAAATCTCGTCGCATGACCTTTCTGCTCCAGTATCCTCTGTTGCAACCCCACCCATTTTCCCTACTCTGCAACTCCCACAGCACTTCCACAATGTCACAATGGGAAGCTCAACAAATTCCACCCCCCAAATGTTCAACAAATTCTTACCAAAACCCAAACATTCAATAATTAATTAAAATTTCACTATTTATATATAAATCCTAAAAATATATATAAAACACAAACTATCAAACATCAATAATGTATAGCAAACCTACAAAATCGATGATGCTCGTTTGAAAATGTAGAATCTTCTAAAATTGTTCGAATAATTTGGAGAACTTCTTTCTTTCTTTCTTTCTTCATTCTCTCTTTTCTTCTTGTTTTTTCCTTTTTTTTTTTTTGTATGTTTTGTGTTTTATTTATTTATTTTTTTAATAAAAAGACATAATGAGTATAAATGGATATATTTAGTAAAAAGAAAAAAAATATAATTTTATATGAGGTGCATTTAAACTTTGCCGTGTATTTAGAGCTTTCGAAGGTGGAAGCTGCACCCATTTATTTATTATACATAAAAAAAAGTTTAAAAAATATGAATTGTAGATGAATTGAAAATCTTAAAGTTACGTGGCTGTGACAAATTGGAAGTTAAAGTATCACTAAAAATACTACATGAATTAAGTATAAGTTACGACATATGTCATTGATAAATAAGAAAATGTCCGGGGACACTTTATCTTTTCTTTTAGTGAAGTAATTTGATACTCTTATTTATATGATTACGTATATATAAATGTATCGACACAAATATTTTTTCAAAATATCTTATATGTAATATATTTATCAACATGTTCGTTTAGTGCACGCGGAGAACATGATATTAATTTTTTAATAATATTATTTGTGTAAAATAATCTTTTCTAAAAGTTTGTAAAAGTATTTTTTTATCGATAAAAGAATTACTATTATTTGACTATTTACAAAAACAGTTTGGTTAAATTTTAATCGAAATGTAATATATTTTTATTGAGATAAATAATACTTTTAGAATAATCTTAAAAATAGTAAAAAAAAATTTAGGTCCTAATATGTATGCGCATAGTAGGCGGCAAATTCACATGTTTTTACACAAATCGACTAGGATTTTTAGGCTTTTCTCAAATTAGGATCCGACTCATTGCATATATGAAAATTCTTGCATTTTATACAAATAAATATTAACTACTAAAAAAGCTTATTAAATAATCAATTTATTATCGAAGTAAGAGTTTTATTTTGAGGCGGGAGAATTTTTTTGATACAAAACTCTAACTTTTATATGTATTTATCAATAAAATAATAAAATAATTTTGATATTATTAAATATTAATTTACTAAAAAAATAAATTATTAATATATTTTATTTTATTTTTGTGAATATATTACAACCGTATTGTACAAGAACAATACTAACTTAATAGATAAAAGTAATAAAAGAAATTGGCTATTGCCACCACCAAATTATTATATACACAACATTTATTTACCACACAACATCCATATCAGTTATTTTCAACATATTTTCTTTAGGCACCACCTAATCTGCCAAATTTTATGTTTCTGTTAAAATAATAATAATAATAATAATAATAATAATAATAATAATAATAATAATAATAATAATAAATAAATAAAAAAGCAAAAATTCAAAGAGAAGAAGTATAATAATTTCGAAGAAAGAGTGTTCAAGCTCCTTCAAACATATCATCAAAGAGATGCTTGTACAAAGAAAGAGCTCAGTAGTGGGTTTTGAGAATTCAATTTTTTCGCTCTCTAGAAATTCTCTCTAGAGTGCCCGCAACCTTTCTCTCTTTCACCAACGGTTTCTTCATCTTTGCTGCTGCTGTGTGACTGCTCCCAGCTGCTGGACTGCCGAAGCCTACTGCTGCTTCACCGGCGCTGCTGGACAGTCTCATTACCGGCGCTACTGCTCCCAGCTGCTGGACTGCCGAAGCCTACTGCTGCTTCACCGGCGCTGCTGCTTTTTCTAAGACCTCGCTGCTGCTACACCTACCTGCAACCTCCAACTGGTTCACTGCAGGGCTGGGGATATTCGCGCTGGGTCTGTTGCTGCTGCTTTTTTCTAAGCCTGCGCTGTTTTTGCTGCTCTCTCTAAGCCTGCGCAGTTGCTGCTGCTTTCTCTAAGTACCTGCTACGCTAGTGAGCTTGCTGTAAGGGCTGCTGTACACTGTTATCTTGTTTCTCTTACTGCAACTGCTGGTGGAGCTGCTGTGGAAAACTCCAGCAACTTCATAAGGAAATTCCTGCAACCCAGGTCGTGAATCTGCTAGCTGCTGCGAACGACCTTCACTGCGAGCTGAGTTTGCTGCCAAAGACTTCTGAGTCGACTCGAACAGCTGAGTTTGCACGAGTTGGGCCAGAGTTGACTCACGGTTTGCTGTCCTTTTTTCAAATTCAAAATATTAAAAAATTTATTTTACATAAAATATTATATTTTCAAATTAAAGGGGAGCAGTGGCCGTTTGCTCTCCACTTTTTGCACGTTATCTGCTACTACTTTACAGGAATATTGCACGCTGACCCTACCTGCTGAAGTGGAAAGCACTGTTGCTGTACTGTAGCTGCACGATCCTTATTAAAATATTAAAAAAAAAAATTAAAAAAAAAAAAAAACTTTTCCGGAACTGCTGCACTGTCTGTACCCCCATCTCTTGTTACAGGAAAGTTTTTGCAGCCAACTGAGGAACCTGCTTAACCCCATTTCGTGGAAATTATCAATTTTTCTGCAGAAAACCTTGTAAATAAAAAAAAAAAAAAAAGGGGGGACTCATTCTTTCTGCAGGGAACATTTACGTGACTTTGCTTCTCATCCCAGGAAGTAATTGCTTGCTTACTTATTCTTCTTAATCATTACTTCGTAGTATTGTTTATTATTGCCTGTAATCTCATTTGTTGGATTATTCATCAATCCCTCACGGATACTGGCTATTAAAAAAACCAAAAGCGCTACAAAGAAGGGAAAGGGTGGCAGTATAAAAATAAACACTCATGTTAGGTTTTCAACACCAACACGAGATGACCCAACGCCCTGCACTGAAAATGACAACTCCCATTTACTTGAGGAGTTTGACACCTACTCTCCAGCATCTCCACATTGCCAACGGGAGGAATATTCAGAGTCCCGGTCAAAAGAGTCACAAACATCTCTGCGGACAGAAGCTTGCTCACATGCTCATGATCATGCAACTAATTCAACACAGAATGCTCCTTTGGCCCAGCCGGATCACCCAACGCAGGGCAAACAGAACCATTCAAAATCATGGGCAAATCTGTTCAAAAATCGAGCATGTGACGAGCTCAGGATTGACTCTTTTCCGACTGATAATGATTTTGTTTCCCTTGATACAGATGATGTGTATGACGTGGGAAAAGAGTGGGATTCTGCCTTCTTGGGTGCTTTGCGGGACGTTGGCCAGGACTGGAGAATATCAAAAAATTGGTGGCCTACTGGCAGAAGGACTGCAGTGTCACCCCGTACACAAACAACTGCATTTTATTCAAATTCTCCAATCAGAAGGACATGGAAGAAATACTTGACCGTGGTCCTTTCCATTGCTTCGGACGAACGCTATTGCTCAAAAAACTGTCGGATGGCAACACCTTCACAGAAAAGGAGCTGTGCATCGTACCAACATGGGTGAAATTCCCCAATCTCCCGCTTGAGTGTTGGCATCCAAAAGCACTGGGCAAAATTTCTTCGAAAATTGGAAAACCAATCTGCTATGATAGGGCGACACACCAAAAAAGATTGGGTGCAACAGCCCGTGTTCTTATTGATGTTGATGCATCTACACATCTCCCTACGGTCATTAATATTCGGTTGCCTAACGGTTCGTTTCTTGAGCAGAAATTATCTTCTGATTTTCTGCCTAAATTCTGTACCGAGTGCAGGTGTTTTGCTCACCTCAAGGATGCTTGTCCCGGACCCCAACTGCCAAGAAAGTTTACCCCAAGACCAAGGGTAATACATCCATTCGAACAAAAATGGGCAGACAGGACCATCCAAAGCAACCATCACCACCGTCTAAGGCAGACCAGCAGCCACCTGCAGGCGGCATCCCTCTTGTACAGTCAAATTCAGTGGCAGCATGCCCAAGCACAATGATCATCCCAATACTGGTGGAGCAACAAACATCAAGGATGGCACCACCAGAAAAGGAGACAATTGTGGAGGCACCGTTACCCCCCACCAATAGTGTAAAATGGAGAACCCGAACAAACACTAGCAGGGGCGATCCAACTGATGTCACCAACTTGGCCTCATCATCTAAACAGCCGGGTGACTCTACAGGTATCCCGGTGTCGGAAACAAATTATTTTTCCGATGCCGGTATTAATACTAGAGTTGTGAATGACTCCCCCTCTAGTCCATCCTTGTCCCCATCCATTTGATTTACTATGAAAATCCTTTCATGGAATATCAGGGGTTTTAAAAATCCCATTAAACAATCGGAACTTATCTCTTTTATTCGAGAGCATGATATTGATATCGTTTGCTTGTTAGAAACTAAATTAGAATCTGATATATGCCTTAATTCTGCTGTGTGCAACTTTGTTATTAAAACAAAATTCCCGGGATGGAAGTATGTGAATAATTTCCAATGCATTGAAAATGGACGCATGCTTATATTTTGGAATCCTTGTTCTGTTGATCTTCATGCCATAGATATATCCCCCCAACTGATCCACTGTGAGGTCCTTTGCAAATGGACCCAAAATCTTTTTTTGTAACGTTTGCATATGGACTTTATTCAGTGGTTAAGAGGCGGGATATGTGGAATAAATTGCATGATTTAGGCCATGCGCTCACCGAACCATGGCTCATTTTGGGGGACTTTAACTCCATAAAATCTCCCCATGAAAAATTGAATGGCGCACCAATCACTAACTATCATCTTAAGGACTTTCAGGACATCTGCATCACCTTGGACCTCAATGAAGTGCAATCCAAAGGATGTTTCTTCACATGGACGGACAGCAAAGTGTGGTGCAGATTAGACCGAGCCCTCACCAACCCAGCATGGCTCAATTCAGGACTTCTTTGTTCGGCAGACATACCGGTTTCAGGTACTATGTCCGACCACTCTCCCATTATTGCGTCATTGATCTCTGAAAAAAATGATATCCATAAACCCTTCCGTTTTTTCAACATGTGGACACTTCATCCTTCCTTCCCCGACACCATTTCGGACAGTTGGGACACCCCCCTTTGGGATACAAAACAATTTATTCTTGCCCAAAAACTCAAAATCCTTAAGAGCAGATTTAAACTTTTTAATTCCACCCATTTTTGCCATATTTCGAACCGTACAAGATTTGCTAAAAATGCCCTTAAAGAGCAACAGGCCCTCCTCCAAAAGGACCCGCTCAATCCCCTACTCATTTCCGATGTTAAATCGTTGAAAGAAAAAGCTATTTTCCTTGCCAAGGCAGAAAAATAATTCCTCTCTCAAAAGGAAAAGTGCAACTTCCTTAATAATAGTGATGGGAACACCAAATTTTTTCACAGTGTTATCAAAAGAAATACCCTCAAAAGACACATATCTTCCATATCCCTACCAAATGGACAGCCTTCTACCTCCTTTGAGGAGATGGCAAACTGTTTTGTTGAGCACTTCACCAACATATTCGGATCTTCCCAACCCACCTCCAGCATCGACCAATCTATCCTGCAAGCAGGCCCATGCCTCTCAGCGGAACAAATTGAGATGTTGGAGGCCCCCATCTTACCCTGTGCCATCAAGAGAGCCGTCTTTGACATAGGGGATGACAAATCCCCTGGCTCGGACGGCTACTCCTCAGCATTTTTCAAAAAATCATGGGATATTGTGGGCAATACCGTGTGTGATGCGATTCAAGAATTTTTTCGGACCGGCAAAATCCTAAAACAGTTTAACCACACAGCCATCGCCCTTATCCCTAAAACCGAACATTCACCCTCAGCGGCGGACTTTCGACCCATCTCTTGTTGTAATGTCATTTATAAAATCATCACCAAAATTCTGGCGGCTAGACTTGAATCCATCCTCCCAACCTTAATTGATCCAGCACAATCGGCTTTTATTGCTGGGAGATGTATAACGGATAACATCTTTCTCGCCCAAGAAATCATTCGTAATTATGCTAGAAAAAGAATTTCTCCGAGATGCACAATCAAGGTAGACTTGCAAAAGGCCTACGACACAGTTTCGTGGACCTTCCTTCATGAAATTCTTCAGGGCCTTGGCTTCCCAGAAATTACTATCACATGGATAATGGAATGTGTTACAACATCTTCCTTTTCCATCTCTATTAATGGGTCACTGCGGGGTTATTTTAAAGGCAAAAGAGGACTACGACAGGGAGACCCAATGTCGCCTGCCCTTTTTATACTTTGCATGGAGTATTTCTCCCGTCTTATAAAAATTAGGACTGAGGAGCATGAATTTAATTATCACCCACGTTGCAAAGATCTTAGGATCACGCATCTTGCATTTGCCGATGATTTAATGCTCTTCTTTAGGGGAGACTCATTTTCGGTAAAAAATCTTTGCGATTGCTTGGAGGAGTTTAAATCAGTCTCTGGACTGAGTATAAACTCCTCAAAATCATGTATCTTTACTGCAGGGATTGTTGGCAGGGAGTTGGACGAAATTTTGGAGTACCCCATCGGGGACCTCCCGGTTAGGTACCTTGGTGTACCACTCGCAGCACAAAAACTGAATTCCGTCCACTACGCACCACTTTTTGATAGGATTGCTCATTATATCAATTGTTGGACTGCTAACTCTTTATCTTATGCAGGGAAACTGCTTTTAATTAAAACATTCGATTTCCTGCAAGACAGATTTTTCCATTAATAGAGATGGAAAAGGAAGATATAGTAACACATTCCATTATCCATGTGATAGTAATTTCTGGGAAGCCAAGGCCCTGAAGAATTTCATGAAGGAAGGTCCATGAAACTGTGTCGTAGGCCTTTTGCAAGTCTACCTTGATTGTGCATCTCGGAGAAATTCTTTTTCTAGCATAATTACGAATGATTTCTTGGGCGAGAAAGATGTTATCCGTTATACATCTCCCAGCAATAAAAGCCGATTGTGCTGGATCAATTAAGGTTGGGAGGATGGATTCAAGTCTAGCCGCCAGAATTTTGGTGATGATTTTATAAATGACATTACAACAAGAGATGGGTCGAAAGTCCGCCGCTGAGGGTGAATGTTCGGTTTTAGGGATAAGGGCGATGGCTGTGTGGTTAAACTGTTTTAGGATTTTGCCGGTCCGAAAAAATTCTTGAACCGCATCACACACGGTATTGCCCACAATATCCCATGATTTTTTGAAAAATGCTGAGGAGTAGCCGTCCGGGTCAGGGGATTTGTCATCCCCTATGTCAAAGACGGCTCTCTTGATGGCACAGGGTAAGATGGGGGCCTCCAACATCTCAATTTGTTCCGCTGAGAGGCATGGGCCTGCTTGCAGGATAGATTGGTCGATGCTGGAGGTGGGTTGGGAAGATCTGAATATGTTGGTGAAGTGCTCAACAAAACAGTTTGCCATCTCCTCAAAGGAGGTAGAAGGCTGTCCATTTGGTAGGGATATGGAAGAGATGTGTCTTTTGAGGGTATTTCTTTTGATAACACTGTGAAAAAATTTGGTGTTCCTATCACTATTATTAAGGAAGTTGCACTTTGCCTTTTGAGAGAGGAATGATTTTTCTGCCTTGGCAAGGAAAATAGCTTTTTCTTTCAACGATTTAACATCGGAAATGAGTAGGGGATTGAGCGGGTCCTTTTGGAGGAGGGCCTGTTGCTCTTTAAGGGCATTTTTAGCCAATCTTGTACGGTTCGAAATATGGCTAAAGTGGGTGGAATTAAAAAGTTTAAATCTGCTCTTAAGGATTTTGAGTTTTTTGGCAAGAATAAATTGCTTTGTACCCCAAAGGGGGGTGTCCCAACTGTCCGAAATGGTGTCGGGGAAGGAAGGATGAAGTGTCCACATGTTGAAAAAACGGAAGGGTTTATGGATATCATTTTTTTCAGAGATCAATGACACAATAATGGGAGAGTGGTCGGACATAGTACCTGGAACCGGTATGTCTGCCGAACAAAGAAGTCCTGAATTGAGCCATGCTGGGTTGGTGAATGCTCGGTCTAATCTGCACCACACTTTGCTGTCCGTCCATGTGAAGAAACATCCTTTGGATTGCACTTCATTGAGGCCCAAGGTGATGCAGATGTCCTGAAAGTTCTTAAGATGATAGTTAGTGATTGGTGCGCAATTCAATTTTTCATGGGGAGATTTTATGGAGTTAAAGTCCCCCAAAATGAGCCATGGTTCGGTGAGCGCATGGCCTAAATCATGCAATTTATTCCACATATCCCGCCTCTTGACCACTGAATAAAGTTCATATGCAAACGTTACAAAAAAAGATTTTTGGGTCCATTTGCAAAGGACCTCACAGTGGATCAGTTGGGGGGATATATCTATGGCATGAAGATCAACAAAACAAGGATTTCAAAATATAAGCATGTGTCCATTTTCAATGCATTGGAAATTATTCACATACTTCCATCCTGGGAATTTTGTTTTAATAACAAAGTTGCACACAGCAGAATTAAGGCATATAGATTCTAATTTAGTTTCTAACAAGCAAACAATATCAATATCATGCTCTCGAATAAAAGAGACAAGTTCCGATTGTTTAATGGGATTTTTAAAACCCCTGATATTCCATGAAAGGATTTTCATAATAAATCAAATGGATGGGGACAAGGATGGACTAGAGGGGGAGTCATTCACAACTCTAGTATTAATACCGGCATCGGAAAAATAATTTGTTTCCGACACCGGGATACCTGTAGAGTCACCCGGCTGTTTAGATGATGAGGCCAAGTTGGTGACATCAGTTGGATCGCCCCTGCTAGTGTATGTTCGGGTTCTCCATTTTACACTATTGGTGGGGGGTAACGGTGTCTCCACAATTGTCTCCTTTTCTGGTGGTGCCATCCTTGATGTTTGTTGCTCCACCAGTATTGGGATGATCATTGTGCTTGGGCATGCTGCCACTGGATTTGACTGTACAAGAGGGATGCCGCCTGCAGGTGGCTGCTGGTCTGCCTTAGACGGTGGTGATGGTTGCTTTGGATGGTCCTGTCCGCCCATTTTTGTTCGAATGGATGTATTACCCTTGGTCTTGGGGTAAACTTTCTTGGCAGTTGGGGTCCGGGACAAGCATCCTTGAGGTGAGCAAAACACCTGCACTCGGTACAGAATTTAGGCAGAAAATCAGAAGATAATTTCTGCTCAAGAAACGAACCGTTAGGCAACCGAATATTAATGACCGTAGGGAGATGTGTAGATGCATCAACATCAATAAGAACACGGGCTGTTGCACCCAATCTTTTTTGGTGTGTCGCCCTATCATAGCAGATTGGTTTTCCAATTTTCGAAGAAATTTTGCCCAGTGCTTTTGGATGCCAACACTCAAGCGGGAGATTGGGGAATTTCACCCATGTTGGTACGATGCGCAGCTCTTTTTCTGTGAAGGTGTTGCCATCCGATAGTTTTTTGAGCAATAGCGTTCGTCCGAAGCAATGGAAAGGACCACGGTCAAGTATTTCTTCCATGTCCTTCTGATTGGAGAATTTGAATAAAATGCAGTTGTTTGTGTACGGGGTGACACTGCAGTCCTTCTGCCAGTAGGCCACCAATTTTTTGATATTCTCCAGTCCTGGCCAACGTCCCGCAAAGCACCCAAGAAGGCAGAATCCCCACTCTTTTCCAACGTCATACACATCATCTGTATCAAGGGAAACAAAATCATTATCAGTCAGAAAAGAGTCAATCCTGAGCTCGTCACATGTTCAATTTTTGAACAGATTTGCCCATGATTTTGAATGGTTCTGTTTGCCCTGCGTTGGGAGATCCGGCTGGGCCAAAGGGGCATTCTGTGTTGCATTAGTTCCATGATCATGAGCATGTGAGCAAGCTTCTGTCCGCGGAGATGTTTGTGACTCTTTTGACCGGGACTCTGAATATTCCTCCCGTTGGCAATGTGGAGATGCTGGAGAGTAGGTGTCAAACTCCTCAAGTAAACTTCTCGTGTTGGTGTTGAAAACCTAACATGAGTGTTTATTTTTATACTGCCACCCTTTCCCTTCTTTGTAGTGCTTTTGTACACACATCCCTTTTGCATTTAAGCTGATTGTGACATTAATTCACATTAAAAGAATTGTATTATCTGTAAAATAAGTCACCAACTTTGACTTATTCTGTAACCTCTACACAATGTTTAAAATTTAACAATTTTAATTCTGAACATAATTATTTTTATAAATTCCATATTGTAAATTAGTTATGGTGGTATTAGGAGGCCGTAGGAGTAGTTTTAGATAAGATTTATTTAGGATTTTTGTAGTGCTCAATATGAGGTTTGGTTTGATATAAAAATTGAGGCTACTTACACAATATAATGATGTGGCAATATAACTTTTCCACTTTTTTCTTTTTTGCTAGTTTTAAAGTTTATTTTTATTAATTGGGATGATGAATATATGAAAGGGCATGTTTCGAAAGATGATATGGATATTGGTCAGCTCGTCAAATTGTTAGCATGGTCATCTAAATTTGTCTTTATTTTTTTGCAGGCGCGAGAATTGTAAAAACAATTAAGCTCGAGATGGAAATTTGCCAACTTTAAACATTACATGAAAATTACAAATTGGCTCAAATTCCTTAACTTTTTTTTTTTTTACCAATGTGCATTGAAGGAAATATGAAAATAGCTCAGTGTTGAGAAGAGAGCCTCACCCCCTGTACATGAGAAAAGCTAAAACCTTGTTTATTTTCCGATGTTACACAAACAAAGAAACAATAACATTACCAATGCAAGCTAGCGTCTCCTAACCTCATTCCTGACTACTCTTCTTTTGTTTCTTGTTTTCCTGTCTTGGTGGATGAATATCTTATCAAGAACTTCATCTACTTTCTCAAAATACTTTTGTCTCAGTCTTCCACAACATAAAAGCATCCAGACAAAGCTTCCTAAGCCCACAACATATCCGAGTGCAACAAACACATATTCCCACTCAATCTCCATCTTTCCATGTGGCGGAGTAGTTTCTGCTTTCGGTTCATTTCCATCTGTGTTACTGCAGCTCATGTTCAGAGGGAAACCACACAACCCTTTATTTCCTTGGAAGAAATCAGCTGGAAATGTTTGAATTTGACCACATTTTGGGATCGGCCCGACCAGCTTATTGTAGGACAGATTCAAGACAGAAAGGAGTGTGAGCCCTGCAAGCTCTCCTGGTATCACCCCTGCTAGGTGGTTTACTGAGAGGTCCAGTGATCCAAGCTGCTTCAACTTTCCGAATACTTTTGGGATTGCGCCTCCGATAGCATTGTGGGATAAGTTGAGGAGATACAGCGAGCTAAGATTACCAATTGTATCTGGAATCTTCCCCTGGAAATTATTGCAAGAGAAATCAATGGATGCCATGTCTCCCCAGATTTTGAAAACCTTCAGCTCTATCCCTTTGATGGTTAATATCACCTGATCCTGGTAGTAGAAGTGGTTCAGATCTAGAAAGGTATAGCGCAGATCCTCACGTCTCAGTTGTCCATCATTATCTAGCATCATTCTTCTCTAACTTGAGAAGCTTAGTCGAGCCAGACTGCCGCTAAAATTATTGGAAGATATATCGATGACCTGAAGATTTGGCCAGTGCTTGTGACATCTCACCTCTCCATGGAATATGTTGGAGCGCAACACAAGGACGCGCATGCTTGATGGAAGCATGCACGAGAAACTATCATTGATATGGTTGTTGCCGACGTTCATGACCTCTAACGATTTGCAATTTCCTAGGGACAATGGAATACTCCCTCCAAAATTGTTTGAGATCCAAAGTTTGAAGGCTACAATTGACAGAAACCTTATCAGGGAGATAACCACTTACTTTGTTTCTCCCTAGATTGAGTACTCCAAGATTCTTCATGCTATTCAGCAGACAAGACGGTATACTACCACTCAAGTTATTGGCAGACAAGTCCAGAACCAGAAGGCTACTAGCATTGCAAAGGGATATCGGAATCGCTCCACTTATCCTATTATCTGCAAGAGAGAAGAAAACAAGAAAGAAACAGAAGTTTCCAATGTTGAGTGGAATGGGCGTTTCAAAGTTATTGTTAGAGAAATCTATGTATATGGCTCCTTCTGGGGGCGGGGGCAACTCACCCTGAAGCTGATTTGAGTGCAAGTCTAGTACAAGAAGATAACTGGGAAGCTGGTAAGGCTTTTGCAGACCCATCAGAAGATTACAGGAAAGGTTCAAATGAATAAGTGTTCCATTTCCGATTTCCCAAATCCAACTAGGTATTTCCCCTGCAATCCGGTTGCTTGAGAGGTCCGAGTAACTCAATAGGATTGTTTTATAAAATCAGGGAAATCGTGAAAGTTACACGAAGCAAGGCTTACATGTCTGAGTTGGGGGAATACAGATGAACTTGAATGATTGGTGCTTGCATCAACTGATAAATTGTTGTAAGAAAGTGAGAGAACTGCAAGGTTTGGAAACCTTTTAAGTCGAACACCGCCATTGAAGAAGCTGTGAGAAAGTGAGAGAACGACAAGCCGCTCAAAGTTGTAAAAGGATTCAGGGATTGACCCTTCTAGTTGGTTACTGCTCAATTCTAGCTCATACATGTTAGAAATATAGAGTGGGAAATTCATCAACTTGTCCACTGAAATGGTTGTTGTAAAGTATAAGTTTCTGCAGTGAAGAGAGACCAAAGAGAGACTTGGGTATGCTACCATTCAGTGAATTGTACCCTAAATTTATGTAGACAAGGTTCGAAAGGCCTTCAAAATGCAAGGAAGAAAGTGAGCCAGTTAGACTATTATTAGAGAGGTTTATGTGCACAAGTTTCTTGGATCTATAGAACGGCGGGATTAAACTCGTGAAAAAGTTATCTGATAAATCCAAATAGATGAGTTTTGTGAGGCTAGCCAATGTGGATGGAATTGGTCCACTGAATTTGCAATCAAACAGATCAATTTTGGACAACGCAACGAGGTTGCTAAACGTATCTGGTAATGAACCTGAAACGTTTGTCGAACTAAGAACTATAGACCTTAATGATCTACTATGAGTAAATTGAGGCATGGTACCACTGAGAAACAGATTATAAGACAAATCAATTGTTTGTAGAGTAGGTACCTGGAAGATCAACTCCGGCAAAGAACCTTTCAGGAAGCAATCGACAAGACTCAAGTCAGTTAAACGTGAGAAATTTGCAAAAAAAGCCAGGAAATACAGTTGATAGATTATTTTGATCGAGGCGAACAACAGAAAGAAAATGAAGATGCAAAAGAGAAGGATGTATGGGGCTTGATAAGTTGCAGCCGCGCAAGCTTAAAGTCCTCAAATAAGGTAAAGATGAAGATATAATGGGGCACCACTCACTCCCACGAGCTGAAATAATGACGCCTGTCAAGATAGAGTTCTCTGATCCGTGTTAGATTTTGAAGAAGCATCTTCAAGTTTGGATGCTCAAGTTTTAGAGGCAAAATGCCTGAGAACAGGGAAGAGATATCAAGACTAACCAATCTTGTCAAGAGTGAAAGCTCAAATGGAACCTGTCCACTAAAACCAGAATTTGATAAATTCAAATGTGTCAAATATGTAAGATTTTGAATGCCTCTTGGAATCGGAGTATTCTGGAAGTTATTGAATGCCAAGTTTAGCTTCTGCAGGTGACAAATACTGAAAAGACTCGATGAATTCTCAAGTCCGCCGACAATAGCCTTCTCGTCGAGCTGCAAACTAGTGACATGGCCTTCACCATCACATACCACGCCTTCCCATCTGCAACAATCCTCTGTGGGATTCCACTGCATCAATTCCCTTGAAAGTTGGGAATCGAATATCAGATCATTCTTCAATTCCAGCAATAGAGTTGTTGTGACAGAATAGGATTATAGAGCATAAACAAGAAACAGGAAACGTAAAGAAGATACAAGATTTACGTGGTTCACCAATAAATTGGCTACGTCCACGGGCAGAGAGGAGAACGAATTTTATTATGTGGTATATGTTACAGATTACAGATCTCAAAGACCCCCGTGACAGCTCTGCGAAGTGTGTGATTCAAGACATATCAACAAATCTCCACCTTGACTTGAATCTTCCTTGCAGATGCATCATTACAATGCCAGATGAACAGACTCCTCCTTTCTGCCTCAGATTTGCCCTCCTTGGGCATCTAACAGCTTGTGACGTTTAGCAAGTCCAAACAATGTTGAAACTTGCTATGCGGGACCGGCTTGGTGAACATGTCAGCAGGATTATCAGCAGTACCTACTTTCATCACCTTGATTCTCTGCTCATTCCTCAGAAAATGATACCTCACATCAATATGCTTGGTCCTCTCATAATGGACCTGATCCTTGGTCAAACAGATTGCACTCAAACTGTCACAGAATACAATAACTTGATCATGATGTAGACCAAGATCACCTACAAGCCCTTTCAACCAAACTCCCTCTTTAGCAGCTTCTGTCAGTGCCATATACTCTGCTTCAGTTGTAGACAAAGTAACTGTAGCCTGCAGAGTTGCCTTCCAACTAACAACAGAACCACCAAGAGTGAAAACATAACAAGTCATAGATCTTCTACTATCAACATCTCCAGCATAGTCAGAATCAGAATAACCAGTCACAGAAACGTGAGCATCACCTCCATAAATAAGACCAACATCAGACGTACCTCTGAGATAACGAAAAATCCTCTTCACAGCTTGCCAATGCTCCTTTCCAGGTTGTCCCATGAACCTGCTGACAACACTAACAGCATGTGCAAGATCTGGTCTAGTGCAGACCATAGCATACATCAAACTCCCTACTACATTAGAGTATGGGACTCGAGACATGTACACCTGCTCAGCTACAGATTTCGGTGCATAATCAGTGGATAAATGAATATTTGTAGCACTTGGAGTATCAATAGGCTTGGCGATAGACATGCCAAATCTAGACAAGATCTTCTGAATGTAACTCTTCTGTGACAAGAAAAGCTTCTTCTTCTCTCTTTCCCTATATATCTCCATACCCAGAATTTTCTTGGCAGCACCCAAATCCTTCATATCGAACTCAGCACAGAGCAGATCCTTCAACTTCTGAATATCAGACTTGGACTTCGCAGCTATGAGCATATCATCCACATACAGGACAAGATAGATCATGGAACCATCATCAGCTTTGTTGTGATACACACAACAATCATACGGACTCCTGTTGTATCCCAACTGGATCATGTAACTGTCAAACCTCTTATACCACTGCCTTGGAGACTGCTTTAGCTCATATAAAGACCTCATCAACTTGCAAACATAATCTTCCTTCCCCAGAACCTGGAACCCCTCTGACTGAGTCATGTAGATATCGTCTTCGAGCTTTCCATGTAGAAAAGCTGTCTTCACATCTAGTTGCTCAAGTTCTAAATCTTGATGTGCAACCATTACTAGTAACACTCTGATGGAAGTGTGTGTCTTACCACTGGTGAGAATATCTCATTATAGTCAACCCCCTCCTTCTGTGTGACCTTCTTGCAACTAGCCGAGCTTTGTATCTCACACCCTCACCAGGTGTGGTTTCTTCCTTCTTCTTGAATATCCATTTGCAAGTAACAATCTTTCTCTCCTTAGGCCGTTTGACCAGCTCCCAGGTCTCATTCTTGGCAAGTGATTCCATCTCTTCTCTCATTGCAGTGAGCCATTGGGCCGACTCACTACCTGAAACAGCCTCTCTGTATGTGAATGGTTCACCTGCAGATGGTTCTTCCTCTTCCACCTCGTCAGTGACTTGTAATGCATAAGTCACCATATCCTCAAAACCATACCGCACAGGAGGCTTCACACCTGTTCTCCTAGCTCTATCAACCGCTATGCTTGTCTGGTGAGCTTCTGGATGAACATCTGATGAACTTGCACTTTCAGCTGTAGTATGTTGATCTTCTCCACCTTGGAGTTGTGATTTACACTCATCGAGAGTGACTTACAGCTCCACCTGTTTATCAACACTACTACAATTTTCTGTACAAATGGACTTCACAGTGGGGTTAAGCATAGAATTCTCATCAAAAATCACATTCCTACTGAATATAACTCTATTCTCTGAAGGTGACCAGATTCTATATCCCTTAACTCCATCCCCGAAACCAACAAATATACCCTTCTTAGCTCTTGGCTCTAATTTACCCTCACTAATATGATAGTAAACATTACAACCAAAAACCTTTAACAGTGAATAATCTGCAAGTTTATTAGACCATACCTCATAAGGTGTCTTGCAATCAATGCCAGTGTGAGGACCACGGTTGATCAGATAGCACGCCGTGTTTACTGCTTCTGCCCAGAACTTTCTAGCCAAACCAGCATTCGAGAGCATGCATCTCGCTCTCTCCAGCAATGTCTGATTCATGCGTTCTGCCACACCATTCTGCTGCAGTGTATGTCGAATAGTGTGGTGTCGAGCAATCCCTGCATCCTTGTAGAACTCGTTGAACTCAGACGAACAGAACTCCAGGCCATTATCAGTTCGCAGTCGCTTGATCTTCTTCCCAGTCTATATTTTCTACCAACGCTTTCCACTGCTTGAATTTCTTGAAAGCTTCACTTTTGTGTTTCATCATAATTACCCAAGTCATTCTAGAGTAGTCATCAATCATAGACACAAAATATCTGTGGCCTCCAATAGACTCAACACGTGATGGACCCCAACAATCCATATGAATGTAGTCAAGAGTCCCCTTGGTCTGATGAACTGCCTTCTTTGGAAACTTGCTGCGATGAAGCTTCCCAAAAACACAATGTTCGCAGAATTCAAGACTCTGCACTTTATGCCCAGACAGAAGATCCCGCTTTGACAAAATCTACATCCCTCTTTCTCCCATATGACCGAGCCTCATATGCCACAGCCTGGTCATATCCATGGTCTGAACCTCAGATGATGCAACATCAACAGAGCCTGTCACAGTGGAACCTCGCAGATAATATAAGGTACCACGTTTCAAGCCTGTCAGAACCACCTTTGAACCTTGACAGACATACATAACTCCACTTTCACCTTAGAAACTGAAACCTTTGCTGTCAAGGAGACTCAATGATATCAGATTTTTTGTCATCTGTGGAACATGCCTGACTTCATTCAAGGTGCAGAATACCCCATCATGTGTCCGTATCCTGACTGAGCCAATCCCAACCACCTTGCAGGCAGCACTGTTAGCCATGGTAACATTTCCTCCATCTATCTGCTCATAGGTCGAGAAGAACTCCCTGTTAGGACAAATATGGTATGATGTCCCAAAATCAAGAACCCACACATCATTACGATGTGACTGTCCAGCTGCAACCAAGGCCAGATCATCTTCAGAATTTGTATCAGTTTCTGCAACAGCTGCAGAACCGCCGACACCCTCTTTCTTCTCCTGCTTCCTCTTCTTCCTAGGACAATCATTCTTCCAGTGTCCTGGTTCTTTACAGTAATTGCAGATGTCATCGGGTTTAGGACCTTTTGAACCTTTCTGATTCGGCTTCCCACTTTTCTTCCCAGATTTCTTTTGTCCCTTACCCGTGACAAACAGCCCCGATGCCTGATTTTCTATGGCCGAGCCAGTTGCCTGTTGACGGTCTTCTCTGCTGTGGAGGGCAGATCGAACATCTTCCAGAGACAGAGTACCTTTTCCAGTAATAAACGATTCAACAAAATTCTCATACGATTTAGGCAAAGATACTAACAGAATTAAAGCAGTGTCCTTATCTTCTACTTTAACATCAATATTACGCAAATCTAGTAAAATTTTGTTTAATTTATCTAGATGATCCCGAAGGGGTGTACCTTCCTGCATGCGTAAACGGAACAGACGTTGCTTCAGAAGCAATTTGTTGGTTAGAGACTTCGTCATGTAGAGACTCTCTAACTTTTTCCAGAGACCATCGGCAGTTTCCTGATCCGCAACTCGATGATGACATCGTCAGACAGACATAGCATGATAGTCGAGTGGGCCTTTTCTTCTATTCCACTCTTCTTCATCTGCATCCTCAGATTTAGGTTTTCCTGATAGCGGCGCCCACAAACCCTGCTGCTTCAGCAGAGATCGCATCTTGATCTGCCATAAGCCAAAACTATTTCTCCCAGTGAATTTGTCAACCTTTACGTTGAAAGCAGACATTCTTGATCGGCTCCAAAAAAACCTTAATAGTGCGGAAAATACCCTGATCGAAACGACCAGGCTCTGATACCAGTTTGTTGTGACAGAATAGGATTATAAAGCATAAACAGCGAGACCTCCGTGACAGCTCTGCGAAGTGTGTGATTCAAGACATATCAACAAGAGTTTTCTGATCCTCCAGGAAAGATTGACTATATGCATGAGTAAAATTTGCAGTGCAAATAATAGCAGAAAAGACAGAGATGAAAAAAACTGTGGAAGCAAAGAAATTGGCATTGTAAAGAAATGAGATATGCTACACAAACTTCACGCAGTTATGTGTGTGACTTTAAAGCTTCCATTGGAAAGACTAAAGCAAGTTGACTTGAGGTCTTACACTACATGTTCTTTATTGCATTGGAATTTTGGATAGTCACCCACCATATACGCACTAGTCATAACCTTAAATTCAGGATGATAATAAATTGGGTTTAAATTCAAATTTATATCAAATTCTTTCTATTTTGAAAAGGCAAAAATTCGATTAAATGGGTGTCTACAAGTTTGAAGCGAGCAGTAGATTTTGCATAATCCATCCCGTAATTTTATTTTTTAACTTTTTGTTTATATGGTAATATTACTCCATTTAATAGAATTTATTAATCTACATTAACTTTTTACTTTAGATTTCAATTTTGTCTCTTTCCCATCTCTGCTTATGAATATTGAGGGGAAAAAAGTATAAAATAAAATGAGAATTGAACAAAACAAGTAAGTTTGTAGGTAGATGGATGGGGTCAACAGGGAGTTTTGAATTTTAATATTCCCTTATGGAGTGAGTCTTGAAAAAAGTTATATATAATCTATTTTCATTTCTATTCAAATTTACGTACTCTAAGTAATGTTGTAGATGTACATAAATTTATGATTAAAAATTATCGATGTGTGAATGAAAGAATATAGGAAGAATCTTAAGTAGCTAAGGCAATTGATGTTTGGGAAGAGTTGCGGAAAATGCAAAATTAAGGGTCGTTTTGCATTTTAGTCTTATGTCGAAAGCAAAATTCAAAATTGTAAGTCTAGCTAAAACCTTTGTTGAATTTCTTATTTTTCAATCAAATAGAGTTAATGGGGAAAAGGTATAGTTATGTCGCCCTGATGCCGATAACATCTGAGCTCATGATTTATTTATTTAGATTACTAAAAATATAAAATTATGTACAAATTAAATCTTTTTTTCTTTGCATATATGAAGTAATCTTTATTTTTATATTTTGAAATATTTTAGATTTTATTAGACTATATTTCTTTAATGTATTGGACTAGAATTCAATCCTTATTTGTTTAATGTAATATCCCAAACGCCAAACTATTAATTTAGTTATAAAGTAATGTATTTTACATTATTTTAAATAATCTTCGAATATGTTTAATAATGTTACATTTCTGCTATAAAACTTATTTTGGAGTTATTTGCTTATAAACAAGGTACGTACTCTTAAACTATTTTTGGATTTCATTAAAATTTATTCCTTTTGATCATATCATTACTTTTTCTTAGAATAAGAGTCTATTTATTTTTATATATTTATTTTAAAAAAATGTTATAAGATAATTTTGAAACTTTAAAGTTGAACGACTACAATAGTAATGTTTATATAGTTTAAAGACTGGGGAGTTACTATAAGAGAACATTCTAGTTCTCGGTTGACTCATTCTTAATTTCCTTAATTATAGCCTTAATCATAGTGGTATTAGTTATGTGATTACCATGTAATCATTCTCTTGTAATTGTATATAATTTTGTAATCACTTTGTTGTTATAGTATTGAAAATATTATCAGTTCAATCATTTCAATATGGTATCAGAGCCAAAACTCTAACGAGATCACAATCCCCTATTTTCACTAATAACCATCCTCCTCCCTAACACATTATCATAATTCTCGGCACATCCACATTATCGAGATTCAATCTCTGATTCCTCTGGCCTATCCCCATGCTCATCCCTGAACACTTTCCCACGCACATATATCACGCCCGTCATCGTGATCCATCATCACCGGACTCCTCCATCATGGCTGTTACCGATTCCTCCTCTTCTGCTACACACTCTGATCCAACGCCCGTGACCTCCAACGCTACTACACCGGTTGTATTACCATCAACGCCCGTGATCCTTGCCACCATTTTCGGGTCCGTGGAGGTTGAAATCCTGCCTATGATTACCACTGCGTCCACAGCCGAGGAGGCTTGGAAAATTCTCGGCTGCATGTACAACGAAAAGTTGCGGTCGCGAGTCCTACAACTGAAAAGTGATCTTGCCAATCTCACACTCGGGGACAAATTCATCACAGCCTATCTTCAGTTTGTCAAGGCGAAGGCAGACGAACTCAGCCTTATTGATTCCCGTGTAAGTGACGATGATCTTACACTTTATGCTATAAAAGGTCTAGGTCATAATTATAGGGAAATTGCTAGTGCCATTCGGTCTCGTGAAACATCGTTGAAGTTCGAAGAGTTGCATGATTTTCTAGTTGCTCATGACTCCTTCTTCCACAAAAACCGGCTCTTCCACAGGGCCAGTTGATCCTACTACTTATAGAAGTGCAATTGGTGGTCTTCAATATTTATCATTCACTCGCCCAGACATTGCCTTCACAATTAATCGCTTAGCGCAGGCTATGTCTTCCTCGACTCTGGATGATTAGGGTGTTGTTAAGAGACTACTCTGTTACTTGAAAGGCATGATTCACTATGGTCTTCTTCTACGTCCTATTGCTTCATTCTTTTTGACTGCGTACTCTGATTCCGACTTTTGTGGTGATACTCGGGATGGGAAGTCCACTTCTGCATATATTGTTTATCTCGGCTCTAATCCTATCTCATGGAGGTCCTGAAAACAAACTGGAGTAGCTCGGTCCTCTACTGAGGCGGAATACCATGCTCTAGCTTCTGCCGCGTCTGAAGTTTGTTGGGTGACTCAATTATTCTCAGATCTCTGTCTGTCGATTAGATCGACACCACGGTTGTTGTGTGATAACATGAGCGCTACTCGTCTCGCTCTTCATCCCATTCAGCACTCTCGTATGAAGCACATTGCCCTAGATATCCACTTCGTCTGTGATTTGTCGACGAAGGGTCTACTTTCAGTTGCCTACGTAAACACATTGGATCAGCTTGCGGATTTGCTCACCAACCCCTACCACGGCAGCGTTTTGAAGCACTTCGGTCAATATTATAACAACAAAGTGATTACAAAATTATATACAATTACAAGAGGATGATTACACGGTAATCACATAACTAATACCACTATGATTAAGGCTATAATTAAGGAAATTAAGAATGAGTCAATCGAGAACTAGAATGTTCTCTTATAGTTACAAGATTCTTCTTTAAACATTTCAGCAAAAAATAGATACACTTTGTTCCCTATATGAAAAATACTTTACAGTATTTGATCAAATTTATAATATTTTGTTAGATCAGAATTCGTGCGTGTGTGTTGTGTTCAATTCTAATTCGTACTACAATTAAAATATGCAGAAGTGGAAGAGTAATTACAACAATTGCGAGGAAGAATCTCTTCTTCCTCTCAAGTATCTTTATTAGAAAGAGTCTTTGTTCCCACAATTGTACAGTTTGGACTTACACGTCATTAGACTCCCTCTAATACTAGTCAGTCATATACCACTCTCTCCCGAGCACAGTGGAAACCGACGAGTGGTTCACTAACAGTTCTCCCATCGCCATATACCACTCTCAACCGAGCACAGTGGAAACTAATGAGTGGTTCACTGACAGTTATCACATTGCTGAAATTATACTACAATAAGCTCTCAGATAAAAACGTCTCTATCAAATAAAAACGTATCTCTCTGCATATGATAATGAATATAATGTAACAAAGATGATCTTCTTTTCTTTCGACCTCAGCTTCTTATAGAGTTTGAATTTCACATCAAATCTTTACAATCTTCGTCCATGATTTTCTCAACCGTGTGCCTATTTTGGTGCCAGCTCCAGTCTCCAACCTTATCCACGAGATCTTCCTTCCTTATTTATCTTCTATTTGTTGATGTTCATTCCTTGAAGGTTGTTGATTCTTTGATTTATATTGATTTGCATATCCTTACTCATCCAATCTCATATCTTCATGATATTCATTCCTTATTTATTTCTTATTTGTTGATCTTCCCTCCTTGAATATCACTATAGTTGTTAATTCTTGATTTGGTTAAGTTATGCAAATCTTCTATCTTGATTCTAAATATCTTTCATAATATTTTCCTTTGCAACCTGCATAGATTATCATACATATTTATGATTTTTGATATCTGCCAACACACTTACTTTATCAATCTTCCTCTATGGCATTTGGATCAAAAATCTCCTGTCCTGCAAACATTTTTAAACACAACAATCTGATCACATGTAGAATCAATCAGATCATGCATATAGCATAGTTAGTTAGCAGCCACAAGAAAATCACACATAGAGTTTCAAAAATATGCACTATCTCCTCCTATCAACCAACTCCCCCATAATCTGGAATTTCTTCACTGTTGTACTATTCATTATCTTCATTCATCAGTGTATTTGTCTCCCCCTTTTTGGAGTCATTTGACAAAGGATTGGTGAACATAGAAGGACTTGAATTCAATGGAACATCTAGAGATTTACGAATGTTAGTGAAATACAATTTTTGAGCAACAATTTCAGCTACCATAGAAGCCATTTTAAATGGTGGTGTAGACCGCTCAAGAATATCAGAAGAACCGGATTCAAAATTTCATATTTGTTCATGTCATGTGTTCCTGCGAAGGAGAACAGAAGAGAGACATCGCAGAAAGACTAGATCTTTAACACAAGGTGAATGTGAGTGATATATTTAATCAAAATGAACAAGAACTGAACAACATATATGAATTAATGGTTATGGCAGAAAAAATATTCAAGCCTCTTTGTAATCTGTGACAAAATAAGTGCTGCTAAATATAGTTCAGATACACCGCTTGAACATTTCCTTTTCCATGCAAATTCTACCATGTGTTCACATCATAAGAGATCATGAGAGAAAGGTTAATTGCCACTAGTCTCATATTACTAGACACCAAGTCCACTTACTTATATATCCCAATTTTTCATGGTTTACCCGTCGGTTTGTAGAGAGAGAGAGAGAGAGAGAGAGACTAAAATGAAATAATAAGGAATTACTACAAAAGAAAGATATAATGAATAAAAAGGAGGGTTCAGTTCAGACATTATTCCCCCTTCTGCAGGCAATACAGTTTGAAGATACCCTAAGAAAAATCCAAGATCTCAATTCATAGATGTCTCTTCGATTCATTTTTTTCTTTTTAAAAACACAGTTTTAAGAGTATATTCCTTATCACTTCTTCTATCAAACCTTGTGTAGTAGCTCGTAAACCACACAAATAAGAACCACACTGGGAGAACCCTGTGTGACGAGCTCAACTGTCCCTTATAACCCCTTTTGTGCGAACCAAAGGAGAACACTTTGGTAGCTTTCACAAACCTATCATTTTCTGTGCATGATGCTCAATCATACGGCTTATAGCTTGTCACTGCATCATTTAAAGGTCGTAGTTATTTCAAAGAAAATAATAACTTGAGATATTGATGGGTGATTATTTTATATATCTTTTTGGAGAGTTTTTGGTGTAATTTTGATGATCAATATCCTTTCAACACATATATTTTCGAGCTAATTCCAATTGGTGAATGATTGTAGGTGAATACTCAATGTTGAAGAAAAAGGGGCAGAATTTCCGGAAGAATCGAGTAGGGGATTTACTGATGGACGGGCAGTATGGCCATACCGGCCAGTTGGGCCTAAACATAATATTTTTTAGCGGCCCAAGATCGATTTAAAAGCCCAATTCCACCATACATATGGGCTCCTACGGGATTTAATAGCAATATATCAGTTTAAACTTGTAACTATGGGCTTCATTAACATTTAAACATGGCCTTTTAGGTTTTGGATTTGTATATATAGTTGAACTAGGGTTTCATTAGAATCATCATCACACTTACCCTACTTCAAGAAACCAAGAAGGCAGCCATTCTCCTCTCCAAGAAGTAGCCCGGTTTTTCTTTCTATCTTCTTATTTTGGTTTCTTGATTCTATTATGGATTGTAGCTAAACTCTTTTATTCCGGTAACAATTAAGGAAACTTTAGGTATTCTATTTTATGAGATCAAATCTGTTTGTATACTTTATTTCATGCGAGTATCTGTGATTCTCTGTGTTTACTGTGGTTAATTGTTTCGAATCTATTAGGTGGTTCAAAATATTCATTAGACTGGAATTAATTAGTAGCCAATTAAATCAACCATCCGTAATTGTAGTTTAGATTTAATTATTGGTACATTGATTCTTCAGAATCAAGGGAAAATCAGTCTTAATTCGATAATCCTGCATTAGAGTTTATTGATTTTGAATTGGGTCTCTCTAATTATTAATGCTGTCGGCTCATTAAATCCATAGAGCGTCTCTAGGGTTGTCAGTCGATTAGAGAAATAATTGGCGAAGCGTCTTTCTAATTATCGAGAAATTAAGGAGAGATAAGACCGCGTCAGAAGCGTCTTCGGTGGTTATAACTAATTTATTTGTATGAATTAAAGTCAATTTTGCATCGATGATTGAAATAGTTAGCTAGAGTGGAATTAATTGGAACCCGGAATATTTTACATATCTGATACAAATCATTTTCTTAATTTTCTCTATTCAATTTCATTCTCAAACTACAAATCTTTGCTACTAATTTTCATGATTATTGGCAGATCAAAAGATTTGAAAAAATCCTCGCCAGTCCTTTGGGAGACGATCTTGCTTGCTGCTGTTCTGGTTCAGTATGGGCATACCGACCACTGGTCGGATTATTTCTGGTGGAGAAATGATGCTGCCAAATTTTGGCGCCGTTGTCGGGGACTGGTTTAAAGTGGAGAAAACTGCCAAGAACTTGAAGAAAAGAGCCAAAGAAGCTGTTATTTCAGAAAATATGGCTGATAATGAAGAACGTGGACTCTTAGCAAGAGAAGAAGTTGAACCCCTTATAAAGGAATTGGGTCGTCACTGCAATAATCGATCGATTTGCATTGTGCTGCCACATATTGCACAAAATGCTGAAATTAGACCTTGTTTTATCCAAGTGCTGCCCAAGTTCGGTGATCTACCCGGAGAGAGTGCACACAAACATCTTGCTGAATTTGACTTAGTTTGCTCCACTCTACGCCCTCAAGGTTTTTCTGAAAATAATTTGAGATTATTAACTTTTTCTCATACATTGCAGGGAAAGGCTAGAGACCGGCTGTTTGACCTTCCATTGGGCTCCATTTAGACTTAGAATGAATTGGAGGAGCAGTTCTTGCGAAAATTCTTTCCAGAATCAAGGGCTGCCAATTTAAGAATGACTATTAGTAGCATTAAGCAAAAATCAAGAGAGAGCCTTGCTGATTATTGGGAGAGATTTCAGCAGCTATGTCGTAAATGCCCCGACCACGAATTTTCTGAATATCAATTGCTAACTAATTATTTTTATCATGGTATATGTTCATTTGACAGGAAAATCATTGATGCTGCTTGTGGAGGATCCTTAACCAACAAGACATTGGCCGAAGCAAAACAACTTATTGTGGATATGGTTTCTAATGGCCAACAATATGAAGATGAGGATAATGATAGATACCGGCCTGTAAGAGGAGCCGAAGGAATAGAAAGTTTAAGTGTCAATGATAGGATTGATGCTCTCACCTCTTTAGTTAGAGGACTTGCCGTTGCTCAAACTCAATAAACTATATGTGAAATTTGTTCGGAAAATAGTCATACTAGTGATTTTTATCCTATTTTGCAAAATTCTCAACCCGAACAAGTATGCTATGGATCAGGGGATGCCCAATACAATGCACAAAGGAATAAGAGGAATGGTCCATTCTCAAACACATATAACCCAGGCTGAAGAAATCACCAAAATTTCAGTTGGAAACAACAAAATCCAAAGGTACCTGGGAATCTTTCGTTCAGACAGCCGCAGATTGGTCAGTATGGGCATATTGACCAATCATAACCCAGCATGAACGATATTTTGAAGAATCTTGCACACATCAGCGAAATTGTTAGAAATATGGTGCAAAGTCAGCAAGCTTTCCAGCAGGAGGCACAAGCTGCCTTGGGCAGTATGGGCACACAAATCACCCAACTTGCCACTCAAGTGAACAAGATACAAGCAAATCAAGGCAGACTTCCATCCCAAGCTGAGATAAATCCTAAGGAGAATGTTAGTGCTGTAACTTTGAGGAATGGAAAGGAGTTGGTTGAGCAAGAGGTTAGAAAGAAAGAGAAAGAGCCAAAAGATAAGGATAAAGATCAAATGAAGGAAGTCGTTGAGAAGGCACAACAACCGGATCAACCTCTTCCCCCAAAAGTAATCGTGAATTCTAAAATTTCTAATTCTCAATCTATTATGGCAGCCCCTTTTCCTTCCAGGTTGGTTCGAAATAAGAAAGAGTATGATGAGAAAGTAATTCTTGAGTTGTTCAAAAAGGTAGAAATTAACTTTCCCTTGATTGATGCCATTAAGCAAGTGCCCAGGTACGCAAAATTCGTGAAAGAATTATGTGCTAAAAAGATGAGATATGGGAAAGATGCAAAAATTAAGGTTAGTGAAAATGTTTCAGCTGTTATTCAAAGAAAATTACCGAAAAATGTAGGGATCCTGGCATGTTTACTTTCCCCTGCATCATTGGTAGTAAGAAAGTTGAGAGATCTATGCTAGATTTAGGTGCTTCCATCAGTATTATGCCACTCTCTATGTATAAGGAGCTACAGTTAGGAGATATGAAGGAAATTTGTGTGATAATTCAATTAGCTGATAGGTCTAATACATATCCTAAAGGTGTGGTAGAAGATATTTTGGTGAAAGTTAATGATTTAATTTTTCTAGTGAATTTTTACATTGTTGATATGGATGATACCCTTTCTGCACATAGACCTTTAATTCTTTTAGGAGGGCCATTCATGAAAACTGCTAGAACTAAAATTGATGTTGATAAGGGCATTCTTAGCTTTGAATTTGATGGTGATACTATTACATTTAATATTTTTGAAGCAATGAAGCATGTTGAGGATCGTGAAGATTTGTATATGGTTGATGTTGTTGACTCCTTAATTGATGATTTTGTTGAAAATCATTTTAGGGAAGACAAATTGGAGCAGGTATTGCTTAATGGGACAACTGGAATAGTAGCAGCAACTGAAGAAGATGAAAAAATTCATGATGCTATGATGCAGTTGTGTTCCACCAGTGAATTTTCCACTCTGCATCTGTTGAGCAGAATGCTCGTACTGACCAGTTCAGAACCTGTTTTATCATCTATAGCGAAAGCTCCAATGCTGGAATTGAAGGTACTGCCCCAGCATCTAAAATACGCATTCTTAGGTGAGAAGAAGTTATTGCACGTCATCATTAGCAATGAGCTTTGCAAGGAACAAGAGGAAAGGTTGGTCGAGCTCTTAAAGAAGCATAAAACGGCAATTGGGTGGACTTTAGCCGACATAAAAGGTATCAGCCCCTCTATATACATGCATCGAATTTTAGTTGAACCAAATTGTAAACCTTTTAGAGACCCACAAAGAAAAGTGAATCATGTCATGAAAGAGGTTGTGCTTAAGAAAATCCTTAAATTGTTAGAGTTAGGGATTATTTATCCAATTTCTGATAGTGTTCGGGTTAGTCCTGTTCATATGGTCCCTAAAAAGTCTGGATTTCAGTTGGTAAAAAATAAAAATAATGAAGTAATCCCAATGAGCTTCAAACTGGTTGGCGTAAGTGCATAGACTTTAGGAAATTGAATGATGCTACTAGGAAATATCATTTTCCATTGTCTTTTATCAATAAGATGCTTGAAAGATTGGCTAGGAAATCATTCTTTTGTTTTCTTGATGGTTATTCGGGATATTTTCAAATTTTTGTGGCACAAGAGGATCAAGAAAAAACAACTTTCACTTGTCCATTTGGAACTTTTGTTTGCTGTCGTATGCCTTTTGGTTTATGTAATGCTCCTGGCACTTTCCAAAGATGTATGATGAGTATTTTTTCTGATTTGATTGACAATTGCATTGAGATTTTCATGGATGATTTTACTGTTCACCGTGCTAATTTTGATCACTGTTTGAGTAATTTGGAACAAGTTTTGGAGAGGTGTGTTGAAACAAACCTTGTGTTAAATTTCGAAAAATGTCATTTCATGGTAAAACAAGGTATAGTACTTGGACATATTATATCTGAAAATGGGATAGAAGTGGATAAGGCAAAAATCGATATGATTGTGAAATTACCTTACCCGTCTAATGAAAAAGATATTCGAGCTTTCTTAGGCCATGCAGGTTTCTATAGAAGTTTCATTCAGGATTTATCAAAGATTACACAGCCCCTAACCAAGTTGTTGCAAAAAGAGGTGCCATTTGTCTTTGATGAAAAGTGCAAGAAAGCTTTCAATCTCTTGAAGAGCAAGTTGGCTTCTACTCCCATAATCCAACCACCAAAATGGGGAATGCCGTTTGAGATCATGTGTGATGCAAGTGATTTTGCAGTTGGAGCTGTGTTTGGGCAAAAGAACGGGAAAGAAAGCCATATGATATATTATGCTTCATAGAAACCCAACCCCGCCCAATGCAATTATACGACAACCGAAAAGGAGCTAGTTTCTGTTGTTTTTTGGTTGTGAAAAATTTAGATCTTATCTTATTGGTTCTAAAGTTGTTGTTTATTCTGATCATGCAGCTTTAAAGTATTTGCTCTCCAAGATGGAATCCAAGCCATGTCTCATCATCCGCTGGATACTGCTGCTAGAAGAATTTGACTTGGAGATCAAAGATAAAAAAAAGGGGTGGAAAATAACATTGCTGACCATTTGAGCAGACTGAAAATAGAGTTGGACAGTATGCCTATACCGGACGATTTTTCTGATGAGCTGTTACTAGCAGCTAAAGGTACGATCCCTTGGTACGCCAATTTAGTCAATTATTTAACCGCTGGAATTTTTCCAAAAGGGACTGAAACAGCTAGAAAGAATAAGTTGAAGAGCCAAGCAAAATATTTCATATGGGACGACTCTTATTTGTGGAAGATTGTGCCGACCAAGTGATATGGAGATGCGTTCCTGAAAACGAAATTCCATCCATTCTGAATTTTTGTCATGCCCATGCATGTGGTGGTCATTTTGGACCAAAAAGGACAGCCCGTAAGGTTCTGGATTCCGGTTTTTATTGGGAAACTATTTTTAAGGATGCCTATTTTTTCTGCAAAAATTATGATTGCTGTCAAAGAACATGTAACATCTCATCTCGTAATGAAATGCCCCAAACCCCTATTTTGGTGTGTGAAATTTTTTATGTGTGGGGGATGGACTTTATGGGTCCATTCCCAAGTTCGTTTGGAAATTCTTACATCTTATTGGCAGTTGATTATGTGTCCAAGTGGATTGAGGTAAAGGCTACTCACACCAATGATTCTAAGGTGGTTGCAGGTTTTCTTAAGACTAACATTTTTAATAGGTTCTGTGTGCCACGTGCCATTATAAGCGATCAAGGAACACATTTTTGTAATCGAATGATAGAGGCTCTTTTTAAGAGACACGGGGTTCACCACCGAGTTGCTACTTCCTACCAACCCAAATCGAATGGACAAGCTGAGACGTCCAACCAGGAGATTAAAAATATTCTGGAAAAAATAGTAAATCCAAACCGAAAAGACTGGAGTCTTCGACTGGATGATGTGGTATGGGCATACCGCACGGCTTACATGTCACCCATCGGGATGTCCCCTACCATATGATTTTTGGGAAGTAGTGCCATTTACCAGTCGAATTACAGCATAAGGTGTTCTGGGCAGTAAAACAATATTGTCTTGACCAAGAGTTTATTGGTCAAGAAAGGAAACCTCAATTGCAAGAATTAGAGGAGATTCGGTTGGAAGCCTACGATAGTGCCAGCCTCTACAAGGAAAGCACCAAATTCCTCCACGACAAATATATTCAAAGGAAATCTTTTGAATCTGGACAAAAAGTTCTCTTGTTTAATTCCCGACTTCGAATCATGCTGGGTAAACTGAAATCCCGTTGGATGGGACCCTTTGAAGTAATAAATGTAAGCCCTCATGGAGTCGTTGAGATTCAAAGTTTGAGTACTTCCAAGGTGTTGAAGGTGAATGGAAAATTTTTGAAACCTTACTACGGGGGAATGAAAATAGCTACCATCGATGGAATGACCTTAGCAGCCCCCGAGATACTTTCATGATCAACCACGATACGTCAAGCCTAAGACGTTAAACAAGGGCACTTCTTGGGAGGCAACCCAAGCTCTTTGATTTTTATCTTCTTAGTTTTTTTATTTTTTATTTATATTAGTCTTTAAAAAAAACAGTGCAAAGTTATAAGCCTAAAGTGTTAATTTCATTTCATTTTAGTATGGTTGGTAGAGTAATTACAGCTGTGGACAAGCAGTCCGCCGGATGTCCCATTCCTCGAAGCCTTGACACTTTATCCAAGGGAGTTTTCGTTCATTTTCCCTTTTCTTAGGCCTTGTTTGTTTTTAGTTTTTGTCGTATCTCTTCCCTTGTCCCACAGTGAGGACACTATAGTTTCCTAAGTGTGGGGAGGGGGGTGTATACGTGTTTTGTCTATAAAAAAAAACAAGAGTCTTGGTTGAGTCGTTGGCAGCATGGAAATGGTCAATATGAAAAGTTGGGTTGTGAGATTGTTTGGTTGTTGTTCTTTTGTGGTGAAATTGTGTCTATGCTCACATGTATTCTAGGATGACAAAATTTGCATAATTGATCACATGATTACAACTTTATATATTGTGAGAATTGAGCCTGATGAGCATGATTTTATATCTGAAAATTACTTAATTTGTTTCTGAATGAGTGTATCGAACTTGTATGCTGGATTTCCTGTTTGCCCGGTTGCCATAGTTGAAACCCTTTTGAGATTCTAGTAGGATTAACCCAGTTTTGGCCTGAATATATTATCCGAACCCTACATATCCACTAGTGAGCATGTTGTGCCTTAGCCGTGTTTTATTGATTACAGGCATTAAACCATTAATCCATAACCTGTTTTAGCCTGCTTTTGTCCCATGGAAGTATGCGAGTATGTTAGAATGTGCTGAAAATGAAAACTCCTATACTTAGAAGATGTTATGTGCCGAAATGTTGATTCTTGTGGATATATGTTCCTGTTTTGTGAATAGAAAAATGCTGACCTATCGAGATAAAAAAACAAAAAAAAATTTATGACATCAAGCCCCTGTTCTGCCAAAAAAAATCAAAAAAAAGTGAAGAGTTCAGTTTCTAGAGTAACAGTTCCTTTATTGTTCCAGCTGCTGTTCTCCAGCCCAACAAAAAAATGTGGATGTTAATTGTTTGATGTTAATGATGCCTTGTTCGATTGAAATTCAGTTTTTTTGTAGGAGTGCCTCGAAATTACGATATGCTCGTATATTTCCACCATTTTAACCGTTCTATCCTTCCATCCTACCTTTTTCCCTAGCCCCGTTACTACCCTGCAATGACCTTTTGATTTGTGCTTTTATCTCATATTTAGGATAGAGACAGTGGCATAAGGGAAAACATGTGTTTGATAGTATCAAGTTGTGATTTGAGTGAATAAAATTGTCCCTATTTCTTATTTGAGGGAATTTGAGTGAAACTTGGAAGGGCATGATTGATTATGCATAAACTTGACATGAATGAAGAGCTAATGCACATTTTTGACACAAGAGAAGGGTTGGTGGTTTGTGAATGATCATGCTTTGATTATTGTCTGTTGAAATATTGCCAATGATTGTTCTGTCTTTTGAGTATCGAGTCAAGTTTTCTTTCTTTGAGTTATGCTCGAGGGCGAGCATTGATTAAGTGTGGGGGGATTTGATGGCTGATTATTTGATACATCTTTTTGGAGAGTTTTTGGTGTAATTTTGATGATCAATATCCTTTCAACACATATATTTTTGAGCTAATTCCAATTGGTAAATGATTGTAGGTGAATACTCAATTTTGGAGAAAAAGAGGCAGAATTTTCGAAAGAATCGAGCAGGGGATTTACTGGTGGACGGGCAGTATGGCCATACTGGCCAGTTAGGCCTGAACAGAATATTTTTAGCAGCCCAAGATCGATTTAAAGGCCCAATTCCACCACACATATGGACTCTTACAGGATTTGATAGCAATATATCAGTTTAAACTTGTAACTATGGGCTTCATTAACATTTAAACATGGCCTTTTAGGTTTTGAATTTGTATATATAGTTGAACTAGGGTCTCATTAGAATCATCATCACACTTACCCTACTTCAAGAAACCAAGAAGGCAGTCATTCTCCTCTCCAAGAAGCAGCTCGGTTTTATCTTTCTATCTTCTATTTTGGTTTCTTGATTCTATTATGGGTTGTAGCTAAACTCTTTTATACCGGTAACAATTAAGAAAACTTTAGCTATTCTATTTTATGAGATCAAATATGTTCGTATACTTTATTTTATGCGAGTATCTAAGATTCTCTGTGTTTACTGTGGTTAATTATTTTGGATCTATTGGGTAGTTCAAAATATTCATTAAACCGGAATTAATTAGTAGCCAATTAAATCGGCCATCCGTAATTGTGGTTTAGATTTAATTAGTGGTACATTGATTCTTCAGAAACAAGGGAAAATCAGTCTTAATTTGATAATCCTGCGTCAGAGTTTATTGATTTTGAATTAGGTCTCTCAAATTATTAATGTTGTCGGCTCATTAAATCCATATAGCGTCTCTGGGGTTGTCAGTCGATTAGGAAAATAGTTGGTGAAGCGTCTTCCTAATTATCGAGAAATTAAAGAGAGATAAGACCTCGTCAGAAGCGTCTTCAGTGGTTATAACAAATTTATTTGCATTAATTAAAGTCAATTTTGCATCGACGATTGAAATAGTTAGCTAGAGTGGAATTAATTGGAACCCAAAATATTTTACATATCTGATACAAATTCTTTTCTTAATTTTCACTTTTCAGTTTCATTCTCAAACTACAAATCTTTGCTACTGATTTTTGTGATTATTGGCAGATCAAAAGATTTGAAAAAATCCTCGCCAGTCCTTTGGGAGACGATCTTGTTTGCTGCTGTTCTAGTTCAATATAGGCATACCAACCACTGGTCCAATTATTTTTGGTGTAGAAACGATGCTACCATATATATTGGATTCAAAGTTCAAGATAAATTGAATTTTAAACCAGCGTACAAAAAAAATTATATCATATGTCCTAGAACCCCTTTTTTCTCATTTATCTACTTCCTTTTTTTTTTAATTATTGAGCACAGCAAATGCCCAAGGATTTCCTAAGAGAGATGAATTGTTGGGAATCCAAGGCCTTGGTAAATATATCAGCAAGTTGGCTTAGAGTAGGAACATGTTCAAATACAATAACACCTTCCTCAACCAATTCTCTAATGTAGTGATACTTGATGTCAATGTGCTTGGTTCAGGAGTATCGCATAGGATTTTTAGACATATTTATAGCACTCATATTATCACAAAAAAAGAGTCATTGAGTCCAAGTTCATACCGTAGTCGCACAACATGTGCATCATCCATACCAACTGTGAGCATGAACTCCCTGCCGCAATGTATTCAGCTTCTGCTGTAAATAAGGATATGTTGTTTTGTTTCTTGCTGAGCCATGACACTAGATTGTTTCCAATAAAGAAACATCCTCCCGAAGTGTTTTCCATATCACCGACCCAATCAGCATCACAGTATCCTACAAGAATAGGCTTAGTATCGAATAAATATTTCAGACCATAATTTGTGGTATCTACAATATAACGAATGATCCGCTTGGTTACAGAGATGTTCGAACTATCAGGCCATAAGACCAGTTCCGAACATCGTTTCTTGCAAATTGTTCAAGGTCTTCTATCATGGCTAGTATCCAGCTATCATCTTTCAGGGCTTCTTTAACAATTTTTGGTATGATCATTGACGTGTAACAAACATGATGAGCAATCCTTTTCATCTTTTCTATAATCTGGCTTAGGATTCCCACAAGTCTTAATCCCTTCATCAATTTCACCAATGATAAGTTCATTGGGATGCTCTTTCTTGATTCTAGTAGATGGTTCATGGATCTTTAGGTTTTGCTCATTGTCATTCTGATTTGACTCATCTTTATTTCTACAGTCCATTTATCCAGTTGTTCAAACCTCTAGTAAACTAGGTTCATCCAAGTCACTGTCAAAATTACTTGATAAATCATCAAATACACCATTAACACTTTCGACAAGGGTTAGGGTTCTCAAATTGACACAAAATGCTCGACTATTTGTAGAGTAACCAAGAAACATAACAGGATCACTTTTTGCGTCGAACTTACGTAATTGTTCTCTATCATTGTAAATGTAGCACTTATAGCAGAACACATGTAGATGATTGAGATTCAAAATTATTCCTTTCCAGATTTGATAAGAGGTCATTCATACTTCTTTCCTCAGGTTGACACAATTTATCACATGGCAGGTGGTGTTGATTGCCTCAGCCCACCATTTTTAACAACATTTTTTCCCATCATCATTGCCCTAGCCATCTCCTAAAGAGTCCTATTCTTCTTTTCTGCAACTCTGTTCTATTGAGGAGTCTTAAAAGCTGAAAACTCATGAGCAATACCACGTGAGGTACAAAAATAAAAAATAAAATGCATTGTTTTCAAATTTCCTTCCATGGTCACTACATATTTGAACAATTTTACTATCTTTCTCATTTTCAAGTAATTTAACTAGTTTTTCAAAAGCATCAAATGTATCCGATTTTTCCCTAAGAAATCTTACCCATGTATATCTGGAGAAGTCGTCTACACATACGAAAATATACATTTTTCCTCCAGCACTTTCAGTTTGAACTGGTCCCATCAGATTCATGTGAAGTAATGCTAGAACTTGTTTAATGATGACTTCCTGGATCCTTTTGTGTGTGCTTTTCACCTGCTTTCCGAACTGACAAGGACCACATACACTTTGGTCGTTGTTCAGGAGCTTGGGTAGTCCTCTCACGCACTGAGATTTAGAGAGAGAGAGAGAGATCAAATATGAATAGCTAATGTGTCCAAGTTTTTGATGTCAAACTTCAGTAACTCCTGCAGTGGCTTTTTGAAAATTCAAAGTCCGGTCAAGAAGATAGTAATTATTCGTAGATCTAGTTCCTGCAAGTATACAATAATCATTATTATCGAGGAGTCTACATTTATCATGTGTAAAGTTGACATGCATTCTCTAGTCACATATTTGACTAATACTCAATAAGTTAGTTTTAGGATTTTCAACCAAAAGAACATTGTTAAAGTAGGAAGACCATTCACATTAAGAATGACTTGACCAATGACACGTTCACTCTTACCATCACCAAATGTAACAAATTTCTCATCAATCTCAGAAATGTTGGCTAGATAAGTGGAATTTCCAGTCATGTGGTGAGAACAACCACTATCGAAGTACCATGTTTCAGTACAGTACGTACCAAGGGCGACTAGGGATGCTAAGCATATATTCTTACCTTTCTCAACCTATATCTTTTTCTGGCCTTTGCTACTTAGATCAATTTTTTTCTTCGGGGTTGGACTTGGTGCTCCAATATTTCTAAGTGGAATTCCATTTATGTTCTAATTAGCAATTTTACTAGAGTGTAGGTCATGTATCATTCTGTAGCATTTAGGTCGAATGTGACCAAGAATGCCACAGTATTGACATGTGGGAATGAATTTGTTGGTACCTTCTAATAGTTGTTTATTCTTTACACACCAGATGCAATCAATGGGGTAGTCATTTCTCTTGAGATATTTTTTCGATCAATGGAGGCATTGGATGGTAAAAAAATTATGTCTCCAAGTCGTTCATTTTTTTGTATCCAATGCTAGTTTTATTGCCCTGTGACTGACCATAAGACATCATCTCATCAATCTTGGCTCTGCCACTATTCAGTCCTTGAATTATTCAAACAGCCTTGTCCAACTCAGCTTTAAGAGGTCTTACTTCATTCTGATTTTCCTGCAATTCAAGTATGGTATGAGTTAAATCATCTTTCAGTATAGAGATTACCTGTTCTTTTTCTAACATGATTTGGTGGGCAAGTTTGAGATTGGCTTCGAGAGAGATGATCCATGATGCACAAGTATGATGAGCTTGTTTTTCAAGTTCCCAAACTTTTCTTTGAGATGTGGTCCGTTCATCATTAAGTCTTTCGTTTACTTCTCTAGTTGTTCGAAGTTTAGATTTCAGTTGTTCTATATCAGTTTGGTCAAGTGTGGAATTAGATTCATTCTTCTTGTATTCTTTTACTTAGTTTTCCAGTTTCCTGATCACTTCAGTGGACTGTGTACATTTGACATTAACTTATTCGTACATTCTCATAAAGTCCTTAATGGTTAGATCACCAAAGTTTGGTTCTTCTGAATACTCCAGTTCATCCCCAGTTCGAACAATAGAGGTGAGACACATCAGATCTTTGGAGGATGTGTAAGCAGCAAAATTGTTTTAGTATTTCGTCTCTTCTTCATCTTGTTCCTTATCTACTTCAGATTCACATTCATTCTAGGTGGCTTGAGGGCTTTATTTTTCATAAGAAAATTGGAAATTCAGCTTGATAGTGTCCAAAACCCTTCATTCCTTACATTGATCATTCTTCTTTCTGTTAACTTGTTTGGATACTTGTGTTCTACTTCCTCCCTTTTTGATAGTCTCACTCATGTCCAAAATTTTGTTGAACGAAGGTCTGTCATTGAATTTCTTCATGAGTCTGCCATAATTTGTGGTTAGTAGTGCCATCTTGTCAGCAAGTTTAGTCACTTCTTTTTCCATAGTATCAGTAGACGACTCAGCTTTTAGTGCAATTCCTTCGATTTTGACTGTGCCGAGTCCGTTATTCATCTAAAAAATTCCAAGTTCTTCCATCAAATCATCTAGTTACATAGGTATCACTTACATGAATGATTCCAAGACAGTAATTTTTTCCCTAAATTTGGGAGTAAGTGTTCTCATAATCTTCATGATTTGGACTTTTTCTTCAATTGCGTCTCCGAGAGTGTAACATTGATTCACAATATCACTGAGCCTTGCATAGTAAATTTGATGTTTTCTTCTTTGGTCATTTGGATCCCATCAAATGTGTAGCTAGTTTTTGCAGTTTCGATTTTCTCACTGATTTATTTCCTTCGAACTGTTTTTAAAGCACATCTCACGCATCTTTGGTAGTTTGACAATGAATAATGAGTTTGTGTCTCATTGGATCCACCGATGCAAGCATCGCATATAACGCCGTGTAATTTGCATCTTATACACATCTTTCATATTCAGTCCACAAGGTTTTGGGCTTGTCAACGATTTTAGTGAGATCTTTTCCGACTGTCATTTTTTGCCACATCCACTTCGTTACAGTTGAGTCTCCACAATGCTTGGACTTAAGGTAGATTGTCATCATGGATTTCCAGAATGGATAGTTTTGTCCGTCAAGAGAAGGAGGTCGCAGCGATGCTCCTTCATGAGATCCCATGTCCCTGGTTCAACTTGTTTAAACAAAAAACTGGAACCTGCTCTGGTGCCAATTGTTAGATCAGAATTCGTGCGCGTGTGTTGTGTTCAGTTCTAATTCGAACTATAATTGAAATATACGAAAATGAAACAATAATTACAACAATTGCGAGGAAAAATCCATTCTTCCTCTCAAGTATCTTTATTAGAAAGAGAGTTTGTTTCCACAATTGTACAGTTTGGACTTACACGTCATTACACTTCATCTAATACTAACCAACCTTATACCACTCTCTTCTAAAAACTTACTTGACCATCTAGTCCCCTAGATGAATTTGGATGCCGACTCTCGTATAGAAGAAATCTTAATTCTTCCAAGCCCAACAGACTGTTCTCTTCCGAGCACAGTGGAAAGTGGTAAACTGACAGTTCTCCTATCGCTGGAATTGTACTATAATAAGCTCTCAAATAAAAATGTCTCTCTCAAATAAAAATGTCTCTCTGCATATGATAATGAATATAATGTCTCTCTCAAATAAAAATGTATCTCTATGCATATGAAAATGAACACAATGTAACATAGATGATCTTCTTTACTCTCAACCTTTGCTTCTTATGGAGTTTGACTTTCACATCAAATCTCTACAAATCTTCATCCATATTTTCTCAACTGTGTGCCTTTTTTGGTGTCAGCTCCAATTAGCCTCTCCATCCTTATCCACGAGATCTTCCTTCCTTATTTATCTTCTATTTGTTTATCTTCATTCTTTGAAAATCTCCTTGGTTGTTGATTCTTTGATTTAATTTGATTTGTATATCCTTACTGGTCCAATCTCAAATCTTCATGATCTTCATTCCTTATTTATCTCTTATTTGTTGATCTTCCCTCCTTGCATATCTCCATAGTTCTTGATTCTTGATTTGATTAGATTATACATATCTTATATCTTGATTCTGAATATCTCTACATTCTTTTTCTTTGCAACCTGCATAGATTATCACACATATTTATAATTTTTGATATATACCAACAAACTTACTTTATCATATTTCGTAAAAATTAAGATTACAAACAAAATGATTTATTGAAGTTAATATTTAGTGTTCTACTTTTGTATAATATAAGCATAAAAGAAAAAATATTGTGTAAATCACTTCATTCGTAGTGTAATTTAACGTTAAAATTTCACATTTTTAACGAAAAAAGCATCATAACTCTTATAACTTTGTACAAAATATATTAAAATCGTAAATATATTAGTATAATAATATAAAGAATCTAATGTAAAAAGAAATTTTAAAAAAGTTAAAAATAACAAATTAGCCCCTATATGTAAACAAAACTGAGTATTTGTTATATTTTGAACATCTCATCAATAATTAGATTACATATAAATTGATTTGTTGAAGATAATATTTAATTCTTTGTTCTATAAAATGTAAGTATAAAAAAAAACATTTTTTGAATCGTATAATGCGTAAAACAATCTAACGTCAAATTTTCAGGTTTCTGGCAAACTATTGCATCATAACTCTTACATGCAAAATATATTAAAAATATGAATATATCATTATAATAATGTAAAGAATCAACTGTTAAAATTTCAACGATAACTATTTTTAAAAATAAATACGAATGTGCCCCTATATGGGAAAAATAACTGATTATTTGCTTACTTTTTAATACTTAATCATAATCTAAATTACAAATATATTTAGTTATTGAATTTAATATTAAATACTCTTTTTTTTTTTTGTAGAATATAGGCATACAAAAAAATTGTGAATCCCTTCACACATAAAGTAATTTAACATTCAAATTTAACATTTTGTACAAAATAATGCATTATAACTCTTACAAATTTATGAAAAATGCATTAAAATCATGAATATATCAAAATAATAATGTAAGAAATCAACTATAAATATTCTAAGGAAACTTTAAAATTTTTAGAAATACGCTTTTGTCCGTATATAGAAAAAATTGAATATTTGCTATATAATGGAATATATTTCGTCAAAATGTAAATTACAAAGAGATTAACCTGTGGAAGTGATACTGAGTTTTATGTTTCTATTAATTTTAGCATAAAAAGTTATTGTATGAATTATTTCACACGTAATGATATTAACATCAACATTTTACTTTTGACGAAATATGTATTAGTGAAAAATACATTAAAATTGTAAATACATCAATATAATATTGTAAATTTAAAACTCCTATCTTATAAATGTATAATTTTTATTTTTTGTAAATTAATAAAAGTATATTTTTTAAAAAAATTTAAATTCTCACTTGTACAATTTTGTTTGCTTATACTTATTCATAAAATTGAACTTTTTCTTACCTAGACTGATAAAATAAAATTGAGTTCTGAAACATAATTTCTTTATATCATGTGATATTGATTTATGAAAATAGAAATAATTTATGTGTTTTAGTGTTCTTGAATAAAATTGAACTTTTGACCTCTTAGAATTAAATCTATGTGTTCAATTGAATTATTATGTGATTCATTATTTTTCTTATGAATTATGAAATATTTTATATTTTAAGCATTGTTTTAACGACTTAATTCATAAATAATCATGTTAAATAAATAAAAAGAATATATTGACATAATATATGTATTTTAAATATTTTTTTGCATTGCATTAGGAAGGTCTGTACTACCAATCCCCATTACAGGTTTCCCAGAGAGAAGATGAGAGATGCAGGATTAGGAGTTGATTGTATTTGGAATAAACATTCTCCTCTGTCCTGCCCAAGATGCAACGCCAAAATTATTAACATCCTTCGAATATATAAAAGAAATACCGCATGTATTCTTCTTTTGTCGCATGTCGCTATGATATTTTTTTTTTTTTAAATACAATATCGAATTAATTTCTTCTTTACTTTGAACGCGTGTCTTCATATTTCAATGACATGTGTTTTTCAATTTTTCTCTATTTTTTTATTTTTTACTAAAACTTTAAAGTTTAAATAACTTTTTTGTTTGAAATTCGTTTTTGACATATTATATATCACATTAATTATTTTTTTGTGAATTTAATGTTGATACCAGTATTGCATATATTAAATAAATAATTCTATTTAAAATATGAAGCATAATTTTTTTATGGATTGAATTATTTATTTTTATTTTTATATATGTGTAGAAATTTGAATAACTAGCAAATTAGTTTTTATACAAATTTGAGATAAAAATATAAATATTATACTATTAATGTATATAATTTATGATTTAATGTTTATCCTAATAGTTTTTAGTGTTGTCTTGATAAGTTTCATCTCCACCAGTTTGCATTATTCTAGTGCAAATTCTGAACCACTTAAGGGTAAAATTTACATACTCTCTCCAATCGTTTGTACTACTTTCTCAATTAAAAAATAATATTACCCAATTATCTTTATAATTTCTTTATTTTTAATATTTATTTTTATTACTAAATATTAGTTAAAAACATTATAAATGTAATTTTATTTAACATTAAATTTTGGGATAATACTTTATTTTACGTTATATTCTTAAACTATTATATTCAAAAAATATATATGTAAAACTGAATGTCGGGTAATATTATAAAATTATATTTAAATTTGTACATAATATTTCAAATCTCATATACTTATTTAAATTATATTTTTATTATTATTTAAATTACACATCATATGATTTTAAATAACTTGATTTAATTTTCAAGTGGAATAAGTGAGATAAAAGACTACAATATTCAATATTAGAAAATAAATATAATCATATAAAGAAGAAAAAGAAAAAAAAAAGTAGCCCAATCAAATATTTGCTGTAAAAGTGGTGGAAAATTTTCAAAAACTTCAAAGTGGTGCAGAGAATAAAGCACTGTTGGAGGGTGAAAACCTACACCAAATACCAAAGTAGCTTTTTTGTTGGAATACTAAGTTCAATTTGAAATGTCATGTTATTTATTATTTTGTAATTCTTTTAAAAGAATAACAATGTAATATTGTATTTAAAAAACTAAATTTTTAAATTGAATAATAATATATTTTATCTTGTGGAAGAAGTTTTAAAATAACTAGATGTTCGACCATGCGAAGCAAAGAATAAAATATATTTTATTATATTAATAATATGTCATAAAATTATAATATTGTTATATAAGATTATAAAATATATAAGTTATATGAAAAAAATTAAAACATATAATTATATAACAAAAGAAAAGATCATGATGCAAACAAAATACTTATGAAATATAATATATAAAGAAAAAAAATTAATAAATTATGCATGTTACTTACACATATTTGTAGATAATTTTTTACATGATACAAAAAATGAAAATATCGTATTGTCTAAAAATATTTTTTTTGTATTTATTTTTCTTTATAATTAAAATTTTTCATGCTTATAAAATCAAATATCAAATAGCATTTGCAATATGAAGTAGATATAATAAATTATAAATCTTAAACTTTCACTCAAATTACGTGAAGTATAGTTCATATGTGTAGTGCATTTTTATTCTCTAAAAAAATATCTATAATTAATAAAAAATAAAAAATTATAAATCAAGTGAATTTTTGAAATTCAAACTCAATCCAACCTACTATAATTTCTCAAAGCCAATAAAAACTAGTAAGAAATATTAAAATCAAACAACTAAATATATACTTTAATAATATACTATTCTTAAGTTATGAAAATATTTATTATTATCATTATTATTATTATTATTATTATTATTATTATTATTATAATAATAATAATAATAATATTATTATTATTATTATTATTGTTGTTGTTGTTGTTGTTGTTTTATAAAAATATAAAAATAATTTTTTATTTTTTATTTGCCTCAAATTCATATAAGAATTTACACGTTTTTATTCAACCTTAACACATATTTCAAACAAAATCAAATAATTTAACTCAAAAAAACTATTTTATATTTTAAATATAATATTTTATTTTAATATATATAATATTGGTATCAAATTAAAGATCATAAAAGATGATTAATTTGATGTACATGTCAAAAACGAATTTATAACAAAAAAAAGTTATTTAAATTTTAAAATTTTAATTAAAAAAATTTACTTACATAGAACTACTTTTTTTTAACATTTAATTTTTTTATTATATTTTTAAGTGAAAAATATAGAAATTTTCTAAAAGTGACATATCTCTTATAGGAATTTTTTTTATTTATATTAAGTATACACATTTTATGATAAAAATACACTTCAAATTCTGCTTTCCGACATTTCTAATTTTATATTAAATAAGAGCATCCGTAATGGTTGGATGAATATTCATCAATCCAACCCTTCTCTCTCATCCACGTCATCTTTTTTTAAACTCTCAATTTATTAAACACACTCCTCCATTCATTCATCCATCCATCCATATATATTCAATACACTTTTTGTGGGTCCCATATTCTATTTTATATATATTTTACTTTATATTATTAATAATTAAAATATATGAATAATAATATTATTTGTCAATAATATTACAATAAATACAGCAATTAATTATACACTAAATTAAAAAAAACACGACAATCAAAATAAAATATTTTATTCATAAATTTTGAAAATAAAAGAATTATTGAGTGCAACAATAAAATTAAAAGGTACAACATTCAAATTAAAACGTTAATTCATTAATTGTTGTTGTAGCGTGCACATATATGCTCAACCAAGTTGCCCGAAGATTGAATTCAGAATATGAAAAATTTGAAGGAAATTAAGAATTTGGGGACGATTCACCTTCATCAACATTTTGAGATTTCTAAGATGAATTACTGAAATTGAATTTGTTATTTTTATCCATTTCGGATAAAAAAATTAGCAATTGAAAGAAAGAGTTTGAAAATAAAAGATAATTGAGAAAGATACTAGAGAGGGTGAATTTGAAGTATGGATGAGAGTGATGAAATGAGAAAAAAATGAGGTATTTATAGGAATTAAGGATATATCCTTTAAAAAATATATATATTCAACGGATAGATAACGTATATATTTTGAAAAATATATATATAATTTAAAAAATATTTAAAAAATAACAAATGGCTATTTAGTTTATAAAAGAAAATGCATAGAGTCTAATGGCTCCTTTAAAAATATATATATAAAAAATTAAAAAAAAATTATGATAACAACAGCGGGTGGCTCATAATTGAAGCATCCAAGTTTTTAAACACTTTCATTCTCTCTCCATTTAAATTTTTTTCTCCAATGATTTTAAATACCATTGAACAACAATTTAATTTTTAAATGAACATTTGGATGACCATCGCGGATGCTCTAAGAATAACAATAATCCCGGCCTTTACAGCTACACAACATAGATAGTTGTTAGCTCTGCAAATCTTCCAAAATTTCTCCCCATCAGAACTCTTATTAGTCGTCGGAAACATATGTATACTTATATGGTCCTCTAGGCTAAATCGCACTAGAATTGTTGACCGTTTTTTAAAATTCTATTTTTTTCTTTTTATTTTTTCATATATATATATATATATTAATATAGTTAGGGATGTTAAAAGGGTCATGGCCAGACGGGCCGGCCTGTTTAGCCCCAAAAATTATAGGGTTAGGGCTTGATTTTATTAACCTGTTTAAAATCAACTCGTTTAATCCGAGCCCAATTAACCCGAAGACCTATAGGACTAGCCTGCTTAGGGTTAGGGCTAACCCGATAGCCCGAACTTTTCTTCTTATTTGTCTATTTCTTAATATCGAATTAATAATATACACCATTTTGAATTATTTTTCATATACTATATTTGATTTTTAGTAGAAGATATTAAAATTTATATTTAATTACTAGAAGATTCTAAATACTGTCATTTAAATTTAGAATTTAAATGTAATAGGATTTCAAATTTTATGACAGTGAGAGCATGAAATAATGTATATGACTTAAATGTTTGAATCTTTACATTTTGTATAGTGATATAAAGGTTCTAAAATATATAATCTTTTAATATTATCTAAAACTGTATTTTAAATAGAGCATAATATGAATTTAATTAAAATTTTAAATTTAAATATATAATTTGACTATTTTGACTCCTAGCCCGATAGTGGCTCGATTAGCTTGAAAACCGGTAGGGTTAAGGTTAAGTTTACCATAGTCAAACCCGTTTAAATTGACCCGTAAATCAAAACCCAATTAACCCAAAACCCATTAGGACTAGCCCAAATTCGACAGAACTAGCCCGTTTAACATCTCTAAATATAGTGTTAAATTAGTAGACAAAATACTGTTGGATTTAAAATTAATTAAGGCATTCTCACATAACAACTACGTTCGATTTAGAATTAAATGATTAAAAAAACTCAAATTACATGTAATCAACCCTAATTTGTTGGACTGCATCGAAAATCTGGCCTTTTTCTAGGAGATGAGAGGAAAAAAATACTTTTTTTTTTCTTTTTTTTTTTCTGATACAAACTTCTTACATATAAATTTCAATTTTTTCTATTTCTGGTACTAATCATGGAGTGATTTGTCAAGAATTTCTCTCCATACCTTCTTCCGAACCTTCTCTTCTTCCTTAATTGGGATTGAGATTACAGGCTGAGCATGGATACCTTAGCCTGCAAGATAAACTGTTCTCCCTAATAGGATGTGTAACATTCGCCTAAATTCCCCTCTGTAACCCCCCACCCAATTTGATATTGTTCTACCAAGCCCCCTTAATTACACACAGGGATTACGAATTTTTCAGGAAATTCCTCACAGAAACCTTCTCCAGATCTCATCGACCCATGGCCAACGTTCCGCCGGTCGTTTTCCCCTCCGGCGCAAACCATTCCATCCCCCAACAACGCCGCCCCACCGCTCCATTCCAATCCCCCAGATCCTCCAACCAAATCCCCTTCCTCGCCTTCGACGTCAACTCCGCCGCCGCATCCACCTCCTTCTCTGCCACCCCACAGTTCCCCTCCAATATCGGCGGCGCCAGCAGATTCGAGGAGGAGCCGCCGCTCCTAGAGGAGCTTGGTATAAACACCAAGCAGATTTACCAAAAAACCATCTCTATTCTCAACCCTTTCAGAATCAATCACCACCTCCATGAAGATGCTGATCTCTCCGGCCCCTTTCTCTTCCTCATGGCTTTTGGACTGTTCCAACTCCTCGCCGGAAAATTGCATTTCGGGATCATACTCGGGTGGGTGACGATGGCGTCGATGTTCCTCTACGTCGTTTTCAATATGCTCGCCGGAAAAAATGGGAATCTGGATATGTACAAGTGTTTAAGCTTGATCGGATACTGTATGTTGCCAATTGTGATGCTGTCGGCGATTTCATTGTTCGTGCCTCAAGGTGGAACATTGATCATGATCATAACAGGGCTATTCGTGATTTGGGCTACACGTGTCTGCACGAGATTGGTTGTTGTGCTGGCTAATTGTGGGGATGAGCACCGGGGACTTATCATGTACGCCTGCTTCTTGATTTACATGCTCTTTTCTTTGCTTGTAATTTTCTGATCTATCAGATGGGAGTAGAATTGAAAAGTTAGTGATCCTGTGTAGCGTTTTTTGTAGGCTTAGCTTGATTTGTTTATCAATTTTTGCAGCTTTTCTTTCCTGTATGATCCATGAAGATAGAAATAGAATTGGGATTCTTTGATGTTGGGGATAGCTCACAAGTTGGAAACTAAATTAAATAGTGCCTGTTAGATGGTCTTACTGCTGTCAAGAATGTGTTGCTATCCAATTTCTTTTATGTTTGCATTACTGTGTTCAAAGTTATGCTTGTTCTGAATAACTGGTTGGAGCATCACTTTTTTTATCTTTGGATGCTATTAAGTGCTAAACATACACTTTACAGCTTAGCGGTTTGGACATGTCATAGCAATGTAGTTTAATCGTTGATCACGGCTGAAAATGCCTGCTGAGATTGTCTGAAGGATATTCTTTACGTATGAATTTCTTATCTATCAAATTCTCTTGAGAAGAGTAACTTTCTATTTGTATCCATTCGTCAAGTCGCCACAATTTGCAACACACCTAATAAATTGACACAAATTAATCACCAAATATAACATGTTAAGGTTGACCCTTAACGAGTTCGGGTTGAAAACATGTTAGACTCGAATGACAAATAATAAACGGATCAAGTTGGGTCAACCTGTGGGGTATAATTATTATTAAAAAAGATTATTTTATTATAATTTCATAGAATATGAAAGATAATATTTATAAGAAACTTAGAAAAAATTATATCATATGCTGTTATATATACCAGTATTTATCCTACGTTATAATAATATAATGAGTTATTATAAAATAGTAATATAATTTTTTTAAATAAAATATATTTGTAAAAAAATTGTTTAAAAAAAAATACCCCACAATATTAAAATATATTAAATATTAAAATATACCACAATTAATATATGAAAAAATATTCTATATTTAAAAAGTAATATTTTATTTTTACATATGTAATATTGATATCAAATTTAAGATTACGAAAATATGATTAATTTGATATATTTTTCATGAAAAATGAAGTTGAAATGAAAAAAATTATAAGTTTTTAAAAATTATATAATTATAGATTGGTCATTCATTTATTATTTTGTGACTTATAGAGTTGTACATCAACAAATATCATAAATAATTTACTTTTATAAGTTTTCATAAAATTTAATAATTCTTTTATATTTTTTGAATCAATCAAATTTCTCACAAAATAAATAAATTGTGTTTTGAGTTATAATTTTTAACCTGACAAGTTAAATGAGTTGGTTTTAGGATCATAAAAAAATTGGTAATAACCCCATTCCCATCCAACTGTGACCTTGCCTATTTGACAACCTTGGATGGCTTGCGAGACAGTGCTCGGCTCTCTTTTATGAGATAAAGCTTGTCTATGTGAATAGCCTTCTAACTTGCCTGCTATGGGATACAACTCCAAGGGCGATCTTGCTAAGCGCGAAGGCTGCTGACATGCATGATGGTGAGAAACAATATTATATTTTGAGATCGAACATTTTGCCGTTGGGGATCCTATAGTATCTTAGACATTTCTTAATGTGTACAAGGAAGGTAGTTTGACATAGTGAAATATAATGAATCATAAAGTTGAAGTACGAAATGTTATATCTAAATTAATCGGTACTCTTATTCGAATAAATAATTCAAATTCAGTACAAACTACATATTAAAATCTAACGTTAAATATTAATAAAAATAATTATTTTTTGTATCTAATATTTCATTTTAATATATACAATATAGGTGTAAAATTAAAAATCGTAAAAATATGATTAATTTAATATATTGTATTTAAAAAGCAAAGTATAAACAAAAAAGTTAGTTGTATTTTAAAAAGTTAAAAAAATATTCATTAAAAAGTTCAACTAATTAAAAATTAACACATTATTTAGAAAAAATATATTTTAAAAATTGAAAATAAGCAAAAACATATATTTAGATTATTTCATTATTATATTAATATATGTCAAATTTGAGAAAAAACGAGCACCATTATATGTATATAAATATAAAGGTATGTAGCTATTTATACAAAATTAAATATCAAAAAGTAGAATCAAGAAATTAATCCAAAAATTTTCAAAACATTCACACTTTTATGTTGTATCATCAAGAATGAAAATAATCAATTAACTTGGACTTACCCTATTAGATTGGTGAATGCCTATAGACCTTTTATTTAAGAATTATGGTTTATTTTTTATTTTAATTATCAGTTCGCAACTATACATATTTTATAAATTCTATGATCTTGTAAATTGATATTTTAAATAATATCTTTAATACCTAAATTCAGATTAGCTTTGACTCGAGGTAATACTAAAAATGTTCTATTTAAAAGAATAAAGTACGGGTTAGGAAATTTCTAATAATTTGGCACAATATTAATACCATAAAAGAAATCCATTAAATAAAGGGTCAATACATTAAGTTAATAAAAAACACATATTACTTTTCTTTTATTTATGAACTAGTTCAAATAAAGTGTTTTAACTAAAGAGTAAGGTTATGGAGAATCACCATCGGCTGTTCCCACCCATCCGAAGAACCTGAAAAAAATGTTAATTTAGCATCATGAGTTTAATAAACCCTCGTAAGTAACTTTTACGGACTAATAAGTTGATTTGGTTAACTAGTAACTTAGTCATTTCATTATCTTTTTTGACCCACCAGATCCGTAAACCCGTGAGATCTAATCTACTGATTCGCCAAACTCCTACGATCTGCAAAATCTAATTGGTGACCCGCCAAATCTGAAAATATGCAAGATCTTATAATATGACACACACCGACCTTATCGTAAATACCCTACCAATTAATCCAGTCAACCAACTAGAAAGTAAACGTTACCCAATTTACGTGTAGAGTTTCATTTTCCGTTGAGGTGGCTCCAAGGTCGTCTGATTCCACTTGTACTGTACCCGACGTTATTTAAAACCTTAGTCTTACATTTTATTTATTAGTATACTTATAATATATTGTTTACGACTTAAAATATTATGTTGACATTAATTAGTAAAATATGACGTAATGATTTCTTTTCGATTTTCATCAAACCCTTACTTATTACTTGCTAAAAATATAATTGCGAAGCATAATTTCATAAAATTAGTATTAGGGTTCAAAAATCATGCAAACGTGATAACTAACCTACTATTCGTATTTTCAAGCACCTAGACTACGTAATTATCCAGATAATGATAGACTTACATAAGATTCATATTTAGTTCGTTTATAGTTTAAATTGATTTTAAGATAAAGTTATAGGATATATCGACATATTTACTTAGCAAAATTTAGCGAATTTTAGGATTTTATATACAAAATTCGTCACTACGTTATAATCATATATTTTTTCCCAAATTGTAGGCTAAAGAAATCACCCTTGATGAAGTATGAGGTAACAATAATTGAAATATGCGTCAAAAATCTAAATTGTTTACTTAATTTTTTTATAGCGTGTAACAACAACGTTTCTTTTTCGTAAAATTTTATTAAATATCCTCCAAAATATGTTTAAAAAAATTAAAATATTGAATATATAAGTAGGTAGAGTTTCCACCTTTATCTCTCTTTTATTTTTCATCTATTTTCTTATTCTTAATATTATTGGGTGTGTGTTTGAGAAATTCTGTCTATTTATAGGGGCTGTAACTTCATTATTAAGTAATGAATGTACGTGAGGGAGTATATCCTCTCCTAGACTAGGCTTTAGATTTTTGAGCCCTATTAATTTATTTTATTTTTGTTTTAGCTTATCTCCTAGTGTATGTGCGCCGTGAGTTACATATTTATATGTATAATTTATATGTTTTATTTTTATAGTGTGCTGTGAACTATATACACATACACACACACACACATATATATATATATATATATTTATATTTATATTTATATATTGTATGTATCGTGGGCATACATATATGTACATATTATATTTTATTTTGCTTTTATAAATTGTATTATTTATAAATTTATATTATATTAATTTTTATGTAAAAATATAATATTGATTGATGCTATTTTCTTATTTAGTGAGCAAAATATATATATATATATATATATATATATTAAAAATATTCTTTTTAATTATTTTTTTTTAATTTTTTTTCAATCAAGTGGTACAAGTGAATTTGATTTTCTTGATAGCTTCTTCTGTAAAATGAAAGAAAAGTACTTTGTTCTATAAAATTTTGTTAGTTTTATAGAATCAATAAAATAACGGTTAATTTTAAAATAAAATAAAAATAAATATGATATATAGTATTTTTTAATTTTTGGGTGTTAAAATATCGATGTATGAGTTAAATTTTTATTTATTAATTTAATTAGTTTGACTTGTCTAGAAAGTATTAGATAAAATTTGTTGACAAAGTCGAGTTGAGAACGTGATACCTTTGAGCAATTAAAATCGAAATCAGCCTATCCATAAGCGTTATTAGAATATGGGGCAATATTAAACTGAAAATATAAACGACGTCAATTCAATGAGATGAAATCGAAAATCCCAATCGGACGGCTAGGCTGAAATTCCTCCTCACTTATACTTTACAGTATAAAAAAAAAAAAAAAAAAGAGAAGAAGAAACAAACTATATATATATATATATATATTTTGAAGAAATGCCGTGAAAAGTAATGGAAATAATTGATTGGGACGGTTAGGCTGAAATTCCTCCTCACTTATACTTTACAGTATAAAAAAAAAAAAAAAAAAAAAGAGAAGAAGAAACAAACTATATATATATATATATATATATATATATATATATATATATTTTGAAGAAATGCCGTGAAAAGTAATGGAAATAATTGATGTGGTTCAGGTATCCTGAAACACAGGGTACAACCATCCCCTTCCGTACAACGCTCTACTGCTGAAATTCGGACACTGCTTGTGGACTGTAATACGGTGCTTCGCGGATACTAGCTGAAGAATACAATTTCTGTAGTGCCCCCCCCCCCCCAATGGCGCGAGCACTCCGCGCTGCAATTCCCCACCCTGCGATCACTGGAACTCCGTCATTCCGGCGCCTGAGTCAACTTCCCCAGCCGGCATATTCCCCTTACTCTGGCAGCAAGTCCAACGTAGCGCCTGTTCTTTGGAAGCTCCGTTCTGTTCCTAGAATACACACTATTAGAGCAAGCTCGAAGTCCCTTCAGGTTCCCTGCCGTCCATTTCTTAAAAATTCTTTTGATTCCCACTTTTTTCTGAGATAATCCATCAATTTATATTTGTTGTCGGGGTGACGTTTTTGCATGTCTGAGGAGAAATATATATCGGTGGTGTATTTCAGGGAAATGAATATGGAGAAAGCCGACTTCCACAAGTAGTGAGTCCAAATTGGATCAAATCATTAGCTAAGTTTGCTTCTGATAATTTTCTGCCATTAGGTATGGTCGGTGTGGTTTATACGTGTTGTTGCTTAGATGGATCCCACTAACGTCATTTTTCTATCCATCTATGATATGCGTTTCTCCTAAGATAGTGGGTCTGGTTTGATGGAAGTTTTAGCAGGAAGCTGGAAAGTTCAAAATTTGGGTGATTCTACAGCCTCTCGTAGAAGTGGTGATTTTGGGAAATTATTGGTGTTACCCATAACTTTAATTTGGAGGATAATTTCGGAGCAGATTTAGTTTATGAATAGACTATTTTGGATGTCTAATAGGAAAATAGGTGTGCTTACTGGTGACTTTGAGAAGGGGGGAGTGTTATATTGATTGACAATATCATTAAAAGTTTAGATTGTTGAAAAAGAGATGAATTTAACATTTAATGTCTCGTGCAATGTGGAAACTTCTTCCTGTCAAATGATGCTCCTCCTTAGGATATTTTGGTAATAAGTGGAAGTATATGGAACTATAAGTTTCAAAAGGCATTCAAAGCTTGGATTTACTCTCTTGAATTCTCTTTTTCTCGTACAATGTACTAATGCTAAGTCACTAACATGTAGCTAATGCAGAATGATGTTAGTTTTACCTCAAAATCTTATTTTGGTTGTTCTGTTTAGTGTCAGCTTGAATTTAAGGTACATGATGTTATAAACAAGTTATGATCATAGATTCAGGTGCATTTGATGAATGATGCCTAATGGAGAATATTACATGAAAGGATGGGAGAGTGCAAAGGATCAAAGTTGCAATAAATGTATCATTACTTTGATTCCACGCTGATGTTTATGATGTCAAATTGCAAATAACTTGAGAAAATTGATTTGTGGTTATGATATAATTAAGCATCATAGTGGTTCTGGAAAATAATTGTACCTGATCATAATTTTCTATCCAGTCCATATATCTTGCCCATATTAGTCTCTTGTGCAAAAGCAGAGGATGATGTCATCATATGAGGGGTGAGAATGGACCTTAAAATTGTGTTGCATGCTTTCGGAAGCCAGATCTTATCTCTGGTTATTTAAGTTTCTTGGAGTCCTTGGTTTCATTTGTATAATTCTGCTTGAAAGGATATAATAGGCTATGGTCACTACAGATCCCTAATTTTATGTCTTCGAAAATTTTCGAAGTGGAGTGTCAATATTATTAAAGTCCACCAATAAAAAAATATTACAGCTTGCCAATGTCAAAGCACTTGATACTTAAACGCATTGGGGTCTCATGCCAAATAATCAAGTTGGTCATGGCTCTATAATTTTCTTAGAATTTTCTGCTTGTATGGACATTTTCTTATTGGGCATCCCTGAATAATAAAATACAGATAACATAAATATATTGGATTTTCTTCCAGAGTCCATGCATCTCAAGTTTAGATGTTCAGTGGCTGTCCTATAGTTTGATTTATAACTGAATTGAAGTAACGCAGGCAAAGGAGAGCTTATGCAGCCTTGATATTTTTCTTTTGCATCAGCTTATGAACAGCTAGTGATGTTGATAGTTTTGTTTCCATGATCTCTGGCATTGTCAAAGTGATAGAGCAATGATCAAGTGGTTCCATGGACTCTCACGTTTTGCTTTCCCTGATAGTATAATTTGGAAGCAAATCGCCAACCTATTTCCTATAATAGTTCTTTTTGATGCTCTAAAATTAATGTGTTTATTAACAGAGGCTTGATGAGTCTTAATTCCTTTCATTGAAAAATTCTTTGAAAAGCAGAAATCTTTTTTATGTGAAACACATAGTTGTTAAGGTCTTATTCGAGTCACCTGCAATAATTGTGTGAGGTTTAATATCACAAGATTTCCCTCGTTTTCGTGCCTTAAACCTATCTCTAACTTACATCCTCATGTGAACTTGATTACCCCAAAAAAGAACTAAAGAATGTCTGAAAATGTCTGATGATAGAAGAAGGAAGGGGTGGTTTAATTGTGTTATTCAGTAGCTGTGGCAATGAAATGGAAATTGTCATCCAGCACTTCCTATCTGTGATGATGATTGAATAAAATTTGTTGCGTTGTCTCCTTTAGATTGGTTAATCGTTTATTGCACAGATGACATGTATGATCTTGTACCCCGTTTACCACTTTTCTGTTTTAAGGCTGATATACCAGAAGAATTGTGTCCAATCTCATATATTTGCATCATGGTGCTTGCAGCTCTTATCTCTGGAGTACTATTAGGACTTACAAATCCTAGCCCAGGTTGTTTTGCTGATAGTTTTTATCTATCCAAAATTAGCACTTTTGGGATCTTTGTAATTTCAGGTTAGGTTTTTCATGATATTAAATATTTTATCATTTAGATCCTTTGAAGTTCTTGTGATTAGTATTTAGCTTTCAACTTTGGGACTTCCATAATTTTTCTTTAGTTTGGCTAAGGTTTATTCGCTATTTTTGTTATACAGGATTGACGTTGCGCAGTGATGAAATTGGAGCTGTTGCTGAAGCATGGCCAGTTGGACTCTTTGGACTGGTATGATGCTGCATTCTTGTTTACATTTTGTTTTCATCTTTCTGGTCTTATGGTTGGGGTGGGGGTGAGGGACCACTGGCTGTTGATATCTGAAAGTAGCCTGATAAGCTTCTGCAATTTTCAATCTACATTCATTACATGCATAAGTAATGTCAATATGGAAGTTCTTTTGAATTTCACATGCTTTTATGTCTCAATATTGAAATGTGGGTGGAAGGTAAATGGGAGATAACACCTTCCCTAAAATTTCTCATGTTCTCAACATATGTTTGTATTCTTTGTGAAGTCTGTCATTTTCTGAAATTTTGTAACAAATTTCAATATGTTGAAATATTACTGTCCCATACCTCTTTGGTTCTATATGATAACTTTTACCTTCCATGTTTCATTGTAATGCAGGCTTCTATTCTATTTCTCACTCCCTTATTTTCAAAGATCATTTTGCTGCTCAAGCTCCAGCCACAAGAATTTGTCACAGGTTTGAAAATTGCGTGTTATATTGCTCTGATTATGTATGTTTTATCTTATTGGATCAAAATGAGAAGATTGCCGAAAGAGTGATTAGGTAATTGGGAGAAGTTGTCTTCGTGGGATGCTTTCAAATGTTCTACAAGACTTGTATAACCTTTATCCTAAATATTTAGAATTAAATCTTTTAAGGTCCAGCCTCCATATGATCATTTTACAGTATTATGTGAGCCAAAATTCAAAATTTTTGCTGGTTTCACTAGCTTCTGGATATATGGTCACTCTTGTTAGCTGATTATCTATTTTATATCTTCTTCTTCAGTCTGGTTTCTGTAGAAACTACCCGGGAAATACATTAATCTAGTTCCACAGTACTTTTTAAATGTACCATTTATCTTTTCTGTTCTATGAAGTCACAATCTCTTAGGCATGAGAAAATCCCCCAAACTGGCCAAATCCAAGCATAACAATACGCAAAAGAATAAAGGAAAGAAGAGATGAGATAGTTGGAATTATTTTCCTTTTCCATTTCAGTGATTTTTTTCACACTATTTCTCTAAGAGGGTGAGTTATGGAGACTCTCTCTCTTCCATTCGCACACATTTCTAGCTCCCTCCCTCCCCAGTTTCTATTTGACACGTCAGGATTTTGACTTGTACAGGACTTGCTATATTTAGCTGTATGCCTACAACATTATCTAGTGGAGTGGCTTTGACACGGGTAAACTGAGTATTACAAATTCCTAGAATAGTAAGCTCTTATGATTTATCAAACCAGAAAGAAAAAGGTTTCTGTTAGCTTGACTGCAGGTTTGATTTGATGACCACAGCTAGCTGGAGGGAACTCTGCTCTTGCTCTTGCAATGACTGTGATATCAAATTTATTAGGAATTTTGATTGTAAGTTCTAAAGCTGGACTACCAGTATACTACATGTTCACTATTCTTGTAGCATAAAACTGACACCCTGTGTTGCACATTGGCACGATTCTGTAAACTTGTGCATCAAAATGTTAACATGAGCTGGTTAACTTTGTGATATATTTTGATAAATTGAAGTTTATCTAAAAGATAAAGCAAAACATCATCTTTTTCTTGTTCAATTACGTATTAATATAGAATTCAAAACTTTCCCCAGGGTGGCATGGGGATTGTGCAATGCTTTCTAAAAACTTTTCATAAAGCCCACTTAAATCCTCAGGATCTATTATTAACTACTTACTCTATTTGATTAACAAAATATTTTTTGTTCTTTTTCTTGTTTCCTCTCCATCCTCCCAAGTCCCGTCCACCATCTGAAGCACCTCTTCATAGCAGTATTTCGTATGACATATTCTGTCATGAACGACTTACAACCATTATGTACTGCCTCTCTTACATTCCTTTTGTTGTCCTTCATGCAAACTTATGTAGAAATCCTATACTGTTTCCTGCAAATGCCTCCTGCCACTTCTCATCCATGGCCATCTTTTCCTAACATCTCACATAATCCCAACATGTCTTCTAAACATTTGTCATGGTTAAATGCACATACACAGCACCGGCTATTCAGTTTTTTTGAGGATCAATAATTCATTTCCCTTGAGCAACATGTTTCTGATACTTCAACTTAAGTTGGGAGGAACGGTTAGGGAGGTTGTGAGCTCGCTCTTGCTATTACTAAGAAGCGAAATCGCAAAATCAGTTAGATTTTCAAATGTAGATGGAGAGGTGCTGGTAGAATTGTTGCTGTAGTGCCTAGGCTTGGCTGGCACCCTTTTTTCAGCATGGTAAGGGCTTTCCTTTTTCATTTTTACGACTTTGAACAAAGAAAATATGAAAGTTTTCTAGGAAAGGGCAATTAGGATATTTCCAGCCTTTTCACTCTCATGAGTTATTGATTGTCTGAGGGATCAAGCAAGTTCCTTGCTGAACACACTGTGAATTTGTATTTGCATAGATATTACACAGTTTTTTTTGCCTATATATAATAATGTGAGATTAACTTCTTATACAAGTGAAGCAAGATTTTCTTAATACTACAATGTTGAAATGGCTAATATAGTGTTGCATTACAGATACCTTTTTCTATCTCAAAATTCATAGCTACTGGAGTTGGAGTAGCGGTCCCCACTGAACAGTTGTTAAGAAGCCTGGTTCTAACACTTTTAGTTCCTCTTATCTTGGGAAAGGTGGAGTTTTACTCTCTTTACTAGTTCTTGTTCTTTTTCTCCGAGCTCATTGAAAGAAAATATAATCTCTAATAACATTTAGGTCAAAGTACCATGTAAGACGTCATAATATGTAGCTATGAAAAGGCAACATTTTGGTCCTAATCAGTAGCTGCAACAAAATTATAAATGATCTTTGTTTCTTGGGGGGGGGGGGGAAGGGAGGTTGGTTGAAAACCATTTAGCTCTTGTGATTCTCTCTGAAGTTACACCTATTTATGTTCTGGAGAAGGAAAAAAATCCTGGGGCATGCATTAGATTGATGCCGCTAATTGTAGACTGCCATGTTTATATTTTGGAGATATGTTTGTTAAGCAATCATACTTGTCAGCTTTGTAGCTGGGTTTTTAAAGGCCAAGCTGTTTTGTTTCCTGGAATGATCTGCTTGTTAGAATTTGCTTACGTTGTGCAGTTGAGTTAAAAAAAATAAAAAAATTCCAAGTTTTGCAATTACAAGATCTTAACACACACATCTCATCCAGTCATATGAAGTAAAGTATTCAAGTATTAATTGCTGGGTCGTGGTCGCAAAAGAAAGAATTAGGAGTTGTTTCGGTATATCCCCATAGAGAATAAAAATAGAGAGAGACATCTAACTGCCAGCATGATTTGGCAATGTGCAGAGAAGACCAAAAACAAACATAGCTCCAATTTGACCAATCTTAGTTGGCAGATTAGTGGAAGGCATAGAAGATAAATAGACCTTTGAAACCTGGATGAAGATGTTTTAAGGAAGACATTCTAAATTTGGATTAAGTGATGGTATAACGGACTCGCGTAGTTTGAAGAATAAATGTCCATGTAGCCAACCCCACAAATTGCAGGACTGAGCTTTGATGATGAAATTTACCTCAATATTGTAGTTACCTAAATTTAATTTTGCTTTATTTATTATTCTTACTTATTTCTGTCACTCTCTGAATCTACAGGTTGCTCGAGAACTCTTCAAAGGTGAGACGCCACTAGATGTATTTTGATGGTTTTAACACTATGGATTTTCCTGTATTGCCTTATTATGTCTAGTATTAGGCTGTCCTAAAAACATCATATAATAAATTATACCGATTTTTATATATATATATATATATATACATGAAGTGTTACCTTAAGCTTGCTATATATTTTGGCTCAATTAGCCACATATATGTTTCTTAATTGCATTAATCTAATGTTCCAATAATTGCTTCCAAACATTGAGTTTGTTGTTATATAAACTATTGGATCTAGAAGGCTAATCATATAAAATATTCATAGATAAATTGCCCTATCTTTGATTTTTACATATTAGTTTCATGTTTAGTTGACCAAATCTGGATTAAGTGGCTCTGAGATCTTGCTGATTTGTGTATTCTTCTAGCTGGATAGCTTTGATTTGTGCTTGGTGAACCAATGAATTCGGACTAGTACTTTCCATGTGTATTCTGTAAGCAATGTAGCTGTAGTTATGCATTGTGAATCAATCAAACAGAACAAGTTCGCGACAGTTTTAATGCAATGCTTGAAGTTATTGTAAAATAAAATTTCACATGGAAATATACTGTCTTTTATGCCATCTAGATATTTTAAGAGGATGGTTATTAGGTAATTTATGTTGTTTTTGCCTGATGATACTTTTTCTCATTTGTGATAATTTTACCTTGTTGCAGGGTTAGCAGACTTTGCAGATGGAAATCGTAAGCTTCTGGCGGTGACCAGTGCAGTATTCCTTAGTTTTGTAAGATCCGCTATTTGCTCTATTATCAAATTTAGTTGGTGTTTTCATTCGTTGGTGGATCTTACATTCGTTGGTGTATAAGATCCAAAGGCAAATTTAGTTGCTACTTCTGTTTTTTTATGACATCAACTAGGTATTTAGCATGTTTTTAGGCTGTTCCAGTTATATTCAATTTTAGGAAATTGCCTCTTGGAAGTTGGATCAGTGATATTTAAATTTGCTATTAAAATCATTAATCTAAACTGATTACCATAGCAATAATTCTTATGGAGTTCGGTATTTGTGTGTGCATAAATGCACTTATAAAATATTACTTATAATATGTAATCACACATATAAAGCTATTTATCGGACTTCCCACATTAATATAGATATTTACTTCTAATTTCCCAGAAAATCCCATTGTTTGTCCTCCGAATTTTCGTGTGTTATAGTAAAAATAAGGTTAAAGCCATTAACTATCTAATGAGGTGTGAACCATTTGGAGGCTTAAGGTAGTTTTTTGTGGGTTAAAATAGAATTATCAAATAGCTGCTTTCAACTTAGTAAGTCCGAAAGAGAACTTTCCTTTGCTTAAATAGCTGCTTAAGCTTCATCACTGCATGAGCGATTACATAAGCTGACTTAAAAAAATCAGCTGCATAAGCAGCTGCATTAGCAATTGTGTAAGCCAATTTGTTATTGATATATATGGGTAGTCCTGATTAGGGGTGTTCATTTGATTAAACTGTACTGCGCCAAACCAAATTTTTGGCTAATCGAAAATTAGGTTAACTGAAAATATAAAGTGAAAACCGAACTGATCTGTTCAGTTTGGTTAAAGCCATTTTTTTACTCACTGGCTAACAGAAAATAAATTTTAAAAAAAATGATAAAATTATATCTCAGACTAAATGAAAAACAAACCCATAGCTTTATGGAAATTTAACACAGTATTGAATTCTCATCAAATCACAGAGAACTTTTAAAGCTGGTTGTATATATAATTTAATTTTGGAGTACATTAGGTTACAGGATAGAAGGGTCATGGTTGGAAGCCTGGTGGTAGCTGAAAACAGTTTTAGGCTGTGGCTCAAAAATTGAATCATGGCATGTGTTGGCATCTTCCTTTGTTTCTCTTCTGTTTCTGGAATCATCATTCACTTTAGTGTCGATTAGATACATGTTTAATGCAGCCAAGAAAGGGATTGAAAATGATAGTACTTATAAAAGTAGTAATTGAATTTTGCTTTCGGACTAGTTCAACCGATTAACCAAACTGTGCATATCCCAAGTCAGACGTAACTTCCTAGTTCCTACTATTTTTGCATTCCATTGACAAAGAGAAAGAGAAATTAAAAATATTTTCTTAGGAAATACATTTTTAACTAGAAAACTGAAACAAAGATGAAAAAATCATTTATTGTGGATTCAAGCAAGCTTTCTGTTCGTGTTTATGGTATAATTTTTTGATTATTTACCATGTTTATCCTGTAAAATGAAAACATAAATTGGAAGCATACCTAATCTGTAACAGTTCATTGTTTGAAACTTATGGTCAGTCTTCTGGATCTCAAATGTATTTCAAGCTTTTTACTCGGGGACAATCTATATATGCAATTGCAGCTGCTTATGCAGAACTTTTTGCCTCCTGTGCAATAGCTTTTTTTAATGAAGAAGTAGTGTATGCTGTGACTTATGTAGTTGTGAAACCTATGCCGCTTCTTATGCTAGCCTTTTTTTATTGCTAATAACTTTGGCAAGTTGTTGACAAAATAAATGTAGGAAGGAAGTATGAAAATAAGACTTTAAAGTTCGAGGGCGAGCTTTTTCCCTAATTTCATAAAAGCACATTTCTGATATGTTCTTTGCCTTTGTCAAAGCTAAAGATTATGCTTTGCTTTTACAGAATGATAGTCTTCTTATAATATACATTTAAAAATGGCATTGGAACCAATATATATGTTAGAAGATTAATTTATCACAATTATCAAAACTCTGCATGAAATAATTTTTTATACAATTATAATATTATATCTATATGAATAATGAAAGGTAGGAAATCCTTCTCTGAAATCATTTTTTTGGTACCACTTTGTACTTTGTGTTGTAACATGTAGCCTTTAATATTTAGACTAGGGTTGTAATGGAGTCTAGTTTAGTTGATACACTCTCTAACTCGAGCTCTAGTGCAAGCGGAAAATTCAAAGATCAATGTGAGCTCGATTAGTTGAGCTTATCTCTTTGAGCTCGACCTCGACTCTGCTGGAATTGGCTACTTATATATAAATATAGGTCAATAATAAAATATATCCAGGGTAAGATAGTAAGCACAATATGGCTCGCGAACCTATGGAATCTTTACTATATAATTTGAGCTAGACTCAATTAACTTTATTTTAGTTTGGATTTTCTCCAAGTTCATTCTCAGTGATTTACGAGCTTGCTTAACTCAATTACACCCCTAATTTAAACCAAGGCTCATGCTCAACTATTAAAGCATGCTAGCCTATGACTTTCTATTTTCATGTGATTGTCTTAAGTTCACACTTGTATTTTGTTTTCCTGGTGAATGATTTATATTCTAGCTGTAAACCAAGATGGCTTCATGTTTCTTTCATTCTTTTCTGCAACAATTTGTATTAATTGAATAGTTGAAATGTGGTTTGTAGGCTATGAATTGTTGCTAAAAAAGACTCTGAACTGCATCTTCTAAAATTATGGGTCCATATTCATTTTCTACTTTGTGATCTTTGAGTATGATTCTGTGCCTGACACCCCCCCCCCCCCCACACCAACAAATGAAGGCACCTTGGATTCAAGTCAGCCGATCAAGGTCACTTCTTTTAATGGTGAAACCACAAACTTTTGTTGTAGCTGTCATCTTGGGAGTGTATGTATACCATATCCTTCAAGCAACTTTGCTCTCCTTCCTCTTCTGGCTTTGCTTGTCTCTATGTCATTAAAGTTTGAATTGTGACTGCTGGGTTTTCTGAGATTGGAATATTTTTGTTGAAACGAAATTCAGAAAATAGTTGTAAGATGAAATTGTGAGTTGTACGCAAGGCATATCTTTAAAAGCACTGCACCTTTGGAATTCATGGGTTATAACATTAGAAAAATAAGCCTTCAGATTTTATGGTTTAAGCATTCCAAATTTTATAAAACTGCTGTCCTATTCCAAGGTGATGATTGTAAAATAATTTTACTAAAGCCACAATGGATTGTTATCAATATTCTCAGTATTTGGCACAACAAAAATTCAACGCCCAGAAATGTTTTCATTTCATATTGTTGAACATATAGTTTTTTTAAATTTGGATTTGTTAATTAACTAATTAAGCTTCTGACTGTAAGTCTTAATTGCTACGAGATAGAACTTGCTTTTGTGCAGATCTGTTTCCATTCAATTCCCATGAAATATATGAGAAGCATGCTACTTTATATTTTTCCAATCAATATGAACACTTAGAAGTATGACGAAACCTTAGCTGGTCAGTTGAACAGTATTAGAAATTAATGAAGGTTATCCTCAAATATCAGTATCTGCTTATATGTGTCGCATGGATTTACTGAAGCTGCATCAACTAATATATCTTTCTTAGATGATGCAGGCTTCTGCATATTGTACTGCTCGCTTTTAATGCTTTGTCAATTCCAAGTCTTGCGCTTATTTGTGGACGTAGTAAGTCACCTTTTGCCAAGAAAGAAAATATCAGCGCTTTACTATTAGTGGCGAGCCAGGTGACATATACTTTGCTTTTGTAATTGTAATCTCTTTCTTACGAAACAATATCCTCACATTGACATGCGAAACTGATAGACAAAGTTCAAGCACCTTTACATTTACAAATGAACAATAGATATGAAACATACATGCTGAGATTTTGTGTAAAAGAAGATAGAAAAGCACAGTATGAATGACAAAAACAGTTTCCTGTAGTTTTGCTAACGAGATACGATTTGCCTTGTTATATTGGTATGTTTTTGTGTGGTAAATATTTATAAGTTTAAAAAGGAAGTGTGTTTTTCTTTGTTTGTATTATTATGATCATCATCTCTACTTTTGTAGAAAACCTTGCCTGTGATGGTAGCAGTTGTGGATCAGCTTGGTGGCACCTTAGGTCAATCTGGCTTACTGGTCCTTCCATGTGTAGCAGCTCATCTGAATCAGGTCAGTCGCAACTTTCTCCATCCTCTTGTATTATTCATCTATTTTTGCTGACATGATATATCCCGTTGTAGATTATTATCGACTCCTTTCTGGTGAGTCTGTGGAAACAAAAGGAGGGTGAAATTGAAAATGCCAAGATTGCTTAGACTTTGTTTTTCGAACACCCTGAAAAATGTTTGCTTCAAATGGTACTCGTCATGCTAAATCAGAAGAGAAAAAAGCATACGAGCAATGGATGTTGTGTCTGAAATAGCGCGACATGGTACGGGCGGGTTATCATTTTGTGATCCTTGGACTGTTGCCCTGTTATTGTGGTGGAAATATAATTGTTTTGCTCTGTGATAATGTAAGGTTAATTGAATTTGTCATTCTAAAATTGTGAGCATTCTTTATAAATTTTACATTAGTGACTTGAGATATATTTTTGGACCAGTTTAGGATTCAGACAATATATACATTCCGGTTGGTAATACAAGTCTCCTTCTGTGCGTTTTTTCTTCGAGAAATATATGAATAATTTGAAATTAGGTCCAGCTAACACCTTTATTTTTTAGGGGAAAATGTCCTGACAAAACCCTTAATTTGCTTATTTATTTTGTTTGATCCTGCCCAGCCAAATATTGCTCGAACATTTCATATCCACTTGGGGTCAACCGAACAAAATAAATAAAAACTTAAAGAGATTTTATTCAGCAAAAAGGGAGGTGTATATAGCCCGGACGTTGTGGAATTGTATTGGCATTTCTGTCACGTAATAGCACAAAAGGAAAATATTTTAGAAAGTAAAATTTGATTTCGGTAAGCAAGAATGGGAGTTGAAATTTTGAAGACAAAAAATGTGGTATCTTTTCCTTAGAAAACTATTGGATCTACACAAATCGGAACTGATAAATGTTAAAGCAGCAAGCACTCCTAACAAGACAAAATAACAAGGCCACGACTTGACTTAGCCTGTCTAACAATAGATCCAGAAGAACAGGCAGCCCGGTTTCATGATTAATAAGCGATCGGCTTTCATCAGTTAATACTAAAGGGCCTCTCCCAGGTCTTGTCCCTGAGTTTCTGGAGGTGGAGGCAAAGCTTCCACGTCATTCATGCTCTGAATTCCAGCATCATTTAATATTGTTTTGTCGCCTATAACATAGCTGTGAAACAGGGAGTAGCAGAGTATATAAATCATCTTAGAAATGAGAGAAAAGCGGCGGAGGTCTCCTCATCCCAAAACCGTTTGCATTACACTATTCACCACATTTTCTGACACAGTTACAAACCAGTGTGTGTGTGTGTGTGTATTATGTGGTGAAAAGTGCCCAGAGGGTGCAGTGGACTATGTGTAGGGTTGAAAGGACCGGATATCGGATTGGAGAATTTATTCCAACTGAAAGAATACCTGTTCAAATCAGCATCTGTTTTAGGAGGGAAGTAAAAGAGCAGCTTCTGAAGAAGAAGTGCAGCAGCCTTTCTGTTATGTGAAATAAGTACTGCGTTTGGCCCAGCATCAAAAGTACATGCTACCTGTGAATGACCTTTTGCTCAAAAACCAATCTAGGGTTGCACCAGAAAATTACAAGAAATTTAGCATTTGGACACAATCCAATTATGCGCTACTAGGAGGGCTTCATAAATTGCTTGTTTCTTAAAAGCGTGTGAAAAAGATGTCTCGTTTAGAGAAGAGCCGAAAGCAAGAGGAATGTCACAAATTACCAACTTTAGGTCAAAGGTAACCATGCTGTTAAAACTTAACGATTCTTACAATTTACCTAGTTATTCTTTCATTTACAAGATCAGAGAATTTTTCCACACAGTGTGGTTTAAAAAAATATGGGTAGAAAGGAAGCAATGAACCCGAGGTGCTTCTTCAAAACAAATTACTCACACTTTTCACATACCACACATTACACACTCTTTTCACGCACCACACATTACACTCTTTTCACGCACCACACATTATCCGCACCACACATTATCCGCACCACACACAATGCTCACTCTTTTCACTTGCCACATATATTACACATAATTTTCACGCACCACACACATTACACATTTTTCATGCACCACACACATTATGCACGTTTTTCATGCATGACACACAATACACATGCTTTTCACACACCACACACAATACGCACGCTTTTCATGTACCACACACAATAGGCAAGCTTTTCGTGCACCACACACATTACGCACACTTTGCACGCACCACACACATTGCGCACGCTTTTCACGCACCACACACATTACGCACATTTTTCAAGCACCACACATTACGCACGCTTTTCAAGCACAACACACATTACACACATTTTCACATACAAGACATTATATGCGTCTTTCACACACCACATATTATGGGCGCATTTCACACAGTACATACACTACACATGCATTTCACGCACCACACTATGCATGCATTTCACACACTACTCATACATTTCCCACACCACACATTTTCACACAACACACACACAATGCATATTTTTCACTCTCCACACACATCATGCAATCTTTTCATGCACCACAAACATTACACATGCTTTTCACACACCACACATATTACGGGCGCATCTCACACACCACACATATTACGGGCGCATCTCACACACCACACACACTATGCATGCATTTAACACACCACACACACTACGCATGCATTTAATACACCACATACATTATGCATAATTTTCACTCACCACTCACACTATGCACATTTTTATGCATCACATACATTATGCACGTTTTTCATGCACCACACACATTACACACATTTTTCATGAACCACACACATTACACACGCTTTTCACGCTTCACAAATTATCCTCATAGACAATAAACACGTTTTTCACGCTTCACACATATCCACATTTTTCATGCACCACACACATTACCCACATTTTTTATGCATCACATGTTAAACATATTTTTCATGCAGCACACACATTATATATGCTTTGCATGCACCACACACATTACGCATGATTTTCACACAACATATATATTATATATTACAGATGTTTTTCACAATATATATATTATAGATGTTTTTTACAGTATATATATTACACACGTTTTTCATGCACAACACACAATACACACGCTTTTCACACACATAAGACAGATTACGCACATTTTTTATGCACCACACATTACACACGCTTTTCACGTATCACAAACATTATGAACGTTTTTCATGCACCACACACATTATGCAAGCTTTTCAGATACGACACACATTACGCACACATTTCACACACCACACATTATGCCTACTTTTCACGCACCACACACATTACGCACACTTTTCGCACACCGCACACATCACACACATTTTTCACACACCGCACACATTATGCACATTTTTCACACCGCACACATTACACACATTTTTCACACCGCACACATTACACACATTTTTCACAAACCACACGCATTCTGCACATTCTCCACACACCACACGCATTCTGCACATTCTCCACACACCACATATTAAGCATCTTTTTTATGCAGCACACACATTACACACAAATTTCACGCACCACACACATTATTGACGATTTTTCACACAACACATTACATATTTTTTACACACCACACATTACGCACTTTCATACACCACACATTACGCATCTTTTTCATGCACCACACACATTACGCATGTTTTTTATGCACCACTCATTACACACGCTTTTCACGTACCATACACACTACGCAAGTTTTTCACACACCACATTACACACGTATTTAACACGCCACACATATTATGCACGCATTTCACACACCAGACACATTACGCACAATTTCCACACAAAACACACATTTTTCAAAGAATTACTTGTCCTACTTTAGTCGATCAATGACAACAACAAATACAACAAAGTATTGCCTTTTAAGCATTTCCTCTTATTAAAGAGTTAATTCAGCCATTGGTCAACATATTTCAAGGATAACAAGGTCAAATACATACCAAGACTCCAGCTTCAGCAGCTGATGCAAGATACAAAACAAGGTTTAGCTTTGCTTCTCAGATGTTACTACTTGGACTTGTTGTAGCTGTAAAAAGATAAGACTCGTCAATCAAATAGGGCGGGCAAGCTTACCAATTAGCACCATATTAAGCAACCTAACTAGTGATCCAATCAAATGTAATGAAGGCAGCCATCAAAGTTAAATATGCAAGCAACATTTTCTTTTATGTTGATTTCAAAGAAATTTCCATAAGTTAGGCTCGTAAAAACCCTTTCATGTATCCGCTCATAGGCACACAATGTTAGGGTTAATATTAAGTCTAGGTTAAGAAGACTTAAATTCATAATTATACTGAGATTGTTGAATGTGCCCAGCGAATATGGTAGCAAATGCCCATATCCAAACACAAGCGAAGGGCAATGTTCAATTCTAGATGGCAAAGGGAATTCAGGACTATAACAAACAAATTCAATATTTTTCAAACAATACGTATAAAATAATGTACAAGTACAACGTAATTGAGTGAAAACTAAACCACTTCCTCAAAAGAGTACATGAAGTGATAAAATAAAGAACTCAACAAAGAATAATTAAAATTATAGAAATGATATTCGGAGACTCCCTTCCCTAACCAAAAAATTGATCAGAGAGAAATTAATTATCATTCAACTTAAAAAGTTGGATAATAATCCTTTTTATTTTTCTTGGCTAAGGTCAACTTCGATACTAAATGAAAGAATATCAAGATGGTAACACGAAAAATTAATACGAGCAATCTACAAGGCAACTCTATGTTTCATTCAAAATAGTTATTCCTCTAAACTTCCCTAAAAAAGTATAATCACTTTGTATATAAGATCCTATCTATGGTCGCTAATAAACATACGTGATTAGAGTCAGCCACATTAAGCACCAGAAGAATGTGTAGAATCATAACATTAGAAGAGCTTTCTTTCATGGATTTCAACTCCAGCAATCCTGAATAATTTCTTTGGTCTGCATTTTTAAGTTCAAGATACTTAAACAATACTATTACTTCCGTATAATGCCTCAAACAAACAGGGGAAAACATTGACAAATTCTGCACAATTAGAAACTTAGTTCATGTAAAACTTCATAGTATCACTAAAGCAACTCATCGGAAGTAACACACAAACGTCATTCCAAAATGTTTGAAAAAATAATCTATCAATATAGTGAAATCAATCAAACTCAAACTGCAAATACCCAAAAACTCAATTCGCCAACATTTCCGAGTCTAAAGTCAAAAAGAATTACTATAATCAACCACTTTACCTCACTCCATGGTTACGTTTGCCCCAAACACCTTCAACTTCTCCAAAATCTTCTCCATCTCTGCCTTCGCCATGCCTTTCTTCAACAAAGTTGGCGCCTTCTCCACCAAATCCTTTGCCTCCTTCAAACCCAGATCATTAACTGGTCCAACTTCCTTAATAATCTTAATCTTGGCAATTACATCGTAACCTTCCTCCAGCGTAAGAAAAAACGACATCTTCCTTCTTCTGCTCTTCCTTGGCTGCGCCTACACTGCCTTTCCCTTCGGCCCCACCTTTCCCGGGCCCATTCCAGGCATCATAACCACCATCATGGGCATTTCCTCAATCCCCATTTTCTTTCTTAAAACCTCGGCTAAATCCATTAATTCGAGCAATGTGAGACCAAAAAGTTCATCAATGATTTCACATACTTGTTCAGATGGAGCAAACTTGAATTAGTTGTACCTAAAACTCTCCAAATCAAATTAGGGCTTCTTCATGAGGTTTAGATATGGGAATTGAGCCTAATAGGTTTGGGGAAGCCGTTCAGAGTTTGAGAAATGAAACGGGAATAATGGTGTCTCATTGCCAAAAAAGTATTTGAACTTATTCGATAATGACACCAAAAACACAGTGAGAGCAATACGAATTTGAGGGATTTTTTGGATTCAAGAATCGAAACGGGCTCGGCGGACCAGGTTTGGGTTTGGGTTGTGGTTGCTCCAAATCCAGGCCCCAACCCTTGTACTTTTTTTCCCATTTCTATCCTTTAATTTGCTTATCAATGATTTTGAAGAGCTGAAAAAAAAAAAAAAAAAGGTTTAGGAGTTTTTTTTTTTTTTTTTTTTAACATAAATGCATGGGATAACATTATATAGCATGAGGGGCAAAAGTTAAGAAAAAAATAAAACTATTGTCATATAACAAATTTACATTGCAGTTTTTATGCTACCATTTATTTTATTTCAATCCCTCATATATCAAATTCTTGTTTTTAATTCTACAATTGTGGGTAATTTTGTTCGATTGAATAAAATATTCAAATTATAATGAACAGTCATATTTATTTAGGACAAAAAATATTCTTTAAAAAACGTATTGTATCTTCTTCGTACAATATGTAAAACTATGAATTATTCATGAGGAATACTATATAAGTTCAACAAGAACTTTCTCTTATTTCTCATATCACTAGAATTGTTACATTATCGGGTATTTATAAAGTGGGAAAATAACCGCCTATGCTAGCTCTACCAATGAAAACACGACACGTGTATCAAGCAGTTATGTTGACAGTTGCCTCTAACGGAAATCAGTTAAGATATCTAACTAACTAATGGAGCAGTGCATGCATGTGTGTTGAGTGTTTAATATGATGTGAATGGTGGCATCACATGGTTAACACCCCCCTAAGCTGGAAAGGTGGAAGTCCAACATTCCAAGCTTGGAGAGTAGAAGTCGAAATTGAGAACCTCCCAGAGGTTTAGTAAACAGATCGGCAAGCTAAGCATGAGTAGAGACGTGTTGGAGCGAAATCAAGCCTTTCTTATAGTGATCTCGAACAAAATGGCAATCGATGTCGATGTGCTTTGTTTGTTCATGGAAGACTGGATTCTGAACAATGTGGATTGCCGCTTGGCTATCGCACCATAGGGGAAATGGAGGGGATGAAGTAATCTGAAAATCTTGAAGTAAGAAAGTGACCCACTGTATTTCACATACAGTCATAGCCAGAGCATGGTACTCAACTTCGGCAGACGAATAAGATACAGTCTTTTGCTTCTTCATTTTCCAAGATATAAGAGCATTACCGAGGAACAATCAATACTCGGTGAGGGATTTGCATGTGTCTAAACAAGCTCCCCAATTTGCATCACTAATGGCTCGGATGTGTAAATCAAACTGAAATGGATAGAATAATCCCTTAGAAGGAGTCCCCTTAAGGTATTTGAGAAGATGTATGGCTGCATCCCAATGGGAGGAGTATGGTTGGTGAAGGAACTGACTCAGCTGTTGAACTCCATAAGCAATGTCAGGCCTAGAAAGATTTAGATAAAGTAACCGACCAACAAGCCGTCTATTAGACATGGGCACGGTTTCGATTCTAAACCAGAATCGGTGGTCAATGGTTCAATTTAATCATTGACCCAATTTTGGTTCAGAAACTTAGCCGGTTCGTTTTTGGTTCTAGGATATTCGGTTCTGGAATCGGCGATTCTGGTTCCAAAACCGCTGGTTTCGGTTCCAAATCGACGGTTTCAAGTGTGAATTTGTAAAAAAAAGGAATTGTGGATCGGAACCGTGGAACCAGTGATTCCAGAACCGGAACTTGAATCAGCTATATATCAATTCGGTTTTGGTCCACTCCTTTCGGTTCCAAGAACCGATGATTCAAAAATTATAACCAAAATCGGCAGAACCGGTGGAATAGGTGTAGTAGGTGGCTTGTTGTTAAGCAACCCAACATCAGTAAGAATATCTAGAATATATTTTCTCTGGTGAACATAAACACCAGTGCTTCCCCGAACTAATTCAAGACCCAAGAAGTATTTTTCTTCGCCAAGATCCTTGATAGTAAATTGTTTATCCAAATATGACTTGAGTTGTTGGATAATAGTCACCGACGGCCCTCAGATAAGAACATCATCCACATAGATCAAAAGTGCAATAAAATGATTGCCCATGCCTCTATAGAAAAGGCAATGATCATGTGCGGATTGAGACAAGCCATAAGAAATCAATTTGTCACAAAACTCCATGTGCCACTGTCGGGAGGCTTGCTTGAGCCCATATAAAATCTTCTTCAGAAAACAGACTTGACCCTTCTGTGCCTTGATATACCCCTCAGGGGGTTCCATATCTCCAACAAGAGATCCATGTAGGAAGGCATTATTAATATCAATGTGATGTAGGAACCTTCCTTTTGGACTTGCCAATGCAATCAATAACCTGACGGAAACAAGTTTGGCTACGGGCGAGAAACTGTCTAGGTAATCAATCCCATGCACTTGATGGTAGCTTTTTGCTACCAACCGAGCCTTGTATCTTCCATGGTGCCATCAAGTTTTCTTTTGATTTTATAGACCCATTTACAGCCAATAGTTTGCTTGCCTTGTGGTAAACTGTCATCTCTCAAGTATGATTTGCCTTTAGTACATCAATTTCTTGTTGCATGGCAACTTTCCACTCCTTAGACTGACAGGCTTCTTTATATGATTTGGGTTCTTTGATTCATCGATATGAGTAAGGAAAGCTAGAGATGAATCTGTGAAAGTAAGATTTTTGAAATGGGGAAAAGTATGAAGGGGATAAGAATCAGCAGGTACCTAAGAGGAGATAGATTGACAATCCACTAGCAAGACAATAGGAATTGTATATGTAACATAATCAGCAAGCCAACCAGGTGTCTAGGTTGGTCAGGTGCTTCTCCGAACAGGTGGATCTTGAGCAACGGGAAGGGTATTAGGCGTTGGTAGATGATCATGGTATTCAAAATCTTTAAAATCAGTAATAGGAAGTGGAACAGATTCAGTAGGAGATGACAAGTCATGAAAGGGAAAATTGTCTTCATGAAATATAACATCTCTAGAGACGAAGTAATACATTGTATCAAGGTCGAGAAGTTGAAACCCTTTGACCCCAGAAACATATCCAAGAAATGCACATTTAGAGACTCTTTGGTCAAATTTGTGTTTAGCTGGTAGAGTATTGGTAGCATAACAAAGACAACCAAACACCTTGAGAGAATGATAATTAGGTGAATAACCAAAGAAGACCTCAAAAGGTGACTTCCAATTTAGGAGAGCAGTAGGTAGACAGTTTAGGATTTGGACAACAATTATTAGTGAATATGGCCAAAACTGTGAAGGTAATTTTGAGTGAAACATGAGGGCTCTAGCAATCTCAAGAATATGCCTATATTTCCTTTCTACTACTCCATTTTGTTGGGGGTATAGACACAAGTTCTATGATGTGTGATGCCATAATTGTGAAAGAGATCTTAAAAAGCTTTGTTGACAAATTCTTTTCCATTATCAGTTCGGAAACACTTGATGATTGTATTATGTTGAGTTTGTATTGTTTTGGTAAACTTTTGTATTGTGCCTGGGACTTGAGACTTATGGGAAAGCATAAATGCCCAAGTAAGTCTGCTAAAATCGTCTACTAAGGTCAGCATTTATGATGCTCCAGAATATGAATGATGAGTATTTGAGCCCCGTAAATCCATATAAATGATATCAAATGTAGCAGTAGTCGAGATAAAACTGGAAGGAAAGCAAAGCCTATGTTGTTTGGATTTATGACAAACATCACACATTTTGAACAAGTGTGTTACATCTGTTTTACAATAAGATCGTAGAAATTGTAGGTGTTGCAGAGTAGAGTAAGAAGAGTGTCCCAATCTATTATGCCATAGGGAAAAATGATCTTTATTGTTGGCAGGAAACGATGGGGATGATAAACTTATTTGAAGACTGGTTGCCTGGTAGTCAGATGGATGAAACATATACAATCTTCCACATGCCTTGCCAATAGTCAAGAGCTTATCATTCTTCAGGTCCTGTAACTGATATCATGTAGGAGTGAATAAACAATTAAAACTATTTGTTTGAATTTGCTGGGCAATGGAAAGGATATTGTAGTTGGAGCTAGGAACAAGAGAACATCCACTAATGTGAGATGAGGCAATAGGTTCGCTGTACCTGTTTTGTTGACAGAAACATATGTGCCATTAGGTATATATATATACAGAAACTGGTGTAGATAGTGTTTGAATATGTGTGAGAAGATTTGGGTCAGAACATACATGTCTACTAGCACCAGTGTCTATTATCCATGTACCCTTTTCCATGGTGTGATGAATCGAAAAGGCATGATTAAGTTCTAAGTAGGGTAGGTTATCTGCAAACTCGGCAAATTGTGTAAAATTCAGCAAATCACCACTGTGGGAGCTCCCATGTGTCTCATTCGAAAAAAACTTAGTCAAGTCCTTCTGGAAGATAGAAGATATATGTTGTAAACCAATCCTTTATCAGTTTCTAGTGATGAATCCTTTTGTATAGTAGAATTTTCAATTGTTTCATTCATGTTAGCCACAGCCTTCTGGTCCTTTTGTTTATGATACCATTTTGGATATCCAATGAGCTTGAAACAATTGCTGATCTCACGCCCAGTTCCTCCACAATTATCGCAATACAATTTTTCTTTATCCTCTTTAGTTCGTTATGCGTAACCTCTTCCTTTTCCTGTAACAGGTTGTTGGTTTGAGAATTGGTTCCTGGTGTTCCAAGAACTGCCATAGTTAGTAACCTTGGCAAGCATTGATGTACTATCTAGTGGATCTGGCATGGATTGATGCACATCTCTCTGTTTTTCGACCCTGACAATCATAGAAGCTTAATTGATCTTAGGCAAGGGATCTAGTAATAGAATTTGGTTTCTAACAGAGTCATTACTTTCATTTAATCCCACAAGAAACTGAATGAGTCTCTATTCATCTTGCTTGTGCATGTTTCCTCCCTGCATCACATTTACAACCTTCACATGTGCATCCATGAACGGGTACTACTATCATACTCATCCCATACTCTCTTCAGGTTAGAATAATAGCTTACTATTGAAGTATTTCCTTGCTGTAAAATTGTTATCTCTCGCTGTAATTGATATTGTAAAGGTCCATTGCAAATACCAAACCTTTCTTCCAAGTTGATCTACAACTCTCTAGCACTGTTGATGTAGAGAAATCCTTCCACAATCTCTTTTTATATAGAGTTTAATAACGAGGAGAACACCATGGAATATACCTTTTTCCAATTATCATATTCTGCTGAATCTAGTGTGGGTTTTTGAACTCTTCCGTCAATGACTCCTAATTTCATCTTCGCAGCCAATGCGATCTTCATCGCTCTTCTCCATGGAAGATAGTTATTTTCGGTGAGTTGCGAGCTTACTAAGACCATTACTGGATGATCCTTTCAGTAACTTGTGCAGTCACAGGCACTTCTTCATTGCCGATCGGCGGTTGCAGCATTCCAAACTATATGTTGAGATTCATCCATGAGCAAACGCTGGCTCTAGTACCATGTTAAACTACGAATTATTGTATAAGTTCAACAAGAACTTTTTCTTATTTCTCATATCACTAGAATTGTTACATCATGGGTATTTATAAAGTGGGAAAATAACCGCCTATGCTAGCTCTACCAATGAAAACACGACACGTGTATACAAGCGGCTACGTTAACATTTGCCTATAACATAAATCAGGTAGAATATCTTACTAACTAATGGAGTAGTGCATGCGTGTGTGTTGAGTGTTCAATATGATGTGAATGGTGGCATCACATGGCTAACACAATATATCTAATTTATGTTGTGTTGATTTTCTTAGTTTTCATTGAAAGTGTTGTTTTTTTGAAATATGGATTAGAGGTGGGATAAAAAATTAAGGCCACAGAATCTGAATTAAAACACGACCCTTTTAAAAACCAAGAAAATTGACATAAAAAATTTGAACACCTCTAAAACACAACCGTTTCAATAAAAACCAAAAAAAAAAAAAATGTGTTTTACAAATAAGACAAGTGGAATAAAAATTATAAATAAAAAAAATTAGAAGTACATATATAAACATATATAACCATATTCCACCACACATCTAAAAAATAATACCAGTTGAAATTCCTCGTAACCAATTGAAAAAAAATCAAATAAAAAGCATAAATAACACCAGTGGACTTTATCCCTACCTCTGTTACTAAAAACACTTGTTACTATTCAATCATTTTAGCTAATTAAATATATTATTAATTAAAAAAATATATATTAATCATATTATAATTTTTTTTTAAATCTTGACAAAAACGACATTTAAGAAAAAGAGATTCCTAACCGAAAAAATGGCAGTTCAAATTTTCAAGACAGAAAAATGGGGTATCTTTTCCTTAGAATTTATTCAGTACACAATTCGTACAATTTGATAAAAAAACAGAGTGTGTTCTTTAGAATACAAATCGGAACTGATAAATGTTAAAGCAGCAAACACTCCTAACAGGACACAATAACAAGGCCACAACTTGAGTTAGCCTGTCTAACAATAGATCCAGATCCGCATGAAAAGGAGAACGGGAACTCTTCATTTAGGCAGCCCGGTTTCAGGATTAATAAGTGATCGGCTTTCATCAGTTAATACTAAAGGGCCTCTCCCAGGTCTTGTGCAGATAAAATAACTGACATCGCCCCTGAATTTCTGGGTATTATCCTTGGTTTCTGGAGGTGGAGGCAAAGCTTCCACGTCATTCATGCTCTGAATTCCAGCATCTTTTAATATTGTTTTGTCGCCTATAACATAGCTGTGAAACAGGGAGTAGCAGAGTATATAAATCATCTTAGAAATGAGAAGAGCGGCGGAGGTCAACTCATCCCAAAACCGTTTGCATTACACTATTCCCCACATTTTCTGACACAATCACAAACCAATGTGTGTGTGTGTGCGTGTGTATTATGTGGTGAAAAGTGCCCAGAGGGTGCAGTGGACTATGTGTAGGGTTGAAGGACCGGATATCGGGTTGGAGAATTTATTCCAACTGAAAGAATACCTGTTCAAATCAGCATCTGTTTTAGGAGGGAAGTAAAAGAGCAGCTTCTGAAGTAGAAGTGTAGCAGCCTTTCTGTTATGTGAAATAAGTACTGCGTTTGGCCCAGCATCAAAAGTATATGCTACCTGTGAATGACTTTTTGCTCAAAAACCAATCTAGGGTTGCACCAGAAAATTACAAGAAATTTAGCATTTGGACACAATCCAATTATGCGCTACTAGGAGGGCTTCACAAATTGCTTGTTTCTTAAATGCGTGTGAAAAAGATGTCTCGTTTAGAGAAGAGCCAAAAGCAAGAGGAATGTCACAAATTACCAACTTTAGGTCAAAGGTAACCATGCAGTTAAAACTTAACGATTCTTACAATTTACCTAGTTATTCTTTATTTACAAGATCAGAGATTATTTTGACACATGGTGGTTTTAAAAAAATATGGGAAGAAAGAAAGAAATGAACCTGAGGTGTTCCTTCAAAACGATTCCATTTCTCGACACAGCTGATTATCCTGAAAAGTTACTGCCTTGATGAGAAAAAAATGAACAGCATACAAACTGCAGCTTCTAAAGGAAAATTTGGGAATTACAGTTCATAAAAGATAACAATATTGTACGAGTACAGGCAATAAAAGTTGATCTGAGAAAGAGAGCGTGCCTATGGGACGTATCATTCATGTAGAATATAGGGGGTAGAGTGTCCAGGCAGACAGCATGAAACTGATTACTATCTGCACATGTAAGACGAGCAAAAGCTGGATAATCACGATTTTTTATTGCTTCCTCCATCTGTATTATTCGTTTGGGTACAACTTCCTGTAGAATTGAGATATGCATGAGACAAGGAATTCAAGGTTTCATTTGAAGAGAGAATAGGCCATCCCAGAATGATTTGAGGTCACAGAATGACCACGGAAAAATAGCCATTCCTGATATATACTGATATGAAATACAAAGTTGTTAAGAAAACATAGAAAGAATCCTAATATACCTTTGCCCTATGATGTAGAAGCTCACTGGTTTCAACAGTCTCACGCATCCCAGAGGTACTACTTGTTTCCTTCTGTCTTGAACTTACCTGAGATTAAACAAAAAAAAAAAAAAAAAAAAAAAAAGCACCATTTTATAAACAACAAAAAAGATGAATTGGCACACAACAAAAAAGAAGTGATTTGGGCTGGCAGGTAATATGTTCTGGAATACAGAAATAAAACACCACCACTATGCAGTAGTTGAGAGAGATCAAAATTATCTGTGAATGTAGAGAATGGAGATATAGAGAATGGAGATAGTCGTTTCTACTCTAGATCATGTATGTAAGTGAAATTGCTCCTTTTTCTCAGTTCCACCATTCTTAGTGACAATGAAATATCTGAACCAGAGCTCCATAGAACAAAAAAGAGAATGATACACTCGACAAAAGTCAATACAGAAAACTAATATGTATTAACATATATGAGAATTAATTTTAATGTCATTCCAGTGTAAATATTGATAAATTATTTGCTGGGGGAGGTTTGAAAGAACTAACCCTAAAGGAGGGAGAAAAAAGGAAAAAAGAAAATAAGTACTCTTTTAATCTCAATATAATGATTCAGCATTGACAAGACAGAGAGTTTCACTTTAGTTGCAAGTTGAAAAGTGAAAGCTTTGAGTCCGCAAAAGAATTATTGCAATTTTGAAGGAGGAAAGGACATGTAAAAACTGTTTAATGTGTGAGGATGAGTTATACTGTTGCCAACAACAACAAGAGCAAAAAAATAAAAAAAAAATAAAAAAAAAAACAAAACAAAAGAAGAAGAAGAAGAGGGTACCCACCACTGCAATGATTATAACAAGGTCCTCCCAGTGTTTCTCATCTGCTAGTTGAACAGCAAAGCTGTCGCTTCCATTTTCCTCCTTCAATAATAATCCAAGAAAAAGAGTTAACACTAGTAACAATGACCATTCAATGCTTCTACATCCATTACATTGAAACTAAAAAATAAAAGTACTTTTCCCATGATCCACTTCACAAATCCACCATACAGACTGCGACAAGCGCTTCCCGAACCTTGCCTGGATTTGAGAAAATAAAAACTTTTAACTATTTACTATACTAATTTGAATTCTAGAAAGATGATCCCTGATAATATCATTGGAACCTCAAGAGAAAACATATCATTATAAGGGGTGGGTGGTAAGGTGCGCACTAAGTATGTACATATAAATTTGCAAGTGCCGAGACTCATAAAATTATGCTCATCAATGTATCTGGGAATATATATATATATATATATATATATGTTAGTTTAGAGAAAATTGTGGAACACATAAAATAAGCCATTCTCAGAAAGTATATACGGCATGTACTACGAACTAATGAGGTTAATAATATGCATCCAAGGAATATGCTTACCTAGCAATCGCAGATAATTTACTGTGATCATCTTTCACATTCATTAGCTTAGCCAAGGAAAAAACTGCAAGGATAAACAGAAAATTGTCAATTTTTTCATTTATCTAGTTAGTTGTTTGAAAGGAACCCCTAAAACTATATTATGTTGTGCATATATACAACTCTTGTATTTCAGAAAAGGGCATTCAATCTGACTTAGACAGTCAAAACATAATGGCTTCTAATATTTGTATCACCTAAGACATCACCGTTACATAGCAAGAAAAAACACCATTTTAACAGTCCTTCCTTTTACACTTTATCATAAAAAGAAAAGATCTGATTGGACATTTTGTGTTTCAAGACATACAAACAATTTAGCATGATAGTGAAATCGTAGTCCACAATAGCTCACAGGGTAAACAAAGATACAAACAAAGATAGAACATATCAGGAATAACAAAATACAGAAAAAGATTTAACAATCAAGAATAAGCCATTGAAAACTTAAATTAACTGTATCTTTGACTGGCAGTCCAACTTTCTTTTCATAAACTCAATAAGTCTACGCAAGATCACTGAGATATGCAATCATTTGTAGCATCACAATGTCCAGGAAAAAAGTTCAGTTAATCGAAGTTATTATTTACATAATGCTTCAATCTTTAATGCCACAGACAAACCAAAGTAAAGAAAGCATTATACTGTGAATCTCTTGTGCAAGAGCGCAGTGGAACTTATATTACCTAGGCAAGCCAAACCAGCAGCTGATGAAGCCAAACCAGCAGCAGTAGGGAAATTATTATAAGAAACAACATGCACATGGAGCTCCTCCCAATCTTTCTTTGCAATCTTGATGCCCTTCTTCTCATCCTCAACATCACTAGCACGCGAACGAAGCTCCCTTAGACAATTCTGGTATCTGCCTCCCGCGAGAGATACCTCCTACACTAGCCCGAAATCCATATATATACATGAAGAACTCAAAAGCTTCTTTGATATATAATAATAACACATAGCAGGATACTAAAATAAACAGCGAAATTCATATATACATCAAGAACTCAAAAGATTCTTCGTTATAAAATTATAACATATAGCACGAAACTAAAAGGAACAGAACCACTTTGACCTAGCAGAGCCGACATTCAACCATAATACTCCCAAGGTTAGACCACATTTTAAATTAAAAAATGGTTGGACTTAAAAAATAATAATAATAATAATAACTGAATGAACTGCCATTCGAAAGTAATCAAATTGCTAAAAGAAACTAAGTTGGTTGAAATGCAAAGAGCATAATTACCATCAATAAACAAAGATGAAATCACTAAACCTCATATCAAAAATCAAATACAAAAACAATAATCACCCAATAAAAACACTAACTCAACATCAACAAGAAAAAACCAACTGCAAAATCAACAACAATAAGAGCACATAGTTACCTTTCCGTTAAGCCACATGCGGTCGCGGGTAAAGGCGGGGCTGACGGCGACGGAGGTGGTGGTGCAGAGGTGGTCGGGGTCAAGAGTAACGCTAATGCTGTCATTAATGGGAAGAATGAGGTTTTCATCTCTTTTTCCCCAGTACTTAATCACCGCTATATTCGTCGGCGTCTGCGCCGTCACCGTCAAAACCCAATTATTGCCACTCTCCTCAGCCATCCCTCAAACCAGTCCTCGAATTCTATGCCCCGGGAGAATGAAAGACTGGTGTTTTTCTACTCGGTGTGTGTGTGGGCGTGCTGGATGGGATCTGACAATGGGTAGGTGGAATGTGGGGCATTATATAAAGGTGAATTTGCTTAGTGGGTGTAGTGTGTATTCTTTGTGCATACATGCGCATGTGTTGCGGGTGGGGCGGGGAGCCCCGTGAGAGGGGTTGGTCATGGAAGAATAACCACCATTGTTGAATGAAGGGAAAGAGTTTTTTATTTGTTTATTTATTTTGACTTGCAACAAAAAATGGAATAAGCTGTTCCCACAATAGTCCTTCACAATTTACAACGTTAAATAAATTACTATAATAAATTGAGATAAATATTCTCTTCTTTCACATTTAGGATTCAGACAAATTGTGTATTAAATACGAATTTGGGAATCAAGTTGAGGATGCTAAGTCCAAAAAATATATATAGTATGTGTTTTTTTAAGTATATTATAAAATATTAATTTTTGGTCTAATGCTAATATGAACAAAATAAATCAATGAAATCAAGCCCTTAATTAATATTAGTGGCAATAATATCAGTGAAATCAATAACCTCTACTAAATCGATTAGAGACTATTTGCACGTCTATTAAATAGTTCAAGAAAAAATGAACTTTAAAAAATATTATTTTACCTATTGTAGAATATATTCCTAGCGGATTGTATCACATATTAATGGAATACATAATTTAAGTTTTGATATTTACAAAAAGAAATAAAAAAATGAATAAGTACGTATCATGTGTGAATGATATATATGTTACGGTTTGTATATGTCACTATTAAAAGAAAATATCGGGTGAAATGGCATGATCTTGATGTATTTAATATGTAACTTGTAATTAATATTTTCTTTCGAAAAGATACGTAGGTGTTGAATTCTATTAGAATATTAAAATTTTATTAATGTAAGAAGGTAAAATAAAATTAATAGAAGAAGATAAAAAGAGAAGGCAAACAGAAAATTTGAGCCAGCTTGTCAAATATATAACAGGTAAGAAATGATATAATCAAATATAAAAACAACCCAACATATTAAATTAAAACAATATAGAAAGCATTGATAAAGGATTCGTAGCAAACAAAATATGACTTCGGTTTTAACAAATTTAGGTAAACCAAACTCAGTGCTTTGCGGCCAAATTTTGAAAATAATGTAAACATTAGTTTTAAATGTATTATTATTTCTTCTTCTTCTTGAAAAACCTCATCAATGTCTTAATGCGAATAGATGCAAACAAAGAACATGGGGCAAATACTTTATTAGGAAAGAGATTTCTTATGTATTGGTGGCACGGAGGATTTTATAATTCTTGACGGACCTCAAAAACACATCAATTAAAAAAATAAATTGTGTCTAGCACGCTTGTGGCTGACGCCTATCAATTTTCATTTTTTTATAGATATAAGCAATACTTTTTAGTTAAACAACTAATATGCTTTAACTAAACAAGTAATACATTTAAATTGATAAGTAATATTGAACAATTTTTTAGTTCAAGTTCCATTGAATCTATACTAATATATTAATAAAGTAATCTAAAAATAGAATTTATCACCCATTCTCCATTAATAATAACGATTAACTATTTCTTTTGTTACTCTTAACCGTGAAACTATTACTATTTAATCGTAAGAGGTATTACTCCAAGTACTCTTTGTGTTAAAAATGTATTATTGTTTAATAGTAAATTTATCTCTTGATGTGTTGAAATATATTACCTTCTAGTGTTGAAAAATTATTGATTTAATCATGGTACTACTATTTAACCATAATAATATTATATTAGGAAGAAATGTTTATAGTATTTATCTATTTGGAAAGAAATATTCAGATCCCTCTAATATGAGAGAAATCTTTAGCCTATCCATTTACTAGAAAAGAAATATTTATAATATCTATCTCTTAAGAAATAAATGTTTAGAATATATATTTATTCTTTTATGAATATCTTATATTTAATCATTTGAGTCTTGTCCTCCAAGACATTGTCATTGTATATATATTTGTCTTTGATGCATCATATAACTCATTTAATTCTTATAACTCTTACATGATATCCAGCTTGAAGAGATTTATTCCCTCCTTATAACGATCAAAAAGCCAATCCGATCTCCCGCCCTGCATAAAGCCTTTCTCAATGACAACCGCCACCCCCATCAATAACGCGTCTCCCATCGTCCTCAACATCGTTGTTCAGACGCCACTCAAACTTACCACCAGCAACTATACTGCATGGCGATTCCAGTTTGAGACCTTATTAATCCAATATGACCTCTGATTTTATTGATGGATCTACATCGTGCCCAACCGCCACCATCGTCTCCAATGATACCCCCACAACTAGTTGTGATTATGTTTTCTATATCTGTCAAGATAAACTAATCTTGAGTGGTATTATTAAGTAGCTACAATATCGTGTCTAATCCAAATAAAGTATAAATTAATAACCCACTGCAGTTAGAGATAAATTATTGAAATTGTTATCATTGCTTCTCTATTTATTTTCTATTCACAAAACTCTTATTAATTAATAATAATTTTTTTATCCATTTCATCAATAATATACAAACAGAACATTCATCAGCGTACTTTTTAAGTCAGGTTATACATAGCAATGGGATTAATAATATATTTCGTACTTTTTAAAACTACCCAGAACTCATATCAATGTAAAAGTACTAAACTAAAACACCTAATTAATTATTCTCCTAATTTGGAAACTAATTTGATTTATTAATTAATCTACACCAACGCATATACAGTAGTGCTAGCATAATAACTCTAATATTGGAGCTTGAGATAAAAACTAGGAGTGCAAGAAGATACCTTTCTCTTCAATGGCTTCTTTTCGGGTTCTTGAACTCCTCCCTGGTTACCCCTACTAATTTATGTGTGTTATGTAAGAAAAATGACTTTAATCCTCCTATTCCACCGCCATAATTAAAGTCTACTTTCTTGCTTTCCTTATTTATTTATTTATTTATTTATCTAATAATATATTATCAACACTCATTTATCACATAGCTTAGTTGTATTAATATTACTATTATATATATATATATATATATATATATATATATATATATTAGTGTTGGGGCTTATGTTTAAAACTTCCACATAAGCGCCTTATATTTTACACGTTATTACTTCATTATTATTATTACTATTATTTTTTTTAAAACTCACCACTTGTAATTCTACTTTAATAAAACTCAACACCTTACCTCTTCCTCGACATTTGACCAAGGGGTTCAAGTCTATAATGTAAATCCTAGAAAAATCTTTAACTATGCACCGTAAAATAATAAAATACGACTACAAAATAAATAAAAATGCAATTTCAACAACACATAAAATTATAAGATAAATACAGTGCATGAACTATATTGGCCAATGAGTTATGAGAGGCTTGGGGTATCACATCCTCCCCTCGTTATAAAAATTTCATCCTCGAAATTTACTTACCTGAAGAGTTCTGGGTATTTCGACTTCATTTCATCTTCTCTTTCCCAAGTAGCTTCTTCTATTGACTGATTTTTTCATAGGACTTTGACTAGCGGAATTTCCTTATTTCTCAATTGCTTCACTTCTCGTAATAAAATTTCTACAGGCATTTCTTCATAGCTTAAATCTGTTTTTAACTCTACTGGTTCATTGTTCAAGATATGAGAAGTATTCACAACATACTTCCTCAACACAGATACATGGAACATATTGTGTATCTAAGTCATTGATCCAGACAAGTCCAGTTTGTAGGCAACATCACCAATTCTCTCAACTATAGGAAACGGACCAATATACCTCAGACTGAGCTTTCCTTTCTTACTAAACCGCATTACTCCTTTCATCGGAGAAACTTTCAAAAACACCTGATCTCCTACTACAAATTCTAACGTTCTCCTTCTTTTATCTGCATAACTTTTCTGTCGACTTTGAGCAGTTTTCATTCTCTCTCGAATCTGTGCTACAGCTTCTGAAATTTCTATGACCATATCTGGACCCAAAAGCTTTCGTTCACCAACCTCATCCCAATGTACTGGTGATCGACATTTTCTACCATATAGTGCTTCATATGGAGCCATTCCAATAGTTGATTGATAGCTATTGTTATAAGAAAACTCTATCACAGGCAAAAACTTGCTCCATTGTCCTTGAAAATCTAATACACAAGCTATGAGCATGTCCTCCAATATTTGTATTGTCCGCTCTGACTGCCCATCTGATTGAGGGTGATATGCAGTACTGAAGGACAACTGTGTCCCTAATGCCTTTTGAAGACTCTTCCAAAAGGTAGAAATAAATCTTGAATCCCTATCAGAAACAATAGATAGAACTCTATGAAGTCTGACTATATCTTGTATATATAGTTGAGCATATCGATCCATTGAATAAGTAGAACACATAGCAAGAAAATGAGCAGATTTTGTAAGTCGTTCCACAATCACCCAAATAGGATCATGTCCTTTAACTATTTTTGGTAATCCTACAAAAAAATCCATAGTAATGTTCTACCATTTCCATTCCGAAATCAGTAAGGGTTGCAAGGTTCCTGCTGGCCTTTGATGTTCTACCTTTACTTGTTGACATATCAGACATTGTTTTACATACTGCAACACATCTGTCTTCATACCTGGCCATCAATAATGCAATTTCAAGTCCCTGTACATTTTAGTAGCTCCTGGATGTACTGAAAACGGTGTGGAGTGTGCTTCTGCCATAATATTTTCATGTAAATTATCTACATTAGGTACACATAAATTTCTGAATTAAAAGACCCCTTCTTTTGATACCTGAAAATCTGATGCTTTTCCTAAAGCAACATTTTCCTTTACTTTAGCCAAATATTCATCTATGTGTTGTCCCTGTTCAATTCTATCAAGTAAAGTAGGTCGAAGAGTTAAAGCTGCTAGTTTTGCTTCCAATAATCCATGCATCATAACTTCGACTTTTATTCTCTGCAGCTCCAGCAACTTTGGTCTCTGAATTAAAGCCATCACAGTAATGTTATGAGTTGACTTTTGGCTTAATGCATCTGCAACAATATTTTCTTTACCAGGATGATAGTTGATAACACAATCATAATCTTTCACTAGTTTCAACCATCTTTGTTGCCTCATGTTTAACTCTTTCTGCATGAAGAAATACTTTAAGATTTATGATCAGTGTAGATCTCACATCGCTCTTCGTATAGATAATGTCTCCAAATTTTAAGTGCAAATACCACTGCAGCAAGCTCTAAATCATGAGTAGGGTAATTCTTTTCATATTCTTTCAGCTGTCTAGATGCATACGCTATTACCTTTCCATTCTGCATTAATACACAACCCAAACCATTCTTCGAAGCATCACTGCAAACCGCAAAACCTTTATTACATGATGGAATTGCAAGGATAGGTGTTGATGTCAACCTCTTCTTTAGTTCTTGAAAACTTTGCTCACAGCCCTCTGTCCATCGGAAAGTTACATTTTTTCTAGTCAACTATGTCAATGGAGATGCAATTTTTGAGAATCCTTCTACAAATCTGCGATAATACCTAGCCTGACCCAGAAAGCTACGTATCTCTGAAGGAGTTGTAGGTTGTGGTCAATTGTTAATTACTTCAACTTTACTTGGGTCAACTAAAATTCCATCTCCTGACACAACATGTCCCAATACTACTATGTCTATCCTGAATTCACATTTCTTGAACTTAGCATACAACTGTTTCTCTCTCAGAATTTCCAACACTTTTGTCAAGTGGGTAGCATGCTCTTCTTTTATCTTCAAATAGATCAAGATATCATCAATAAAAATGATAATGTACTTATCCAAGAGATCTTTAAATACTCGATTCATCAGATCCATAAAGGCAGCTGGGGCATTTGTTAGACCAAACGGCATTACTAGAAACTCATAGTATCCGTACCTGGTACTAAATGATGTCTTTGGAATGTCTTCCTCTTAATTTTCAGCTGATAATAACCCGATCGCAAATCCGTTTTGGAATATATTGATGCACCCTGAAGATGATCAAATAAATCATCGATTCTAGGCAAAGGATACTTGTTCTTGATCGTAACTTTGTTTAATTCTCTATAATCTATACACATTCTCATACTGCCATCCTTCTTATGAAAAAAAATTGGTGCAACCCAAGGTGAAAAACTAGGTCTGATAAAACTTTTGTCTAGTAAATCTTGCAACTGTATCTTCAATTCTTTCAATTCAGTTTGTGCCATTCGATAAGGGGATTTTGATATCAGAGCAGTCCCTAGGTATATATCAATCACAAATTTAATTTCTCGGTCAGGTGGTAAGCCTGGAAGGTCATCTGGAAACACTTTAGGATATTCTTGAACTATTGGTACTTCATTAATAGATAGGCAATGTTGCTCTTCAGTAGTCACAACACTCATCAAATAGCCCTCACAACCACTTTCTAATAACCTTTGTGCTCTGACTGCAGATATTAGTGGAAATCTGAAGTTCTTTCTTATTCCAACAAAGATAAAATGTTTCTCCCCAGTTGGCTGAAATGTAATTATCTTTTTCTGACAGTCTATAGACGCATAATATTTGGATAACCAGTCCATACCCAAAATTATATCATAATCATTCATGTCAAGTATGATTAGGTCAGCATAAAGTTCTCTACCATCAATAGGGATAACACATGCTTGTAAGATTCGATTTGCTTGTTTCGACTCTCCAGAGGGAATCACTACATTGTAACCATTCTTTACTATATCAGGTTCCCTACCTAGCCTTCTCACATACTCAGTGGATGCAAATAAATGCGTAGCTCCAGAATCAAATAATATGAATGTTGAAGTACCAAAGATAGAAAATGTACATGTTACTACAGATGGGTTTACCTCAGCATCTTCTCTGGTAATGGTGAAAACTCTAGCTGGTACTCTCCCTTGTGTCATATGGCTCAGTTTATTTGGGCACGTAGTATAAATATATCCTTGTTGTCCACATGAATAGCAAGATCTAGTACCCACAAGACAAACACCACTATGTTGTTTCCCATATTTAGAGCAACGGGGTAATGGTCTTGGTGCTTTACCCTGATTGGTTCTCAGACGCTTGCTTGAATCTCCTTGTTCTTGTCCCTATCCCTATCTATACTGAAAATTAGGTCTTGGGCCCTGAAATTGATGTGGTCTCTTTCTTTCATTTCCTACCCAACGATGTCCCTGTCTTTATGTGAACTGACGTCGAATCTCCTGTGCATGACGTATTCTCTGTTCAGCTTGCTCAGCTACCAATGCCCTCTCAACAACCTATGAGTAAGTAACTCCATGCATACCATCCATACAAACATCCCTATAAAGCTCCGGTGTCAGCCCTTCGACAAATTTTTCTACTTTGAGTGTATCCATTCTAACCATATGCTCAGCAAACATTGACAACTGCTCAAATTCGGAGATGTAATCTGTAACTGTCACAGGCCCTTGTCTCAACTGTATAAACTCATTCATTTTCATTGCACCGACTGGAGCAGTGAAATATTTGTTTGTGAAAAGTTCTTTAAACATATTCCAAGTCATAGTGACTACATTCTCGATGGCCTTCATTGTGTCCCACCAGTACCCTGCACTCCCTCGTAACATAAAAGACGCACACAACACATTTTCCTCGTCTAGTACTCTGTTTTACATAAACATATTTTCGATGGTTCTAAGCCAGTCTTCTGCAATTGTTGGATCCACTACATTTTCAAATGTTGCCAGGTTGAGCTTTCTGAACCTTTTCTCGATCAGCTCTGTTTGTTCTACTCGAGGCTGTGGATGGTTCATCTCATTTCTTTATTGTCCAGCAACATTCCTTCTTTGATTAGCTACTGAATTTGTCGTGACTATTGTTCCCCTAATCATGTCAATCTTTGGATAAGTGCATCGCGATCAGTGCCCAGAGCTTGTGCATTTTGTTCTGGAGCTCTATTTTCCCCACTGCATTCACCTCTGGTTCTCACCATGGTATCACCGACTGTACTCAATCCTAGATCACAGACCAATATAACTCATGAAATATATAATGCAAAAAAAAGATAAATAAAACTTACCGGCATGGTTATGCTCCACAAGTTTTGAGCTCATGTACATGGACAGTCTACAGGTCATAAACCAGGCTCTGATACCACTCTTTGACACCCCACCCTAATAAACCTTAACATAGTTTACTTAACTTGATTAAGCATGTACATTTTCTTTTCTCACCTATAAACGCCTGTAACAGGTTTACAAGATACAGTTCATCTCAGAATTAAAAGCTCAATTACACCCATAAGCAAGAATCACACCAATATTTACATGTCAAAATCAAGTAATAATATTGAAGTCCAAATAGCACAACAAAATAGAATCCAAAAGCATAGTAAGTCCATGGTTTAGCCCCAAAGGTCGTCATCCATGTACACTGATCCAAAAACTCAAGCCTATCCATGTCTCACATGCCACCGACTCAAAATATCATAGAGCCTATCCATGTCTGACATGCCACCGGCCTGACGAATCAAGCCTATCCATGTCTCACATGCCACCGGCTCAACATATCATAAAGTCTATCCATGTCTCACATGTCATCGGCCTCGGTACACTAATAGTGGTCAACATTATATTTCTGTTTATTTTCATCATATAGTGCATGCAAAGCAGACTATATACAACTTATGCATCACATGTCAATGCTCGTGAATGTTATGCTTATATAATATCAAACAAGTCATTCACACCACGTAATTCATATACATCAACATCAAGTAACACAAGTCATAAATATCTCATAGCAAAATAATACGAACAAGTACTATGTCTATGCATTTTATGTGCAAATAGATTTCTACTTACCTCAACTTGTAAGGTTGATGATTTCCTAACTTCCTAAATCGCCTCTTTTTTCTCTCTCTATTTTTTCTAAGCAGCTCCGATATCGTGTCTAATCTAAATCAAAGTATAAATTAATAATCCAATAAAATTAGAGATAAATTATTTACATCGTTGTCATTGCTTCTCTATTTATTTTCTATTAAAAAAACTCTTATTAATTAATAATAATTTTTTTTATCTATTTCATCAATAATATACAAACAGAACATTCATCAACATACAACTTACATTTACTATTCTTATAAGTCAGGTTATACATAGCAATGGGATTAATAATATATTTCCCAGAACGCATATCAATGTAAAAGTACTAAACTAAAACACCTAATTAATTATTCTCCTAATTTGGAAACTAATTTGATTTATTAATTAGTCTACACCAACGCATATACAGTAGTGCTAGCATAATAACTCTAATATTGGAGCTTGAGATAAAAACTAGGAGTGCAAGAAGATACCTTTCTCTTCAATGGCTTCTTTTCAGGTTCTCGAACTTCTCCCTGGTTACCCCTACTAATTTATGTGTGTTATGTAAGAGAAATGACTACTAATTTTCATTCACAGCACTGTGCCAACCCACCACGCCCTAGTTCCACTTTGTCTCAATCATGCCCTAACAGCAACGCCACCCTTGCCGACTGCAAACCCTATCTTGGCAAGTGTCAATTATGTCGTGAAACAGGACACACCGCCAACCGCTGCCTTTCATTTCAATCCATTCCATGGCAGCCCCCACGGACTTCTAACATGCTTCTGACATATGCTTCTCCAGCCGCACATATGGACAACTACTCTCCCTCTCTAGACGAATGGGTATTGGATTCGGGCCGGGGGCATCCCATCATGTGACCCATGATCTTGCCAACTTGTTGCTTCATTCCTTTTATGACGACACGAATGAGTTAGGCATTGATGAAACCTTTCACGGTAATGATTTACATATTTCTCACACGGATCATCTTCAGTTGTCTCTTGTTAACTCGCTATGTCTCATCAATGTTTTAAGTGTGCCTACCATTAAGAACTTGAATTATGTTTCCCAATTGAAAAAGTATTGTCTATTGACCATAAATGTAATGTTTTTTATATAGAAAATATTACCTAATAACCGTAAAAGCATTACTTTTTGCATTTAATGATATGTTGTTTAACACTAAATTTATATTATTTGACCATAAAGGTATTATTAGTCTTTGTGTTTAGATATATTATTTTTTGTGTTGAAATGTATTACAGTTTTAATCATAAAATATTACTAGTTTAATTATAAAAGTATTGTTGTTCAACTGTTAATGTATTACTGCTTAACCATGAAAGTATTACTTATTTGCCTAAAATATAATGGTATCGTTTGTTTAATTAAAAAATATTATATCATATCATGTAATCTAATGGAAAAGAACATTTTCTTATGCTTATTAAATAAATAAATAATTTTGCACTTTTATAGTATATGATTTTTTTTTAACATAACCACATAATAATCAGTCAGTATTTGATGGATATCTTGAAATAATTTATCTATTAAAATAATAAATATGCTAATATGAGATTTTTTATGGGGACAAATAAAAATAATCAGAAAAATTATTTAAAAAAACTAATCCATAGAGGTTTTATGCATCTATACTAATATAATTACAAAACTATCTATAGCAAATTTCCACCATTTTTCAATTTCCAAATTTGGTAATAATGATGAAATTTTATCTATAAACAAATTTTTAAAAAAATTATATATATAGATATATATATCAACCACATGGGACTGGAATGGATCCGACCCCTGATTCAGATCCATCACAATGGATGCATAAATTTTTTTGTGTTTATTAGAGACGGACATATTACGATGAGTAGCGCAAGCATGAAATGTCAATCTTATAAGGTCAAATATTGGCACCCAAAGTTCTACAAACTTTTTTTTTTTAAATAAAATAAATAAATAACTTTCACAACGTGGTACCTGGTAATTTGTAGTATTAAATTACATGTATAACCAAGTTGGGAACTAAAAAGACAATTTAACCTTGCTCTTGTCTAAAATGTAAAAATCTTAAGGAAATAAATTTATTGGACTTAACTTGTAGAAATTTTCAAATGGTCTGACTGTGCCCAATAATAATATGACATATTCAACCAATTATTTGGAAGCTGATTAAATTATATTTGTTTAAAGTTTAGTAGAATAAATATGGCTCAAGTTATGGAGTGAATCTCTTGTAGTTCATTTGTAGGTAAGGGATCCGATTATTCAATATGGATTCGTTTAGAAACATACAGGCCCTTATTGAAGCACGCCCCCAACGAATTTCACCCCATAAATATTGTGTGCGTTCCGAGTTTAATATTTTTTTTTTATATAAAAGATTATTTTTTTTATCTAAATTTTACTTTTTTAGATTGTTCCAAAAATAATATTTTTTCATTATGAAAATATTAGTTTTACACAACAAAGCATTATATTTTATTAAAAAATATTTTTTTATATGATTAATTACAACAAGTGTCTAGTTAAAAATAATATTTTTTCTCAAAAAACGTATCAATTTCGAACACGTGTCCGGAAAAAAAATACACCTAGTAGATGTTGCGTTCGGATTAGGCCAACTAATATCCGCATGTTTTGATTATTTTTGGAGTTGAATCCGATTCGATGCATATAATATAATCTATGTATATGAGACACATAAATTTTATACAAATCATTTTATTTACTAGAGTTTTAAATCATGAATTTTGCTATTATTACCCCTAGATACTCTAACCATGTCCATCTTCTATATGTTTCGAATAAATTTGAAAATATTTTTATTTTCCTCTAAATGATAACATTGTAAATAAACAAATGATAACAAATTAAAAGACAAATTTTTATAATAAATCTAAAGATTGTAGGTAATAAATAAGAAATACAATTTTCACAAAAATAAAGCTGTACAAAATATTTTTGGATTTATTATGTAATTTTCAAACTTCTTCATTTTTGTCTTAATTTATATAATTTAGAGATTTTATTTTCAAACTCAAAATTTTTAGTCATTTAAACATTCAACCACAAATAAATTTACTATTAGTAATTCAAAAGAAATTTTACAGTAATACCCTTCATTATTTTTTAACATTTTAGGAATGTAGTAGGCTTGGTGTCACGAAATTGGGCCTCTTGGGCCACTTTTGCACTTAGACTTGGGAGGTTCATGCCTTACCAAGCCCAATCTTTGAGCCCAAGGGCTTGGCCCACATTTATAACCCCTTTGTACATAGAACTCTCTAGAATATTAGGATTTGGAAATATTCTAGAGAATGTGTATATGTATAGTAAGTTGTAGAGAATTCTAGAGGCTTGATCCCTACCGTAGGATCTAGTCGATCACCACCGTCCATTGAGGAGGTGGAGTAGTATAAATAGGGGTCATTCCATTCATTTGTAATCATCCAAGAATTCAATCATCAAGCTCTCTTTAAGTGAGTTTGAGTGAATAAAGCTTTCCTCCAAATACTTGCACTCTTTACTTTCTTGCCAACACTTTTGCACACACTTCACTTTCGAGAGAGGCTGACTTAGCAACCGCGAGGGGTGGAAATAAGCTAAGGCCGCACGGGTCGTTGTTGAGGGAACAAGTCCGTGACAGGTGGTATCAGAGCTCGGTTTGGGTTAAGAGTTGTGCACAAGAAAAGTGATGGCGGGTATCGAATCCAACGTAGCCGAGGAACGAGGCCGAGAGACCGTTCAAGCCCAACCCAAGAAGAGGCATGATCAAAGCAAGGCTCGTGAGGGTCCTTCGTGAGAGCCTGTTGCTGCCGAACTTGGGGAAAAACTTGAGAGGTCCAATATGATTTCAAGACCTTGGAAGATCATGTCTTGGAAGAACTTGACACGTTCAAGGGGGACGTGGAAGTAACTAACAATGATGTGGATACTCGATTTGCCAACATCGAGGATGTCATCCAAGCCCTACGAACCAGCATTGAGGGGATGCGGGAGGACTTGGCTTTGTGCAAGAGAGCCGCAGCTAGAGGGGAGGCTAGCATTTCCGTTGCTCCACCAAGGGTGGAATGCCCCAAGCCAACTGGGTTCAATGGAGCAAGGGACGCCAAGGAAGTTGAGAACTACCTATGGCGGATGGAACAATACTTTGAGGGACTCAACCTCACGGATGAGGCAGTTAAGGTAAGGACCGCTTCTCTTTACCTTTTCGATACTGCCATGCTATGGTGGCGTAGGAAGCATGCCGACATGGAACGCGGTTCATGCCGGATTGACACTTGGGATGACTTCAAGAGGGAACTCAAGCGCCACTTATATCCCGAGAATGTGGTCTATGAAGCTCGGAGGAAGTTAAGGGAATTGAAGCTGTTGATATGTCTTGAATCACACACTTCGCAGAGCTATATATATCAAGGAAGAAAAGGCATGGCTAAAAATAAGGAGAATCAAGAGTAAATCTGGGAACAAATCTTAGAAAGATATGATGAAGATATAAGATATGCATATCCAGGACAAAGATATGCATATCACCAATTTCGGTGTTTTAGATTTTCCTCAGTACTATATATATGGTCCTTGAGATCTGTAATTTGTGCCACACATACCACATAATAAAATCCGTTCTCCTCTCTGCCCGTGGACATAGCCAATTTATTGGTGAACCACGTAAATCTTGTGTCTTCTTTACGTTTCCTGTTTCTTGTTTATGCTCTATAATCCTATTCTGTCACAACAAACTGGTATCAGAGCCTGGTCGTTTCGATCAGGGTATTTTCCGCACTGTTAGGGTTTTTGGAGCCGATCAAGAATGTCTGCTTTCAACGTAAAGGTTGACAAATTCACCGGGAGAAATAGTTTTGGCTTATGGCAGATCAAGATGGGATCTCTGTTGAAGCAGCAGGGTGTGTGGGCGCCGCTATCAGGAAAACCTAAATCTGAGGATGTAGATGAAGAAGAGTGGAATACCCTAGAAGAAAAGGCCCACTCGACTATCATGCTATGTCTGTCTGACGATGTTATCATCGAGGTTGCGGATCAGGAAACTGCCGATGGTCTCTGGAAGAAGTTAGAGAGTCTCTACATGACGAAGTTTCGACATTGTTTGGACTTGCTAAATGTCACAAGCTGTTAGATGCCCAAGGAGGGCAAATCTGAGGCAGAAAGGAGGAGTCTGTTCATCTGGCATTGTAATGATGCATCTGCAAGGAAGATTCAAGTCAAGGTGGAGATTTGTTGATATGTCTTGAATCACACACTTCGCAGAGCTATATATATCAAGGAAGAAAAGGCATGGCTAAAAATAAGGAGAATCAAGAGTAAATCTGGGAACAAATCTTAGAAAGATATGATGAAGATATAAGATATGCATATCCAGGACAAAGATATGCATATCACCAATTTCGATGTTTTAGATTTTCCTCAGTACTATATATATGGTCCTTGAGATCTGTAATCTGTACCACACATACCACATAATAAAATCCGTTCTCCTCTCTGCCCGTGGACGTAGCCAATTTATTGGTGAACCACGTAAATCTTGTGTCTTCTTTACGTTTCCTATTTCTTGTTTATGCTCTATAATCCTATTCTGTCACAACAGAAGCAAAGGGGCACCATTCGAGAATATGTGAAAGAGTTCACCACCCTCATGCTTCAAATCCCTGGCCTAATAGACAATGATCTCCTCTTCTACTTCATCGATGGGTTGCAAAGTTGGGCAAAACAAGAGATACATCGACAAGGTGTCAAGACTGTAGATGAGGCCATTGCCGTCGTTGAATTCATAGCCGACTTCCAACCACATCCCCACACCGATGCTCCCCGAAAGAAAGAGAAGTACCACACCAAAGGTGGGGGAGAAAGACGGGACGGGAAAGATAGAGATGATCGGGGCAAAGACAACCGAAGGCACAACTTCGGAGGAAGGGACAAGCAACCAACCCGACCCAACTATGAGGAGAGGAAGAAGGCCTTCATTCCCAAGGATGGATGCTTCGTATGTAAGGGACCCCATGCCATGAAGAATTGCCCAAAACTTGGGTCCTTGTCCGCAATGGTGGAGAGACATGATTCGGGGACATGTGTGGAAGAGGAGTCGAGTCACATTAGCTCACTCCAAATCCTCAACGCCCTAAAAGCCAAGCCAATGGCCACGACATCTAGTAAAGGGCTAATGTACGTGGAAACACTCATCAATGGTGTGTCAACCAAAGCATTGGTAGACATGGGAGCCACGCACAATTTCATGACGGAAGATGAAGCTAAGAGGTTGAAGCTTCGATGGACAAGAGGCGAGGGTTGGCTCAAGACATTGAACGCCAAAGCTCAACTACTCAATGGAGTAGCCCGAGGCGTGGAGCTACAATTGGGCACTTCGAAGGGCCAAGTGAATCTTTCAGTGGCACCCATGGACGACTTCAAAGTCGTGCTTAGCATGGAATTCTTACAAGAGGTAACTGCTATTCCAATGCCTTCATTTAGTACGGTGTGTATCCTTGGAAGAGGAGCACCTTGCTTGATTCCTACCATCGAGCTACTTGACGGCCAAACTCGAGGAGGCAAGCAATTATCGGCCATGCAAATCACCAAGGGGGTGAAACATGGCGAACCAATATACTTGGCCGTTGTTAAAAAGGAGCATCAAGCTACCGAGAAGATGGAGGAGGCACCATCTATAGTTAAAAGGGTCCTTGAGGAGAACAAGGACATCATGCCAGCCACATTACCCAACAAACTTACACCAAGGCAGGAGGTGGAGTACAAGCCGGGAGAAACCAATGTGGTGGTCGAGACATTTAGTCAAAAAGCGGATCTTGCAGCCATCACCCTAGCCAAAGGGGACATTATCGATTGCATCAAGGAGGGACTTGAGCACGACCCAATGACTAGGGAGCTCGAAAAGCTAGCCGAGGAGGGCAAGACACTGCAAAGGAGTGAAACCACAGGAAGGAGTCCGTTTGAGCTAGCCACGGGGCAGCAACCCTTGACTCCCCACACCTTGGCTACACCCCTTATTGATGGGAAAAGTCCGGGGGCAACTAAAATGGCGAAGTCGTGGGAAGAAGAAGCCGACATCGCCCGAGCCTGATTAAAGAAGGCCCATAAGAGTATGACGAAGTGGGCAGATGAGAATAGGCGACCCCGGGAGTTCAACATTGGAGACCAAGTCCTTGTGAAACTCTTGCCACAACAGTTCAAAGCTCTACGAAGTTCGCACAAAGGATTGGTCCGAAGGTATGAAGGTCCCTTTCCCATCAGTGCTAAGGTAGGCAAGATATCTTATCGTGTTGACCTACCTAGCACTTTAAAAATTCACCCGGTCTTCCACGTGAGTATGTTGAAGCCGTACAATGGAGACATGGAAGACCAAAGCCGAGGGTATTCTCAACGAGCACCTTCCGTGGTGACCAAGTCATTCGACAAGGAGATTCAAGAGGTGTTATCGAAGAGAGTTGTTCGAAGGAGAGGTGTTCCACCCCGCACCGAGTACTTAATCAAGTGGAAGGGACTGCCAGAGTCTGAGACAACATGGGAACCCGAAGATGACTTGTGGCAGTTCAAGGAACAACTTCATCAATACGAGGCGACGAGGGCGCCGCCGGAATAGGTGGGGGAGAATGTCATGAAATTGGGCCTCTTGGGCTACTTTTGCACTTAGACTTGGGAGGTTCATGCCTTACCAAGCCCAATCTTTGAGCCCAAGGGCTTGGCCCACATTTATAACCCCTTTGTACATAGAACTCTCTAGAATATCAAGGTTTGGGAATATTCTAGAGAATGTGTATATGTATAGTAAGTTGTAGAGAATTCTAGAGTCTTGATCCCTACCGTAGGATCTAGTCGATCACCACCGTCCATTGAGGAGGTGGAGTAGTATAAATAGGGGTCATTCCATTCATTTGTAATCATCCAAGAATTCAATCATCAAGTTCTCTTTAAGTGAGTTTGAGTGAATAAAGCTTTCCTCCAAATACTTGCACTCTTTACTTTCTTGCCAACACTTTTGCACACACTTCACTTTCGAGAGAGGCTGACTTAGCAACCGCGAGGGGCGGAAATAAGCTAAGGCCACACGGGTCGTTGTTGAGGGAACAAGTCCGTGACATTGGGCATACGTACATCATCAAATTCTAATTAAATAAACCAACATTACAGAATTTTTGTCATAAACCTCAAAATGTAGTGTTTGTATTGAAACGGTATAATTAATTTGTTTGATTAGTTAGGGAGTAATTGTTTAGATTTTGAAAAAGTTAGAGATTTATTGGTCGTTTATTAAATTAAGGATTTAGTGATTAATACCCTCGGACAATCTAAATACACCCAGTTCAAATTAATTTAAAAATATATTTATTATTTAATAAACAAAAATAACAAACTTTTATAATAAATAAATAAAACAAAAACAAGAAAGTTGTTGGATTTATTATATAATTTTTAAGATTTTGTATTAATTTAAATAATTTACAGATTTTTTGTTTTCAATCTCAAATTCATAGTAATTGAAACAATTAAGCACATAGAAATTTAGTATTAGTTATAAATATTCAATCCATCCTGAAATCTTTTGTTCAAATACAAACTTATCTGAAGCCCCCAAAACAATGATGGTCAAACTTGGTTTCTCAAACTAAAAATAAAAATTGTAACATACATGAAAGAAAGTAGTAGAGTTAAGGAGAGCGAGCATGAAAGGAGGAGATTCGATTTCGAGAGCAGATGAAGTTATTGCCTCATCATATTTTACGAAGAATGGATATAAATAGAAAGAGCACTTTCGATTTAGAAGATCAAACAACTACCATTGTTAAGCCTAGGAAGTCGAACAACATGCATCTTGTTCGACTACTAGCGTCGAATGTTGCATGTTGTGTTTCGCCTCCTTTGTCAAACTGAGGCGCCCCCCATTTGAACAATTAGTATCGAACAATATGCTTCGTTCAGTTAGCGACTTTGCAACCTCAAATTGATTTTAAATTGACATCTCCATACCAACATTCCGATGAACATATACTAAATCTAAAACATAAAATTATATAACTTAAAACTTCTTCTTCTTTTTCTTTTTTCCCTTCTTTCTCTCTTTCTTCTTCCTCCTCTATTTTTCACGCTGTTTTTTTAATTAGTTTATCTTATTTTAATTTTAATCTAAGAAAATGGGTATGATATGAATCATATGGGCTGGATTTTGAAATTTAAAGCTATTTTTTTATTATATTTAACAATGAGTTGCATTAAGAAAAAAATAAATAAAAAGTGGGCCGTATATAGTGGCCCCTAAATAAGAATCATAACTCTTATTTTGATACCAATGAAATAATAGTTTAGGCAAATTGAAAAAGAAAAACAAAATAAAATAAAAAATTGCCCCCTTAACTTTGCCATAATTATGAAATAGCCAATAATTTGACTAATTTTTAGAACCCTTTATAAGTTTCAAAAAACTAATTTGAAAAGTTAAATAATGCTATAAAAATCACAAAATTATTTGAAAATTCTTAAAATGAATTTAGAAATATACCACATTATTAGGTGTGGACACAGTAGGCTGGTTGGTTTACGTTGAATTTGACTATATCATACTTTAAAAGACATTATAGGCTACAAGCTTGTCTCCAATTGAGTTTGGATGTTTCAACCATACTTCAAATGTAACTCTAAATTTTGAGGGAGAATGTTTCCTCCGCTATTTCCTTAAGTTTTTATATTATTTTATTTTATTCTTTAATTTTTAATTACATTGGAAAATTATTTAAGTATTTTGTTTACTTATTTATATCTCATATTGTTCTTTAATTAGTTTGTATTTTTAGTTATTACTTACCCCCCCCCCCCCCCATTTGATTAATTGATTTAGTGTTTTCTTTTAATTTTTATACCTAAAAACTGAATAAATACTAATTCAAATGCTAGAAATATTTTAATTATAGCAATTGTCATTTATTCTTAATTCACAATACTATACCTGCTTAATTGGATGCGAAATCGTTAAATTGAAGTAATAAGTTTCATGGCATAACTAAATATAAGAAGAAACTCATAATTTTCATTTTCCACAATTTATGGACGTGTTGAAATCACGGCTGAAGATGTGGATGACCAAAAGTCGACCCAGACCGAATACCGACCAAATCGAACTCAATTTTATAATTTGGGTCGGTTTCTAAAACAATGATTCGGTTTTGGGTTTGGTGGTTAAAATAACCGTAACGATCATATTATGAATTATATATACATATATTTTATTTATGTATATACTCTCTCATCTACTTTGACTTTTTTTAATTTATTGTGAATAAATTTACATTTTTGCCAATCAAATGGGAATGATTTCGGTTAACCGAATTTTAAACCAACTGTACCAATTTATCGGTTTTAGATATAAGTCTGTCCAATTTGTTTTGATAATTTTATATTTTTTTATTTTTAATATTCAGTTCAACCAACAACTCGACCATTATTCATCCCTGACAAAAGATCTTGCTCTGCAAGGATTCAAATGTTTATAATAAGGGCAAAATATCTCTCTTGAAAATATGAATTTACAAAGAGAAATAAGTTAGGTGTAGTGTCGTTAAGAGTATTATTTATCTCTCTAGAGAATATGAATTTACAGAGAGAAGTAAGTTATGTATAGTATCGTTAAGACTTTTTCTCTCTAGAAAGAAGCTTTGGAATCCGCCTATCACATGCTTCCTCCATCCGACTCCTTCGGATTTCATTCTGCTCTTCATTCTTTTTGAAGATTTTTGGAAGAACAGCCTATTGATTCAGTCAATTCGCTGGGATTATCAATTTTATCTACGGAGTTTACCCAAAAAAAAAAAAACTGCCAACGTAGATTGGATGTAATGGTTTGCGTTCCTCGGTTCTAGGGGACGTTGTTTTCACTGTTCGGTTCTTCAACTGTTCATCACGATACCGGATTCCTACTTCCTGGATATCGTTTGGTTGGTTTCTGCATATTCATCTTTGTGGTTACTTTAGAGTATCAATTCATCTGGTTGGTTATTCTTAATCGGTGGATTTTGTACTTTTTGTTTTTGCGTGATTTTAGTGTGTTTTCTTTGGTTCGCTGAGTAAATTCAGTGCTGATTAACTCAGCTTTCGCTGAGATTGTGTGGATTAAAGCAGGGCTGTCCCCTGTTCTTTGGATTCTTGTTCCTGTTTTTGGGCCACGCACTTTGTTGCAGACTGGGTGCCTTTTCTTGGTTTTTCGGAGATCTTTGGCCACGTTGTTTGCAGTAGGCTATGTGATTCTTCAGTTAGTTCGATGGGATTTATTGCGTTAAGGCACTTTAAATTCTAACAAGTGCATCAGCCTGCTAATATCCTGGTACCAAATTGGGCGTTCTTTGGTTCTTGCAAACAGGCGTTCTGTGTTCGTCGAGGAGCGCAGGTTGAAATTTCTCAAGGCAGTTCCTTGGGCGCAGCGAAGAGTAGTTTGCAAATCGTCAGGACATTCCCTTGCTGGCAGTGGTTCCCTGCCTACCGGAGCTTTGGAGCCGGACGACCAGCAAAGTGCGTTTAGGAAAAGAGACGACTTAATGTTTTCTTTCCTAATTTGCAGGCTGGCGGCGTATGTATTCTCTTAGGGTTCACAAAATTCATGGTAATTGGGATTCAATCATACGACGCGTCTAGGGTTGGGTAATTAAGGAAAGTCATACCTTTCCTCGTTCTTCAGCGGTTTCCATTCGCGAGGGATACTGATGCAGAATTTCGCTAGGGTTCATCCCATTCCTGTCTGCCTTCTCTGAGTTGACTGCTGTTCCCTTTCCGCCACCGTGTTGGCCTTTGTGTTGCTTGGAGTTTTTTCCCCATGTTTACAGTTGTGTTCTAGGTTGCTTGTTCCGACCCCGTGCTGGGGTTAGGGACTATTTTTATTTCTCTTCGGGTATGTCCGAGTATTGGTGTACTCAGAACTTTTTTTACTTTATTTAATTTCCGCAATTTCGACAATAAAAAAAAAAAAGAGTATTGTCATATTTGTTATAACATATCATGTATGCATTGCACATTATAATCTTCTTATATAATTAGACTAGTTTGGGGAAAATTGTAAGACAATAATATTTTGTATAAGTTGTGTTTAGTCATACTTGAGACATTAGAGTTCGATAGAAAAACAAATAATTTGTAACTATTTTCTTTTATATCTTTTTGAATTCAATTTGTTATAGTGAATCATTTCGCCCTAAAGTTTTTTCTTTAATTTTTTTTATTATTCACGTTGCAATAATGAATCATTTTACCGTAAAGGTTACCATAAATTTATAACTTATAGATAATTTAGATCCTCTCTTATTAGTCTTTTATTTTATATTTCCGTTCTGTCCTTCATGGTGTTGTCATAAGATCATTGACAACATTTTATCCTATACTTTTATATTCTACAACAGATACTTTCACCTATAAAAGTCACAAAAACAATAAATTTATATGAAACATGCGAGATAATAATTAATAAAGGAAATATAATAGAAATTTATGTGTGAGTTTGTTACAATTTGTAGCAAGACATGTAATGTTCTATGTGGTGTGAAATTAATTCTCAAAATTATAAGCATAATCATTTCATCGTTTTAATAATAATAGTTGAAAATTATTATATTTGACTAATAAATAATTTGTATCAGTCAATAAAACATAAAAAGTAAATAATAAATAGATTTTTAAAAAAATGAATAAAACAGTACAATTTTGAGTTCTGTAGATTAACGATCAAAACTGTAAATTTTAGGATTGAAATTAGATTGAAGATGACTAACTGCAAAACTACCTAAAAAATAAAAAGATAATCTGTAAATTTGAAGTGACCAATTGGAGATGGCCAAATAAATTCAATAAAGCTAAGAATAAAGTGCTCACTACATTGCTGAAAAGAGTCCACGTCTCCAACTACTTTTACATGGTTCATTATCTTTTCAATCAGACACTTGTTTCTACTTCCATTGTAATGATGATATTTTTTTTCTCTCTCTTGTGTTAAACCTTGTTGGATGAACATTTTGTGTTGAAAGAAATGCTTTAATGTCCATAATCCTGAACATATGCAACCTTAAATACCAACTGCTCATGATTAAAAATACATTTATTGCAAAGTGGATTATAATAAAGCACTAATAAAATTATGCTATCCATTAATGCCATTGGAGTGCCTCTACAGCTTGTTGATGAACGCTTTTGTCTCCTGCTGCTACTACGTTGAAAGCTGCATTACAGGAAAACGACCGGGCACTGGATCATTGGATAGTCATAACTCAGGTAAATTTTATTTTATTTCCGTTAATTTGACCATGTTCAATATAAATGACTTCTAATTTCACAGGTTTTTTGTGATGACCTCTAACTTTTAATTTTGTCCAATTTATATCCAATCCATTGGAATTTAAAAAACTCATTGGAAAATCATGACGTCACGGAGCTAATTTCACTTGCCACGAAGTAAACTGACCGTCACGTAAGCAATTTCCGACAAGAATTATGAATTCCGGTGAAAATTGGCTTAAATTGGACAAAATCATAAGTGAAAGGTTATTATCAAAGCCGCAAAAAAATAGGTCATATACTTGACAGAGTCAAATTAAATAGACATAAATTGAAATTTTCGTAATTTTAGTTCAAAAAAATGATGTGATCCACACAAAAGTCATACAAGGAGCATGAGCTTTAGAAGAAGCCTCCCAATAAAGTTGATGCCCCTTCCAATCGGTTATAACTCCACCCGCACCTTCAATCACAGGTATCAGGGAAAGGAAATCGTACGGCTTAAAAAAAAAAAAAAAACAAAACAAAAAAAGAAGTTAAATAGCCGAGCATCACTATATATGCATAAAAACTATTGCTAGTCACATGCTAGTCAAAACAGAGGATAACAATGAGTCACAAGGTCACATTCTATAGCTAAAGTGGAAGAAGAATAAATTATACTAGAGATTATTAATAGTAACAATTTCAATAAAGCACGCGATTAAAGTTGGTACAGCATCCACTCAAATGTAGCAGAAAATAGTGAATAAAAAACTGACCTTGAGGCCTGACTCAATCACGAGATCCACAAAACCTGAGGCCAACAGGGCATATGCATAACAATCACAACCGTACAGTGGCACTTTGACCTACAAAACCAACAATTCGAATATCAAAATAACGTAACCTTTTTTATTCCTTGGACAAAGCTAACGTTAGAAACAGAGGCAGAGCATTCTTCAGACCTTGGCTAATAGACAAATTGAACTGATTATTTGTGATGCCATAATACATAATTATAGCATGGTACCAAAACACTTAGAAGCAATGAAATAGATTCCTCATGCATAACAGTGAACCCTCCACCATCCAGTTCAGGCTACACAAAATTTCTTCATGAGAAAAATTAACCTACACTATGACTACTAACACTATAAGGTGTGAAATCTTTATAGATTTGCAGGTAAATTCTAAGATGTGATCAACTTCTTTCCTTGATTAGAAGGAAATAAAAATGCAAACCAACAAAGATCTTATCTAGTTTTATTTCAAAAGAGTTCAGATAACAACAGAAAAAGTAGCAAGAGCTATATCCATCCAAACTGTAGCAACAAGTGGGCATACCATGTTTCTCACTCGAGCGAAAGCCGCCTCAGCATCCCCGCTAAATAAATGAGGGCTAGTTGTGTACCTGAAACAGATCCTCAACAACTCATCACCAACAGACAGAAAAAAAGCTTAGAACAAATATTTCCTTGCAAAGTCTACAGAATATATAAACTCATTTTTAAAGACATTTCATTGAGCGGGTACATACAGGTAGGCTTTTGATAGTTGTGAACATTTGCGTGCAGAAATTTCCTGTCCATTCAAAGTCGTTTTCCTCCCACTTATTCCAATCCATCTTTCTTTCAGGATGGGTTGGTCAATAATGCCAAGAATCTGCAACAAAAAAGAAGAATAAAGTTGAATTTGTGTTTCAAATTCAGAATACAAAATAAGAAAAGAAGAACTAGAATTGTTTTCATAGGCTTGCGAAATGAAATAAATAGCAAGAATCCTTACCGGTTTACCCTTATGGAGTAAAGCAATTAGTGTTCCAAACAAGGGTTTGCCTGTCATAATTTTGTAATGATTAATCAGCTATTGGCAAAGCTTCATAGTTAATCCCAAAGCAAAGAAAAAAATTGTAAAAACATACCAGTAATAAAACTTTTTGTCCCATCTATAGGATCCAATACCCAAACAAAGTCTGCAGAATCTTCTTTGCACCTCCATCCATTCTCCTCACCAAAACTGAAAGTGACAATTGGTTGCTTTTTGTAAAAAATAAAAAAAAAAATTTAAAAAAAATAAAGAAAAGATAGTTCAATCTAGCTAAACAAAATTGATTCAAATGGTAACGCGGTATATTCTACCACTTAACCATTAGTATCCTTGTCAGATGAAAATTCAATTCAGCCATAGGGAAAATAATATAAAGATACATATGTATGTGAGTGTGATTCGGATGCCTGTATCCAAGTGTATCATATACGTATCATCCCTCTAAGTTCTTCTTTGCCCTTGACACAAAATCATTCTTCAAGAGATATCCTCAGCATAAAAAATAAAATTGTATAATTCTTAGCATCATGGACTACAAGTTTCAGGGGTTATCACGTAATGAGGAATATAACAAGAAATCAAGAACTATTAGCAAGGAAGAAAAAAGAGGATGCAGGAAAGATCAATTAGCAGAATAGGATCACACCAACAGACACTCACAAATGGTTTATGCAATCTCATTCACGTCTTTTGCGGAAACTGCCTTTTGTTTACAATTGAGATAAAAAAATATTAGAGTATTATAACATAAATATCACTTTACTAGGTTAAATTGAAAACTGGCTCAAGCTTTACACCATGTTGGTCTAACTTCATCAACGCACAAAAAATGGGAACTCACATTGCATGGGAAGGAAGTTTCTCTTGTATAATTTTCACCATCGACTCCTCAGCAGTTCGATCAGCAATTGTCACAGGACCTAATTACAGCTTAATTACTTCAAAACAATCCAGACCACAGAAGAACTCAAACTGATTATGAATCTAAAATACAGCACGACAATGCAATAGAACATATTTCGTTAAAATTGAACAGAAACTTACTTAAATCCTCTTTGTCCACAATGTCGAAGCTCTTGCGGAAGTACTGGCGGATGACATCGCCGGCAGCATCTGCTAGCTGGTTGCCCACGTCAGTGAATCGGTCGGCGTCGTAATTGTCCAATTCCAGGGCAATAGGTGTATTGTCATGGCCATTGGAGAGAGAAGAATGAACGGAAGTCATTTTGATTGACTTCAATTGAATTGAACCCAAATTTAGGGCTGAACTCAAGGAGCTTCGATCGGAGAAGAGGGTTTGAGGCAATGCAGGGGAAGAGGAAAGAGGGGAACTTCTGCAGTGGTTCAGAGAGAGAAAGCTCGATTGAGAATGAGAGAGCATTTGGATAAATTGCGTTTGCATTGAAGAGTTTTATACGGGCGGGAAAGCGAGAGAAAGTGTTTTTTCACGCACTGACAGCGTGTGATGTAAAGCTTTTGGGTGGAGTATGAGGGGGCTGCGGTGGACGACAAAAGATGGGGCAGAAGAGTGGAGGTAGACGTGTTCACCACCGTTGGATCAGTCGGCGTCCGCTGATGTAACGATAAACAACAGCTGAACACAAAAAAAATAATAATAATAAAACTAAAAAGATAAAAGTTGCTAAGCAAAAATTGATACGAAAAAACAAAATTGAGTTCTATCTCCTCAAAACAAACAAATTAATAAAGAAAAAATGGCTGCACAATCCATACTCAATGAAGCCAACCAACCGACAACTTCTGACCCATTTTCAAAATTAAATGAAAAAACGAAGCCTCATCGACGTGGGGAACATCGGTCGAAAGATCCTCCGGCGAACTAGCGGCTGCCGCCCCTCCGAAATACAACTGAGTTACGTTCTCCGTAGCATGGAAATCAAGTCAAAACACACTGAGTAACAATATTTCCGCACGGATCAAGTAACGGTTAGGCCATTGTTTAATGTTCAGAAGAATTGGGGATTTTTGGTTTCTAAACCCTAGCGCTGGGGTTTATGTTAAGATTTGGACCCGGGGGCCGGGACATGTATTCTGGACAATTGCCATTTTTTTCGTTTACGTCTTTTTTTTTTTTTTTTTTTTGGCTTCTGCATTTTCTTTTTAAATTTATCAATTCCAATAAAAGCCCAAAAAACTGACGGTTAGGAGGCAAGTCCACATTTTTTATGTATTATATAAAATTTGTGTTAGGCATTGATGTGTATTTTCTCATATATATTATATTTCTTATTATGTCTTATTTTTTCTTTTTAGTCTATATAGTTAAATATATATATATTGCTGATAATTTATCTTAGGGTGCAGTTATTCATATCCCCTAAATCTGTAAACATAATCCAACTCTAAATATACCCTAAGTAAAATTAATAATTATCTTTTTTTTTTTTTACTAAATATACCCTATTTATACCTATTATAGTTTTTTATTAAAAATAAAAACAAAAAAACAAATCAGGACTATCAAACCCACAATTCCCAACACAAATCAAATAGAAAAATTTCATATCTTCCTCAGAAAAACCCTAAAAAACAAATGTCTTTCTTTTAACCTTCACCTTCTTTCTTCTCCATCCAAAAATCCAAAAAAAGAAGAAAAACATATTAGTATAACACATGAGCAGGAACTATTTTGTTGTAGAACCTGCAAATCATAAGAGGTTTGAAAATTGTGGATTGGGGGTTCTGCAGTTGAGAAGAAAATAAAAAATTAATAAAATTGAATTACTTTTAAATATATAAATATATAAGGGTATTTTAGTCGACATATTTATATCTAATTTTATCATAATTATTATGGAGTATGTTTAAAGATTTTGGAGGTGTGAATAGCCGCACCATTTATCTTATTCTCTCTAAGAAAAACTATTATTGTATTTTTAACTATATAATTAAACAAATATAAAGTAATGTGCCTAAATTGTGTACAAGAAAAAGGCAAAAAAATCATATCAAAACTTAAAATATGAAAGTGATGGAGCTAATATTTCATATGATATAATGTAAAAAAACAACTCGTGCATCACATATGATAAGGTTGGGATTCAGTAAAAATTACATATATTCAACACCTGATAAATGCACATAATTTTATGTGTGTATGTTTTAAACATAATATTTTTTCAATAAAAAATAATAATTTTTTACAAAAAATATTATTTTTCAAAAATAAAAATAAATATGCTTTAAATATATATATATATATATATATATATATATAATTTTTTGTAATTAGTCAACTAAATCATAATAGTTTTTAGTAAAACAAAATATCTTTATGGTGAAAAAGTTAATACAATAAGATTTTTGGACAAAAACTTATATGCATCAATGTACCGTACAACTCAATATATATTATTATTTGTTCTGAAGAGTTTAGGTAATCCTTGAACGACATGCTATTTATACAAATTTATTATGTGTTGAAAATTTTTGTGCCCAAATTTTGTATGTCAAACACTAAAGGTGTCGGTAACAACACTTTGAGAAGACAACTTTTGTTCAACTAAGTAAGAGTTGTCTTAAAATCTTATGCAGTAAGAACTTGTGAATATTTTTTATCGAACACTATGCATTTGTCATGCGTGAAGTTCACATAATATTCTTGATCAAAAATCTGACCTATACTCAGAAGACTGGTTTTTAGATTTTCAACCAGTAGTATGTTAGTAAGAACAAAAAGTTCTTTTACGTTCAAAGTTCCTTTTTTCCTATGACCTTATTACTTGCTCCATCTCCAAACCTAAAAAAAATATCTTCAACCTTAACAACATTGTTAGTACCATCACCAGTTATATGATGAGAACATCCACTATCAAAATACCATAACCCCTCACTTTTTGCATGTAAAGAAATAATTGAGCATAAACACTTTATATCCGATTTCCTTACCTAAACTTGTCGTTGAGTTTGATTTACTCAATTTTTATATTAGATTTATCAACTTGTGAATTAAGATGAATCCTACTAATGTTCCACTCTTTTACATTTTCAGTGTGGAGATCATCTTTCATCCTATTGCATCTAGGGTGAATATGACTTCTTACATCACAATAGTGACACACTAGAATAAATCTTTGAGACAATTATCCTTGAGAAGAGTGAACATTAGTAGGACTCTTGCGAGATTCATAAATACCTAAGGATTGAACAAACCTTCGGTCACCTTGTTGATCATTTCCTCATATCATATTCCATGTTTTGCCCTAGTGTTTGATAGAAGGATAGAATCTCATCAACTTTGCCTTTTTTGGAATTCAATCTATGAATCATTGATCTTGTCTCAAAAAGCTCGGATGATGTGTGTTCCATTTCTTTCTCTTTTTTTTTTTTCTGCAGTTCTAACTCAATTTTCGTCAGTTTAGTTTTTAAGGAATATATTACATGTTCCTTTTCTTCTGCTTCACTTTGGAATTGAACAAACTTATGATGTAACGAATCCACTCTATAATGTAGGTCATGTATCGTTCAATAATTTTCCATTATTGACTGAGAGTTGGCAAGTCTTTCATTGAGTATCTCAGTTATATCTTTCAACTTTTGGACTTCCCCTTCAATTGGTCTGTTTCTCTTTGCATCATCAAATTGGATGACCTCTCATTCTTAAGTCCCTCGCTTGTGCTTAAAGTCTTATGATAACGTCCTAAACCTTCAAACATTGAGTCATGGAAAGTTCGTACTTCTCTCAACATCTTCAAAAGTTGGATCATCAATGTTGGGCAGTTCTTCCTTAGACTTGGTACCTGATTTGGAAGGAACAGAAGAAGTTAGACACAAAAGACAATTAACAAAGGAATAAATAGCAAAGTAACTAGAGTGTTGAGATGTTTCTTCATCATCCTCTTTGTCAGAGTTAGAGTCACTTCAGATGGTTTGAATGCTTTGTTCTTTTTGAGAAAATTCGGGCTTTTGGCTTGATAATATCCATAGCCTTTACATTCCCTGCATTGCTCTTTTTTTCATTGGTTCAAGAACTATGCTTGTTTCCAGTAATGTTCTTACTCAGTACGAACTCATCGGTGAGTTGTTTCTGTTTTCAAAATTGTTTGCAATTTTCCTAAATTTTTTGTGAAGAATGCCATCATCTACTTCATGTCCACAAATTCGTCATCATTTTCCTCTCGAGTTTTTTTCAATCTCAGCTTTCAGTGTAATACCTCTGGGTTTTACCGTGTCCAAATCATTGTTTATCTCAAACGTTCTCAATTTCCCAAGAATATCATTTAGAGACATTAGTCCAATCTTTATGAATGATTCCAGAACCTTGATCTTCTTGCGAAACCTCGGCGGGAGAGTTATCATGATTTTATTGATTTGACTGGTTTCTGATATGAATATCATTGATTTACTATGTCGCCAAACTTAGTAAAGTAGAGATCGATATTCTCATCTTAGACTATACGCATGCATGTGGTCCTGTAAGGGAATCTGTGCATTTGACTGGTTCCTGAAACTTCTCTTAAGAGGCTAAACAAGCCTAGTTGATTACGGTAGAACTATGTTTGTGATCAATGTACTGTTGGGATTATTTCTTTATCTTTCACACATTCTTTGTATCCAATGAAAACCTTGTGTAAGCCAGCCAACCAGAACATAAGAGATGATATCTCGTTATAATTCAACAGATCTACCGAGTATGTGAGGATCATTATAGTTAATGTCAATTATGGATCCTTATAAATTGACCAAAACCTAGATGTTAATCAAAGAATCGAGTGAAGGGACTGTATCTTCATGGTAATTATAGATGAGAGGTTCGCATACCAAATTCATCTTTTACTTATGAGTCCCTCTAGTAGTGTTTGCTGGAAATTGACAAATGAATGTATTGAGTATCTAGGATTGGGAAAATCCTAATGTGATTAATTAATTGGATTAATTAATCTTATAATTGGATTGCTTGCTCTAGAACTAGGTAAAGTCATGAACTTAAGAGGTCACACACTTAACTAGACTTTGGTGCATTGGAACGAACATAAATAATTAAATAGTCATGGATTGATTAATTATTAAACTAATAATATTTGTTGGACAAATTAATTATTGAGTCTAAGTAATTAAATGATCATGAAGAGAAGTAATTATTATGCTAATTTGATTTGTTAGACAAATAATAGTTAGATCTGAATAATGCTAGAGAATAAAATTATTATTGAGGGTAATCTTTTGGGCTTAGAATTTAATTATAGGAATCAATTAAATCTAAGAAGACACTTAAAGGACTAGTCTTGAAGATAAGTCTAATCAGTATTTTTATAATCGGACCGGAGGTCAAACCGGTCAAGCCATCGAGTATCGGTTCAACCGATTGGATGTCGGACTGGTGGTTCAACCGGAAAACAATAATAACTTTTTTTTGTTACTGCATATAATTTAATACGTAATAGTCCATACTTTATATATAAATCCAAAATCTATAATCCATAAGTTTCAAATTTCAATACTATATAGAAAAGTAATGAAGTTTAAAATAGGTATAAAAAAAAAAAATACTCCTAAAATATTATATATGATCATCTTATGTCTTCATCTCTTTCGTTTGTAACAACATGAAATTCTTAAACCATTCTTGCCACAATACTATCCTCACAACACCTTGCTCAAGTTCTTCCGAAATGGAGTTTGTAATTCACTTTCAGTTTTATCCAAATCTACAAAAGAAGATGAGTGGATTTAGCCAAAAAAAAAAAAAAAAGTAGATTTAATATTCCAAATGTATTTAACAACTAATTAAGTAAAAAAAAAACATAATTTGTAGGATCAAACTAATCTAAATAATTTGGGCCAGTTTTGACCGGTTTGACCAGTTCTGATCGATTTTTTTGGTTCAATTTAAAAAATGGTTTTATAGGTGTTCCAGACCGGTCTTGACACAGTTCTCGGTTGATCCGGCCGGTCCGGTCCGATTTTGAAAACAATGAGCCTAATGCATGGAGATAAGGAAACATATGCCTATAAGGAGAGCTAAAGTAGAAATATAAATTGAGCCCCAAGGGAAGTTCAGCCACCCTCTCCAATTATAATTTTAGTTCTAAATTAATCATCTTGTTTTAAAGAGGATATACAAGAATCAAACTACACCGTGTGGTTACGCATCAAAGTTGGACGTGGATACTTAAAGAGCAGGTTTCAAACATTCTTGACAAAATGCGATTTGAAGATCCGTAGATTTTTGCTAAGGACGTAAAATTGCGATAAAGTATATAGCTAAACTTTAATTTGAATTATGTATATAAAAATGTGCAAGTTTGAGTATAAATTGTAGAAAAGTATTACTTTCATTGCATATTTTGTATAACGCATGATCTCGATATTTAAACATGCACTGCAGCTGCCCCTTTTTCCTTGTGTCTACCCACCACTCCCCTAACCCCCACGCCTCCCTCGCCTCAATGTACCCGGCTAGCAACTTTGCTACCCACAAAATATTTCTATTATCCATACCACCCATTTGTAACGGTAAAATATCACACATTCAAAAGGCTTTCCCTTGCAATGTCATCATGTATCTGAGCGCAGTCTGGAGATGCTCTAGTTTGATTAGAAGAAATATGCATCAAAATGACCTAATATTGAGAGTAATATTGGTAGATGAGTTAATATAATTCATCCATGGTAATTGGCGATCATTGTAACGAGAAGAGGCAACAATATAAATTTTCATATAACACTATTTGCTTCAAAACTTCTATTTTGAAAGAATATTTAACTTATTATTTCGGAAGTGCTGAAGATTAAATAAACATTATAAATCATAAAGAGAAGTTCCCTATGATCTCGGAAAGCACAATTATTGAACAAGTTGTGATCTGACATGGTGAGTAACTACAAGCTTTTCCACTAATTTGTGTTGCTTTCTCTCCGCTAATCACAAGTTCGGAGAATGCATTTTGTGTTGTGGCGCCTTTTCTTTTCATGATTCAGACATTTAAGCTAACCAATATTTCTTCGTTCCTGCGGTACAATTTGTAATAATTAGCATAAATATAATAATTTATTAAAAACTTAATAATATAATTATTTTAAAATAAAAACATAAATATATAATATATATTTTTAATACAAATTTTTTAAACTAAAAATTCTCATAATTTTATTTTTATATAAAAATATTTTAAATATTAAAATATACCATAATTAATTTTAATATTTATAAAATAAAAATTTGTGTGTGTGTGTGTGTGTGTGTGTGTGTATATATCAAACCAAGACAAACAGCGCTAACTAACATATAATTCATAAAAAATACTTAGATAAAATAATCAATAAAATAAATTCAATAATCTTATTAAAAAATTAATTTATCCTTCATATTCAAATAATCACATATTTTTATTAAATTAATTAATTTTAAATTTACAATATAAATCCACAACAAATAGAACAGTCTATGATTTATTAAATTCAACCCAAATATTTTAATTATTGGTCAACAACTCTAAAATTTATAATGATTTAATCTATAACAAAAATTCTAGTTTTCAAATTGGAGAATAAATTATTTTTGTGTTTGCAGGGTTCAAATCAGATGCCACAATATTTTACCAGTTACAAATTTATGACATTCTTATTGAAGATATGCAACAGTTTTTGTCGGCATATAAGTCATTTTTTGTTTCTAAATCATATAAATAATTATTCATTTTTACAGGTCTCATTTGGACCTAAAGTGATTAAGTTGTAAGACAGAAAAAACAATAAGTAACTATAATAATCATATTTTACTTATATTAGTATAGATATAGATTTATTCATAGAATAAACTTTAAATATAATTAACTTATTGTATTTAAAATTAAAAAATATTTAATAATTTCAATAAAATAAAATCATACAATTATATTTTACTGACAGTCCAAACCCAATATAATTAGTCCAACTCATAACAAATAAATAAATCTAATCCAAATACTGAAACATAAATAATTTCATTTTTCAAATTTAATCTAATACTTTAATATATATATGAATGTGTGTCACATTAAAAATCACGATAAAAATATTAATTGAAATATTATACTTAAAAAAATAGATTGAAAATTTATTTGTATTTTTAAACTTGGAAGACAATTTTTAAGAAATATCAAAAGAATTGTGAAAACACCTGAAGTGGTAAACAAATGTATGCATAAAAGCCAAAAAAAAAAAAAAAAAAAAAAAAAAAGAAGACTTATGATTATTTTAATAAAAAAGTATAATATGTTGAAGAAATAATCTGGTTATAACTTTCCCAAAAGCTCCATTACCAAGCCTGCGTCAACATATCTTTAGGGGTTGTGATATGTCCAGTAAGAAACAGGTTTTTTTTATCTAAATAATGCAGAAAAAAAATTTGTAAAATAGGATAGTTTTGAAAAGTATTTTTAAAATAAGGTAAATGTCACGTTTGGTGGTGACATTTTATGGTAAAAACATCACCGGGTCTGACGTTTTAATTTTGAATTAAAAACGTCAGCCTTGCTGATGTTTTTAATTTCAAAATTTATATATATGCATTATGTCTTCAATGCATCCGTCCATCCATCCATATACATATATATATATATATATATATACTTAAATACATGTACCGCATATATATATATATACATATATATATATGCAAGTATATATATATATTTGTAATTTGTATTATATTTATTTATATTATTAGAAAATATTTTTATATATACTAAACATAAATCAAATATAATATTAAATATATTTTTATATTTTTAATACTATATTCAATACTATATAAAATAATTATATATTTGTAAATTAATAAAAAATTTTAATTTAAAAAAATTATAATATAAAAACTATATTCAAAAATATTTTTAATTAATTTTTATATTTATATTAATAATTTAAATATATATATATATATATGTAATAATAATAATAATAATAAAAGAAAATACAATAAACGTGAGGCCCACTGACGTTTTAAAGAAACATTAGTGCGCCTGACGTTTCTTTAATTTTTATAAATTTGTATAAAATATATATTATAAATATATATATAAATATATATTATTTTTTATATATTCTGAATAAACTATATTTAATTATTGGTTAATTTCTTTTTGTTATATAAATATATATATATATATAGAAATTTATGTATATATATTTTATAGAAATATATATATATATATATTATATAATTGTAAAAATTAAAATTTTATATTATTATTGAAGATAATAAAAAGATTATGTAATTTAAAGAATTTTTTTAATAATTATTATACATTTATTTTAAGTATAATTTAAATTTCAGATATATATATATATATATATATATATATATTAATACATAAATATATACATATATATTCATTAAAAAAAGAAAAATAAAATATCGTCAGGCCCACTGACATTTTAAAGAAACGTAAGTGGGCCTGACGTTTCTTTTGAAAATTATTATTTATTTTATTTTTTTAATTTGTAGATAATATATATTATATTATTTCTTATATATTGATTAAAGTAAATATAAGTATGATACATTTAATTTTTTTGTTATATAAATATATATATATATATATATATAAATTTATGTATATATATTTTATAGAAATATATTATATAATTGTAAATTATAAAAACTGATATTATTATTTAAGATAATAAAATTTTATATTATTATTTATTATTTTAAGAAATTTATATAATTTGAAGAATATTTTCTAATAATTATTATACATTTTTTTAAGTATAATTTGAATTTTTGAAAAAAAAATATATATTAATACATAAATATATTATAAATTATGTATATATATTATGTCATAAATATATACATATATTAATAAATATAAATAGAAACAAAATAATACATCGTCAGGCCCACTCACATTTTAAAGAAACGTCAGTGGATCACGTTTCTTTTACGTTTTTTTATTTTTTTAATTTGTATATAATATATATTATAAATATATATATTATTTCTTATATATTCTGATTAAACAAAATTTAATTATTGTTTATTTTTTTTGGTTATATAAATATATACATATATATAGAAGTTTATGTATATATATTTTATAGAAATATATATTGTATATAATTGTAAAAAATAATATTTTATATTATTATTTAAGATAATAAAAAATTTATATAATTTAAAGAATATTTTTTAATAATTATTATACATTTATTTTTAGTATAATTTGAATTTTAGAAATATATATATATATATATATATATATATTAATAAATAAATATATACATATATTCATTAAAAAAGAAAAAAAAATATCGTCAAGCCCACTGACGTTTTAAAGAAACATCAGTGGGCCTGATGTTTCTTTTGAAAAAAATTCATTTTTTTAATTTTTATAATTTGTATATAATATATATTATATATTATATTATTTCTTATATATTTTGATTAAAGTAAATATAATTATCATTTATTCAATTTATTTTTGTCATATAATATATATATATATATATATATAAATTTATGTATATATATTTTATAGAAATATATTATATAATTGTAAATTAAAAAAATTGATATTATTATTTAAGATAATTAAATTATATTATAAAAAAATTATATAATTTAAAGGATATTTTGCATAATTTGAATATTTGAAATATATATATTAATACATAAATATATACATATATTTATAAATATAAAAAAGGAAAATTAATATATTCAGGCCCACTGACGTTTTAAAGAAACATTAGTGGGTCTGACGTTTCTTTTTATATTTTATATTTTTTATTTTGTTTAATTTGTATATAATATATATTATTATATATATAAATATATATTATTTCTTATATATTGAATAGCATTATCGTTTATTTACTTTTTTTTTTTGTTATATAAATATATATAAATTTATGTATGTATATTTTATAGAAATATATATTATATAATTGTGAATAATAAAAGTATATATTATTATTTAATATCATAAAAATTTTATATAATTTAAAGGGTATTTTTTAATAATTATTATACATTTATTTTAAGTATAATTTAAAATTTTGGAAAATATATATATATATTATATATTTAATATATATATTATTTCTTATTTATTATTTTTAAAATATATATGATTATCATTTATATTAATTTTTTTCTTATATAAATTTTATTTTAGAAATATATATATATATATTCTATATAAATAAAATTATATATTTGCAAATCATTAAATTTTATAATTTTATCTAAGATAATTAAATCATAATATAAATAATTATTTATAAAATAAAGAATATTTATTAATAATTATAATAATTTTTCAAGTATAATTATATATTTTATATATTATATATATATATATAATTAAATTAAATAATAATACCTGCTATGAATGAATAAATGAATTGTCACTCAATGTCTTCTTACTTTTCGAAGAATTGTCAATTAATCTTTTCTTTTATAGAGATTTGTATTTCTTTTTTACAAAGAGTCTCGTGAAATGAGGTATGTTTTTATAGTGTGCACGTCTTCTTAAATCTCACTGAAATCAGCACCGCATCGTGCAGTCAATTTAGTGATAATTTCTATTGCTGAACTAATAGGAATGTCTTAGCATAATACATAAATGCATAAAGAGAATGAGTAAGGAAAAGTGGTGTGCTTTCACGAGTGATGAAGTATAAACCGATGACTCGCCAATTCTGGATGAAAATAATCCTTATTTTGATATTACATTGTCTAAATCAAATTTTGTCCCGCACTATCTACTGGTAAATGTTCTTTTAGAAGAACTATAGTAATGTGTATATATTATTTATTTAAAGTTTTATTCGTTTCTTTTATAAATTTTCATGCAGTCAATACCTAAGGAGATGATCAAACTCTTGCCTAACATTGAAGTACCAGTTACGATACCATAGACAATGCGATACCACAGAAACCAAAACAAACCAAAATTTGACAATACAAGTTGGGGGTGCTTTGTGGAGGACACGGAATTGAATTTGTGTGATTTATGTATTTCCTCATTGGTTAAAAATACTAGAACGAAAGTCACTTTTAAAATTAGTTTGGTCAGGCTGAGTGCTTCATTATTGTCTCGAGATGTATCAGGTACAAGTGGTAGTTCATGTGGTTAATTGTGTTCATGAAAAATTGCTAATAAGGATTTTATTTTGTTTGTTGTATTTTTTAGGAAAATTCTATTTGGTGTAATAGTTTATTGTTGTTTTATGTTTATGTTATTGTGTAATAATAAAATTAATTTATTATAATTTTCCATAATATTTTTATTTAAATATAATTCTTGGTGTTCAGTAAGATGAAGAAATAAATAATATATATAAATCTAAGGTGAATGAACGGCAATTACAACACCTAGCAGCTTAACCTATACATATACTACAACACTCAATAAATAATACACTAATACTATTACAATAGTCATGAAAATTCAACATTTGAAACGACAAACGTAGCTATACCAAATTATTTTTTCTTTGCCTTGGATCTCTCCATACTTGAGGAAGATGGTCCACTCACGAGATCATCATCTTCAAACTTGAAAAGCTTCTCTAGTTGGTCGAAGAATGGCTTACCACCCATTAAGTATGCAATTGTATTTATCATGTTGGGATCACGATCCTATAAATGTAAGAATAATTAATATAAGTGTAAATCAGATATTTACAATCAAGAAAATGAATGGTTGCTTAAATTTTAGAGAAAATTACCCATAAACGCCAATGATCTGGTGTAGCGTTTATAAACTGTCATTCACCAATCATATGAACTCCAGCCGTGATTACCATTTTTTTGAACGTGTAGTGACAGAATTGTAGCATATCAACGCGGCTTTTCACGTCAGCATAACTGAATTTACGCTCCTTGAATTGGTTCTTCCAAACATTTCTTACGTTCAGTAAGCAGTTGCTATTATGGTTACCGATTTCCCAATCACCTGCTTCGACATCTTTGACAAGAGTATTCACAAGCACTGTCTCCATCTCCTTTGTCTAGTCGGTGTCCGAGTAGAACACAACTTCTTGCAAGTTATATCATTTTGATTATGGAGGAAGATGAGAGAATTCCAATGGGTGATCCATATTTGTATGTAAGTAAAATAAATGTCACCACACACGTATTTATAATGCTAACATCTTGCTGGGTCTGTACACATTTGTATTGTTCATTAACTGTTTGGTGTGTTGTTGATGGGACGTTTGATTTCATATGATATTAATATATTAAAATAAATAAATATACAAACCAATTTTAAATGATACCAGATAATTATTATTATAAATAAACATAGCCAAGCAGATATGCTATCATTTTAACAATACTAATGAATATGAGTTTAGAGGCAAAACAAGAAGAACACTTGAACCACCTACTTCTAGATAGAATAAATTCATGGTTGATACGGAGTGTTTGATGGGTTGAAAGGTTGATATGCAGGATATTCATGCTCTTCAAAATGGTCTTACTGCACGTGCCACTCGTACTGTTGTCTCTGTATGTCAAGTGCAATTTGGGAATTATATGCTTGACGATACATATATTCTTCAATGTTGGCAACCTGTGTATCCAATGCATTTCTCCATTCTGACCAATCGTTCTAACCTGTATGAAGTTGATGTGAAGGGTGGGCCTGTTGGGAAGTCCTGGCCTCATACTGTGGGAGATTTTCCCTTCTTCTTCCACATGTGTATGCAAGTACTTCTGCTTCCCCCATCATCTCATCTTCATTTTGTTTTTCGCATTCGACATCCATAGGTTGTGTTCTTGTATCTGTACTTCTTCTCCTCCTCTTCGTTCTTTCCTCTTTATTATTCAATTCTCTTTCGCTCTCCTCAATGGCTTCAATATGGATTTTAAGCAGAATATTCATTACTTCTTCACTGGAGACATTTGTCAGACGAGAGTTGGGCAGAGCAAGTCTTTTCTTATTAGATAAAATGAGATACAATTTTCTCGTGCTAGGGTGCAACATACACATCTTCATGTTGATTAGAATTTCGAGGTTGATATGAAATTGAGTATCCAATTGTGTTTTTAACATCTACTTGTGCCTCAGAGATGCTAATTGCAGGATTGACCCGAAAATTTTCCTTAATCAAGAAAGCTACAAAAATTTTATCCAGATTTCGATGATTAGAAGATATGTCATTCATATAACATCTATGATCTCCACCATATTTTGTTATTTTGAACATCCTCAATCTTCGCTTAAATGTTGCTTTAACATACCAAGGGCACTCTTGAAAAGGTGTACTGTGTTCACATTTGACAACCCAAAGGAATTGTTTACTTTATGTAACTCGAAACTGACGTCTTGCATGTCGTATCGAGAAATCCTTAATCGCTGCAATCAAAGCATTCTTATCCCTAAATACCATATCCTTCTCAATTATACCTCGGCTAGGATTGTAAAACTTTCCCCATTAAGATGAAGGATTATGCATCGAGTCAGCAACAACTTCCGGGACAATTGTTGTTTAAAACGGGATGTTTGTGTCCGAATCGATATAGATTGTTGTTTCCACACCGTCGGGGTCTACATTAGTTGCACCAACATCTTCTTCGTCTACTATTGCTTCTATGTCATCCAAATTTTTTTTTCCATTTCACATGGGGAAATTAGACCTAAAAAATTTGCACAAGGGTCAGTGTCTTCTGTATTGTCCGTATTACTAGGACCAATTATATCTTCAAGTTCATTCCTAGTATTATGGGACCAATTATATTTTGGACACTACATGACCTGGAACCACTGAAAATAGT